>CM053572.1:120270186-120623082 GCA_028646485.1 Cryptoprocta ferox
CCTCCTAAAATGAATGAAGTTAGGGCCCAGTCAGGGAAGGGAGCTGGAACTTGGCTAGGGTTCCCCTAAAACATAAGGCCATCAGGTTGCCAACGTGATTTCATGCCATACATTTCAAGACTACGCTATATAAATAGCATCTAAATGCTGTCTGGTTTAGCCACCTCCAACACCCTGGGTACAGAACGGCGCCCGGACCCTTTACTGCAGACCCGAGGGGCCCGTCATTAAATGGTGGGCTGCATTTTCCAAGAATAAACTCTGAATTTAGTCAGGGAACAAAGATGGCTTCCATTCAACCAGAGGCCTGGGCTCCAGTTCTCCGTTCACGTCAAAGCACCATGATATGTACACCCACGTGGCCCGAGTCAGAAAACAGTCATGGTTTACTGGAGGTGCTGGGTGGCAGGCCACCGTCCTCGGAGGTGCTGCAGCCACTTCCCGGGTGATCCTCGTCCTCAGAGCCGGCCACCACGAAGTCTGACAGGGAGCCTGGGACGCCGGGGGCAAAGTGCTGGGAGGGTTCGGAGTCAGAAATCAGGGTGTCCTGTTGGAGAAGACAGTGGTGGATGGTTAGCAAGGCACGCCCAAAGCTGCTTACCTGAGACAGTAATTACTTCTTTCCAAGACCACTGTTCTCATCCACAGTCCTCTGAAACTGGTGACAATAAACACTTCCGTTTACTTCAGGATGGCTAAACTAAACAATTAATGAGAAAGCCAACGGTTGCTGCCAGACCATGTTTTTAAAAGATTTTTTTTTTTTTGGCCAAATACTTAGCAATGATCAGAAAAGCCACAGCAGCCTTGTATCAGCCATCCCAGGAAAAACACTGGGGGGAGAGACAGGAAAATAGAATGAAATTCCAAGCCACTGGTTCAACCTAGTGATGGAACAAAGGGGGGAGTTTGAATCCTGGGCTCTGATGCACTGGGATTCAGGAGCCACCAGCTGAGAAAGATTTCAGTCTCCTTAAAGTCACAGGCGCCCCCCCCCCCCCGCCCCCCGCCAAACCAACCGGGACCCCTGTATTATAGAGCAGTTTGAAAACTATCCTTCAAACTGCAGCTCATGGGGCGCCTGGGTGGCTCTGTTGGTCAAGCTCGGCTCAGGTCATGATCTCACGGTTTGTGAGTTTGAGCCCAACATTGGGCCCTGTGCTGACAGCTCGGGGCCTGGAGCCTGCTTTGGATTCTGGGTCTCCCTCTCTCTCTCTCTGCCCCTCCCCTGCACACACATTTATTCAAAAATAAATAAACATTAAAAGAATTAAAAAGAAAAAATAAACTGCAGCTCCGTTCTTTTATTTTGTTGCTCTATTCTTTTCCTAGATAAATAGTTAATAAAAGAAACACACATTTTTATATCTGCTCTCAAACTAGCATTGTTGCAGTTGTCGTATAAAGTGGCCAAAATGACTCATGGACAGAAATATGGGCTGGGCCCTCAGATTTGGCTTCTAGGCTCCAGGAATTGGTTTGTGGGCCAGCTGAGCGAGGCAACAGTATGCCTTGACTCACCTTTTTTCCAAGAGAGGGACTCTTCAAGGGGGTACCTGTTGGAGGGAAAATTCACCATAATGTTAAAAGAGCAAAGCTCGAATTCTTACAACTAGGCTCTCATTCTCAACTAGAAAAGAAGGACCCAAACATATTAACTCCTCTTTGCTTGACTGACACTGATGGGCCATGTGCATAGATGGTACAGACATGCATGCACTTGACCTGAGTACCCGATCCCCACCCCATCCCACCTCCCAAGGTTCTGCTCATGCTTCAAGGCCTAACCGGAGGCTACCACCTCCATGATGTTCCCAGTTGGAAGTAACTTCTTCTGAATCTTGAGAGTATTTTATATTACCCATACACCAATTTCCAAACACACAGCATAATTTAATTATAAGTGGATGCCTCTCATTTTCCTTCCTCAGCTATTCGTCCACAGGCTGAGACCTTCACTGATCTGACTCTACAGTGCTCAGTATTGCACCTGGGTCTAGGAAGTATTCAGTGATATCTGCTGAATGGATCGAAGGACCAACGAACAAAGAAGCCCCATTCAAGAAACTCATGAAGAAACTGGGGAGAGGGTTGACTACCTATTTTAGTTTTTAGTAGAAGGATGTGAAGATTCAGCATTGAAACTTTAAATTACATACCATGAACAAAAAGATCTTGGGCATGAGGTTCATGGCTTAATAAAATCTTTCATAATAAATGATCGAGTGGGTATGCCAGCTTAGGAATGGACAGCTTGCAGGCAGGTCCGGAGAAGGAGCTGGCCGAATAAAGAGCCGATTATGGCTGTGCCCACTTTAAATATATTAATTATGGATGCAAATAATCAGGGTATTACATGGCTGCCAAAAAATCCTATGCCTTCTTTTTCCTCTGACAACCAGTAACTCTTATCTTGGTTCCTTTTTCTCCCAACATCAGTCTGAACATCAGTAATATCTCGAGTTGAACACGTTTGCAGCGTCCCTTCGGATTTCCATTCTACCAGAAACGTTACTTTCAAAACTTGATGCAATGTTTCACATTTAAAATTCATATGAAATTCTTACTATTTCAATCCTTCACTGAACTTTCCCACTTAAAGAAGGGGAAAATCATGATTTTGGGAGCCTCTATTACCCGTAATTAAAACTTAAAAAAATGCCAACTTATTATTGAAATATAGCTGCCGTACTAGGTGGAAGCTTTTAATTCATGTAAAGAAGCCCCAGGGTTTGGGAGGGAGAACACTCTGCGTCTGTCAAACAACTGATATTTTGGGATTGCTTCATTTTTACCTGGAACATTTCATATGAATTGTACATAAACACATGAAATGCTGCTAATTCATTTTTGCAAATGATCTTCTAGTACAAGCATGCATAATTAGGACTTTAATAAAGCACACTAAATAACTGCAGAAATCAGAAGTAGCCGCTAAGAAAAGGCACAGAATCTCTTGGACAGCTATTTCTGCCAAACCTGGTAATTACAAAAAATCCAATAACACTGCATGGGGCAGTGTCCCATGGGGAAGGTTAATTGAGAGACTCTGAGTGTTGAATGAAAACGTCCAAATACAGTACCTAAGCCAGGCGAGGAACTGGCCTCTTTGCTCTCCTGATAAGTGCTGCGTGCTATCACTGCATCCATTTCCTGCTCGGAAACCTGGTTTTCAGCAGAAAATACAAGTTAGATGGTTTTATTCATTTTTCCCCAATAAAACTAGGTAGGACCAGAGTCAGAGGCTGAGTGCAAATAAGAGGAGAACCACAGGACCAGAGATTACGATCATCCTCTGAAGCAATAGCTCAGGGCATAGAAGAAGTATAGCCAGGTTAACATATTGCTTCAAACAATGTATTCAAAACAAGACCCTCAGTTGGTTCCCAAATTCATTAACTCATTCAGGTGCTACACGGCTGACACCTGTCTCTTTCTAGAACACTCACTTCTAATTCTTTTTTCCTAGATTTTATTTAAACAATTTCAAACCTACATAAAATTTGTAAGAGTAACACAAGAGTAGTATAGTCTTCATTGTTGTTTTTTTTTAAACATTCTCCCACATTTACACTCATGCTCTTTCTTTATACAGATACATACACCATTTAACATTTTACTAAACCATTCGGGAGTTAGCTGCAGACATAGGAGGTTAGTTGCAAACCTCCTAAAAGCAAGAACATTCTCTTTAACAACTCCAGTACTATTTTCAATTCCAGGAAATTTAACATTGACACAAATGACTGTCTAATATACATCTCATATTCCAATTCAGCCAACTGTACTAACACCGTCCTTTAGAAATGCTACTCAAAATGTGTTAGTAGACGGAAGTAGTTCACAGGAAGTTTGATGCCAGCTTGTGAGGAGATAGGATTTTCCTCCAGAATGCTTATCAACACTCAGCTTCTTTCCCAACAGTGTCTTGCTGGGGGGAAAATGTCCACTGAACTGAGTGGTGGCCCTAGTGATGTAACTGATTTGCATTCTGCTGCAAGCTCCTTATCTTGTGGATCTTTAGTGGATTGTCACAGACCGACTCCTTCGCATAGTAGTGCTTTATAGAAATTTCAGTTTTGGCAATCCAGCATTCAATTTAGGGTCTAGTTATCAAGTCTTTTTAGACTCCTTTAATCCAAAACACTACTGAGCCTTTGTCTGTCACAATACTGATATTCTGGAAGAAACCCAGGCCAATCAAACCCTCAATTAGGATTTGTCTAATAGTTTTTTCATGCTGAGATTTAGATTATGCAGTTTTTCTGGCAGAAAAACTGTAACAACTGTTTCCTTTTCAGTGCATCAGAGAGGCACTCAGGGTCAGCGTTTCATGTTTCATGACTGGTGGTAACTTTGACCACTTGACCACTTGATTAGGATGGAGTTCACCACATTTCTTTGCTGGATTTTTTTTTTTTTTTTTGGTCATTGGTGAGTAATCTGTGAGGAGACAGCTTGAGACAACATCAATATTCTGCTCCTCATATATTTTTACTCAAGGGTTTTAGCATCATGGATTATTCTTACTTGAATCAATTTTTATGATGAATTTTTCAAAATAATCATTTTATAACTCTTCCTTTCTATATTTATTGGGATCATGGCAGATTCATGCATTTCCCCCCCATTAGTTGTTATCCCTAACTATCATTATTCATGGACAAAAAAACTTAAAGCCTGATATATCCTGAACTATGAAATATTTTAAAAGACAATTATATAACCCTAGAGTTTCTTTTTTAAAGGTAAGAATACTGTAAACGTAGCATGGTAATTTTATGTACTAAAATAACATTTAGCATAAGTAATATTTGGATAAGCATAGTAATTTGTCTTAATAAGTAAATAAAGTTATGTAAGATTCAGCATCACATTTTAATCTAACACATAAATCATAATCACATCATGGATTTTATGTAATACTTTCTAGCAGGCTTCACAGGAAATAAAATATATACATATACATGCACGAGGCATACACAATTAAACACACGCACATATACTTCATAAAGCAAAAGTAATTTTGTATAAGTGAGTCAGGGAAAACATAAGCTTAGATGTGGTTGCAAATTTTTCTTAGACTTTCAATATTTGCCACTATTTTTCTGAGTGGGAGAAAAATGGTCGGGTTTTAAAATAAGTGACAGATTTCCTGGATAATTCTAATCATGCTGAGAACCCCAGTACCAGTTAAAAATGGACCTCTATGACCTTTTTCTACTTAACATAAGCTAGAAGCTGTGACCTGAGTAAGTCCAAATCTTAGCTTGTCTAGACCTGGAGGGTTTGAATATCCCAGTTGGGCAGCTACTGCGCCAGTCATTACGAGAAACAGAAGAAAAGAAAATCCTTGTGGTATTTCTATTGGAACAACATGAAAACTAAGGAAGCACATACATTCAGTATCAAAATGTACTACTGGCATGAAATGCTGGGGTGAGCAGTATAAAAATACATTAAACATAAAATGGAATCTTGACCAAAAGAAAAATATAGTATGATGTTACAACTAAGAACACCATGTTGACCTAGGAAGAAATGTGAAATCTAGTAAAACAAATACTGAAATCTGGTTTTGCTGGATGAATCTCCAACACCATCATGATGACCATTTACTGTGGCTAGAAACATGAATCAACCTGTATTCAACAGGATCGCAGACCACCAGTCCATCAGAATTATTATGATTTGCACTGAAATGCCATTCTGATGTTTGATTGTATTGGCAAATTAGGCAGATGCTTTTGGGCTGAGACGAAGCAGACCTCCAAACAAATCGTGATCTGCGCTATTTTGGAATGGATTTTGAAGTCAGACATGCCTTGAAATGAATGACTGGAAACCACTGAGAACTTAATTTTTTATAATGTTTCTGAGGGATGTGCGAGGTCAGCTCTAGCTTATTGGACTGCTTCCTAAGAGGGAAGCAGGTGATGGAGTCCAAGAGAGGACCCTGGAGGAAGGAGTCAAGACCACTCTAGCTGTGAGCATAAGGCAAAGTGGTATTAAAAATGACATGGGGCACCTGGATGGCTCAGTTGGTTAAATGTCTGCCTCTTGATTTTGGCTCAGGAAATGATCTTGTGGTTGGCGGGATTGAGCCCTGCATCGAGCTCCTTGCTGACAGCACAGAGCCTGTTTGGGATTCTCTCTATCCCTCCCCTACTTGTGCACTCTCTCTCAAAAATAAATAAATAAACTTAAAAAAGAAATGGCCCAAAGAGAGCCATGGGGACATCAAGGAGACAAAGTAGAATAGATTATAAGGGAAAACGTCAGGTCTCTAAAACATAAAGGAGAAAAACAGGAAGTGACAAGTAGGAAAAAATGGAAAAAGGTAGAAGGAGGACTTGATCTTATTTTAATGATATTTATTTAAGAAGTTATTGTTTAAGACATATATGAGGATGCAGGTAGACAAGAGAACACAATCTGGGAAAAAAATAGTGGAGTTAACTCTGAGTCAGTCTAATGGCAATCCTTGTCCAAGCACTGCGGAGAATCAGTACAAGATACCACTGAAACACTAAAAATGATACTATAAAATGAATACACTAAAGAAATCTCAGAAATGAGAGGACTCGAAGGTCTCTCCACACAGACTTCTTACTCTTAAAATGGCATACAAGTCCATCAAGCACAGCAGCTTGGGACATTTAGGATATAATCAAATAATAGTAGAAATGATATAGAGGATGTGGTCATATGATAGGCATGAAAAGAACTAATGTTTTTTAAAAATTTTTAAAAAATGTTTATTGATTTTTGAGAGAGAGAGGAGAACGCATGTGCGCACGTGCAAGAGAGAGCAAGAGTGAGAGAGAGAGAGAGAGAGAACGAGAGAGAAGGGGGGGATGAGTAGAGAGAGGGAGACACAGAATCCAAAGCAGGCACCAGGCTCTGAGCTGTCAGCAGGGCTCGAACCCACGAACTATGAGATCATGACCTGAGCCGAAGTCAGACGCTTAACCCACTGAGCTACCCAGCACCCCCCAAAAGAGCTAATGTTCTTAAGGAGCATTTTGAGTTGCTGAAAGGGAAAATATCAATTTTGTAAAATACAACCTGATTGCAATGTTACAGACAAGCTAATTTAGAAGGATTTTTACATCAAGAACTTGAAACAACAAAAAACAGTGCTCAAAGCCAGTAGAGTCGAATTTGCTGAGGTGCCCTCTGGTTAACCTAAAAAAATTAAAAGTGACTGCTTAAGTATAAAAGAAATACAACCAAATAACACAAAGGCCAACGATACAGGGGCTATGATTATCTGCAAACTCAACAATGTAATATCGGTGCTGAAAAAAAAATTAGTGGGCTCTTAAGCCTTAATTACAGAAGTATTCTCCTCAGGTCAAGGATGGCCTGGACAGATCATTTAATCCAATACTCTCACATTTTCTTGATACAGAAACCCAAAAAGGTTAAGTATCTCACTAGAGATCAAACAAACGGCTGAGAGTTACTCAGAACCCAGCACTCTACTCTTCTACCACATTTTATATTCACCAATAACACGGTCAAAATTTTCTAATAAAATTTCTAAGAGTGTGAAGATGAAGAAGTCCACATCAATGATTTGTTCCCATGTGTATCAGTTACCTTGGCCATTGTGTGACCACAGGCTGATTCCCAAGCCCAGCTGGGTGAACTGTCTCACCCAAGAGTGTGCGTCATCACAGGAGTATGTGTATCACTGCTATGGGACAAAAAAACCAAGCCATCTTCTCATATTCAGAACAATACGAAGTACTTCACCTTTGGATTAGGGTGCCGGCCAATGACAAGGCGAACAGGTCCTGGAGGGCATTTGCTCAGGATGGTATGGACTTTGCTTAAAGCAGCATGGCGGACATTGACTGAGTTCACTTCCAGGATTTGATCTCCGCGGCTAGGGAGGGCAACATAACCAACACTCTGTGGTAACAGCTTTTTACAAGATCTCCTTCTGGGAGAGGTTTAGAATATGAAATCTTTTCTGAATACTTTAAGAAGCAAATGACATCTTTTCATCGTTGCATATGTGTGAAAAAGCAACACATTCATATAAACACATTAGATATTAAATCAGCAAAGCCCTTATGCATATCTAACTGCATTTTCAGAAGTAGTAAAGTTAAATAAAATCGATAATAAAACAATAACAAGGGTTACCTTTTCTTGAGCACAGAGTGTAAACCAGGCACTATACAAAGCAATTTACATAACAATACTTTGGAACAGGTATTATTATTCCTATTATTTAGATAAGGCCACAGGCTCAGAGAGGTCACCCTGATGTCACACACTGTTGAACTCAGGTCTACCTTTTGATCATCACAAGATAGCCCCTTGACCACCATCATTTTCTTTTTTCCTACCATCTTGAAATGATTATTGTAATGTAATTTGAGGGGGAAATATCTTGAAGCTCAAAGGTTACCCAAGAATTTGTAAAAATGTTTCAAATTTGAACAAATGAGAAATTGGGGACAAGATGCCCATTTTGACTTGAAATTATAGGCAGAGAACTCAGTATGAGAGAACAAAAGACTCTTTATATGAGGTTTGAAGAATGTTCATTTGGCAGGCTCCAGACATATGGAACCATTCAAGAAAGAAACATCATCTTGGGATGTCATTAAAGGATTTTTTTCCTTGGGTTCTAAAAGTATATTTTCTTTAATGTACTTTGGATGATTTGCTGAATTTTTTTTGTATGAAAATTCACTCTGATGATTAACTAAAAACATAATATAATCTATTAACAGGGCCCCAAAATGGCAACCTCAAGGCATGTCATTTTGACAATTCCTCAACTGCTCGAGGACTTAGAAGCTTATAGGGGAGAAAGGTGATACTGTTTGCACAGAGTGCTTTGTGCACTACGCGTACATTCTTGTGAAGTTTGGGTGGGCACAGACCCACTGTAGTTACTAGAGAAGAGAACACCTAGACATCTCTTGTATAACAGAATACCCATGCTACAACTCAACTAGCTGGACTGAGAAATCAGACACGCGGTGACTTCAGACAATAAGCATCTAGACAACATCACTCAGAGAGGAATGAAACAACAGAAAAGGTTCAAGAAATTATACTTAATAATAATAGAGGTCCCCAGTTTTAGGGCATGATTTCAGGACTCTTTTGTATCCAGTGTTTCTGAACTGTTACGAGCAGTTCCCAGCACCATGTATGAATTTTACATAAATGAATACAAAAGTGAAAGAAAATATTTAGATGGTCATAGTGATCTATGTAGAGTTGTATTTTGTCACAAGTTTCTGAAACTGAGCTTCTGAGTCCAAACAGATCAAAATAGGGAAGCCAGGATCTACAGTTCTCTACGTCAACCCCATTTCATTTAGATGAGCTTTTCATCTTTGGGAAATGCTATTAACTGTAATCTTGTCTATGTTATTACTGCAAATAATACAAAAGTTTAGAATCTCACAAAAGAATATAATAGGGCAGATATCTTCTATGTAGATTCATTCCTAAATTCATGAACATGCCCGAAGCCTACACTATCAGGTTTATAACGAACCTCAGATTGCTCTCCATCTTGGCCACCGATCCTGGGGCAAGGCTGTGAATGTAGATGCCAGGAGGGCTGTTTTCTAGAGCCAGGCAGCAGGCACCAATGCCTAATCCAACTCTGGGCTCTGTGAGAGGCATCAAAGAGAACAAAATTAAAAAAAAAAAGTCTAAGCGATACGAAGTTACATCAATGTATATTCAGACCAACAATCATTTATTTTTGACCAGACTCAGAATGTAAATCCTGCTTTTCGCTGTCAACATCATCATACTCTGTAAACGAAATGAGTCCATGGCAGAACCAGGGGTTGACTATGGACTGAATTATTCAGCTGTCTGCTCTCTGCTTAGTCTAAAGATTCTCCTCAATTCTGGTTTTGGAAATAGGAAGAGTCAAAGTACTATTTTTTAAAAGATTTTATTTTTAAGTAATCTCTACTTTTTAAGTAATCTCTACACCCAACGTGGGGCTCGAACTTACAACCCTGAGATCAAGAGTTGCATGATCCTCCAACTGAACCACCCAGGTGCCCCAATATTTTTTATTCTGGATACACAACTTCAGGATTTCTTTCACTTGTCTTTTTTAGCAACTAATCTCTTGGTTATTTCATCGCTCATCATATTTCTGTCGTAGGGATAGAAGAAAAGGAAACAAAGATGAAAAGGCATAAGATCCGGTGAAGACCCAGAACTTTTAGTTGTTATTAGCTGTATTTTTAACAATAATCTTTTGCTCTTCAAAAAAATTTTTATTAGCCTTAGAATTAAATCTCGATGATTTTTTTGTCTTTTTCTTTTTTTTTTAAACGTGAGTTTCTGACAGACAGTGATTCATCTGGGGAGAGCATAAAAGACTTTGTGCTACTGGTAACTCCTTTTCACTTCAGCAAAATGACTAAAATCTCTACTTGTGATTCCACTGTCCATTTACAGAATACCGTACGTTGTTGGCAGCAGACTGTCCCAAAGGAACAGTTCCTAGAAAAAATATAAAAACGAAACCTAAGAACAGATTACAAATTGTTATGTGAGAGAATGTAAGAAAGTGAAGAGTAGCCAGTATTACCTTTGTTGAGTGTGACTTCCATGACAATTCTGTCCTTGGGCCCGGGGGCCTTCCGACCCAGGGATGATGAACCGCCTTCGTCGGAGCCTGCCGCTGAGCTGCCCCCACTGGTGTGGAAGTTGGGGGAGCTGGACCTGCTCACGTGTGTGGGTGTGGAGCAGGGCGTGAGGCTCGGGCTCAGTAACTTTGTGCGTACTGTTAGGACGAATAGTCCACTCCGGATTTGCTGAGAAGACAAGAGGAGAGTAGGGCTAAAACATTCAGACTATTCCTAGGTTAAAGGATGAAAAAAAGTCAAACCCAAACCAGAAGGAAATAAGGGAAGAAAAATAAAGAAGACAAAAGAGATTAAAATAAGAATGTGATTACCTTAAAGGTATGGATGGCTTCTTGGAACGTCAAGCCCTTTATTGGGATCCCATTCACATCTAGGATTTCATCCCCTATTGACAAAATAGGAGAATTACATTAACATCAAGGTTTGATGTACTAGAATCTAACTGCGTGGTCACTACTAGAAGAGAATACCATATGGTACTGATTTACAGTTCTATAAAATGACTTTTATTATTCCAACCTACTCTCCCAGGAATTTCACAAAATGGGACAATTAATAACATTACATATTCTCTTGCAGTAATTCTGTATTTCCATCTTTAATGAAAAACAACTAGGGGAAGTATTAAGTTCTTATTCTTTAGCCATTGCCAAGTTTGATAACAGGTGTCCTAAGTTTAGAGATCGAAATGCAATAATGAGTCCCAAGTCTTTCCTCACAGTGTTTGTTTAAAAAAACCTATACCTGCTGGCAGTATAGCACGAACATGTACAACATGTGAGAAAGCCACTTCTGTATTTGCAGAAAGACAAGGTTTTCAAGCCTGGAGAATCATCGTGGTGTGTGGAAAATGGCTTTAGTAACAGACAAAGAACTTTTGAGATATTATTTTAAAATGGCCGTCCTCCGTCCAGAAATAGTCTAGATGCCTGGTCTTACTGATGCTGTTTCAGGTTCTTGATCACTAAGCTATTAATTACTACATGCTCTATCGAAGAGATTATTGTGGGCTAATGCCAAACTGCTCTCTCATTCATTCTCATTATCTCTCTCTCACTCTCAAACTATCCTGGCCTCATCTTCAACCCCAAGAAGGTATGGTCAGGTCATTTTTCCAGCTGTTGATAGTGTCTGCTGGGACTATAAGAGAACTTGGACATCCTGTTGACTCATCAGTTTGTTTTGGTTTATACTCTTGTAACATGGTCTGTTTTTTGGAATAACAGTTCATCAAAACCACTACGAAGGGGCCCCTGAAAGAAGAACATATGAACTTCACGCAGTGGTGCAGGACAAAAAGAAGGACGTCCTTTACCTATAACAAAGTGCAGCAGCCTCAGCACACACCTTTGCACCTCTCCTGGACAGGGGCACACTGTGTATTCCATTAAAGGAATCTTGCAGATGAGGCTGAAAATGTAGCAGTACCCCATGCACTTGTTACACGCATTTCTTTAATGCAGTTACAGAAATTGTAAAGTAAGTGAAATAATCTGTTTAAAAATAATCACCTAACTAGGTAAGGTTTTTGGTTTGCTTCCATATGGGAAAAGGATACGGCCATTAAAATGATTGCTCATGCTCTTAAAAATCTTTATACAAGATTTTAAAAAAGATCATCCAACACATTGAAAATCCATTCCAATGACTTACCTTTATTGTAAATGAACACATATGAAAAAACAGTATTTAGGAGAATCAAGTGCTATTAACATTTACTAACTATTGATTTCCCCTCCATTTGTCTCCATTCTACCAGGACTGCAGGATGAATTTCGATCAGATGAACGCACGGCACATCCATTATAAAAATGCTCTGTTAGAATTTTACATTGTTCTGAAACTAGACACAAATACCACCTGGGAGTTAATCCTTCCTCTAAAAGAGAGAAACAAATATTCTGCCATCAAAATAAGCCTGGTCACGTCTTATCATTAGCATATGGGCTCCTAGGATAGCTCTGCTTGAAAAAGGAGACTCCCATGGATTCTTACCAGTTAAAAAAAATAAGCTGGCAGAACACAACAGTACATATAATTTGGGTCAACTGAACCGACCAGTCATAGCTTTTTTGAAGGTAACTACAAATTGTGTAATTTCATCACTTCATGAAGGAAGTGTGTTAATAAGGGAGGAAGAAAAATCAGGACTCATGAATAGGTTCTGGGGATCTACTGCACAGCACTGGGGACTACTGTCAGCAATGCTGTGCTGTGCAGTTGAAAATTTCTAAGAGAGTAAGCCTTCAGTGTTCTCACCCTCCCCCCGGCCGCGGTCATTCAGTGACATGATGGGGGTGTTAGCTAACTCGATGTGCTAATCATTTTGCAATACATACGTGTATCAAATCATCATGTTGTACACCTGAAACTTACATGAGGTTATATATCAATTACATGTCAATAAAGCTGGGAGAAAGGAAAGCACTCCTGTAGCATGTTTATGCATGGCACAATGGCAGGTACTACGGGGAACATGAAAGATGTACATGTACTCAGCCCTGAGGCAAGAATGGCCTGCAAGCTCTCGGGAATTTTCAAGGCAAGGAAGATGATCAAGATCCCCTGGGACAAGATAGACATTTAAAGACCCAGATAAAACTATCAAGTCACGTTCCACATATCATCTCATTTAATCTGCACAACAACCATTTAATATAGGTATTAATATTCCAAATTTATAAACTGAGAAAAGTGAAGCTCAGGTTACATCAATTGTCCAAGGCCATGGTGTAGTAAGTGTTGGATTCAGCTCAGGTCTACTCGCCCCCAAGCCCATGGCTTTGGCGGCTGGGCCACTGGCTTCACATCTTTCAAGGGGGCAGATTCTGATGGAATCCGAACTCACCACCACTAAGAACCACCAAGAGGCTTTCTCCTACCTTCTTTAAGTCTTCCATCCTCTGCAGCTGATCCATTTGGGAAAATGGTCTTGACAAAAATCCCCATCTGTCCTCGAATGCAGTCTCGACCTCCAGCAATGCTAAAGCCAAGGCCCTACACCCCAAGCAGAAGGGGGTCCGGGTTGTCATTGCAGTATTTGACTGAGGGTATCTGTTTTTGCTTCAGTATTTCACTGAGGGCATCCCTTCTACTGCAGTATTTAACTGAGGGCTTTCTTCCCATTGTAGTATTTAACTGAAGTCTCCTTCCCAGCTAGGCTCAGAGTAAAGATAACCAGCTATAAATTTGTGTTCCTTTCTCCATTTCCTTCCTCAGATCTATTTGCAGTGGACTAGGTTTGCATTATGTTAAAGGGAGAAATTTTTACATTGAAACATTTGAAATTGCCAGTATTTGACAACTTTTGATCTCCAAAAATGGTAATTTCACATGGATTGATTAATAGCTCAGGAGAGTCATTTCACACAATTTAGGGGCCATACTTATTTTATTCTTTTGTTTCAGTATTTCCATGTTGTATAATATCAAAATGGATGTTTTGATATTTGTGTAATATCAAGTTACTTATATTATTATCTTTATGATAATGGCAATGCTATGAAATTCATTCAAAAGAATAAGTAGGAATATACCCCTGAAGCTACAGGGGTGGCTTTTCTTTCAACAGTAGTAAATGTTGGAGCATTCACTCCACCCTCGACGGTGCCCTAGCTTCCAGGTGCCAGTGATTCCTTATCAGAAGGAACAAAAGGGCATGATCATCTCACTCAGCATCCCACAGGAAAGGAGGCCAGGGAATCCACTCAAATCAATATAAAGGCCACTTAATACCTCTTTCTACCTTTTACTTTTTATTTCATGTAAAAACAACAATAACAAAATTCACCATTAAGAAATACATGCTAACAGGGGCGCCTGGGTGGCTCAGTCAGTTAAGGGTCCGACTCTTGATTTTGGCTCAGGTCATGATCTCGTGGTTCATGAACTTGAGCTCTGCGTTGGGCTCTGTGCAGACAGCACGGATCCTGCTTGGGATTCTCTCTCTCTGCCTCTCCCCCGCACACTCTCTCTCCCTCTCAAAATAAACATTAAAAAAAAAAAAGAAATATACATTCACTTGGAATATAACGTTCACTTGGAAGACAAAAACTGTGCAGAAAAGAGCTCACCTTGCCTTTTTCTTTGTACAGGCCGATGATAGAGATGACCGAGGGCCGAATGAGTCTCCAAGGAGATTCTACCTGAGTGGTGCTTAGGGAGCGGGTGGACTTCTTCACAATGTGGTATTCCTAAAAGTCAGCACATGGCAAGGTCAGGGACAGTCTCATTTATCCTCCTGTGGCCTCTGGCATAAAAATATATTCAGGTTTTGAAAACCTCAGTTGTCCTCTGGGTGCCACAGACATCTCTCCCTGCTCCAGCTCTGGCCCAGCAGCTTAAAGGAAGTTTATTATAAACAACACTGGAGGCCGCCGGCACTCAGTGCTGCTCTATGACTGCACTCCACAGATCCCACCCTTCTTGCTTCCTGGAATGGAGGGAGGAACCAGAAGCCAAAAGGCCTCAGAGATAGATGTAGGAGGGCCCTCCTGTGGTCAGGTCCTCCCTGGAAGCCACCCCCTACCCCCATCCCAAGTTCACAATCATGGTTAGATAGTACATTGCCATTTGAAGCTTAATTCACTCAACCAAAACCTTAGCAAGCCCTTGTTTCTTGTAACACCCAAACCGCAAACCCCGACAACTATTATTCCGTATAAAACACCCCGCTGACAAATGCAGCAGCTTCGGTTCTAATCCCTCACGTTTGGAAAATAAAATACTTTCCGAGAAGCCGCCCGTTTCCCCTTTATGGCATGAAGGAGCTCAAATCTCAGTCCCTTTCCTGTCCATCACCCACATGTTACACGTGTGTGAGCAGGGTACATGATTTATAATATAAACGAGAGATAAAGAAAAACTATTGCTAAAGCACTTCTACAGTCTAGCTTTTTATTCTTCTCAGAATAATAAATTTCTTAAATGAGACAGATATTCCAGCATTAGCAAAAAAGGAAAAAAAATCATTTTGTGCTTAACATGAGAAAAGAGGCATGAGAAAATAGTTTCTATCCTTAATTAGTATATTCTACATTCAAAGGTAGAAATGAGATGTCTGCTAATGATATTTTCGTATTCCTGGCAGCTTAGAACAATTATATTTTTGCAGTTTTACAAAATATCTGCCAGCCATGTTGGCTTCCCAGACTCTGATTCATTTAAAAAATGTGGGCTTGGCAAGGTTACTACCCTTTCACTGAAACCATCATGGCCTATGGGTTTTCAACCTTCACATATGGAGGCTCATGTGTGGACTTAGAAGGGAACACTCTCTGACCACCCATCTCCAACAGCACTTCCTTCCATCCCCCTTCTGGGAGTGCATGGGAACCAGAAGTCTGCGTGCTTCATTGCTCCACTGATGTGTTTCAAGGGTCCCACTGCACTCTTTAGACCTCTGCTGTCCAATATGGCAGCCACTAGTCACCTGTCACGGTCTATATTTAAATGGAGATTAAAGTTAAAAATACACACCTCAGTCTCACTGGCCACTTTTCATGTGCTCAGTAGACACACATGGCTACCACACTGGACAGTACAGACATAAAACATTTCTATCATTGCAGAAAGCTGTATTGAGTAGCTCTACTCTAGATAATGCTTTGTAGGGAAGGGAGAGAGAACAGGGAAAAGAAGGGTGAATCCTGGGAGAAAAAGAAAAGAAGAAAAAGGACAGTTTGAAAAGGGGAAAAAGTCTTTCCTCTGAAATCTTCACTAGCCCGTGCTTTCTGGAAGCCTGGTTAGAAATAGGTATTCCTGGGCTATAAATAATAAATATGGTCAGGTTTCTCAGCGGGTCAGTTAAGAAATCACCACCCCAATGCTAGACATCCTTGGCTGTGATGGCAGGAAGCACTCTCTCATTTTCCACACTGAATTAAAACAGCCCACAACGTGGCTCTCCTACAACTTTCTGATCCACCCCCTGACTCTGCCAGTCCAGTTGGACCATTCTGAGCAGGCCACAGGCTTGTCTCTAGTCAAGGGTTTGGAGGAGTTTTAACCAGGGCCCATGTAAGTTTTTTACTCTGCTTTTTCTCCATGTCCCAACTCAAGTTGTCTTTGGGTAGATTCCACACAAAATAACCTGATCAGCAAATGCCTATGGAACATGGGCACTTACTATTTTCCTGGCTAGGTAGAACCTTCTCTACAGTGATTCTGCCATCACTTTGAGCAAAATATTCCATCTCTTTGAGATTCATTGGACTGTCTGTAAAATGGTGATGACACACCAAAAGTAATGACCCAACCCAGATGACCAGATGCAAGTCTTTTCCAACTCTACCATCTGTAAGTCTACATGAGCTTAATGGATGTTGTTGCTGCTACCCTCCACCTCCATCTCTGCTCCATTGTAGGCAAGATGCCAATGGCTTCTCTTGAGCTCTCTGGCTGATGATGCCAGGATTCAAAGAACACTCTACACGTTTCCCAGAGATTGCGCCTGCCTTCAACTTGGTTAGGAACTGCCTCCCCACTTTTGACTGGGTTGAGGATAATGTAATTGAGGAAGAGCCTCTGTGAAGAATTATGGAGCTCTGATGAGCCAGGCCCTGGAAAATTAACATCACCACCTACTTCACCCCTATCTGCAGCCCCTCTGATCTGGCCTGTTTGAGTCATTACTATGTAACAGGTAAAATCCCAAACACAGTATAGGCATGCACATGCACTCCCTCCCTCTCTCATACGACCCAACACCCACAGACCTACCCACCCGGTGGTTATGCTGACACCTGATGCGCCCACTAAACAAGCAATGGTGGTTGACCACAGACCGTGAGGCGCCACTGTCTCCTGGCAGTTGAAAACAGCTCTCAGTTCCAAAACACACAGTAGGAAGGGGATCAAGATGTAGAGACCCAACAAGGGATTATTTTTCTCTACTGTTTTCAAATACTAGGCTGACTTCCTTCTAACCTCCATGGATAACTCCCTGCTCTCTGTGCTACATCTTTAGTCCCAAATACCCCTCCCTTCCCACAAAGATGGAAGTTCTCCACAACACGGCTGCTCCTGTTGGTGTATGAAAGAGTAAATATTGGAGACCCAGGGGTGGAAACATGCTCTTAAGTCCCTAACTGGACAACTTTGTATGAGAAAACAAAAGGTTCCATGGTACTGTCCTACCTGTGATGTTCCAGTAGAATCCAGTAGCTGGGGAAGAGAGTGCTTTCGGCCATCTCGGGAGACCTCCAACATTCTGGCCCGCAGGTCCCCATTTCGCACCATCAGCTCGTTATATTCTTCAACAGACTCTAGACGGTGTATACCCCCTTGAAGAAACAGGGGGAAAAGCATGGTTTGATAGGAGATTTAAAGAATCTTATAGATATAAACTTGTTGCATTTACATCCACACTTCATGGTTTTTATAAGGCGTGGTGTCTAATACTTTAAAGCACTGAGCTCATTGCTTTCTACCAATAAGCTCTGCCTAAGCTGGATGAAGGTTGAGGCCATTAATGCCATATTATGAAGAATGTACCAGTTTTTGAAGGGACCAGACTGGCTCTGGGAAAATGTATATGTTTCATCCAAGTAAGATGTAGCCAGGGTTGACATGGCAATAAATGATCGTGAAAATGCCATCAGTAGGTGGTTTTCTAGTGGAGGAACATTACTCTGTGGTTGGTATAGTTTCATTCTTGGGGAAGGTGCTTTTTTTTTTTTTTTTCCACATAATGACTTTTTTAAGTAAAACTTTTTATTAAAGAGTAACAATTTACAGAAATATGCACAAATCATATAAGTGTACAGTTCCATGAAATCTCACAAAGTAAATGTTCCAAAAACCAACACCCAGACTAAGGAATAGAATACCATCAGAACCCAAAAGCCACTTTTGCACCCGTAACTACCGTTCAACCAGCGTGACCATTATCCTGACTTTTAATAGCATAGATTACTTTTGCCTATTTTCAAAGTTTATATAAATGAACACATATGATAAATACTTTTTTTATATCTGGCTCCTTATTCTTAGCTTGTTTGTGAAACACGGGTTGTCGCTAATAGTCTGTTCATCCCATTTCTGTATACTATTTCATTGTATAAACATACCACAATTTGGCTATGCATTCCGTTGTTGATAAACATTTAGTTTATTTCCAGTTTTAGATCTAGAACAAGAATCAATAGCTTTTTTTTCCTCTCTCTTTTTTTTGGTAAAGGCCAGATAGTACATGTTTTAGGCTCTATGGGCCATGGGTGTTCTCTGCTGCATATTTTTTAAGCATCTTTTTTTTTTTTTTTTTTTTTTACAACCCGCTTTAGATGCAGAAAGCATTTCTAGCTTGTGGTCCATACAAATGTAGCTGTGGATGGTGGTTTGCTGACCCATGATCTAGAATATGCTGTTACAGAACATTCTTATAAAAAGTCCGATCTGTGGGGCGCAGACCTAGGAGCGTAGTTGCTGAGCTATCCGGTATACATTCACCTTTACCAATGTTGTAACACCTGTGTGTGTGAGTCCAGGTTTCCCCACATCCTTGTCACACTTGGCAGTGCCAGTTTAATTTTAGCCACTCTGGTGGATACATAATGACATTTCATTTTGAGGGTTTTTTAAAAAAAGATTTTCAAGTAATCTCCACACCTCATGGGGGGCTTGAGTCCACAACCCTGAGATCAAGAGTCACACGTTCCAGCAACTGAGCCAGGCAGGTGCTCCTCACTGTGGTTTTTAATTTACATTTAACTGAAGACCAACGAGACTGAGCTTCTTTAAATATTTATTGACTGTTTTACTTTTGTAAATCTGTAGAGTGTTTTTTTTTTTAAATGAAGTTGTAAAGTGCCTGTTCAAGTATTTTGTTTATTTCTTTATTGGGTTTTTGTTGTTGATTTATAGAAGTTTTTATTTTTTATTGTTAACATATTTTGGATATGAGTCTTTCATGGCATCTATGTTTTGTAAATATTTCTCCATGTTGGTGACTTGCTTGCCTTTTCACTCTTAATGGTATTTTATGATGAGCAAAAATTCATAATTTTATTATTGTGTAATACACTGATTTTTCCCTTTATGCTTAGAACTTTTGTGTCTTAAGAAAAAAATTTTTAAATGTTTATTTATTTTGAAAGCAAGCGAACACAGGCGGGGAACGGACAGAGAGGGAGGGAGAGAGAAAATCCAAAGCAGGCTCCACGCACCAGCGCAGAGCCCAATGTGGGGTTTGAACCCAAAAACTGTGACATCATGACCTGAGCCAAAACCAAGAGTCTGATGTTTAACTGACTGAGGCACCCAGGTGCCCCAAGAAATTTTTACAGTAATTTTTAAAGACAGCTTTATCAATATCTAGTTTATATCATATGCTTTTTTAAAAATAAGATAATTTAAGGAACTTTAATCTTAAATGATGGCTTAATTATATTGAATATAGCTATCATCACATTATAGTGTTTACATTATATATATATATACACATACATATACATACATATGTGTGTATAGCTATATACACATATAGATTCTTTGTAATATTAAGTTCTCCTAGACTATGTAATATTTCATTTGATGACCTAAAATTCAATATACCTAAACATTTCTCAGGAAGTTTTTCATGGAATAAAACAAGATGATTCTTTACCCTTTTAAAAATGATCTACTGAGTTCTTAATAGTGATGAAAAGTTGGACAGTTATATTAACATGAACATCACTAAAAGCTTGGTTTTTCAAAAGCTACATATTAACTTTGTCATACAGGTTTTCAAACACCTGAAACTCCTTTGGAATCAAAGAGAAATTTCCATTTAAAAAGATCACAAACCTAAGGCATTAATGTGGATAAATCAAAAATACCAAAATGAAAAGGGAACCCTGCTGGCAAAAAAGGAAGTATGAAGTAAAATTCAGGTTAGAATATCAGGAGAAATGTTCCATAAAATGGCTTTAGTGATTCTGGAGCCAGGCGAGGCAAAAATCTTAGTGGAAATGGCTGGAACTTCTTTACAGAATCTCCTTAATAATTCATGACTTACTAATTCATGGCCAGATTAATCCATCTTGGCAAGCTTACTCATCTGAAAAGGATTTATTAGAAGAAAGTGCCTTCTGAGTCGACAGGAAGGCACTTGCCTCAACAGAAGAGAAACCGCATACGGTAGTGTCTATAGATAACATACTGATACGTGAATACCAGAGTGACTCACTTTTAGAAAATAAGAAATAAATACCCAAGTTTACAGGACAGACAAATTAGCAGTTGATCACATTAAAATCTCCTGTATTCGAAGGTCTTTAGACTGAACCAAATTTCACGGCACTGAATGAAGACGCGTAAGCCTCTTTCATAGATCTCAAATTACTTTTCCAGCCTTATCTCCCACTACCTTGCTACATGAGTTCGTTGCTCTAGCCTGCTGACTCTCAAAGGAGCAGATTCGTCCTCCTCCCACATCCTTTCCAAAACTGGGGAGCCCATCAATATCGCTTGACATTTTACCTCACTTTGCTGGCACCATCATCTCCCACCCTGAGGGGCTCCTTACCCCTACTCTCTCTGACAAGCTCTGCTGGTTTCAATCATTGTCCCTGTTGGGTTACGGGATCTTTCAGATGGCGGAGGAGGAAAAACAGTTGCCAAAAACTTCTCTGACCAATCTGCCCCCGTTGCCCCTCAACATTTCTCGTCCATTTTCTCCCTAGTCTACACCGCTGTTTTCTTCCTCTTCGGTTCTATCAAATCTTGCCAAGGTACTGGCCCTCCTTTATCTTGTGTCCTCTGGATGCCTCCCCTGAGTGCCACAACCCAGAGACACTTCCACCTTCGGACCTCTCGTGCATGCCTTATCAGGGCCTACAAGTCCTCGAGAATATTCTTGTCTGACCCTCTTCAACCATCTTTCCCTGGTGAGAGGGAAGGAGGGGACAACTGTCGAACGTGATGTTAATGATGGCAATGGTGACAACAGTGGCAGCAATCACGTGGGCTATTGCTACCGTATTCGGGAGTGGCCGTGCCACATTCATTCTCTCCATCTTTCAACTGAGATGGTACACTTAAATAAAAGTACGTTAGAATCCTCATTTTACACACAAAGAGAGACTCAGAGAAGGCAAGTCATTTGTTTCAGGTCCCAAAGCCAGTGGTGGCAGAGCTGGGAACTGAACACGGTTGTACCTGACTTCATGCATGTTACACATAGTTCCTTATTATGGCCCCAGATGTCTGGGAAGCACAGGAAGGGGGGGTGACATCCATTTGTGGCAAACAGTAGCCAGCCTAGATTTACTACTCAGCTGAATGTACTGCTTGTTCTAAATTAATAGTATAAACAGTGTTAGAAATTTATGATTTGAAAGGTCCCCAGCTACATCGCCCTCCCCACATCTGTATCTAGAAAGCCCCAGACTGGAGAGGAGGATTCTTGTCCAGAGTCTCAGGAAGCCAAGGGGTGGGAAGAACTGTCTGGGAGGCAGGTCTCTTTGCTGGCACCGAGTGACCTTTGGGATTCCCTTAGCTTCTCTGGTCTCATCCATAAAACGAGCAATGTGACTATACAGGTTCCAAAGGTCCCTGATATTCCCCCAGAGCTCTGTGGCCCTCCTGAGAACGGTTTATAAGGTGTTGATTAACTCTGTGATGACGGCTGACTTAAAGATCTCTGTCTGCTATGCCCTGTGACTCCCAGGCGCCCAGCACACAGCAGGCAAGTGTATTTCTCTCCGTTGTTCCTCGGGGTTGCAGGGGTGCTGGTTGTTCTCTCTGCATGGGGACCTTTGGCACCATGTCTGTCCTCCGACTTATCAGCCCGTTTTGTCACAAACCCACGTTATACTGCCTGATGATTATGAGTTACAAATACAAACTAATTCACTTTGTTGCTCGGGTTTTTAAAGACAAACGGATGTATTCTGTGCTCCTATACTGGTCTCTACCTGAGAGTAACTCAGCAGAGGGCCAGGCAGTGTGTGTGTTGGGGGTGCTCCTGGCTGGCAGGCACAGACACCACCCTCGCCACCGGTCTGTGTCCCAGGAAGGGACTGACATTTCAGGGGTGTTCACACACATGCTTTGGCTGGCTACTTTTGTGTTTTGTTTGCTTTCTAACCTGCTCAACCTTTCAAAGTCAGGAGTATTATCTCCTTTTCTCAGGTGAGGGAAGTGGAAGTTCAGGGGCTTTAAATGACCAGCCCAAGGTCATATGAGATGTCTTTCATGGGTGGGCAGCCAGGACTGGCTTCTCCATGAGGCCTGCAGACACAGTATTGAGGGCCCACAAAAAAGTTTTAACCGACTGAGCCACCCAGGTGCCCCTTTAGGTTTGTTTTTGGTTTTGTTTTTTTTTTAAATAGGGAAAAGAGCTCATCAAGGAGATAGTGCCTAAGACCCATGGTTCATAACAGGTCTCTGCACATGGCCTCTGCTTTCAACATTGACTTTTTCTTTCAAGGTCTAGGCCAGCTGCCGTGAGGCTATGCCCAGGAAACGGGAAATCTTCTTGTTCCCAAAGCTGCAACTCCTATTCCATTTCTCCACCTGCATAGTTGAGATGTAGATTTAATAGTAACTAGCTCACTGCCCCTTGTTCTGGTGGACCAAGGGCTTGGGGGAGAGGGACATTTGCCCAGAAGATAGGCCAGTAGGAAAACTCCACAGGGAATGGGTCATCTGAAGTCCTGTGGAAGTAAATGATCAAGTTTAAGCAGACACAAACAGAGATGCTGACATTCACTTCATTATGACTCAAATAAAAATATTCATGTGGGCAGCCAGGCTGAATGCAGTTTTATGGTTGGGGCATGTCCTACCGAAAGGGAAAACAATTTTGTGGGGATAAGGGGACAAAAAGAGCTCTTTCTGTTAGTGACTCGATCTCAGATCCCACTCCTGAGGCTGGAAGCTGACAGGCCATACCAGGCAAAGAGTTCCGCTTACCTGAAAGACGACTCTTGAGTTTCATCTTACTGCTGCCCTGTTTGGGACTTTCCAGGTTTCCCTTGGATTCCTCGGGGCCACACGGATCTTGGGGCTCATCTGTCCCAGGCATCTGAAATGCAGACAGCACAGAGCTGATGGGAGAGGCCGGCCTGCAATCATTGATCAGGTCCTCTCCCAGAATTTATCTCCAGGCTTCAAGTGCAGCAATACAGGGATCACATGAGAAAAAAGGTTCCTGGGATCAAAGCACAACCCCTCAGATGACCCGGAACCATGCTGGCAAGTTCCTCCTCAGCAGGCCGTCTCAGCTGCACAGCAGAGAAACAGGAGGTTTCGAAGTGGAAATGGCCCCAGAGGCCATTTCATTTCTGGAGAAAACTTGTTGGTCAAGGTCACCCAGGTGGTCATGAAGACACAACTAACTGTATAGCCCAGGTCTCTTAACTTGTAGGCGAGTGCTTGTCCCTACAGTGCAAGTTGCAAGAAACCTTAAACCAGAAATTTAAATTCAATTCTAAAATACAGTAAGATGTTAACTTTGTGGAGCCAAGTAACTACAGCTCTTGGGTCAACCACACTGTCTGTGTGCTACTCTCCTGTGTACGGATTCAGCACTGCCCAGGCTACGTGCAGGCAGCCACATACTGTCAGCCCACACGTCTGCACATTGAGCGTCTGTGCTCCCAGACCTAAGGGATGATATAGAAAGAAAGGTCCCAAGGTCTGTAGGGTCCTCTATCTGAGAAAAGCCAAACAAGCTAACAATAACCAATTACATTCATTAGTGAGGAAAAGGAGACTTATATTCTTGAGGGCCTTTATAAAACATTTGGGAGGCAAATTTATATGTTATGTACATATAAATAACTTATGAGATAGATCAAACAATGAGCTTTCCCATTTGAAATTTTATTTTCCTTTGAGGTTTTGAAGGGAAAAAGTGTTAATTAAAATAGGTAGGATTCACGTGAAGAAACATATACGGACTTTAAAAGACACAGAAGATATCCTTTAACACTTCATGGTCCTTGAAAGTCACGTAATTATGATGTAAAAGCAAAAACAAAAAAAAACCCAAACCCTGAAATGTTAATAAATAATAAAAATTATACATTGTATATCAAACTCAGTATATGATAATGTATAAAGTAAGCAGTAAGAGTAATCTCCGAGGTAAACCCCACTTCCTTCTCAAGTTCCCCTCCCTCCTCAAGTTCACATATCTTTCTGGATGAGAAAGAGGGGTAAAAAAAAGGTCTGAGAAATGAGGGGATGTAGGTAAGTTGAGGAAGGGGCACTGGGAAAACAAATTAATCCTGATATATAAAAACAAAGATAAATTTGGTGAATCCCTATTACAATGTCAGGGATTGGCAGGTCTCCAGGTTTAAATTATTAAGTAAAGGCAAGACTGGGATCCTGGGGATGATTTTAGAGATTCTCAAGAGGGATGTCTTTCCCAACCCCAAACTGCAACATTTAATTCACACCCAGAGCAAAAGAAGCCTCTTGGAGACATGCCAGAGATCTGGGGCACAGGAGGAGACATGCAAATAGGAATAATCCAGAGAGAAGCCTCAGGGCCTCTCCTTTGCTTAATTTAAAAGCTGTATGGAAAGAACCTGTCTCCAGACTGTAAACAGCAATTACTGGAGACGGAGTTAAGTTCCCGGTTCTTTCTCTTATACCACCTGACCCGGGCTTTCAGCCTACAGAGAAAGGATTCCTCAGCTTGTAAGTCATTACTTCCTCTGTGCTCGTTCAGTGGGTGGCTTATTACATAGCAGTCAAGGCCCAAACCATCCGAAAGCATGTCTGAGGATCTCATGTCAAGGGAGGAAAACAATTCTAGCCAACTGTTTCTGGACTCAGGAAGCTTCCTTCTTCCATTTTCCCCTCGGGTTTTGCAGCATGGCCCCAGGTTTTCATACAATCAGAGAAATTCTGGAGATGACATTAGCCCTCATGTGAGTAACGGAAAGGCAAGTGACCTGCCCAAGGCTTCTCAACTCATTAAAGGCAAGGCTGAGAGTTCTTAGTCTCCCTATTTCCAGTTTCATGCATTACTAGGATTTTTCCTCCCTCCCTCCTTAGAGGATTTTTTTAACTGTTTTTTAAAAATGTTTATTTATTTATTTTGAGAGAGAGCGTGCAAGTGTGAGCAGGGAAGGGGCAGAGAGAGAGAGGGAGAGAGAGAATCCCAAGCAGGCTCTGCGCTGACACAGGGCTCAAACTCACAAAATCGCAAGATCATGACCTGAGCTGAAATCAAGAGTCGGATGCTTAACTGCTGAGCCACCCAGGTGGCCCTAGATGCTTTTTAATCAAGTTTATACCTTGGATGATCAGTGCTGTATCGTACTGTATAATTCGTACACCTCAAATTTTTTCCACTTAATGTTCACAGCAAACACGTGTCCCACGGTAAAACAAAAATATTCTCTCTGTTGACAGATGAGGAAAGAAATGGAGACCCTTCAGTAACACCCTGTTGTTTATAACATACATCCCGGATCTAGGCTAGATCATGTGTACAGCAAACGAGAGCACAAGCTGAGGGGTGTAGTTTCACAAGAGCACGCGCACGCTGTGTCAAATCTGTGCTCTTGTGATGTGAGCCCCACGGCTGCCAACTCTGCTTTATTTTCAGAATCCGAGAGAGGCGGTTCAGAAGTAAGAGAATCACAGCCTTAAGGAATAACTATTTTTTTTTTAATCTTAAAGGCACCAAAGAAAGAAATGACATTTGGTTTCTATGATCTATAAAATACCAATACCATTTCTTATACCAAAGATATCTTACGTTAAAGATGGTGGGTGTGTTACATTACTACTGAAAGCCTGTAACTAAAGCCAACAAGAATGGACCTAGAGACATCTCAGGGAGTTGCAAACGATACACTGTTGAACGCAGGCAGCAAGGCAGTCTTATTTCGGAACCCCCTCAATGTGTTAGCACTGGGTTCTGAATTTAAACAGAACCTTTCCCTCTCGCAGCAGCAACCTGTCATGATTTTGGGTGGTTTGTAACTCAATGAACAGGAATTAGAAACATACAAAGCACAATTTTGATCACAATGAGCCTCTCTTCAGTCTTGGGACTACTGTCCAAAAACGTCCACGCGCTAAAGAGTCCCTTTGCTGTATTTTTATTTTCATTATTTTAGATGCACTGAACAAATCAAGCTGTTCTAGGAATGATGTCATTTCAGTTGTTCTAAAATGAAATGTGCAAAAAGTGCTCCTGGAAGGCCTTTGGTTCAGCTGGTGTAATCTATTATTTATCAGCAATTTCTAATTCATGTGTTATACAACAATGCCATTATATTATTGGAATCTAATATAATCTGCCAATTTCCAAGTTACAGCCTTTCTGTTTGGACAGGTTTCTACACTTGTCGCCTATGAGATTCTCACTGAAGCAGAATCTTTAGCTTCTGGCTTTACAGAGAAGTGGTAGAGCAGAGTGGTTAAGGGTCCAGCTGCCTGGGTACAGATCCTGGTTGTGCATTTATTACCAGTGTAGGCACACGAGTCAACCTCCTTGAGCTTCAGTGTCCTCATCTGTAAAATGGGGTTGAAGAAGTAAATGATAATTTTCTGATTAAAGATGGCAGATTTCCTCCCCCCGCTTCATGGGAAACCACACTCAAATGACAGAGAAGAGATTTTAAAATGAAAGACATCATCCCACAAGGGTTCAAAGAGAACAGAAGACAACAGCAACAAAATTCTGGAAACCAGTAAGCATACAAGTATGGGGTAATGGATCCAACCTGCGAAAGCAGAATCGTAGAGCTGGGGTTGGAGAAAGCAAACGAGTGACCCAGTTTGAATAAAGAGCTCTCCCAGAGGCTTAGGTGTTGCCAGGAAAGGGTCTCTGGAGGTGTGGGGACATAGTGCAGCTGAGGCAGTGGGGAGAGTGGAACGTGCCTGACAACAGGTACTTAGAATGGATCTGATTGTGGGGAGACTCCCAGGCCTCAGGAAGGACCTGGACAAACTTTGGCGTGCAGCAGAATTCCCCGGAGAGGCCCAGGCTGGCAGAAGTCGGGCAGGGCCTGGGCCTCTGGAGCTCACCACTGCCCTGGTCCAGACAGAGCCGAGCCGTAGTTACCGAGCTTACTCTAGAGGTAAGGATGGAGGCTCCAGCTGCACCACAACGACCTGTCAGCCAAAGGACGAGGGAGGGTTATGACCACCATGCTGCGCTCTCTCAGGCATATTGGCATTTTAACCTGCAGTGGAGGAAACCTGCCTCACTCTCTGTACGAACAAGAAGCCCTTGCGTGGCATGCCAAGTATAATGCAATTTCCGTGTACTAGAGGTAGTGACATGGGTTGTGCCCAGAATAGATCAATAGAGCATTGACATCAGACGCGGTTTTTCATGAGGTAAAACGGAAAAAACGGTATTTATTTATGTATTTTAGACTGCAGACTTTTTTTTTCTTTCAGTTCTCAGGTTAGTTAACATACAGCGTAGCCTTGGTTTCAGGAGAACCCAGTGATTTATGTCTTACATATGACACCCACTGCTCATCCTGAAAAGTGCCCTCCTTAATGCCCGTCACCCATTTACCCACCCCCACCCCATCAACCCTCAGTTTGTTCTCTGTATTTAAGTCTCTTATAGTTTGCCTCCCTCTCTGTTTGTAATTTATTTTTCCTTCCCTTCCCCTATGTTCATCTGTTAAATTTCTCAGATTCCACATATGAGTAAAATCATGTATCTGTCTTTCTCTGACTTATTTTGCTTAGCATAATACCCTCCAGTTCCATCTATGTTGTTGCAAATGGCAAGATTTCATTCTTTTTCATCTCTGAGTAATATTCCATTGTGTATATATATATATACACACACCACATCTTTTTTTATGTTTATTTTTGAGAGAGAGAGACAGAGAGACAGAGACAGGGTGCGAGCAGGGGAGGGGCAGAGAGAGAGGGAGACACAGAATCTGAAGCAGGCTCCAGGCTCTGAGTTGTCAGAGCCCGACGCGGGGCTTGAACTCACAAACTGTGAGATCATGACCTGCGCTGAAGTCAGCTGCTTAACTAACTGAACCACCCAGGCGCCTTTATATACCACATCTTCTTAAGCCATTCATCAATTGATGGACATTTGGACTCTCCAAATTTAGCTACTGCTGATAGTGCTACTATAAAATTGGGGTGCATGTTCCCCTTCAAATCAGCATTTTTGTATCCTTTGGATAAATACCTAGAAATGTAATTGCTGGGTGGTAGGGTAGTTCTATTTTTAATTTCCTGAGAAACGTCCACACTGTTTCCCCAAGTGGCTGCACCAGGTTGCATTCCTACCAACAGTGCAATAGAGTTCCCTTTTCTCCACATTCTTGCAACCTGTTGTTTCCTGAGTTGTTAATTTTAGCCATTCTGACCAGTGTGAGGTGGTATCTCATTGTGGTTTTGATTTGTATTTCCCTGATGATGAGTGATGTTGAGCATCTTTTAATGTGTCTGTTAGCCATCTGGATATCTTCTTTGGGAAAGTGTCTATTCATATCTTCTGCCCATTTCTTCATTGGCTTATTTGTTGTTTGGGTGTTGAGTTTGGTAAGTTCTTTATAGATTTTGGATACTACCCTTTTATCTAATATGTCGTTTGCAAATATCTTCTCCCAGCCCATCAGTTGCTTTTAGTTTTGTTGATTGTTTCCTTCACTGTGCAGAATTTGTTGATGAGGTCCCAATACTTCATTTTTGTTTTTATTTCCCTTACCACTGGAGACACGTCAAATAAGAAGTTGCTATGGCTGAGGTCAAAGAAGTTGCTGCCTGTTTTCTTCTGCAGGATTTTGGTGGTTTTTTATATCACATTTAGGTCTTTTATCCATTTTGAGTTTATTTTTGTGTATGGTGTAAGAAAGCAGTCCAGTTTTATTCTTCTGCATGTTGCTGTCCAGTTCTTAGTGCTATTTGCTAAAAGGCTCTGTCTTTTTTCTGTTGGATACTCTTTCCTGCTTTGTTGAAGATTAGTTGGCCATATATTTGTGGGTTCATTTCTGGGTTCTCTATTCTATTCCATTGATATATATGTCTGTTTTTGTGCCAGTAGCATACTGTCTTGATGATTACAACTTTGTAATACAGGTTAAAATATGGGATTGTGATGCCTCCAGCTTTGGTTTTCTTTTTCAACATTACTTTGGCTATTCGGGACCTTCTGTGGTTCCATACAAATTTTGGGGATTGTTTATTTATTTTTAAGTAGGCTCCATGCCAAAGGGGGGCTTGAACTCATGACCCTGAGATCAAGAGTCACATGCTCTACTAAGCCAGCCAGGTGCCCCAACAGTATTTATTTTTATTTTTTTAGAGTTTTATTTATTTTATTAAAAGTTAATTTACTTGATGGGAGGGAGGGAGGGAGAGAGGAGGGAGGAGAGAGGGAAGGAGGGAGGGAGGGACACCATGAGCAGGAGAGGGGCAGGGAGAGAGAAAAAATGAAGCAGGTTCCACACTGTCAGTGTGGCAGAGCCCAATGGGGGGCTTGAACCCATGAACTGTGAGATCATGACCTGAGCTGAAGTTGGATGCTCAACCAATGGAGCCACCCAGGCGCCCCCAGAGTACTTATTTTTAAAGGGCTAAAATTACCTTGTAATGATCTTATAATAGTCATTATGAGGATTAAATAAAAATGCACTTGAGAATATTAATAGAGTACCTAATATGTATCACAGAATTATAGTGAAGGTTCAGCTCAAAGAAAACACCTCAAGCTTTCTCCCCACCAAGTCTCAGGGTGCCTCTAGATCTGATGACTACATAGACTCTGATTATAAGCTCTAGATTTCAGAGATAAACATTTCAACTTCATACCTACACAAAGGTAGCACATTTAATGAATGAACAAAGCAAAACAAAAGGGGACTCAACAAGAATATGCCATCTTGCTGAATTCAAGATCAGAACAAAGCACCAGAAAATAATTGCAAACTTCTAAGAAGACAGTTTCAAATGCATGTACCTAGAAATGCATATTTTTAGAAATCAGGTTTGCACAAGACACTAAGGAGGATTTGAGAACACTCTGTGGTCTTACGATCAAAGTAGAAGCAGTGGAAGAGAGAAAATAAAGGAATACATGATGATTTCTTAGGAAGAAAGAGGTTTCCTTAAAGGAAAAGCAGAGATCTTAGACAACAGGCTGTGCGGATATGAAGGGGATAGGAGACTGTGAAGTCCAGGAGGTCAGTTCTTAACCACAATTAAAGTGGGTGTCTTTAAGTGGGGAGCCACTTTGGTTTTTACTAGATGGGAGGGCATGACAGGGCCTCAAGAAATCCATCTAACAAAAACAGGTGAAACCACAGGGAACAGAATGCAACAACACTTCCATGGAGATCTCAGGCCCAAAGAATAATGAGAGGTGATTTCAAAACTGCAGAGCTTGAGTAAGAGGATTTGGGACAGCTATACCAAAGAGGGAAAACAGATTTAAAGGTGAAGGGTGAAGAAGCCCAGGAAGAGATTTAAAAATATTCCTGGGTACATTTTAAAGGGACACAGTTATTTTTGTTGGCCTGATGAAAGTGGCCTAAGAAATGTATGAAATTAACACTGTAAAGGAAGCAAACATGAGACATAGCAAGGGGAGCCAGGCAGGATGGTAACAGGCCAGAACTAGATGCTGGTCAGATGGGAGACTATTTCCTGTGTGGAATTAGCCAACTCAGAGGTGGTGGTGGTCAAGATGCTTTTTGAACAATGGATACTTTAGTAAACAGAGGACTCATTGAATCTGTATCTTTCCCAATGATGAGCCCCACATCTAGACAGAATCTAGAACAGTATCTTAGGAAAAACAAATCCATGTCAGAAAGCAAAGGGACAGAGGAAGTATAAAAAAGTACATAGACTCAACAAACAGGGCTAGGAAAGAAGAAAGGACTCCATTTAAACACCAGGTTAAACGAAATTGAGTCTTCCCCAAAGGAGATGGATACAAAACACTAGAGGCATATCCAGTTACTACCCCAAAATATGTAGCAGAAAGCAATGTTACTCAACCCGTAGAACATTCAAAACCCAAGGAAAGACAAATCTCAGGGAGCAGGTGGCAGAAGTGTTAGTCTTTACTAGCTCATTAGGGGGCATAAGCTTCAGAATCATCAACAGCACGCCTGGTTCATGAAATCTACAGAGGGTGTTTTTCCAGCTGAGTAAATGGGGAGGGGAGACTCAGCTTTCTCTAGTCTAAGCACTTCTAAGAGGTGGTGGAAATGGAGAATGTGGCCCAGGACTGAAAGAAAATGCCTGCACCCGAGATCACAGAAGCTCCGTCAGATGCACAATCCACACAAAATGCAGTGCACAGGGAGCCTTCTACTTTCATATCTCGAGGTACAAATGCAAATCAAAAAGATTCTGAATATAAACGAAAAGTACTTGAAGTAGGACCTAGTTGATTTCCCTCATACAGACTGGGAGAAGATTTCTGCCAGTTGAATTCATGGTCATGGACTCCAAACAACTGCCACAGACTGAGTTGTATTTAGACAAACCAAGAATATTTTCATCAGCTGTCCTTTACTTGATATGATTGGGTCTCTGCTATGGGCTGCCGGGAGATAGTCCTCCATGGATCTCTCCCATTCCTATGTGGCTTGTGAACAGAGGCATAGGCTGTTTTTACTCTAGATTATCTATCTTTTCAAGGATGTTTATAGAGTAAACAGCCTTGAAAGTCAGAGACAGTGTCTCTGAAGGAAGAGGCAGGTTTGTTTATTGTCTAGTATAATAAAGAAATGTCTCTCTCTGGAGCAAAGGGCAGTCAGATTTGCTTTGAGCCTATCATAAAAGATGCAGGCTGCTAATGATCAGGGTTCCTTAGCTATGATACAAATCCACTGTATGAGCATCTACTCAAGTCCCTCTGTATCATTACCATAGGACTTGGGGGTTCAGGGGGAAATTATGCAAACATGACTCTCTAAACTGGGACTGAATCCTAAACTGGGATTGGAGAAAGCCAAAAGGTACTTGCTGTGCCATGAGTAATAAAGTCGTTTGTCTCTGACCCAGGAATCTCATGTCTTGTGCCAGCATCCATTATTACTGTAGCGTAAAAACTCAAACTTTTAAAAGTTCTTGATGTGGGCTTTGGCATAATTAAATAAGGTCCTGGGAACAAAATTTTTCCTGGGACAACTGTCTAGAAGTGAGGGATTGGCTCATTTTTTTAAATGCCAAGGGTAATAGGTCCGTTTTCTCTTTGTTCATTTACATTTCATTAAAAAGGAAAGCACACAAGAGACTTGCTGTCCAACAAATTCAACTTTCTTGGAGCTGAAAGAGCCGCATTTGTTCCAGTGAGAAATCGCCCAGGCTGCAGATGCTGAAGAGCACAACCTCTCCCCAGCGTCAAGAATCTCATTTGCGAAGATGGAGCAAAATAAGGAATAGGAGAGGTCTAAGAAGGCCACTAAGTGCTTTGGTTTTTAACTCAAAAGGTGAAGGAAATTTAAGTTTGGATGTTAGTTACTTTAGATTTTAATATCTTTGGATTATGACTTACTTGCAAGGGGATTTGAATTTGTTGGAATTTTGCTTGTTTGAGTATCATGATTATGTTGACATTTTATCTTTTTGTAGCACCTCTGAAAAGCTGCACTGGACAATGAGGCTAGAAATAATTGTGTATGAGAAACAGCCTAGGGATTGAGTTTTAGCTTCTGGCAAATTTCATTCTTCTGGAGGTGAGGAGCAAGCCATCATTGCCTTAGAGACAGGCCCCCTGGGTCCTAGATAAAAGCCTAGTATTTAGAAATGTTTTGTAACTGCCGTCCAAAACATTTACAAGATCTCCTTAAACACACTGTGACTAATATAGTGTTGAACCCTGAGTATCATCTGTCTTTCTCAGCAAACTCTTGAAGCCTTACAAACAAACCATGCAAAGTGTGGCTTTTATCTCCAACCACTTCCATTGTGCAAGCAAATCCGATCCCAAGGAAAACTGCAGGACAGGTTGCACCCAGTTCATGCCATGTTTTTACAGTTCCCAGGACTTGAAAAAAAATATAATCTGCAGATGTGACAGAAGACCTCATCCAAGCTCCAAATCCCTAGGAAGTTGTGCTGGCTCATTCCCCTGGTCAGTATCTACCGGACAGTGGAGCATGGTGATTTCCCTTTCATGCTTCAGTCCCACTAAGATTATTTTTAGGCTGCCAAAGGAAGCTCATTTTCCAAATCTCTGGGGCAGATGTTTGAGTGACCGAAGGAGAACCAGATGGCCATCAGAGAGGCCAGGGTTGGGAATGAATAGCCATTCACAAGAAGGGAATCAGAACAACAATAAATCAGCCTGAAGTAGCAAGAAGGCTGTGAGTTGACTTCAGAAATCAAAACACAAATCTACTGCTACACTAGATTCATTGCTTCCCAACAAAGAGGACTCAGGACTGAAGAGGAAGACAGGAAAACCTAAAAGCAAACCTTGTCAGACCCCAGAATGCATTGGTACATGTAGAACGTGTGTGCAGAGCATCAGAGGCAGCTGGGGAAAAGCAGCAGCTGGTGTGGACCCAGGCATGCAGGCTGGCCCTCTGAAATGAGGTAATATTGTCCTTGTTCTGAGCCCATTTCTGGTTTCATCCCATTGATCATCCCCAAACAATGTGAATGGGCTCAACATATTTTGATGATTATTTGGATGATTTTTACGCATACAAATTTAACAGATTTCTTAGTCCCTTAGAAAGCTGAGGCAAAGAAATCACCTTTAAGGACAGGAATGTAATCACCCGTTGGCCCAAGTTTGCCTCCCCTGTGGTGGGTCTGTATGGGTCACCCTCCCAGGGAGAGGACAATGTCCTCAAGTGACTCAGTTCTTCAAAAATAACAGGAGATGTGGATCGCAAGGAGAATTGGCACATGTCCCTTGTTGGTATTGATTTCAAATTGAGGCAAGGCGAGTGCAGACATTCTCTACAAAGTAGGAATCTCTCACTCTCGCCATGTTCCATAACCTCGTGGGTGAGAAGAATGTGCAGTCTGGAGCTCTTCTTTGGCCTGTGGGCTGGCTACTAAAGACAGATCCTTGGGTCATTTCTCAGCAGGAGCTGGCTGCCTGCCCATCGTGGACATATTTCTGGGAGCAGGACTATGATATTCTTTACCCTAAACTCCCGAATGACAAAATCGTGTGTGCGTAGGAAAATCTCAAAACACACAAAAAGTAGAGGTGGGTGAGCTATCAGAAAAGAAAGACATGTTAAAAGAGACCCAAGAAGCAAGTAGGAGGATTGGAGAAAGAAAATAAGGATGAATTGAGATTCTTCCAGGGCCTTTTCTCTATACAAATGTTTTAGAAAAAGTTTTACATGATTATCTGGCTTAGAAAAATAGAAACAGATCATTTTAGGGGTGCTTGGGTGGCTTAGTCGGTTAAGTGTCCGACTTCGGTTCATGTCATGATCTCACGGTTTGTGAGTTCAAACCCTGCGTCAGGCTCTGTGCTGACAGCTCAGAGTCTGGAGCCTGCTTTGGATTCTGTGTCTCCCTCTCTCTCTGCCCCTCTCCTGCTCATGCTCCTTCTCTCTCTCAAAAATAAACATTAAAAAAATTCATTTTAATTGAACGTACCATTTAGGCAGGTTTTAGATGAAGAGTAACTGGTCATGGTGAAGACACTAAATTTTGGTGTGCTGGTAAGGCAGCCTTCTGCTGCCTTTTCCAGATCAACATGAGTTGTACCCTCAACTCTTTATTTTCCAGGAATGGTACTAACTTCATGCTTATTTGCTGGTATATATTCTAAGGGTATGTACGTACTTCTTGAAGAATCTGACTAGAAAGCTGGGGTGTGCTCATGGGAGTCCACATGGGAAGCAAGAGTAAGAGAGGCTGTCCCAGGATCACACATGATCATATATAGACAGGTTGGCAAACTGCTGCCTGGGGGCCAAATCTGGCTCCACATCTATTTTTGTAAAGTTTTATTGGAACACAGTCACACCCATTTGTTCACCTATTCCCTGTGACTGCTTCTGCACTACTAAGGCAGAGATGAACCATTGCAACAGAGACTGTTTGGCCAGCAAAGCCTGAAATGTTTATGACCTGGCCTTTGTAACTGCTGACCTCTCAACTGTAGGAACAGTTCATACCCTATGAACCTCCCACCTCCCCACCTCCATCCCTATCCAAAGTCATCCAGAGTCACTGTGAACAAACTTGAGAAGTTTTAGGAAGCATGACTTAGTAAGTTGAAGGGAAGGTACTGACAATTAGAGACATCTTAAGGAAGCTGCTACTGGAGACAAGGCTTACTGGTCTACCATGGTATCTCCTCGAAAAACATCTCTGGCATCCACACTTCATGATTTTATCTTTAAATTTCATTTTAAAATGACACTGGTAAGAAACTCATCTGAAATAACATGGATTCTCTTTTTAAAATGCACAATATTTGGGGCGCCTGGGTGGCTCAGTCGGTTAAGCATCTGACTTTGACTCAGGTCATGATCTCACAACTCGTGAGTTCGAGCCCCACGTCAGGCTCTGAGCTGTCAGCAGCTAGAACCTGCTTCAGATTCTGTGTCTCCCTTTCTCTCTGCCCCTCTCCTACTCACACTCTGGTCTCTCTCTTTCTCTCTCTCTCAAAAATAAATAAACATTAAAAAAATTTTTTTAAATGCACATTGTTTGCTAAGTGACATAGAATTACTGGCCACCATTTTGATTGGTTTAATCAGATTGCTTTATTCACAAACATACTGTTGGGAAGAAATGGAAAAGATTTTGTTTGTTGGGTGGTCTTTTTTGTTATTGATGTTAGTAATGAAAGTTAGAGAAGAAGGAAGGAAGGACTTCTTGGGAGCGTGGAGTCTCGCAGGGGTTGGGGGAGACCGTGGGTACCCTCAGGAGGGGAGTTTAGAGCGGTATAAAGACACCAGCTTCAGGAAAACTGTGAAGAGAGGAACTAGCGAGTGAGGAGGAACAGATGACAGCAAGTTGGAGGTTTTGAAGGTCAACAAACTATTGCTTAGGATTGGTCCTGCCTTCACACACACACACACACACACACACACACAAAGTGGGGAGGAAATTCTTTTCATCCTTCTTTCCTACCACCAAGGAGCCCTTGCCCACAGAACCCAGCACTCTGTTTGGTGGGCTGAGCCTGCTCCTTTCCTCCCCTGGCCAGTCAGTCACACTGCTTCCTGACTTCCCATCTTTATGGCCACCTTTCCTGCCACACAGGCTCTGGTCACTTCCCAGTGGGACTATAGCAAAGGCCTCCATTCCCGTCTCTATACTCCCATCACCGCTGCCCTGCTTTTCTTCGGTCCAGCCCTTTCTCTACCTCACTGCTGGAGTGACCTTAGAAAAAATACTCTGGGAGGAAAGCTCTCAGTTTTTCCCCACTGAGGATTGTATTTCCCCCTAAAGTAAGGAACATGACAGGGATAGCCACCCTTGCCACTGTTATCCAACACAGTATTGGAAGTCTTAGCCTCAGCAATCAGACAACACAAAGGGATAAAAGTCACCCAAATCAGCAAGGAGGAAGTCAAACTTTCACTCTTCACAGATGACATGATACTTTATATGGAAAACCCAAAAGATTCCACCAAAAAAACTGCTAGAACTGATCCATGAATTCAGCGAAGTCACAGGATATAAAATCAGTGCACGGAAATCAGTTGCATTTCTATACATGAATAATGAAGCAACAGAAAGAGAAATCAAGAAATCGATCCCATTTACAACTGCACCAAAACCCATAAAATACCGACGAATAAACCTAACCAAAGAGGTGAAAAAGCTATATACTGAAAGCCATAGAAAGAAACCATATGAAAGAAATCGAAGGAGACGCACAAAAAAATGGAAAAATATTCCATGCGCATGAATTGGAAGAACAAATATTGTTAAAATGTCAATACTACCTAAAACAACCTACATATTCAATGTAATTCCTATCAAAATACCACCAGCATTCTTCACAGAGCTAGAATAAACAATCCTAAAATTTGTATGGAACCAGAATAGCCAAAGCAATACTGAGAAAGAAAAACAAAGCTGGAGGCATCACAATCCCGGACTTCAGGACGTATTACAAAGCTGTAATCATCAAGCCAGTACCGCACTGGCACAAAAACAGACACTCATATTAATGGAACAGAACAGAGAACCCAGAAATGGACCCACAAACGTATGGCCAACTAATCTTTGACAAAGCAGGAAAGAATATCCAATGGAATAAAGACACTCTCTTCAGCAAATGGTGCTGGGAAAACTGGACAGCGACATGCAGAAGAATGAAACTAGACCACTTTCTTATACCATGCACAAAAATAAACTCAAAATGGATGAAAGACCTAAATGTAAGACAGGAAGTCATCAAAATCCTAGGAGAAAGCAGGCAAAAACCTGTTTGACCTCGGCCACGGCAACTTCTTATTTAACACATCTCTGGAGGCAAGGGCAACAACAGCAAAAATGAACTATTGGGACCTCACCAAGATAAAAAGCTTCTGCACAGCAAAGGAAACAATCGGCAAAACTAAAGGCAACCGACAGAATGGGAGAAGATATTTGCAAATGACATATCCAATAAAGGGTTAGTATCTGAAATCTATAAAGAACTTATCACTCAACACCCAAAAAACAAATAATCCAGTGAAGAAATGGGCAAAAGACATGAATAGACACTTTCCCAAAGAAGACATACAGATTGTTAACATGACAAAATGCTCAACATGACTCATCATCAGGGAAATACGAATCAAAACCACAATGAGATACCATCTCACACCAGTCAGAATGGCTAAAATTAACAACTCAGGCAACAATAGATGATGGTGAGGATGCAGAGAAAGGGGAACTCTTTTGCACTGCTGGTGGGAATGCAAACTGGTACAGCCACTCTGGAAAACAGTATGGAGGTTCCTCAAAAAATTAAAAATAGAACTACCCTACAATCCAGGAGTTGCACTACTAGGTATTTATCCAAGGGATACACATGTGGTCTTTCAAAAAGACACATGTACCCCAATGTTTACAGCAGTACTATCGACAATAGCCAAAGTATGGAAAGAGCCCAAATGTCCATCGACAGGTAAATGGATAAAGAAGATGTGGTATACACACACACACACACACACACACTGGAGTATTACTTGACAATCAAAAAGAATGAAATCTTGCCATTTGCAACAATGTGGATAGAATGAGAGTGTATTATGCTAAGCAAAATTAGTCAGAGAAAGACAAATATCATATGACCTCACTCATGTGGAATTTAAGATACAAAACAGATGAACATAGGGGAAGGGAGGCAAAAATAATATAAAAACAGGGAGAGGGACAAAACATAAAAGAGTCTTAAAATAGAACAAAATGGGTTGCTGGAGGGGTTGTGGGTGGGGGGATGGGCTAAATAGGTAAGGGGCATTAAGGAAGACACCTGTTGAGATGAGCACTGGGTGTTATACACAGGGGATGAATCACTGGAATCTACTCTTGAAATCATTATTGTACTATATGCTAACTAACTTGGATGTAAATTAAAGTAAATAAATTAATTTAAGAAAAAAAGAACAAATATTCTGACTCCTCAACTTGAAACCCATCGCTGAGTAGAGTAGTTGTAAGATAAGTCAAATTCCTTAGTCTGGAACTAAAAGCACAGACTGAACATCTGTGCTTAATAGACTATTTGTTGACCCTTGAACAGGCTGTAAAATTTCTTATTTGAGGACCACTCTGCATGTTGTTCTTCTGCTCCAGAAAGTCACCCACTTCTGCGGGTGTTCCTATGGAAAATCTGTGGATTAGTCAAACACCACCCCATCCATTGAGCCCTCCTAGATTCCTGGAAGGAATCAGACGCCCCTCTTCTGGGTCGATACGGCATATGGTTCCTAAGAGTTTATTATGTGGAAAGGGGAATATGAAAAGCATAGAAATAACTATAATTCATTATGGAATATAATAAATCCTTTTAAGAGAGGAAGACTGTGTCTGTATCTCCCAGAGTGCCAGCAAAGCCCTCAGCGTATGGACGGCAATGTCAGGCTGGTTAGAGCCGAGCATTGGCTCCTTCCAGGAACTGGTTGTAGGCACTTGCAGGGCCACGTTACCAACCTCTAAGGTATCTGTATCTGGTCTCAGTGGGAAGAAGGTCAGGAAGAATGACAGCTTTTGGAGCTGAGGAGAGGGTGTGTGTGTGACATGCAGGCTACCTATCTGTCTCTACTAGCTCAAAAGATAATTCCAAAAATCTCTATTAAGTAAATATGTCTGCTGCTAGAGGAAATTAGTGTGAATATCAAAACAACAGCTTAACCAAAAATTTTCTGAAAATATCCACCCCATTTTTATTTTTTATTTATTTATTAAGTTTATTTATTTATTTTCAGAGAGAGAGAGAGAGAGAGAGAGAAACTACAAGTCAGGGAGGGGCAGAGAGAGAGAGAGAGAGAGAGAGAGAAAGAGAGAGAGAGAATCCTAAGCTCAGAGCAGAGCCTGATGTGGGGCTCAAACCCACAAATTGTGAGATCATGGCCTGAGATGAAGTAGGATGCTTAAATGACTGAGCCACCCAGGGATCCCTATTCCATTTTTAAATCAGGAGGGATCTTTCTGATTGTAAGTGCTACAATGTGAGAAACAGAGAAAACAGAGATGACAGGGGCTGGTCCTACTGGAAAAGTCTCTGAAAGATAAGGGGCTTCAGATCTTTGATTTTTTTAAAATGTCTGTTCATTTTTGAGAGAGAGAGAGAGAGGGAGGGGCAGACACAGAATCCAAAGCAGGCTCCAGGCTCTAAGCTGTCAGCACAGAGCCTGATGAGGGGCTTGAACCCACAAACCGTGAGATCATGACCTGAGCTGAAGTCGGTTGCTCGAGTGACTGAGCCACCCAGGTGCACCAAGGGACTTCAGAATCTCGATAGTCAGAGGTAGAAGGAAGGATATTTCAAGTGAAGGAATAAGAGCAAGAACAGAAGGGAGAGGCATGGTTTTCTTTTTCTGCAAATGTCATTTACTGAGATCTCTCAGTCCCATGTAAAAAGCTTACCAAGCAAAAACAAGCAAACAAACAGCAAACAAAAAGCTAGGCAAGCAAACAACATTAACAATAGGGGTGGGGAGGACGCTATTAATTTTAAACGACCCCATTTCATTGAGAAATGTCTGCCCTGGATTCCACAGGGGAATTTCTGATCTCTTATATTTTCCTTTGTTTTTATTTCCAGGCTCTGGACTACTGTTTTGCCTAAGATGTGGTGAAAAAGAGAAAAACACCCAAAACCTCAAAATCTTCCATTGCTCATGAAGTCTTCAGGGGAGGTGTTTTGTCCTAGCACACGGTGCTTATTTGTCTCACTCATCTGTGCACCGTCAAAGTGGTTTTTGTCATTTTCCTAAAAAACCCAACACAATAACTGGAATTGAAACTAAGTGGGGATATCCTGTTTCTCTTAAGAGAGTAAGAATCTGACTATATCAGCACTATCTCCATTTACAGTCTCAAAAGACACATCCATCTCAAGGATTTCTGTTACCTTAAAGGCTTAGTGAAGCTCATAAACAAATAAGATAGATTTCCTAAGAAACATGGTGCACAAATGAGTCACATTATCCCCTTCTGCCTCCTGTGCAGTTGCCATCATATCGTCTAGGGCAGAAAAGTTTTATTTCAGTTTCATTTCTGAACTGCCACCTTCCTCAAGTCTTAATATATTCTACTTTACATTTCAATGTGAGGATCACAGGTTTCATCTCCCAAAGGACAGATCAAACTAAATTGGCAGGGGTGACATTTCATAATAGGGGACAGGGCTGAAAGGCATCTTGGAATACGGTAATGGCGTACATCAAGACAGGAACCAACTTTACCTGAAGTCATAAAGTTGCTTCATGTCTTCTATGGTGTTGTTTTCAAAAAAGGAATTAATCTGAGGGCAAAGAAATATTATTACATATTCTAGTGGTCCATATTTTACTTTCACTGACATTTGAAGGAATTTTTCAAATCCAAAATATGAAAATAGAGTTGACTGCACGCTATGGGGATTTCTTTGGCTGTATTTCACAATGCTCCGTGCTGGAATGTCAACCTTTGTAGATGGTGTAGCCACCAGGCCCTCCTAACATAGATTCATAAATTATAACCCGATGCTACTGTACTAATGTATACATACACTGTAAAACACAAAACAATCTAAAATGAAGTAAAATCCATACAGGTTCTAGTACTTTCCTCGCACACGCCAAGGGACTGCCTGGCATCCCCCCACTGGGTATGTTCACCCCACTGTGGACACCACTGTGCTGAGACTGTAGAACACAATATTTGCTTTTTTAATGCAAATCATTCGAGTTGTTTACTTCCTTGAGAAATGCAAACTGCTCCTTTGAAAATGCAGCAGAGAGCCAGGTAACGAGTTGGAACAGGCCCCAGAAAATGTGCCACGGGAATAAACCTAATGCAAACTTCAGCAGTTTTCTGGGCAATTTATCCAGGCCAAATAATTATTCTTATCTTATTTCCACCACCCCCCATTTAAATAATCACTTCATCTCCTTAAGTATGAAACCAAACCAAACAAAAACCACCCCCAAATTTAAATCTTATTTTCCTAGACCAGCAATTATTGCAGCCTTGTCTTATCTTGTTCTGGCAATTCTACACCCTGCGCTAAGCGTCACACAGCCTGGCACACACTGCTTGAGCCAGCTGAAGTATGGCTTCGGGAGCATCTAAGTGAACGGGGACCTGCTTGGGGAAGTCTAGGACTCTGAGGGGAAAGAGAAAGTAGTTGACAGCCTGGGACAGTGGGATGGAAAATGTACCGCTCGGGGAATTGCGGGCAATGTGTGTTACTGCTGCTTGGAGCCGGTGCAGGGAATAACAGAGCTTTGGCACCACACGACCACCACACCACCGGGAACTGGTGTCTGCGAAGGCATTGAGGGCCATGAGGTACATGCAAGTCTGTGCTCACGGAGGATCAGGGAGGCTGGGGGAATCCGTTTCCAAGTTTCCCACGAGCACCTCAAACCCATGGCCTCACCCCTTCATCTCAAGCTACGGGAAGGAGGGAGGCAGCGGGGGGCCTAAAACCTCCCCTTATCTCAAAGCCATGGACAAAGAGGTCTTGGGGCCTCATCCAGCCCCGAGCCAGGAGACTCGGGAGCCCTGCCACTTTGTGTCAGGTCATGGAAATTGCCACATAGCCAACAAAGGGTGTATTCGAAACTGCTACTTCCTATGGCAGTCACCTTCTCCCCAAAATTTGTTTTCAAATTCTGGGTGAGCACCAGAATCACCTCGGAAGCTTCTGAAAATAAACTCCTGGGCCCCACCCCACTCAGACCAGGCAAATGGGGCTCTCCAGCATGGACCCCAACGATGTGATGACCAGCCGAACCACACCCTCCCTATGCATTTTAGAGCCGTGGAAGAGCGTGGAGTTACACATACACGTGTGTGTGCCTGCAACACACAGTGTCTCCCCTTGCACATTTGAGTAGTGCTGTGAACACCCTTCTGAGTGCATTAACCTTTTCTTTCCTGGCTCTTTTTCTTTTCCCTCATAGCTGACTTGAGTCATAAACATGACTTGTCTGGAGGACAAGCAGAGCTCAGCAGGCTTCTCTCTCACCACACATTTCTGACTTAAAAAATGCACAGTTTGGACCAGCTAATCCCCAACGTTCCCTGTAGCTCCGACACTTAACAGTTCTATTTATCAGAACCCCGCATCTCTGAGACTCTTAGTTCCACGCTCTTTTCCCTGGTGTCTTTGTGACTTGTTTCTTCACTTACATTCCACTTTACTAGTTCACCAGTTCCCTTGGGGTGTTGAATCTTTTGTTGTTGCTGTTGATTTGTTAAAAAAAATCAAGTCCTAAATTCCATTTCTAGCCTGTAGTTTTCAAGCCTTCACGTAACAACAGCAACAACAAAAGAAATCTACTCATTTGTTAATGAGGAGCTACCATGAATGTCCTATTTTAAGGGAAGGTAATGCTGTGTTTTCCCCATGCTGTGCTTAGAAAAACGATCTCTCTATCATCAATATTCCTACGCCAGGTGGAAACTCCAGAAGAGAGAGGCAGATAGACTTTCTAGTCTGCAGACACAAACAATAAGCGCCTACTACGTGCTGTGCCCATTTTAAATTCATGGTGTGCTGGGGAAGGCGGGCAAGTCAGTGGAAGATGACCAAACATGACAACGGGGATCATTGACTATCCCACTGTTCAAATGTCCTTCTATCCCACACATATGTACATTACTGAGAGTCAACAGTGAACACTTGGGATACATGAAGGAGAAAACCTGATATGGGCTCTGACCACAGGGGTCCTCTACTAAGGATCATTACTTCCAGGGGAAGGATGGCATTAAGCAAGCTGTCACATGAATATATGCATCACTATGATTTGTGTTAAGGACGATGAAGGAAAATATAGGGCATATTACATGCTGGGGGCCCCAGAAGTAAAGGATATGTGTATCTGGGAAGACTTCCTGGAAGAAGCGAGTCTCGAAGTTAGAGAAGTAAAAAGAGGAAGCCCAGAAAGAAGGAAAGGCCATTCCTGACCCAGGGGAGTGAGTACATCTCTAAGCAGCTGCTGCCATTGCCCGGTACTTAGAGGCATCCTGAGGTTAGGAGCACAGCCCATGGAGCCCAGAGGAGCAGCCTGTCTTAACACCCTTCCCTCCAGGCTTTAGGGAAAGAACATTCACTCCCCTTGCAAAAAGCGTAGGGTGCCCTGTGTGTCTCTTCATGAACAGTTTCACTTTGTGAGGATCTGGTTTTCAGCCCTAAATGGGATCCTCCCATGTTAGTATTAACTGCAAGTTTATATACTTAGTGCTCCCTGTTCTTCGCATTAGGCTCTAAGTTCGATTCACCAGAAAACAATCCAGCTTAGGCACCAAACAAGACACACTTTCCTGTCTAGGACAGCTTGACTCAACCAGAAACAGTACTCCCAGATACTGCAGTACAAGTCCTCAATGCCCACACGCTCTCAGAAACATTTAAGGGCTGACACTTTATCAGTTATTCAATCCAAACAAAATACAAGAGCTCTCATCCTTGCTTTTTATACATAGATTAATATCTACTCCCGAGATGCTAACTCTCCTAGAAAATACTGTAATTCAGGTTCTCACACCTCATGACTATTCCAATAAAGAATCAAACACCAATATCAGACTTACAGAATCGTAAGATCCAGTTTGGCACTTCTTTCCTTTTGAGAGATGAGGTCCTTTATTCCTCCTCAAACCCTAAACACCCAAAAGTTCTCTAAGATTTTCCCGAACTGGCGATTCCAAAAATGTTAGAACTGATTCCCTTGATGTCAAAGGAAGCCGGATACAGGCCTGCTGATTGATGTGCTAAACAAACTCTTCCTAGCTGAGCCTGGACAATTGCAGGTTTGGCAAGACGATCATTACTTCCAGTTTTGTTTTTGTTAAAATATAAAAAGGGAGAGACAGGATTCCAATCCTTTAAGAGGGATCACCCAGTCCACGCCCTCTTATATGAAAACTCTCCTTCTTCTCTTCATTTTTAAAAGAGAGGAGCCACTTGTGGGGCATTTAGGTAGCTCAGTGGGTTGAGCCTCTGAATCTTGATTTTGGCTCAGGTCATGATCCCAGGGTCGTGGGATTGAGCCCTGCATGGGGCTCCATGCTGAGCGTGGAGCCTGCTTAGGATTCTTTCTCTCTCCCTCTGCCCCTCTCCCCAACTCGTGCTCTATCTAAAATAAAAAAAAAAAAAAAAAAAAAAAAGAAGGAAAAAGAAAAAGAGAGGAGCCACTCTCTCCAAAGGCTAGATTTATTTTCCCTGAAAAAAAAAAAAAACCCTCATTTTTAAAAAGATGAACTGTAATTATTTACACTTGAGAAAGGACACATGCTTTTCTGGAATAGCCAATAATAAAACAGGTACTACTGACTTTATTGGAGGGCTCTAAAGGTCTCAAAGGTTAGCCTGTGTCCAAATCACCTAGAAAGCCTGTTAAAAAACCATTGCTGGATGCCACCCTCAGAGTTTCTGATTCAGCAGGTCGAGGGTGGGACCTGAGGATCCGTGGTTCTAACAAGTTTCCAGGTGATGCTGTTGCTGCTGGTCTGAGGACTACACTTCGAGAACCACTGCTCTAGAGACAGCTTTATAATCAAGAAACATGTATTTAGAAAGTACTGAATACGAGGGACTCCAATGGATACTGGGAGCCCAAAGAGATATACTTGACTTCCAAAGTTTAAAAGCCTTCAATTATTTTCTTTCTTCCCCTAAAGAGATAAGCAGCAAGCAAATAGAGGAGAGCAGATGCTAAATGCCCAGGGACCAGTGATCAGCGCATTTGGGAGAGAGAGAGCAATGATGTTAGATGCTGTAAGCCAAGGGCAGCCTTGGAGATAACTCTGAACTTGATCTGGTCCTTGAGAGGAAGGTTAATGCTTAGATAACCAGAGATGAGGGCACACGTGTAATGCCTCAAACCAGAGCATCTCAATTCCTTTCAACACTGCCTCTCCTTGTTATGGGGAGGTTGGCACATAGAACAGGAAATCACGGCTCATGTCCTCCACAGGCTCCCGCACTCAGCCGTGAGGGTTCCAAGAGCACCAAACCTGCAACTGAGTAGAGCCTCCTTCAACTGAGGCCACAAGGACCAGAAGAGAATTACTCTTCCTGATTCTCCTATCAGCAGCAAGGCCAGATCTCGAAGCACCGCGATGTCCCACAGGCGACGTCCTAAATGGTGGAAGAGGCAGGGGCCAGTTCCTCTGAAGAGTAGTTGGAGAAGGACCCAGGCAGGGCGTGTGTTGGCAGCAAGAGGAATGAAGCACAAGAGTTGGAAGCTTGCAGACCCAGGGTATAAGAGGACGAGGTGAGCACTGAGGGGCAGATCAGAAGAGGTCAAGGAGTGACAAGAGATCACCGGAGAATCCTTCTTTTCAACCCCCTCTAAGATCCCAGGCATGCTGCTGTCCCAGGGGGACAGAGATGCTTAAGGCATCACGGTCTTTGCCCTTGAGATGCTCCTGTCTAATGAGGAAGACAGAAGAATAGAAAGATAAATTATGAAAACCAGGCGGGCTTCTGTGTCACAGCGCCATGGCAGAAATCTATTCATAGTGCCATGCAAGTGCAGAGCCCCGACCAAGTAACTCTGGGAGGTCAGGGAAAGGTTTACTTACGGGGAGAGGTGACATTTGGGTTGGGTTTACAAGTATCTTCCAAGTAAAAAGAGCAGGTGTAAGGCACAAAGTAGTGGAAAGTTCTAGAGCACCTGTGGAATGTGGAGCTCGCCGTGCTAGGAGGGGTGTGTTTGCGTGTGTGTGTGTGTGTGTGTGTGTGTGTGTAGGACTGCCAGGAGCATGTACAGAAGTCAGGGAAGGCAGCCTGGAGCTGATGGCATTCCATGTTAAGGAGTTGGGAGTTCAACCTCAATGTGACTAAGAGTCACTGAATGATTTTTTTTTAATGTTTATTTTTAAGAGAGAGAGCGAGAGCGGGGAAGGGACAGAGAGAGAGGGAGACACAGAATCTGAAGCAGGCTCCAGGCTCTGAGCTGTCAGCACAGAGCCCAACGTGGGGTCTGAACTCAGGAACCGTGAGATCACGACCTGAGCCAAAGTGGGACGCTTAACTGACTGAGCTACCCAGGTTCCCCAAGTCACTGAACAGTTTTAAACCATTAAGTGACATGGCCAGATTCTCATTTAAAAATTGCCATTGGAGAGTAGAAGACAAAAAGGGGAAGAAAGACTTGGGAAAGAATGGCCAATCATGTGGACCAGGACCACAGCTGATAAGGGAGAGAGGGCCAGATTTAGGTATCTTGGAGACTGAACTGGTAATCTTTTGTATTGGATGTGGGGGGTGAGCGGTGGATGGTGGAGACAGAGCCCTGTCACTGAAGCCAGACCCCTCTGAGATCGATGACAATTATTCAAACGACCATGGAATTTCACTGTCCCAGCCCAATGCATTCTCTTTTTTCCTGCCTCTACTCCTCCAATTTGATATTCACCGTATGACTTTATTCTAAGCATGGCTCAATGTTTTTGGAAGGGAAATCTCATTGCTGTCTACTGTAGCCATGCAAAATCAATCATAGGGGCGCTCATCACAGATCCTCAGCATCCGGACTACACTGGCTCAGCTCAGGCTTGGAGCACGCGGTGACTTACAGGTGCAGAAACAGTCAATGCCTGAGTGGAGCCAGGCAGCAGGTTTAATCATTATCATCTGCGAAATAAAAGGCTTTGCAACGTGATTAAACAGTGCCAGGTTTCTTTCACTTACATGGTTCATTAGTGTTTAAAAATGATAAAACAGAGAGTCTTAGACCGTAAACATAAAACTGAAAAAAAGAATTTTTTTCTCTCTATAGTTCAATACCTTTATAAGGTAGAGCTGGGGAGACCCCGGGCACACTGTCAAATCCAGCAAATACTTCATGCCAGCTGACGGATTTCTTGTCCTGCAGGGCTCTGTCTCAGGCTTGGTTCTCCTGGTTAAGACCAGAGCGCAAGAGGATGGTAACGAACGACTGGTGTTGAGGCATCAATGGGGAGCCGGGGAGAAACCCAGGTGTCCCCTCCTCTGTGAGTGCTTTGTGAGGAAGGCAGAGAAGCTCAGAAGGGAGAACCATCAACGCAGGATGAGTTTGGGTTTCGCACGTATAATGGGTTTGGGACTGTCCATGAACGCCTGGGCTGACAGGACAGAGAACCCCTAACACATTGCACTGAAATGTGCTTGTAGAGAATTAGCGCTGCGTCTCCCAAATAAACTATGTTATTACATAATGCATTGCAATTCCTTTGGCAAAAATACAATAAACATATAAAACAACATATGATAAATTGGTAAACTTTTTAAAAAGATAATATTATGTTTTTAATGTTATGGGTGAGGATGAGAACTGGCCACTGCTAGATGTCTAAATTAGAATAAGTAACCTCTCTGGAGAAAGCCCAGTTTTTAATTAGATTATTTGTGGGTTTGGTGTTGAGCTATATAAATTCATTTTATACTTTGAACACTAACCCTTTATCAGATATGCCATTTGCAAATATCTTCTCCCATCTAGTAGGTTGTCTTTTAGTTTTGTTGGTTGTTTCTTTGCTGTGCAGAAACTTTTTATTTTGATGTAGTCCCAACAGTTTATGTTTGTTTTGTTTCCCTTGCCTTAGGGTTGCTATGGTAGAGAAATTACTGTCTCTCCTCCAAAGATGACATACAGATGGCCAACATACATGTGAAAAGACGCTCAGCATCACCTATCATCAGAGAAATGCAAATCAAAACCATAATGAGGTATCACCTCACACCTGTCAGAATGGCTAAAATCAAAAACATAAGAAACAATAAGTGTTGTCGAGGATGTGGAGAAAAAGGAACCCTCGTTCACTGTTGGCGGAAATGCAGACTGGTGCAGCCACTGTGAAAAATAGTGTGGAGTTTCCTCAAAAAATTAAAAATAGAACTATGTGGTATTTACCCAAGGAATGCAAAAATACAAATTTGAAAAGATATATGCACCCTTATGTTTACAGCAGCATTAGTTACAATAGTTCAATTATGGAAGCAGCCCAAATGTTCATCGATAGATGAATGGATAAAGACGCGATACACACACACACACACACACACACACACACACACACACACACACAGAGGAGTATTACTCAGCCATAAAAAAGGATGAAATCTTACCATCTGCAACAACATGGATGGATCTAGAGAATATTATGCTAAGTGAAATAATTCAGAGAAAGACAAATACCATATGATTTCACTCATATGTGGAATTTAAGAAACAAAACAAATGAACAAAGAAATAAAGAGACAAACTGAAAAGCAAACTCTTAACCATAGAGAACTGATGGTTACCAGAGGGGAAGTGGGTGAGGGGATGGGAGAAATAGGTGAAGAGGATGAAGAGTACACTTATCATGATGAGCACCTGGTAATGTGTAGAATTGTTGAATCACTATATTGTACATCTTAAACGAATGTAACACCGTATGCTAACTATACTAGAGTTTAAAAAACACATATGTGCTTAAGGAAAAATATCGAAGAGAAAGTCATTAAAAATGTTAAATATGGCTATCTTTGAATAGAAGGATTGTGGGTGATTTATATGGTCTTGTGGGGTTTTTCTGATCAAAAGCCATTTATATAGTGAAAATAGTATTATAATCAGAAAAATTCATTTAAATCACATGTAATAAGTTAAATTATAATAAATTAAATTATAAATTTATACAAAAAGTATAATTTAAAATTATGTAATACAATGTATTTAATATAGAGAACGGTCCATTTATTGGAGCAGTATTTAGTGTAAAAAATTTGTAATTAAAGAATTCCTTGGTGTTTTCATGAGAGTACAAGCGATGAATTTTTAAAAATGTATCTGACTTTAACCTCTCCAGAGAGACCACTGTGCCACACGAATGGCCCTGGGCTTTATCAGAGGAGACACAGATGTGCTACTGAGCCTCCCCTCTCTTTAAGATCCTGAGCTTGCTCGGCTTCCTGTTGAGAAGTCCCAGGGCAGTGTCTCCAGCAGCGGGGTCCTGTGATGGGAGGTCCCCGGGGGGAGGGAGCCTGGCTGGTCCGGTGGAAATATGGGGGTCATGCTGCAGTTGAGAAGTCTCTGGGGGGGGACCGCCACACACTTCATGTGCCAGCAGTAACAAGGAACAGAGGGTAACTGCTGTGTCAACACAGAGAACGCAGGGCCCCGAGGGCTGGGAGGTCATGGGGAGGAAGGGTGCGTAGGCAATAGTGAAAGTGGCGATGGGGTGGAGACTTGGATGTTCAAGCCTGTTCCAGGCTTATTCAAAGACCGTCCCTGAAGGCTAAGGGGGCCGGAAGGTGGATATTAACCCAAAGGCCCTTTGAGGCTGCCCCCCTGTAGTTAGCTGTGGGCCTCGGAGTAATCGTAATTTTCATGGTGGATAAATCCCCAGTTCAATTTTGGTGTCATTTTCATTAGCATTCAATGACTGCTTACTCTGTTGTTTGATTTGAAATTCATTTAGTTATTTATAACTCAGCACCAGATGTACTGGCTAAATTCTAGGGATTCACAGGGAACCCAATCCAGTCATCCCGCTCCCTTACCTCATGGAGTTTAGAGATGGATGGGAGAAGCAGATCTTAATCAAATAATCACAAATCCAAATGTGATAAGCAGTTCACAGGAGAGCCACACAGTCATGCTATGAGAGCTAAGAGATTTTTGTTTTAAAGCTAGTTTAAGCTTTTTTTTTTTTTAAGTTTATTTTTGAGAGAAAGAAAAAGTGTGAGTGGGGGAGGGGCAGAGAGTGCGGGGGGGCGGGGGAGAGAATTGGAAACGGGCTTATGCTGACAGCAGAGAGCCTGATGCAGGGCTCAAACTCATGAACTGTGAGCTCGTGACCTGAGCCAATATCTGACTGAGCCACCCAGGTGCCCCAGAGAGCTAAGAGATTTAATATACATGGGTATAGTTTCTCTGATGCAGTAACACAGTGGGATCCCAAAGATGAATAGGAGTCATCTTATTCAGGCAGAGGATTGCAGAGAGGCAGAATAGCATTTGCAAGGGTCCTGTGGCAGAAAAACATGCAGCCATCATGAGAGACTACAGGAAGGGCAGTGTAGTGGTTGCTTAGGAGTGATGAGCTCCGTGACAAGTAAGGTTCAAGAAGCAGGCAGGAGTCAGGGAGGCAGTGTAAACCATGGAAATTAGTTTGGTCTCTAAAAGTAAAAGTAAGGGAAGCCACTGAGTGGTGTCATAATCCAAAGAAATGGGAATAATCACAGTTGTTTTTAAACCATTCACCTTAATGCCATTCATTCAGCTCTGGTTTGTTTGCTTTACAGGTTAGTCTTCTAAGAAAGTTCTCTTGTGGAAAATCAGCTAGAAAAATGTTTCAAATCAACACGGGGTTTTATACAATGCCTCTGGGAAAATTACAAAAAGGCATCTCTTCTTTAAGATGCTTTCCTTCCTTTACTGGCAAATTGTCCTGATATAGTGATTTTGTTAGAGCAAGACTCTTTATTGCCATCTTCCAGAAAATTGTCATAATAAGTGTAAAAGCCTATGATTTTTATGATGTGAATGTGCTTCCTTAGATGTAGCACCTTTGTGCAGTCCACACTTGCACAACCATACTCAGTGGCCCTAGATATCTAGTGATCAAAAAGAAAGGAGAAAAGCAACTTTTTCTTCCTTAAAATAAAATAGCATATTGTGTAAATGTAATAAAACATGCAACTTTTTTGGTCTTCTAAGACCTAACTTAACCCAAACTAGTTTTCCAATGCTTACGCATGCTGCTTAGGTTTAGTGTAAGGGGCTCCAAATGGCAGAAGGAGGGCACCCTCTCCGTGGCTGGAACAAGAGCTAACAGGAGTTTACGCTAAAAACGACACATCTGTCCGATCTGGGATCCAGAGAGGAAACCACGGAATCACACTGCAACCACCGTTAACCAAAAGCCCTCCTGACCCTGTGCCAGCAGACCACAGGGGTGTGAAACACCACGGGCCACGTAAGAGCTCCGAGCCATGCAAGAGTCCCAGTTCCATTAAAATTGTAAGACATAGCTGCACAACTTTGCCAGAATGGGTTTTGTGTTATTGTAACATTCCACTTTGCAACCAGAATCTCTCCATCTACGTTTATTTATTTATTTGTTTTGTTTATTTTGAGAGAGTGTGTGCAAGTGGGGGAGGGGGAGAGAGAGAGAGAGAGAAGAGAGAGAGAGAATCCCAAGAAAGCCCTGAGCTGTCATTGTGGAGCCGAATGCGGGGCTCGAACTCACAAACTGTGAGATGACCTGAGCTGAAACCAAGAGTGGGGTGCTTAACTGAGCTACCCACGAAACACTCTTCGTCTAAGTTTAAATTCACAAACATTACTTTTCAAACCGAATCAAGAAGTAGCAATAAAATCTTCATATACATTAATTACTAAGCATGCTAGAAATTGATATACACACCTGAACTTAATACATAGTTGCTCTCATCCCCTTTCCAGGTTCAATGGTTTTTCTTTCTTTAATACTTATTTTTAGAGAGAGCATACATGTGTGTGCATGAGTGAGGGAGGAACAGAGAGAGAGAGGGAGAGAAAGAATCCAAAGCAGGCCCTGTGCTCAGCGTAGAGCCCGACACGGGGCTCAGTCTCACAACTATGAGATCATTACCGGAGCTGGTCAAGAGTCAGACATCTAACCAACTGAGTCACCCAGGTGCCCCTCCATGTTTTTTCTTAAATTAACATCATTACTCTCATGGATTTGTCTGGAAGACCTGACAAAAAAATATAAAGAACACCCTGTGGTCTTCTCCCATCCTGGTCTCTACCCTACTGTCTTCAGCTGTTAACTTGGATCCTGCCATCAACATCTCCAGGGACCCATCACTTCCCAGCAGAGCAGCTGGGGAAACCAGAGGCACACTTACTGCTCCCTGGACGGAAGACGAGCCAGGTCCTTCGTCCTCTTCCCCGTCTGGCTCCTGGTCTTCGTTGTCAGTCCAAGAGGACACGTCCTCAACTGAACTGGTCAGATCAGGCAAACTCTTAGATGTTAACCTCAGGAGGTCCTCTGTGGAGCTTTCCTATGGGGACACAATTAGAGGGCTATGAATTACCCCATGGCACCAAGCAGGTGTGGATCAAGGTCAAGGAAAACCTAGCAGAGGCAGCTGTGAGTGTGTCCACGTGCTCTGAACCTGAACTGTATGGGATGTGCCTTCCACACTTCAGGTTGGCAGGGTGACCTCACATGTCAGGGGCGCAGACCCGATTTAAATCCCAACCAATTTTTCCCCCTGAAAAATCTGTTTCTTAGACGAATGTTTCTACAGACAATCCAAATTGTGCTTTAGATTCTCTGATACCCTGCCTTGCTTTCAGAGTACACTTTAAGCCCCCTCATTGGCAGGTCAGTATCTTCCGCCCAGCACTCCAAACACATCTCCCTCCATTGTCTCCTTCAATTCACACCTTCCATTCCAGCCATACTGACCTTCCAACATGCCAGGCTCTCCCCTGCCCTATGCCCTCTTCCACCAGCAGCTCCCTCTGCCTAGGGAGCTCAGCCTTTCAGCTCAGCCTGGCATCCTCTCCTGCAAGCCTTCCTGGATGAGATCAGGAGCCATTCCATTTGTCCTTCCTTTCTTCCCAAATGTCCTTTACTGTTTCTTTCATCGCCCTGCATGTATGTCTAAGTATGCCTATCTCTCCTGCTCATCTGAGCATTCCCCAAATTGAATGCCATTTCTCCTCTGTGCTGTGTCCCCAGGCCCAGTACACGGCTCTGATATCCATGTGCTCCTCCCCCTCACTGCTCATCTCACTAGCGTATGTTCACTAGAAAGAGATTAGACTGTTGATTGAATCATAACGCCAAAGTGGAGACTGATAACGTCTCTTCAAAGAAAGAAGCCCTTGAACAATTTTTAAAGGTCAACTGAAATACATGGAATCAGACTACATTAAGATTAGACTATAAAGAGGGCTTCACCATAGCCCTTCCTTCCTACGCACAGACAAGGCCACAGGGGTCAGTGGGATGAAGCCAAATTCACCGAGGCCACGTGACAATCCCACATGCAAGTGAGAGGCACACAGCCACCGAGAAATCTCCGGGGAAACACCACAGCGCAGGAGGCGAGGGACTAGGGGTGTGGCTGATCTGAGGCCAGAAAAGAGAGAAACGTGTCCTCCCCTCCTTCTCCCACACCAGCTGTTTCTACAAGGAAGGAAGCATATAGAAAGTTTTGATCATCATATTCCTGGGGGCTTGACAGAAAAGAGAACAGTAACACAAGACGCATCTTAAACAACAGGTGTTACAGACTGTTAGTGAGTTGGTACTGGTGACAGTGACATTTGTTTCTAGTTTGATGCAGGTCCCATTCTGGAGGTACCTGAAGCTCATTTATGTCAGGCCAGTAATTGTGAATACTGTACAGCTAGACCTCACCTGAGGGAAGGAAGAAAAGCTATGAAGCAAAAAGTGAGTTCAGCTCTCTTCTATGATGTCAACTCTGCTAGACCATTAACAGAAAAGAGTTTAAAAAGAAAAAGATGATGGTCCCAACTGGTGAGTAAGTTGCACAACAGGACAGAATACTCCATGGTCATTAAAAACGGTGCTACAGCAGTGTATGCTCTGCTGTGGAAAGACTCTTACAGTATGCTACTTTAGTGAAAAAGGCAGATGGAAAAACAATATTGCCATATTAACAATGGATGTAACGATAAGCTGGATGTAATAACATGTGATAACCATAAGGGCAAACCTTTCTCCAAGTGCTTGTTGCATCAGCTACATTGTTTGGGTTCTTTAGATTTCATTTAATCTTCCCGATATTCCATCAAGTAGTTATGGATTCTTATTATCCAGGCGAGGAAAATGAGGTTTAAAAAAATGTAGTAACATGCTCAAGATATATGGTTTTTATTTATTTTTATTTTTAAATTTTATTATTATTTTTTTATTTTAGAGAGAGATAGAGAGAATGAATGCAAGTTGGGGAAAGGGATAGAGGGGGAAAGACAGAGAGAGAGAGAGAGAATCTTAAGCAGGCTCCATGCTCAACACAGAGGCTGATTGTGGGGCTTGATCCCACAACCCTGGTATCATGACCCGAGCCAAAATCAAGAGTCCAACGCTCAACTGACTGAACCACCCAGGCACCCCAAAACATACAGCTTTTAAAGGTCAGTGCCTCTCAAGTCTACGTAGGTCTGCCTCCAGGGGCTTTCCATCTCCTTGTGTTTGACTCCATTAAAAAAACATGTCTCGAAGGACAGACAAACCAGTTAATGTAAAGAACTATTGGTGGTATTATGAAAATTTTATCTTCCTTTTCTTCTAGGTTTTCTACACTAGATAAAATATATGCATATTACTTGTTAATAAAAACAAAGTGATAAAAAGAGAGAAATTGTATTGCTATGCATGAACTGCCAGGAACGTGAAAACAAACTTGGATGTTCTGATTTCATTCATTTAACAAAAACTTCCTAAGCTCCTATGTATACGCAAACCATATATTTGTGTGGAAACACGAGACACCCCATCCCAAAGAAAGTAACTGTTATATCTTCAAAACAATGCCCTAAAGTCTGGTGACACAGGGACTTATCTTCTACAATAATAATTTATATTCTTACTATTCTTTCCGTTCAGCAAATAAAAAGCTCTTTTTTTTCCCTCCCATTCTTCAAATATAAAGAGAAAATAAAGACTGGATTACTTGCTCTTGTTGGATAAAGAAGAGGAACGGATGCCCGGAGGTGTGGAAAGGCAAGACTTTTGAGCACCTCGATGGTGCTGATTAAGTTCAGAAACAAACAGCGGGCAGCTGCTACGGCAATGTATTGCCTGGATGTAAATGGAGTCAATGGGAAGAGGTGAGACGTGTCACTCCTCTGTGGTCTGGGTCATTTTTTGGCCCATTGTTCAGTACAGATGGCCAAGAGCAATAGACTGACAACAGGAACACCCATTCCTGGGCTCCAGACTGTTACTCAGCCTTACAAAGGCCCAGTGAGTGTCCTTAAAGTCAAAGCCTTGGGGCGCCTGGGTGGTGCAGGCGGTTAGGCATCCCACACTTGGTTTCAGCTAGGGTCATGGTCTCACGGTTTGTGAGTTCGAGCCCTGCGTCAGGCTCTGTGCTGACACCCTCTCTCTGCCCCTCCCCCGCTCGCGCGCGCGCGCGCCGCGCGCGCGCGCTCTCTCTCTCTCTCTCTCTCTCTCTCAAAATAAATAAATAAACTTAAAAAAAAAAGTCAAAGCCTGGTAGGAACACATTACCTCTCTCTAACGCCTTTATATCGTATTTGACTAAGAGACAGCTGCATGTACAGAAAGAAGTTAACTTTGAAGTCTAATGGACCCACAACGAAACACACTACTGCCACCCACTGCTTGTGTGACCTCCAGGGCAATTAATTAACCCCTTAGATTTTCACTTCATCTTTTGGATAAAAAGAACTAATAGCTCACTCATGGGATTTCAAGAATTACATGAGCTCATAGGTAAAAAGCACCTGGCACCCAGTGTGTCCCTGATACATGTTAGTGCCCATTCTTCAAGTCGGTGAGTAAGACCCCAAATCAGGCATCACCCAGGAAACCACGAGTGGACCTTTTTCGTTTTTATTTTATGTTTTCTTTGTGTCTGTGTGTTTGTGGATAATAGCTTGACAGAGAAGAGATTTCCCCTTCCCCATTTTCTGAACTAGCAGGAGAAAGAAGTCAGCATAGAAATAAAGGTCTGGTGGCCATGGTATAATGCTTGTGCAGAAACCCCTGCGTTCTTGAGCCATAGACTGTGAGGAGACAGCAGGGCTCCCTACGGTATCTCTGGGAGGGGAGCAGAGCACCTGTGAACGGAGACTGTCTCAACTCCTGCCTCCGGGGCCTCGAAGCCAACTCTTCCTCCCAAGTCTGTGCCAGGTTCTGTGTTCTTGTTGGAAGCCTGAGAGTATGGGTTAAGGGACTGGGGTGAAAGGTGTGAAAGGAGGAAAACGGATTTTTCAGATAGTTCAAAATATTCTAATTATTAAATACTCCCCAAATAGGCAATAGAATTTGTAATCTAAGAGGTAAAATACAGAAAAGCCTGTGGATGCGAGGTTCAAAAAGTAACAGGGATGATGAGGAAAGAAGGAGCCGTGCTGGCAAGAGCATCCTGTTGTGAAGGGCCCAGGACGGGGGTGGCTTCTCACCCCTGCTTACAAACTACCACCAGAAACTAGAATGAAGCCCAGGCTCTACAGCACTAGCTCCTGAGTCCTGGGGGCTCTTTACTGTCTTATCAACAGCAGATGGGACAACGAGGCAGACACAAGAGGGTTCAGGTCCTCCTCTTTTTGGTCACACAGCTGTGGAGGCCTGCAGCCTTTATCCAGGGTGCCAAGACACCAGGGGACAAGCAGATGCTAGGGGCCCAGGACATCAGTGCTATTTTAACATACTCCAGGGATGGGGATACAAGAAACACCAGCCTGAGCCCTTATGAAAATGAGGTGGCAGCCAAAGGGAGGGGACAGACACTGGCTGTGCATTAAGGGCCCAGGTCGAGACTATCAGAGCATCTGGGCCTCTGTGAGATGGGAGCAAGCCATGGGAGCTCGGCTTCACTGTCTCATTGGGAAAACTGAGGATGGAGGGGAGGACGGTGACTAGACAGACAGGATTCACAGGGCTCCCTGCAGCACCAATGCTCTGTGAGACCGTGAGTCAGAACCAGGGCCTGTGGCCTGCCTGTGACTAGCCCTGAACCTTTCTTCCTTTGGAACCTGGAAAATGCACAGCTCCACACCACTCTTTCAGCCCTGCCATCCAGTGGGCTTCCACGTTTCTTCTTCGGTTTCTCTTTGAGGGGAGAGACTACTCTCTCCACCTTGAATTTCTGCCCACCCTACCGTTCTTCCTTTTCCTGAGTCTGATGACTGCTCTTCCATCTACTGTTTCAGCTAAAGGCCGCCATCAGGAGCTTGCACTATAGAATCACAGTTATTTAAATGGCCCAAGTAAATGTGCGAGTATGTGTTGAGTGTGTGTGTGCGGCTTGGGGAGGGCTCAAATCCAAATTCACCACCATCATTAAAAATAGATATAAAAAATAACCAAACTACCTACCTTGCTGGCTACCACCAGCTGAACCATTCCAGTGGCTGAGCGCAGAATGGCCACAGCTTCCTCATGAGAGAGACCCACCAATAAGTGACCATTGATTACCAGCAGCTCGTCTCCTAAGGACAGTCTGCCATCCCTGAGGAAATGGAGATGGGAAAAAAAAATCCCGTGTCAAGATATTCTGGGCTCAAGAAGGGACATTTTCCTGGAGGTGGGGAGGGGCGTGAAGGGCACAGTTAAAATCAGGCTGAGGAAAAAGGAGAGATGGCCAGTGATAGTTTGGAATGGGATTTAACCTTTGGTCTGGCTGGGTCCCCTGATGCCCACTTAGGGAAGCTCTGTGATTTCAAGCGGTCGCCTGGTAGTAGGCAAGTTCTTAAGTCACTACCATATCCTGCATCAGCTTTAATGAAAGGCCTCCTATCCAGGGGGAGACAATGATAGAGGAACCAAGACCCCATGGTTTTTGGATAGTTAAGTCATTCTTATCTCAATTCTACCTGCCATCGTGCCCTCACAACTGAGTTCTCAGCTGAGTCACTGAGGTAAGCCCCCCAAAACAAAGGTATCTTAAGCTTGACCAAAAGCCTTCTCTAACCTGCTGTCCTCTCTCTTTCCAGGTGACGTGTCCCCCACCCCCCAAAATACACAAAGACTTATAGGACCTTGAGGATGAGGTCTCTCAGTGCTCTTTCCATCCTACAGCCAAGCTTCATCAGCAGAAGGATGAATACAAAAGCAAACAAACAGAATGACCAATTTACTGCTATTGCAGGTATCAGACCTGGTCTACAAATGTGTTCTGTTTCTTTACTTCCTCTAAAGTAAATTACAGCTAACTCACAGCTTCCTTCCCATTGGGCTGGCAAGAGACTCAGGGTGGCTCAAGGGTCTGTCATGGCACCCTGTGCCAGAGCATTGCATGGGCCCCTTCAGTCAGGGTGGGTCAACAGTTTTGTGGGTTCCACTTGAACCTCCAGTGGTCTGGCCTCCCATAATCCCAAAGGAGATTTTTCATCTCCATTGCTAAATATGGGATAGGAACTCTGGTGAGGCAGATGGACCCTAAGTCTAGGACTCCACCATCCCTTCTGAAAGCTTTACATCAACACCCAGGGTACTGCTGTGGGACCTGTGCACGCCCCCAATATTCCCAGATTCACCAACTTTCTCTCCAATGTTTCCACTCTCCCCACCTTGCTTTCCTTCAGTGAATCAACCAGCTTCACTTCATCTTACTCTTCCTCACCAATTTCTTTCTCTTAATCCTCTAGGGCATGCATCATAATCTTTTCTATGAATTTAGGCTTTAACAGAAGACAGGAGGCACCAGAGACTTCTGACAGCCTCTGCTTTCTGTTCTTCAAAAAGCCCTAAAGCAGAGAAATACTAAGAAGCCTTCTAGCTGCTTGGAATGGAAAGAGAAGGGGAATAGGAAACCCACAGAGAACAGCCTGGAAGCTCAAGGTGTGTGGGTGGGCCACCCAGGTGAACAGAGATCAGAATTAAAAAGGAACACAAAGTTCTGACCACTGCCCTTGAATTTATTCAAGACCATCCTTACTCACATCCCTTTTCTTATTTCCCTCTTCAATTCCATCTCCCTCATCTCCTGTTATTAACTAGAATGCCCCACATGTGATTTATATCCTCCAGAAACAGAGAGAAAGAGAGAGAGAGAGAGAGAGAGAGAGAGAGAGAAACACATAAAACTCGGGGTTCAGGGTGAAGAGAAAATGGTGACACCCACTAGAAACAGCTCACATAGAAAACAGATAACAGCTCTTCATAAGTTTATCTCTGGGCACAGGAATTTTCTAATTGCCAACCTTCCAAAGACAAGCTAGAACCTGAGGCCTAGCATAATTGGCAAACGGCTCTCTGATGGGAATTCCTCAAGGCATACCTCATTTGGGAAATGTAGTGATGCTCTTCTGGATAAAAACAGGGTCTTAATCCTTCCCTAATGACTACTGCCCAGACAACTGATGAGTGCAGTTAACCTTATCTCTAGTTATTAACATCTTATTCTCTAGTTACAAGACTAGAACAGGGACATGACACACTTTGCTAGTTTATACCCTAGTCCTCTCCTCGGTTTTCCATTCTTTACCTCTGGCTCTTTCAACTCTACTTCATGAGATATATTTTTCAGGCCTCTCTTGGTCTGGGGCAGGCCAACACCACTCTGGTTTGCCCTAATCCCCTTATAACTGGGGCACCTGAACGGAACACCAAATTCTCAACTAGATTTACCTCCCTCATCAGTGAAACTCTACCTGTACACACCTGGTATATACATGTGGGCATGCAATGTGTGTACACACCCCAAAGTGCCTTGCAAACAGTAGATACCCTATGTACATGGAAGCAATCAGCTAGCAAGGCAAAAGCATGCTTTATATTTTGGGACAGCTACCTCCTTGTAACTCCAAATGGACTTCTTCTTTGTAGATGCTCTGCCTAAGCACTGTCCTTCTTCCTACTTAAAACAATAGTTCAGACTTAAAAAGAAGCTTTGAAGTATGAACTGTTCAAGATCATTGCTAAATATGGGATAGGAGAAAAGGAGAAAAACTCACATTTACTTTTTACCACTCCACATCTGCAAGACGCACGGATATATGTGTGTGTAGAATCCTGAGAGCCCTGACACAGCACATGCACTGTGGTCCCATTTAAAATCAGTCACTGTCCCAAGTCATTAGCCACCATCTTACAGGGGTTAAGATGTCAGGAAAGTAGTGTTCCGTTGCCTAGCCTAGTCTCAACAGGTAACCACATATGACCAGGATCCCAAAGGCAGTATAAGTAACAATCACTTGAAACTCAAAACAGACTAGAAAGAAATCCAATCTCTCCATGATCTGGAGGAGGCTACGGTATCTCCAGCAATTAGCCACTTCCTGTGCCCAGGGATGTGTTTGATGGGAACTGCTCCTGCCTGATTTTCCTCTAAGCTTCCACAGGATAAACTGTAATTACCAGGGCTTTGACCAAATGGAAGAGTCCTAGTCCCGGGAGGAAGGGAAGGGAGAGGATGAGGAGTCAGAGAAAGGGGAAGAGTTATCTAGTCACCTGTGAGCGGCACCTCCTTCCTTCACTTGAGTGACAACGACAGCGTGAGGTGAGCGCTTTGATCCTCGGCCTCCACTAACCTGAATTCCCAGCCCATCCGATTCTTTAAGCAGCTCCATCTTCCATATCCGGCCAACTTCCTCCTTGGAAGAAAAAGTGAGCACACTGTGAAGTATATGGACAGACACATGGCATTGACACAGGAGAGTGGAGCTGTTAGGTCAGGCCAAGTATCCTTCACCTGTCAACAGGTACTGCAGATTACCACAGAAGGAAAAGCTCCATGTGCTAAATCAAAGTCTCCAGCTGCCAGTCCTGTCCAAGAGAACATTCTACGATGACGGAAATGTTCTCTATTTGCATGATCCAACATGGAGCCACTAGCCACAGGTGGCTATTGAGTGCTTGACTAGTGGCAACGGGGATGTTACATTTTTCATTTCATTTAGCTCACATTAAATTAAATAGTTACCTGTGGCTAGTGGCTAGAATATTGGACAACAAGAGTGATTATCGAATCTCCTGACCAGGATTATGTTAAGTAAAGCTGCTTCGATCTGAAACCCAGATAGCACTGTGTGTGTAAACACTGGCTGTGTCTGGGTTCCATTTATTTACATACAGCTACTAATTAATAAAGGAAGATGAAAGGAAGACAAAGATAGGTCTGGGAGACTTCAATTAATTTGAGCCCAGCTCTGCCGCTTAATAATTATGAAAGCCCCCTTATGCCTAAAACCCTCAGTTTCCTCGCCTCTAAAGTGGGGATAATTATTAATACTTTCAAGTTTGTCATTCGAATTAAACGAGATATTTATGGAAGCAGCAGTGTTTCCGACATCTAGTAGAGACATAATAAATGTTGATTTGTAACCATATATTACTTATGTCGGCACACATATATGTTAAAACCATCATACCGTAATATGCCCAATGGTACTGCAGTAGGATTGCATGGTGACAGATGGTAGCTACACTTGTGGCGAGCACAGCATAAGGTGGAGTTGTCCAATCACTATGCTGTACCCTTGAAACTAATGTAACATTGTGTGTCAACTATACCGCAACTAAAAAAAATACATCATGCTGAACTGAATCTCAAACTTCCTTAGAACATATAAGTGAGATCTTTGGTACGAGAAACCAAAACAGGAAATTAATTGATGAATTTATTATTGGCTTCTCTAGACACGGGTCTGTATACTTTTTAAATACATTAAAATATGCTTCAATCCCTATAAAAATCTATCCTTTTAAAATACTAGTCATGTCTATAAATCCTCTGGATTACTGGTAGCTTTTCTACTTTGGTTAATTCTCCTCTTGACTCCCTATTTTATTCTGAGGATGCAAACATATACCTAATACGAAATGTTTGTGTTCCCTCAGATACTTGGTTGTTCAGAGAAATGAAAGGAAAATCTTTCAAAGTGATTTCCTTTGGGGGTTTTACTTTAGGCTCACTCCTGTAAGTTCCTCTTATCTCTAGGTATGTGGCTATGGATCATAATGCATTCCTCAACATATGTATATATACATATGTATTATATACATAAAGCCATGTCCTTTCCTCATTCATCATGAGGGTCCAATGGAACCATTACGATCTGATATGAACAAAGCTATCCTCCCCCTAGAAATAGGCAACCTTCCCATTTAAGCTGCTTGCAAAAGAGAAAGAATGTGAAGCATTCAGAAAATCTGAAATACACAGTCAGAAACTAAAATGAAACTTTATGCAATAGTAAAAAAACCAGATGTTAAATGATCACTGATGTGCAGCAATAGGAATGTCTGGGGAAATTATTAACAGAGACCTGTTGGATCCTATACTTTTGCTAGCATAGCACTACTCAGCGGGGCTCCATTGCAGCAACATGCAGTGGTGCCAACGGTCTCCTTCATCTGCTGACCACAGACAAATGAGGCCTGTCTGGCCAAATGTAACTTCAGAAGTCACTGGCTTACCACAGTAGTTCATGAACTTGTCAACAACCCCTATATCATCCAATCATTTCACTTCGGCCTCCTTGGTTTTTGGTGTGTTGCCTCTGACCTCTGGAACACCTTTCTCTCTTCTCCATTCAGAAACAGCCTCCTTGGCCTTCCAAGTCTCTCACAGCTCCACTATGTCCAAGACGCCACCCTTGAGCATCAGTGCTCCTTACGAGGTGGCAGCTTTTGACACTTGCAGTACACGAGGCCCTGTGGTCTAGCAGACAGCCCCAAAGGGAACAAATTCACAGATGTGCTGATTAGCTGTTGTCCCAGCTTGCTGGGCATCCCAAACTAGCACATGGATCGGCCCCATGGCTGCCCTCCTGGGCCTAACAAAGTAGCTGAGAAACTAGAGCAGAAAGGTGGCTTGACTTGTTTTTTCCAAAGAAGATATGTCATGGCTACTAGGGTCTTGAAAATATGTTACAGTGCTCCTCCCTCTCCCAGTCCAGAAGAGCCATGAAATCCATTCCCCAAAACAACAGGGACCATTATGAGAGTCAGAAAGAAGAAAACCCATTTTGCTTTAGCCCAAATTAATAAAAACCTATTGATGCCATTACCAGTTATACCATCATTTCCCCCCCATCCTACCATCCTTTTGTTACACAGAATATGTTAAGTGTGGAGCACAGATGGCATAATGATACTGGATACACAGTCCTTTCTAGTTTTTAAGTGCTTTTAGAAGTAGAACTCAGGAGGGGCACCTGGGTGGCTCAGTCGGTTAAGTGACCGACTTCGGCTCAGGTCATGATCTCACGGTTTGTGGGTCTGAGCTCCACATCGGGCTCTGTGCTGCTGACAGCTAAGAGCCTGGAGCCTGCTTCGGATTCTGTGTCTCCTTCTCTCTCTGGGCCCCTCCCTCCCTCCCTCCCTCTCTCTCTCTCTCACACACACAAACAAACATTAAAAAATTAAAAAAAAAAGAAGTAGGACTTGTGACAAGAAACATGCAAAACTATGATCATGGACAAAGAATAATGACCTAACGTATACTCTTGACAAAAGAGCTAATGACAATTTTCAGTAAGAGCACTCACATGCCCGCTCCATTCCCCTGCACAATATACCCACACGTAGTTAAAGGCAAAATAATGCAAACATCTAATAAATTCGGCTTCAGAGGGCAGGAATGGCCAATCTGTAATACAGCCACCGACGATACAGTCAAGAAACAGATTTTGTTCTTTTTCACTTTTATGCAATACTATGAGTCTTCTCTCCATACCTTAAAGGAACTATAAAAGGGGATGGGTGGGGAATTCAAAGAAATCAGTGCAAGTTTTCTTGCCCTGGAATTTTTTGATCATCTAATGAGCAGTTCAAAGATACACAAAGGAAGACACAAACAGGAAGAGGCAGATGTTATCACTCTCAATTGTACAACTGTCAGTATTAAATCTAGTTGCCTACAGTTGTGAGCAGTGTTTAGTTACAAATAAAATCAGTGTCTGAAGTTTATGAGGCTAAAGCTGGCACTGACCGAAAATCAACAGGCCAACTTAAATAAAATACTAAGTAGATTTCCAACCGCGTCCTTACGATTCCGCTTGGGTGTGTAATACACACTTCAGTATGGTCAAAACAGGACTCTGCCTCCCTCTCCCTCCTGGCTTTCCCACCTCCATGGGAAAAGCACCATCATTTATGTCAGCTAAAGAGGATAGGCAAACTCAAAACTCACAAGCTAGCTTTGATTCCTCCTTCTATTTCCTATATCTAAATTATGAGCAAGATCTGTAAGCTCTACTTGTAAAACACATCCACGTCCATCTACTTCTGCTCCTCCCTGCCACCACTCCGGTCAGGACCACCAGCATCTCTAGCGTGGGTTATCACAGTAGTCTCCAGTATGATCTCTCTTTTTATTCTTCACCTCCTACAATACCCTATTCTCCATTATACAACATATATCATGATGCACTCAGCTTAAACCTTCCAACAGCTCCCTACTAGACCCAGACTGAGGTCCAAATCTTTGAGATGGCAAACACAAACCTCTCTAGCTAGCCCTGCCCACAATCCCAAATAATACCCCCTCCCCCACACCTGTGCTCTCCCCATCACTCACTGTGCTTCAGTCTCTCCGCCCCTGGAGCACCCAGTCACTCCTGCCTAGGGTGGCCACATGTGCTGGCCCCTCCCTGGAAATATTCTGCCCCCAGAGTTCGCACTGCTGCCCTTTCCTGACACTCAGGCTTTGGCTCAAACATTGCCTCTTTCATGAGGCCTTCACTAATACCAATTTCAGTTAACTCCCCACCAGGACACTGCCCAGTCATCTTTCACTTCACTGCTTTATTTCATTTATAGTACCTGTTGTCACCATCTAACATTCTGATTCATCTATTTGCGTATTCCTTGTGCCCCCTTATTTGTGATAAGTACCATGGGACAGGAACCTTGTCTCTCATTTATCAATAGGTTCTCCAGCATCTAGAACAGTGCCTGGCACATAACAATAGTGTATAAGTGCCATAGAATTAATAAATATAGGATGTTTATACACTCATCTTATGGTTTTTCACAAGTTATTGAGACTGATGTTAAGAGGCTCACCCAGACAGGATACCTGCACGCTTGCCAGTGTTCAGTTTGTGAACACCCAATCCAGTTGTAGAGATGATTGAGTTCTGAAACAGATCCTGTCTAGACAGATGGCTCAAGCCTTTGCTTCCTTTTGCATTGGCTTAAAGGGCAATGAGACTATCAGCCTGTTGAGAAAAAGCCAAACCAAGCAAAATTGGACGCTATGGACTTTTGTATTAATGTTGAAGTGCTACCCTTTCCTATAAAAACGCCAATTACTGTGTGAGCTCATACATGCATCTCCTCACAGAGGCCAAAAAATAGGATTTATTTACAAAACAGAGGTGGTACATTAAAGGGAGCTGCCTCGGCAGCATTTAAATGACCTCATCTTCTGCTGGAACCAAATATAATATTTCACAATAGCATCTTTTCCCCAAATGTGAGAAGAAACATCATCCAACTAGAATTTTACTGCAGTAAGTGGTCTGGCTCTAGTTGCAAACATAGATTCTGAGACTGTTTGCTTATCCTTTCTTATTTAGAATGATCAGTAAGAAATGATATGTGATGTGTCAGAGTTGAAGTTCCTGAGTTAGGCAGGCCAAAATGCTCAGTTTATAGGGGAGAAAATGGAAGCTCAGAGAAGGAACATGGCAGCCTGAAGTCCACAGAGTTGGGGAAGGAAGAACTAGGGCTGGAACCTGGTGACCCATCTCTCAGGCCTGGAGCTCTTTTTTAAAAATATTTATTCATTTTTTGAGAGAGACAGAGAGTGTGCACACAGGCACATGAGTCGGGGAGGGGCAGAGAGAGGGGAGCAGAGGATCTGAAGCAAGCTCTGTGCTGACAGCAGAGAGTCTGATGCCAGGTTTGAACTCATGAACCAAAAGGTCATGACCTGAGCCAAAGTCAGACGCTTAATCGACTGAGCCACCCAAGTGCCCCTCAGGCCTGGAGCTCTTGGGTGCTTTCATTAATAAAGGGGCACAGAGCACCTGCAGGTGCAAGGCACTGAGCCAGGACACAAAGACAAATAAGGTCCTTGCCCTTAAAGTTGACTGGGGACATAAGAAGCCCTGTGGCAATTGGAATATGTGGTATTCATGCATTGATCAAGATAAGGAGGGGAAACTGCAGGAGCCCAAAGAGGAGACGCAGTTGGCAGGGGTTGGGGGGGATTTACAAAAGCCTCCTAGAGGAGTGTGTCCCCCAGAAATAGAAGAAGCTAAGCTACATGGGGGAGAGGAGAAGAAACAGGATGGCGAGAGCAGCAGCTGCAAAGGCTCATAGGAGATAGCGTAGCCTTTTGGAAAAAAATGTGGCTAATGCTGTCTAAACTGGGGAGGAAGAAAGCGGTGAGAGACCAAGGCAAAAAGTTATGCAGGGATCAGACAGTGAAAGGCCTCGGGTGCTTCACCAAGCTAAGGTGTTCAGACAGTACTCTGAGGGTAAAATGGACCTGCCCAAAGGGCTGCAGTGTGTGTGAGCCTGAACATGCATGATTGATAGAGTCTCTTTAGAAAGGTCCCTCTTGGTCACCGTAGGGACAGTGGATGACAGTGGATGGTGGGATAGGTAGCAGACTACTATGACCACCCACATGGGAAATGAAAGCAGCCTGCCCCAGACCTATAGCTGTGGGAGTGGGAGTGGGAAAGACAAGTGGGATGAGGAGGGAGACCCTACAGGGAGCCAGAGCTGATAGGACTTGGCAATCAACTAGACATGGGGGAGGAAGAGGCCAGTATTTCAGTTGACTCTCGGATGCCAACTCTCCCAATTTCCTGGCATGAAGGCATTTCTCAGGACGTGGGACTGTCAGCACAAAACCACGGAAAGTTCTAGACAAACTAGGTGAGTAATTGCTAGCTGAATCTCAGGTTTCTGGCTTGGGCAACTTTGAGGGCGATGGGACCTGGAACATTGGAGCCAGCTGGGTGCTGTGGGGAAATGATGCATCGATGCGAAATATCTAAGATGGAGACCTACTACAGGTAGGTGGTGGAAGGCTTGGGGCAGGAGGCTCACGAGACAGGTAAAGGAGCAGACACGAACTTAGGAGACATTCCCACATAGAAGGATAGAAGTTCACCCAACTGCTTACTAGAATAGGATTATCCTCATGCTGTCTCTGCTTGATGCAAACATAAAACTACCCAGGAGGTGTCCTGGATGTGATTTTCCTTCTTAGTTTTCTTTTCCTGCAGATTCAGACCTGGGGCAGCCTACCCGAGGCCTCTGCAAACCACTTGCACTGAACCACTCAGCCTTCCTGAGGTCGTCTAGGGAAGAGTTCGGGTACTGTACAGGGTGAACTGTGAGCGTTAGGGTGAGACCACGAATGGACCCACAGACACACATACCAGCTATGAAGAAACTTGCCTGGGTGGAAAATGGTAGGATTCTTTTTCTCACTATTATGTGACTAAGTTGTATTTATTTTTGCCATGCTGCAAAAATACACATCTGTACTAAATGGGCTTGCGAGAACTGTTCCCTTGGATGAATAATGATCTTCACCAGACAGGGAGTAAGGAACTCTGAACTCATTTCTAAAACTGCTTACCTATGTCCTAGGAGATCCTAAGGTTTTAGACAATGGGCCCAACTTTTATAATTTAAAAAATTAATCTGGTTGCATATGTATTATTATGTGTTAATATTTTATAGAAACATATGGTTTTTTTTAAAAGGAGATATTTATTAGAGGAAATGTTTCCTACAGCTCTGTTAAAGGAAAAGAGGATATAAAAACAAAGACTGAAGACTTATTTTCACATAACAAATAAAAGTCTGTGAAAAAGAGGCATCTCACAAATAAAAATGGTCTGAATGATTATAAACCTTTTCTGTAATTTATTAGGTTTTTGTAGACTTATATTAAATCATTAATAACGCAGAAACGGAACAATGCTGACATGTTTAATCTCCTATTATTCAAATGGAATGGAATTTTTTGCCCCAAGGGCTTAAGAGGTAAATGCCTAATTTTTGTTTTTCTGGAAATTCCATTTTAGCATGACCTTGGGCTCATCCTGGAGTAAAAATAAAAATCTGCTCAGCCCAAGAAACTACACCACCTTCTCTGAAGGTCTACTTGGCTCCAGTCTGAATGTCAAGGAAGCGGTGAAGATCTACTTCTTGTCAACTCTATCAATCCTGGGTAAATGCACTGAATGATGATATTTCTTGGTTTTTTTCAAAAGGGTGCTAAAAGATATTCAGGCCTGAAAGGGTGCAAGGTCCATTCCAACTTTCTAAGATGTAAAGTATAACCCAGGGTCAACACTCGGTTGACAGATTATGGACAGTTGTGAAAAATGTAAGTCCAGATGGCAGGTCTCTCCTTTCTATATGCATGTGGCTTAAAAAAAATGTCCCAAAGGCAATAGATCTAGGTTTGGTTTTTTTTTTTATCACCGTTCCATTTATATCTTCTTTGACATTTGACCTTGAGTGCAAAAACCAGGCAAAACAAGTCTGATATGCGTAGTCTTCAAATAGTCTAATCCAGAAATTCCCTTTGATGTTATTGCCTTTAGTTAAGATTAGCAGAGAGGGATCTCGTGGTTCGTGGGTTTAAGCTCTGTGCTGACAGCTTAGAACCTGGAGTCTGCTTCAGGTTCTGTATCTTCCTCTCTCTCTCTGCACAACCCCCTCCCTCCACTCTTTCTCTGTCTCTCTCTCATAAACAAACAGACAAATATTAAAAAAAAATTAGCAGAGAATGAGTAGCCTCTTAAAAGTTTGGTGTGTTTTTTTTTCTTTTAAAGTCATTTCCAAATTATTTCCAGTGTGTCCTAGGCCAAATGAAAGCCTGTTGTTTGGGATGCATGTGAGATTCAATGTCTTTTGCTAATTTAAACCTTCAAAATTATTAAGATAACCAACACTCCCTAACTTACTCATCTTAGGCTGTGTATTCATAATGTAATCAGTAGGAGAAAAAGTCACATCCAAATATAGTACTCATCAGGAAGAAACAAATTATAATCTTTTTATTGTCCTTAATTTGGGGGGGGGGGGTCCACATTATAATCCTTTTATTGCCCTTAATTCTTTTCCGAGGAGGACCATAAAGTTGGTAGAAAATCATTGATAGAGACATTATTTTCTCTTCTCTTTTATTTATACTTTCCGTCTACAAATCATGACTCCTCTGGGTAAGGCTTTATGAAAATCACTCAGATACTCAAATGAAGGAACATGGTTCCTTGAGAGAGGGGTTATTTTGGTTTTTTTGTTTATTGGTTTTTAAAAAAAATTTTTTTGTAACATTTATTTACTTTTTTGAGAGACAAAGCGTGAGCAGGGGAGGGCAGAGAGAGAGGAAGACACAGAATCCAAAGCAGGCCTCAGGCTCTGAGCGGTCAGCCCAGAGCCTGACGCAGGGCTGGAACTCACGAACCGCGAGATCATGACCTGAGCCCAAGTTGGCCACTTAACCAACCGAGCCACCCAGGTGCCTCGAGAGAGGGGTTATTTTGATTCCTCTAATCCCATTATACAGATTGGCTATGATTGCAGAAATGTACATGAAATAGCCTTACTAGAAATTACACTCACTCCCAGGGTACCATTTCAGCAGATGCAAAGCTGAACTTGATGCTTATCCTTCCAACTTTCTCTTTCATCCTTAAAGGATGTCTCCTAGAGGGACTCTAGGAAACCAATTGGAAACAACATAGTAAGTTACTGCTTTTTTAGGAACCCACAGGAATATCAGCCATGAGGATTCTTGGAAGGAACATGCTTACCCTAAAGAAATGTAATTTCATGAGAGAATGTTGGGTACAATGAAGGAGACAATTTGAGGCGAGAAGTGTACCTGTTACGATTCAGAATATACCACATCTGCTTTGCCTTTAGGGAAGACCGACCCTGACCATCACAGCTGGGTATCATAGTATCAGAGATTTCTGTGAAATTTCCCAACTTCACTGGAATTCAGCAATGTAATAACACAAAGCCATAAAATATCGCTGCTTTTGAAGTATTAAAAATAAAAGCAGATGTTTCCCTGAGTGTTGAACATCCTTCCTGTGTAATACTGAGGACCGAATGTTTGAATGTTTATGCTATCAACTGCCACCAGGAATTCTTGGCCTCACAGTGGCAATTCCACTGGTGACAGTAGTGATAAATAATGATGCCGTTCAAGTACTTTATCTGGGCCTCAGATGACTCAAATTATATACCACAGAAGGCTTGAATTTTCCACTTAGGATCACTCAACTAGCTCTTTATTTAAGTAGGATAAAATGACTTGGATTTTTTTTCTTTTTGTTTTTGTTACACCCTCTGATCATTTATCTTACTAGATGTGTTGGCTTCTAAATACAAGGCCATCTTAGATAGATTTTCTAAGCCTTAAAAGCAACTTCAACAGTACTTCTTTTGAAATTCAAGTTCTATAATCAAACGAAAGCTTACCCGTGCCAGGCAGTCACTTGACTGGAAGTCCGTCTTCCCAGATTTTGAGAGGCGACGTTTGTCATTGCTTGTAGGTAGAGCAGCATCTGTCTTTGGAATTCTATGCTCTGTCCCGCTGTCTGCTTCTGACCTGTCTAGATGGGATCCAGCCAGCTCCTTGAGAGACTCTGGGCCATTTTCTAGCTCAAAAGCATGACCATTGCCGAGTTCAGGGTCTGGGCCGCTGTCCAGCTCAGAGATGGGATCATTGTCCAGCTCACAACCAGTACTGCTCTTGGGTTCTTCAGTGGCTTTGTGGGTAGAAGGCCTGGAAATGACCCCAAACTTTCTTGCTCTTTTCCCCTTTTTCACAGTTTGGTCACCCAGCTCCAAGGTTGGGGTCTCTCCTGGTTCAGAGCTGTTGCTGCTGCTGCCGTTATACGGAGAGTGAACTTTGTGCTTGAAGCGGCGCAGCATGATCAGGTAGATGAAGCCGCCATTCCAGCACTGCTCAGCCAGGTAGCTGCAACACACACAGAAACGCCAGGTGAAACCCTCAAAGCATCCTTCTCCACCAGCGCGTCGGGCGGACGCGTTCAGCAGCACACGCTGAACCCGTGTGATTAACAACTGGGGGAAGCAATGGAGGCACTGAGCTTCCTAAAGTGGCTCAATGCTCAATTCATTCTTTTAATCTACATAATTGTGGATGCTAAAAATAGCCCCCAAGCAAACCAGAATCCCCACAAACTAGAAATTACTAATGAAAAAACCCCAGAGTAGGTAATTAGAAATGGATTTTTCTATTCACAGAGCCAATCCTTACATATGATTACAAAAGCAATAGGTCTTCATTCCCTCAACAATTTCTTGCATCAGAATTATGCTGGCCTCCCATTCATATAGTTTAAAAAAACAAATTTAAATTAAAAAAAATTTTTTTAATGTTTTATTCATTTTTGAGAGACAGAGAGAGACAGAACACTCACGGGGTAAGGGCAGAGAGGGAGACACACAATCTGAAGCAGGCTCCAGGCTCTGAGTTGTCAGCACAGAGCCCGACAGGGGCTCAAACTTGTGAACTGAGAGATCATGACCTGAGCCGAAGTCGGACACTTAACTGACTGAGCCACCCAGGCGCCCCACAAACTTAATTTTTTTTTAAGTAAACTCTATGCCCAATATGGGGCTTGAACTCACAACCCAGATATCAAGAGTGGCATGCTCTACTCACTGAGCCAGCCAGGTGCCCAACCATTCATATAGTTTTGATGTCTTTACTCTGCAAATTCCCAGAGTAAAGAATAGATAAAAATAAATTGAGAGAAATGTAAAGTTCTGCTCTTAGGATCAAAATATCAACTGAACAACAACAAGAACCACTGCCTCGCAGCATACAGTGAAAAAGGATATTGAGCTGGAGGTAGAGGGGTGTTGGCTGGAAGTAAGACACAAGAGGTAATAAGCGCTGACAAGTGTGTGCTGCATTAAATGAGCATCAAGTTCACTTCTTGATAATGGTTTCTAGTTTGGGTTGTTCCTGGCACACAAGGAGTGTCATTTTCAGTCTGGGTGTCACTTTAAGAGGAATCCCAATGAAAACCCTGTAGATGTGGGGTGACTAGGACACAGAAGGCTGTTGGAAACAGTGTCAACCAGGAAAAGTTAGAGGGGAGAGGGATGCTTGGCTTAAAGAGGGCAGGGGCCAGGCTCAGTTGCATTTCATGTACTTGAGGAGTGTCAAACCCTTAGGAGCAGGAAACAATACAGATGAGATAATCCATGTGAAGCCTGACACACAATAACTACCCCAGATCTTAAGGAATAGCAATAAATAGAACATCAAACAAGATAAGCCATTAGTGGTGTTCAGGACCATTAAAGCTTTAGCAAAGAAAACACTTGCTCAAAGTCAGGAAACCAGCCTGGGCTGGACCCTCTACTCATGCCACCCAAGATAAGGAAGCACAAACCCCAGATGAACCCAGGGAAATGCCTTCACCACTGGAATGCTGCCACATTCTACACATCACCCGGTCACAAGCAAAGAACGTCAACCACCAAATCTTTAATGGGTTGGACTGCTTCTGGTCTTCATGTGCCCACAAAGAGAAGGCCTGGGGCTCTATTGCCCACATCCTCAATAAATGAAAAACAGAACTTTTTCAAGTATATCAAGCTAGCTGCTCTTCCTCCAGGCTTGAAGCTCAGACCTGAGAGCTGGGACGGTCAGTATAAGGGAAGGGATTAAGTCCATAAGGAGAGGTGACCAGCTGTGTTTGAAATGTACTAAATTCTGGGACAAAGGCATATATTACCCATACCTAATGGTCAGGTTAATGCAAGGACAATGCCTGCCAGTCTCAATGAAGAACAGAATAATTCTGAATTTTTGCCATGGAGTACAGTGAACAAGAGAGACGAGTCCTTAAATCACCACCAAAGCTAATAAAAACTTTCTTTGATCCTGGGCTATAAAACATGGTAATGAACTTACACATAAAAACCAGGTAGATAAAAAGTACCATATAGACCTCAGGTTGTTCTGTGAAATACAATGTGATGAAGAGGTGTAAAGAGCAGTCCACTAGAGTCTGGAAAATGAAAATTAAACTTGGTTCTCAGCACAATTTTCCTATAATGTTTGGATTTCATTTTCTGAATTGTGTATTTTTTTTCACCCTGGAAAAATTTTTGTAAAGGTATAAAATCTTCATAGTAGTTATAAGCTAGGTTGTAAGGGTTTCTGTGAGCAAATCACTGCTATTAACACAAGACATATGCCAGATGTTATGAAAAACAGAGGAGGGTAGTATCAACAGGATCAGGGAGAAAGTCAGACACCCAAGTCTTCATTCTGGCTTTGGCCCAACCATGTAGAACAATGGTAATTATACCAAATTTCCATCAACCTATGAATGGATAGACAAAATGTAGTTATAGCGGAATATTATTTGGCAATAACAAGAATGAAGTACATGCCATAACTTAAGCGAAGCTTGAGAACATTATGTTGGTGAAAGATGCCAGATCACAAAAGGCCATATGTCATTCCATTTATAGGACATGTCCAGAATAGGCAAATTCATAGAGACAGGAAGTGGATTAGTGGTTGCCAGGAGCTAGGGGAGAAAGGAGAATTAGGATTGCTAAGAGGTATGGAGTTTTTAGGGACGATGGAAATGTTCTGAAATTAGACACTGGTGATGGTTGCACAACACAGTGAATACACTCACTGCATTGTACACTTTAAAATAGTGAACTTTCTGTTACATGAATTAGGTCTCAATTTAAAAAAATAATGGCAAATATAATAATTCTGGCCAAGTTTTAATTGCTACTTCTTCTTTTTTTTTTTTAAGTAGGAGCCCAGTGCAGGGCTTGAACTCACAACCCTGAGATCAAGACCTGAACTGAGACTGAAAGTTGGATACTTAACCAACTGAGGCACCCAGGTGCCCCAGAGTTACTTCTTAGAGTAGGTGCTCCTTAAGAACACCTTCACAGAAGAAGAAACTGAGGCTCACAAATGTTATATTAATATGTCCAAGTTCACCTAAATGTCAAGTGCTGGACCGAGGCCTTCCTGCTTCTGAAACCCATGCTATGTCCACGGTGCAACTGTGCTGTCTTAATTACCGTAGTTTCCTCGTCTGTAACGTGAGGGTGTTATGGGTCACCTCCAAATTGCTTTCGCATGTTAATAACTGTGAATGCTAGTTTCTTGGGAAGACTTCCAGGGATTAAAGGTGCAGGCCATCCCAAAAGTACTGATCCAGTGCCAAGGACAAAACAGAACCCTGGAAATATAAACATTCCTTTTAGGTCCATGGCGTCCTAGGTCTCTTGGACATTAATCATCAACCCGAAAAAGATATCACCTGGAGAGGCAATTCCTTTTGGGATTCTATCTTTTGTGTTAAACTCTGAACAATTTGATGGGTTCTGTGAAGAAACTTCTTTTCAGTACCAAAAAGGCTGGCCCGTTGAGTCAGAGTTTAGGATCTGGGAAATCTCTACTCTCACGGAAGGTCCAAGAATCTTGGAAGGTTTTGTGACTGAGATTATTTTATTCTTTCTGCAGGGTCCATGCTCAACAAAATTACAAAGCAAGAGTTTATCTTTAGTTTGGCATCATCTCCCCATCCTTTCCTGACTTCCTAGCAATAAATAAGGCTCTGACACCTTCAGGGAACTCTATGACAGGTTATTTTATTCCTTCCTGGACACTGAATCTTCTAAGGTCATCCCAAAGACAAAGTATAAAGAATGAACTATGGACACTTGGAGCAAGTTGGTGAGAAAGACTTTTAGGCAGGGGGTAGTTTTCTTAGAGTTCTTCCAACCACCTTATATGTAATGCCTCCACATTCTCTATCCATCTGTACTGAAATGACTTACTGAATTTTTCCAGCACCTTTCTAGCTAATTCATATGTCCAGATCTCTTTTTCTGTTCAAAAGGATTCCTACCCACCATTAGAATCTTTAAAATTCCAAGTTAGTCTTTGAGAAAGAAGAAATGGAATATAATCCTGGTCCAGAAAAATAGGTCTCCTCTTCAATTACAGGTAAAATTAATTAATCTTTTAGAAGCTTCTCTATTAACATAGAATTATTTTTTAGTTTCTTCATCAAATTTGAAACTGTCCTCTGGCATGTAAAATTATTAATTAAATTAAATTTATTTCATTTTGACCATCCCAGGACTTAAGATAAATGAGGAAAGACAAGCACATCCAGAAATGAAGTTCTAAATTCCAGCCTAGAACCTTCCCGGTGGAATGTGTTGAGGTTTCTTAGTTCACTTGGCCTTTGCAAACATCTTTTGTAACTTAATCCCTTCTACTTCCCTTTCCCCTCAAAAAGTGCTTTATAAAAAAAAAAAAAAAAAAGCTTTGAGTACCTCTTGTGTTTCTTGATGCTCTATAATTCTGGCATCTGGGTTCTCCAGGGATGGGAGGCCCAGGAAGGACTGGCAGGTGAGGTTGGGTGCTAGGAAAAGCTAGAGGGATAAAGCTGCCTGGAGTTTAAAGAACAAGGACGGGGAGGCAGGAAATGAGAGGGGTTAAGACAGTAGGTGTTGGAAAGCCAAGGACACACATTATTTATCCATGTCCTAATTCTACCAAAAGAAGGCATGAGGCAGCTATGCAGTTCTGATATTCTGGAATGTTTTGCCTAAATCCTCGGAAAGAGCAGTATCTCCAAGGGCCTTTGAAAATCATCTCGGGCATTTGGCTATCAATTACTGATGCCTGTACATAGTGAGAACCCAAAGAGGGGAGCTGCCAGGCAGATCCATTGGTGTATATATCTGTGTAATTCAGAGTAACTTGGATTGCCGCCCCCCCCCCCAGGTGGCCTGCAGAATGCCACAAAACACTGTATAACTCAGACAACATAAAGGAATGCTGGAACTCAGACTTTTCGGCAAAACAGACATTTTTACTTCATCTGAGTAAGTCGGGCCCCCAGTATAGACAGTAGGGGAAAAAGTCCAGGTAGGAGTTCTACACAATAGGACTAACTGCTATAGCCGCCCTGTGTAACACACAAGACAATGGATATTGACTGTTCTTGTCTACGATTACCTCTTGCCTAAGAAGTAAGGGGAGGCTAAGAAGCTGTTTGTGGTCCTTTGAAAACCTGCTAAACCTAATTAATCCAGAGGGCAGTCTGAGGTTGTAAATCTGTAGGTTCCCAGAGAAGAACAGGTTGAGAGGAAGTGTTTAATATACACAGATTAATTTCCCAGAGAAGTCTTGGCTGGGAAACAGAGGGAGGCAAGTTCAAACAGCTCCATGAGAAGGGGTGGGAAGATGACAAACATCTCCTGGAGTCATTTAGTAACAAGATTCCCCGCGGGCAGTCTCTCTCAAGTGTTGCCTCCCAGCTACATTGAATGTTGGGCTTGCTTCTCCCAGATTCCACAACCCTCCTTAGAATGAGCTAGACATTCTTTGGGGACTCTGCAAAATTGAATTTTGGAGCTGAATTTTGTGCTGAAGAGAGTAACTGATATCCTTGTGCGCTCATACAGCCATTTCTGAAAATAAATCCATCCACTTCTTCACTGGGACAGTGAGAGAGAAAGTTAGCTCTAATTAGATGGAAAAAGATGGGGCTCAGACACCAATAAGACTTCGAAAACAGACCAGAGTCTAGGCTTAGAGTATAAATGAATAGAACAGCACATTCCAACTGCTGGGTGAGGGAGGGGACTGATAAAGCCGAGCTTAGCTGAATCTCCCATTCTCATCCAGCATCAAGAGCTAGGGGTCAGCAACTCTCTCCTCTTCTTCGTCATCTGGAGTCAAGAGTGGAGAATATGAACATCAATATGTTCTCTTATTATTAAATCTGTACTTAATTATTTTTTATCATACAACTTGGATTGGGAAACAAGTTGATATTGCAGAATCAGGGTAAACATTTATTTAAGAATTTTTTTCTGACCCATGATACAATATTAGCCATTCAAATCCAATTCAAATGATCAGCTACCAAAACTTGCTACCACCACAGTTTAGCAGCGAAATTTAAGTCATATCCTTGGATCCAGAGATCCATGTTGCCCTGAAGGGAATTGGGGCAAATATGCTGATACTCTGGCTACTGCTCTTTCTATGAATAATAACCTGTCTTCCATCTTTGATCCGAGAGTCGCATGCTTTCTGCTGGCATTCATGAAACTAGGCAGGTCAACTCGGTTAGCTTACTAGTAGAGAAAAATTGTAGTTCTTGGCATATAGCAGGATAATACACAGAGTAACTCAGTTTATAATTGTTTCTGCTCCCCAGCACTGAACTTGTAAAAGGAGCTTAATGATATATTTCTCTTAATACCAGCAACTAAAAAATGAAAATAAATACGCATCTTATACAAACCAATACTGAATCTTTTAAGGCATATCAAACAGAGGTGAAATTATACTAAGGGGAGTAAGAAAGAAGGTGGGTGTTCTACCTTCTGATTCTACAAACACGAATTGAAAAGAGTGCGTCAGCCTCAAAGGGAGAAACTGCGTTTGTGTTCATCCGTGTTCAGCGTACTCGCTTCTGCCCTGTCCCTACTTCAATTCCATTTCCTGCAACCATTGGCTGCGATATCCGTTTCTGTACGGAAGCAAGGCTGATTCTCTTTCTGTTTCCTGCCAAGAGATAGCTTCCGGATGCAAAGGGGTGGGGGTAGCAGAGATGCTGCAGAAAAACACTGGATCAAAAGCAGCTAAATCATATGATTGATGGAAAAAAATTGTTTTGATTTCGATATAACAAGGTATCATTGATTTTCACATTTATCTTAAAAATGCACATCTCAAACTAACAAGCATAATTTATATAGCCTCTACACTAGGATTCACTACACATTTTCAACTCCAGTACAGCTTAATAGAAAGGAAGCAGAGTTGTGGTCCTTTCTAACATATAGCAACAGGTTGACATGAAGTTCCAGTTTTGCTCAAAGGTTCTCATGCACCTCATTTCTGCCTAAATCAACAAAAGTTTTTTTTTAAGCAACCATATACCTTTTGAAAATAGAAATTCAGAAGCTAAATTAAGTAGAAAATGCCTGATCAATGATGAGAACTAACCTAATAAAACATACTGCAGAGATACTGGCCCTTAAAAGAGAACTTCCAGGCTTCTATTTGCGACTGATTGCATTTCTTTATTAAATTACTGTGAATGAATCAGGGTTTCTTATAAACGTCAGGAGATCAACCTGCAACCTCTACAGAATCAAATCAAAACTCCAGCCACATAGCTTCGCTAAGTCATCCTGATGATGTTGGTCATGTTCTCCCTGGAGTCAGAAGGAATGCTGGGAAAGTCAGACTTTGCTGTACATGAATGAGTCCATCTCACCTCATGAGTGGAGCGACGAGCTCAGACAATGTACACAGGAACTCATATCACTTTTTTCCTTATGACACAGTGCTGGGTTTTTGTTTATAAAATGACTACTTGCTCATTACAAACTCATTCATTCATTCACTATTCATTCAACAAAGAGTTATATGACAAGCACTGGTAGGTAATTGGGGGTACAGCAGTGAACAAAATGATTCCTGTCTTTGTGGAGCTTACTATCTAGGAGGGGGAGATAGACAATAAACAACAGACCTGCTAAAATAAGCATCCAACTATATCATATGTTAGAAGGTGAGATGTGCTATGGAAAACAGACAACACTGAACAGGATAAAGAGGGTCAAGCATGCCAGGAGTTGCAAGAGCCAGGCTGACATTTTAAATGCTGCGCCTGAGGTGGCCCCACTGGGAAGAACACACTGAGCAAAGACTTGAAGAAGATGAAAGGGTTGGCCATGCTGCTGCCTGGGAGAAAAGTGTTCCAGACTGAGGGAGGAGCCAGTGCAAGAGTGGTGAGTTGGAAGCGTGCCTGGTGTGTTTCAGGGAAAGGACTGAGAAGAGGGGCGAGCGAGGAGAATAACAGGAGATGAGGTAACAGGGACTGGTTTATGGAGGGCTGTCTAAGCGTTGTAAAGACTTTTGTGCAAAATGGGGGTTTATTGAGTTTTGAGCAGAGGAGTAATGTGATATGTACTATGTTTTAAAATGATCCCCTTTGTTTCTTTGTTCAGGATGGACTGTGGTGGGGGCAAGAGTAGAAGGACGGAGACCGGATGGAAGATCCTCATTAGAAATTCCAGCGAGAGATAAGCTGGCTCAGTATAGAGTAGCCATGGTGATGGTAAGAAATGGCCAGAATCATGATCAATTTTGAAGGCAGAGTCAATAGTCTGTGCTTTCGGATGTGATATAGGTGTGAGAGAAAGTGAGAGATCAAGTGTTTGGATTTAGCAACTGGAAAGGTGGAGTTGTCATCACCTGAGCTGGTAGAACAGCCTGTTGAGTTTGAGGCTCTCTGACCTACTCTGAATGCATGCATCTGTTCTGGAGTTCAGTTCTGGACGTGTTGAGCTTGAGATGAACACGTGGGCAGCTAACTATCTAAGTCTGGATTTTGGAGCAGAGGACTAGTCTGGAGATAGAAAACTTGGGAGGTGCAAGAATATTAATGGTATTTTAAGACCCCCAAAGATAAATCCCTTTGGGTTGATTTTCTGGTCCAAAGTTCTTGCTCGTCCAGAGCATATTCAATGGTTTCATATTTAATTCTAATCTTTCCTCTTGAAAGGGAGTAACAACTTAGAATCTCAGCTGTAGTGTCTTAGAGAACTGTTTGTTCCTGAATATTGTTACTTTTTAATTTTTGTCAGCCTGATAGTCAAAAGCTACCTCACGTCATAATTTGCAAATCAGTGATGACTAGTGAGGTCAAAATCCTTATTAGTCATTTGACCTCTTTGAAAACTGTTTATTTATGCCCTCTGTTTGTGAAGATCTTCATCTTTGTACCCTCCTACATTAGCATGGTGACTGTCACATAAAAAGTACCATAAAGAAAATGAGGGGTCAATGACAAGATCCCTTCTTTTTAAAAAATCATTTAAAAATGACTTTATTGAGATATACTTTGCACAGCATATAATTTATCCATTTCAAATGTAAAATTCAGTATTTTTAGGAAATTTACCAAGTCATGCAAACATCACTATAAACCCATTGTAGAACATTTTCATGACCCCATTAAGACCCCTCATGTCTGTTACAGTTAATGCCTGTTCTGCATCCCAGCCACCACTTTGTTTCTACAGGGCTGCCTCTTCCAGCCATTTCATATAAATGGAATCATCTAATATGTTGTGTCTTGTGTCTTACATCTTTTTTTAAAATTTTCTTAATGTTTTATTATTTGTTTTTGAGAGAGAGAGAGAGAGAGAGACAGAGACACAGCGTGAGCAGGGGAGGGTCAGAAAGAGAGGGAGACACAGAATCTAAAGACAGGCTCCAGGCTCTGAGCTAGCTGTCAGCACAGAGTCTGATGCGGGGGTCGAACCCACGGACAGTGAGATCATGACCTGAGCTGAAGCCAGACACTCAACTGACTGAGCCCCCCAGGCGCCCCTCTTGTGTTTTACACCTTAAAAACAACTCCTTTTTAGTAGGTACTTAGTCACCAGACTTTACCTCCTTCTGCATTCTGCCATTTACCCCTTACAAAATCTTGATTCGTGCAAACATGCTCTTTTGATGATATCTTTTCACTTTTCTTCAGATTATACCCAATTATCCTGAGGAGACAGCCCTCATGGACTTGCTAGCACCTCACCTATGCAGTCTCATATATCCTCCTGTCATAGTTTAGGCTAGTAGCCTCTCCTGCTTTTAAAAATTCTCACACGAAGGCACTTAGGTGAAGTACACACTCCTTCCCGTTTGGTCCCCTAGATTTTTCCCTACTGTCCCACTATTATCATAAACCAATTCTGCTTCAAAAAGAAATCTTTCTTCATTAACACTGACCGGGCAAAGGATCCAAATACCATACTAATGTAGTAGTATATGATATATATTATACACTAATATAGTCATGTTACTATGCATTTTCTTTATGCTATTTTTGTCCAGGATAAATTACCAGCACCTATTATCATGATATGATATGCTCCTAGAGCTGAAGATGGGCCCAGTCTGAGACACACAAAATACAGGAAAGCCCTCTGCCTGTCATGAGTCTTGCCTAATATCCAACTTTCTAGCCTTGCCAGGTGCATTTCCTATGGCAATTCCTATGCTTCCCTACATGTGGTACTGGCCTTGGACTTTCCTTGAAAGAGGCTAAGATCAGTGCTCAAGGCTTACTGAAGACAGACCACGTCCCAGAGATCATGTTCAATCTGCTTTCTAGCCTCGGAGTTACCAAGCGCTGAGAAATGTGGCAAAGTTGTCACGGAGACTGAGTTCCATGTCGCCCCTGCTACAGCTTCCGTGTTCCCCATGGTGAAAGCCACTGGAAGCTGTGAGAACTAGCAACACGCATTCTCCCTTTCTCTCCCTCTTCCCTGAAGCCAAGCAAACCTGAGAGTTCACCACCAGCCAGTAATCCTCAGACTCTCACATTGCACCATTCAAAAGACAGCTACCCTCCTCTCCTTCCCTAGAGGTGATGCTAAGAGAAGAGAGACTTCTGTGGGTCTATGCATCTCAGAATGCACACACACTAATTCAAACACTGATGAAATGTCTGTACCCTCCAGTTCTCTCCCCTTTCAAGCGGCTCCAGCTCCATCTTGAAACAATTTCCGCAGCTTGCCTCAATCCTTCCAGGGTCTATTCCATTGGCTTGGCCAGAGTCTGCCCCCACCTCACGCCAAGCCTGGTTTCACTTATGTCAAAACAGCTCCCATCAAGATAGTGGGCTTCTTTTCTGAATTTCTTTCACTGTTTTGAAGTCAGCACAGAAAAGATACTTAAGAAACTGCAAAATGAGAACTTCTAGCAGTGTATTTCCGTGACATTGTTCTTCTCTTGAATCTATTCTATGCAGTGTACTGAGATTTTTTTTAAGTCTGATTTTCTTTTCTTCTTTTTCTTTTCCAAGGCTCTGTGGCTGGCAGGGCTGGGCTGGGCAGATCTCCTCATCCACAAAGGTTCCTGTAGACTGGCTTTCTAAGTTTTGCAACCTTCTTCTCTAGCAAAGGGTGCTTCTAAGAAGTTGGATTTGGTGGCTATTTTCCCTCTTGTTCATCCATCTGCATGATCCTCTAAAACTCCTTTTGGTTTGGAGAACCTCAATTATAAGCAAGCCAGATCAACAGATTTCTGGCCTAGAGAAACAGATAAGCCAAGTCCTTACAGATATTAACAGAACATTGAAAAATCTTGGCTTCTCATCAGTGCACTCTTCATGTTAACCATTTGGAACTGTGGCATCACCGAGTATCTTCACGGCCCCTGGTTCTTAGTTATGTTCAGACAAGGAACATACAGAGGTATCTGTCTGTTTGTATTTGCCTAGTGAGATTTTAAAAATAACTGCAAGTATTAAAGAGACCTGAAATTATCGGATGCACAAGCATCAATGTCGGTATGAAAATTGTAAAATTTGTTTTTTAACGGCATGTTGATAGGAGAAGCTCCAAAAACACACTCAAGTTATAACAGACAAGGGGGGCTGTAACTCCATGCTGCACATGCACTTTACCTCTTTTCAGCCTAAAGCAACCCTATTAAGGTTGACGTTATGGGTCACGTTTCAGAGAGAGGAAAACTAGAGAGTAACTGGCTAAAGGTCACAAAGCTGGCAGGGGTGGAGCTGGGATTCAAACTCCCACCTGATCACAAACAAACCCAGCCAGAGACCTTGGGATTCACTGTGGCTAAGTTCCAACCTAATGGTGGTCATTCTGATAAGGTTTGGATGAAGAAGGGTATACAACTTCTAATAGCCAAAAGAAACCTCTCCTCACTTTAGTATCACAAGGGATTCCATTTTAGCGATACGTTAACACCAAAATATGTCCCACACCCATAAGAAAAGGGCCACAGGGAAAACAAGAGGTATTTCCAGGCAGGCCCAGAAGGCAGATTAGTATTTGGGAGGGGTGAGGTGGTTTCTTGGGGTGTGGGTGGAAACGACCAGCTGTCATTCCATCTCTCAGGTATGAGCTGAGACAGTCCCCAAGAATTCTGGAAAAGTAGATGCAATATTGCTCAGATTTATCTAGAATCAGAGGATTAAGGAAGCAACCTGGCCCCCTGGCCAGCCAAGGCTAAACAAAGTGGCTAATATAAGATATGCCCTCCAGCGTGGGCCTCTCCCTCAGACACACTCTGGAGCTCAGTCACTCCCTCCCTCCCCACAGTGCCCTCGCCCCAGACCAGTGTTATACACTGCACACTTCTCCTTCTACATGAACTGCCCCTTCTGACTGCAGATAGTCTGTGCAAACTTTCTGGCCGTAAGCAAGAGGCACCTTAATACCATATTCATTGTTCCTGTGGATTCTTGTCCAAGGTAATGTGCTATCAAGCGGTGACCCGACATGGATCCAAACAAGGAGAGGCAGGCAGATCTCAGTACCACTCAGATGTCCCCTCAAGTAAGCACTTGCTGTCCAGTGGGGGAGGAGTGTTAGTTAGCTCAGGACCTCCAGCTATGAGCTTCATCAGGGTCCGCCTCAGCTTTCAAGTCAAGGTCATGCTCTGCTGGGGCAATTTCTGGCCAATGGAGGCAAGACAGTATAGGGGCCAAGGGCACACTGTCCCAAGATGGGCCTCTTTGGTATGAAGATTACTTTGACTTAAAAAACAATCAAAACTCAACAGTTTCAGGAAATGCTCTTTACCTCCCCAACAAAGGCCTAAGAAGAATTTAGATAGAGGACCAGCTCCAGGAAGAGAGCTATCAGCATAGATAACTGCACTGTACTGTGCACTAGATATGGTGGCCAGGGAGGGCGTGTTTGTTCAAACCCATTGTTTGAGTGGCCCGGCAAACATTTGTTTACCAAACATTCATTCTTTTTCATCTTCCTGTGAATTGCATTCCCTCCTTTTGAGGTCCCAGACCTTTACCTCCTACTCTTTGGTTCAGAATGACATACAGACCTCATTTTGCCTGTCTTTGATATTTCCATGTCTGTGTGGATTCCTTGTATAAATGCTATTAAATTTGGTTTTCTCCTGTTAATCTGCCTTATGTCAATTTGATTCTTAGTCTGGCTAGAAGGACCTAGAGGAGACAGGATGCTCTTGCTTCCTGACTGGGTAGAGATGGGGCCTGGCCATGTCTACCCAGTGCAGGGCTCCCCCAGACACACTTGTTCGCGGAGCCCCCTGTTGGGCTGATGGACTTTGTCAGGTGGGCAGCACGGGTGCAGCTCCCTGCCCAGCCCTGCTTCCTCCCGTTTCCTTTCCCAGGTGTTGTCCCCACAGACAGGCTGCACTCTTAGTGCTAACTCAGCATCTGCTTCCCCGAGAATGTGAGGGAGGGCACTCTAAAGAAAATAACAAAGTATGTCCCAAAAAGAGGTAATAGCAAATAACGGTAGCCAAAAAAGGTTGTTAGGGATGAGTAGGACTCAGCTAATCTAGGTACAGAAGCAGCCGGCAGAGCATTCCTGAGAAGTCAAGCTGGATGAATGGCATTTAAACCTGTTGGCTGGTGGCAGGAAAAACCCAAAGGGCAAAAGGCTCCTTTGGATTAGACTCTCTTCACTCAATACCTAAACAACTTTACCAAACTTTACCTCAGTATCAAGTATTAGGAGCAAGATTATGCTTGGTTCAGGTGTCAGCACTGCCACTTCAGGCCGGTGGGCAGGACATTAAACCTCAGAGACTGACCCGAGTCTCACAGGCCCATGGTCCCTAGGAGGATTGAATAGAATAATGGACTAAGTGGGCTGGTTTCCCACGTGGCACGTAATAAATACCAGTGCTAGCTCCTTTCCCTTTCAGAAATTGGCTAGGTGATCGTAGGTCAGCCTGTTCTGGTCTGCTGCCATTGTCCCAGATGGAAGGCAAACTCACTGAGGGGAGTGGTCAGAGCCAATCCTGTGGTCTGAATGGAGCACAGAGAATGAAAGTCAAGTCAAGGGGTTAGGGGAGAGGGTCTCTGGAAAAAATCAAATTCACAAGGACAGGCAGAGTCAGAAATGATTCTACAACTAAAGATCTGTAAAAGCAGGGCATATGTGCGTTAGACACAGAGTCCTCACAGAGAGGGCTTTTTAAAAAAAAAGTTTGATAGAGAGAGAGAGCGCATATGAGGTGAGGAGCGGCAGACGGGGGAGGGGGGAGGGGAGAGACAGAGAATCCCATGCAGGCTCCCTGCTGTCAACGCAGAGCCTAACTTGGGGTTCGATCTCACGAACCGTGAGATCATGACCTGAGCCGAAATCAAGAGTCAGATGCTTAACCGACTGAGCCACCCAGTTGCCCCTCACAGAGAGGTGTTTTGAGGGTCTCGTGGACTATGTCGTTCTACAGAGAAGGAGGGGTGTGTGTGTGCTGTGGGGGATCAGGCTCATACAGGCAATCAGCACTGACTGTGGCCGACTGCAGGCCATATTCTCTGCCAGAGAGAGAGAGGCACAGGTCTTTCACAACACAGACCAAGGGTGGCCTCTTGTTTTGCTTCCATGTCCATCTGGCTGGGGCCAGCTTCCCAATTCCCGGAGCAACTGCAAGCTCTCTGGCCTGACCTGAACCCCGAGGATGATCCCAGAGGTCCTGGAACGGACCCAGGCCTCAGGGTGGAGCCTGGGAAGCTGCCTATCCCAACCAACCACGCTGTGAGATGGGCTGACCCCTGATACTCTGCAGAATATGCGGGCTGCTCGCGCTGACACAGGCAACTGCCACGATTAAATCAGATGCACATGTGCGTGAGCAGAAACACTGCCCCTCTCAGCATCCACTCCTCTCTGACCTGCCTTTCTGCCATTTGTCACAGATAACTGGACAGCAACCCTCCCTTTTGGTTCAGCTCCCTCCTTTAATTTTTTTTTTAATGTTTTAATTTATTTTTGGGAGAGAGGGGGAGGGAGAGACAGAGCATGAGCAGGGGAGAGGTGGAGAGAAAGGGAGACACAGATTCTGAAGCAAGCTCAAGGCTCCGAGCTGTCAGCACAGAGCCCGACACGGGGTTCGAACCCATGAACCATGAGATCATGACCTAAGCCGAAGTTGGACGCTTAACTGACTGAGCTACCTGGGCACCCCATCAGTTGCCTTCTTTAAAAGGGTTTCTTTTACTTTTCAGAAGCAGGAATTTCAAAAGCCCAGTTGTTTTAATATTAAATGTTTCAACATATTACAATGCCATTAGACAGTCAAGCATTATGATATTTTTTAAATGTCTAGAGAGGATCTCTCTAGACGGCATGATTTCAACGGTAGGGGAAAACACTCCCAGGACAAGCAACCAGCGTCTCTGCTTTTGCAGGAGGTGCAAACAGATGCGGATATTTGAGGCACAAGCATGTTTTAGAATATTAGGAACTCACTTTGTTACCAAGTGCTCTCAACAGGAACTAGCTGGCAGACGGCACACACTAAACTTGGAACCCTCCAACTTCGAGCAAACAGAAAACATCCAAAAACAAAATCGGAGCCATGGGCCGCCTGGAAAAACAAACACCCCAAAAAGCTATTTCTTGAAGTGCACACCAGGAAGAGTGTGATCTGGAAGAATCTGGAAGTGAGGGAAACAAAAGCATTGACCAGAGGACCTTCTCGAATCTCTGGGGGAAGAAAATATGAGAGTTTTCCACTGTGGCACTGTTCCATTTAGACTCAAATATTTCTCACAGATAAAGGGGTATCTTAGCTTGTTCTGGCTTCCCAAACTGGGGACCAAACCACACCCACTTTCACACAGATTGGAGCTTTATGAGGAAGGCAGCGATTAGGGGTCAGGGCACCCAAATGCTCCATGTGGGCTCTGGGAGAGACCTAGAACACTGGATTTCAGAAAACACAGCAACTCCCAATAACTAGGAGATTTTTTTGCTGTTAACACCTGGCATCCTGAGTTCTCTTCAGAGATTTCCTACTAGAGAGACTTGACTGCTGTCTTTTAAAATTTGGTTTTATGGTGTACTGAGAGCATCAAGATGAGATGTGTTTATACCCTCCCTGTCCAACCTCCTCAAAGGATTGACATATTGGCATCACCTGTTCTCTGAAGGGCCCTTCCTGGTACTCGGCTTCGGGCAAAAGGACATGATCTCCTAGATGATTAAGGGAATGAAAAGCTTTGTTTGACAAAGCAGACCGATGGAAAATTTCAATACTGCTGTTTCTTCAAGAACTGAAGAGGAGAGATCTTTCCATTATCAGGCACAAAGCTTATAAGGCCCAATTTCACTAGAAATATCTTCAAGACATAAAAGTAAATATGAGGAAAGTCCAAAGGGGCCTCTCACAGACTCTTTCAAATGGCTTAAGTTCAAGATCAGAGTCTACAAACCTGGTCTAAAGAAAATGTCTAGGAGTTCCTGGGTGGCTCAGTGGGTGACATGTCCGACTCTTGGTATTGGCTCAGGTTGTGACCTTGTGGTCATGGGATGGAGCCCGTCAGCACAGATCCTGCTCGGGGTTCTCTCTCTCTGCACCTCCAACCCACCCCCTCCACCCCCACCGTGTGCATGCACTCTCTCCCAAGATAAATATAAACATTAAGAAAAATGTCTGGTTTTTAAAGTTTAGATGTCCCAATTCTCTCTCTCTCTGGGGGAGAGGTGAGGAATAGAAGGAAAACAAGACAAAAAGCAACTGAGAGGAAGAACAAATAAGAAAAGTGAGTTTTCAGATTTCATTCTTAAATCCCAACAGGGCCAATTAATGAAGCTGTATTTAAAATGCTCTGCCTTGGATTTCAAGACAAAACAAAGACACCCCTCCGATAACACCGAATCCATCCATAAATCACCACCCAGATTCCATGGGTGAATGTGGAGGTGAGGACAAGAAAACACACAACTACTCCCCTGTGAGGCATTCATTAGCAGACCCAGAAGAGAGTCAGTCTTGTGCCAAGGAACAGATTTTCTCTGAAAATTAAGGGGATGATATACAGAGAATAAGGCTCAAAATATGGAGAGCAGGCAAACTGGCTCAGTGCTGACCTCAGAGATTTCACAGTGAATCTATCATTAATGTTACAAATTAATGTGTCAATTTTCTAATTAACTCTATAAATAATTATTATAGAATATTATGAATTATATTCTTGATGTAGTTATATTATTGACATGTTATATTGACATTATATCATTGACATAATTGACATAATATAACATATTTTTAACATGACACTTACAAATTATACTATATTATCACAGAAATAACAATTTTATAATACAGTAATATAAAAATTAATAGATCTTAATAAAATCTATTAGCTACTAGGTAATATTTAATAAAAAATATTGATCTATAAAATAAAATCTTATAATATGAATTTATATTCTACAAATTGTAAAATGATATTATTTATATGAAGAATGTTCCAACAGAAGCACAGGTTACTTCAGTAACTTCTGAAAGAGGGACTGGCCTGCTTTGGGGGTGGATGTGAACATGCAAGGTTTCCTTCAGGAAGAACCAGGGGTCTGAGGTCCTGCAGAAGAAGTTAGCTAGGCTGAAAGGAGGCATGAAGCATGGGATCCAAATTGAGGAGAGAAGGTCCAGGCAGAAACTAAGATCATGTTTCAGGTCCTGGGGTGGAATTTGACCGTAAATTCTAAATTTTTTTTGTTTTATTATTTTTTGGGAGAGAGACACACAGAGTGTGAGTGGGGGAGGGTCAGAGAGAGAGGGAGACAAAGAATCCAAAGACAGCCTTCAGGCTCTGAGCTAGCTGTCAGCACAGAGCCCGACAAGGGGCTCGAACCCACGAACTGTGAGATCATGACCTGAGCCGAAGTCGGCCGCCCAACCGACTGAGCCACCGAGGCACCCCTTGACCGTGAATTCTAATTCCACCTTAAACTGGAGATGTAGTAGTGGAAAGCCTCTGGGTTGAATAGTCCCCTTCCCTCCGCCCCCCAGTTTCACGCCTACCTAGAGCCTCAGAATGTGATGTTACTTGGAAGCAGGGTCTTTGCAATGCACATGTAATTAATTACTTAAGGATCACACTGTACCAGGGTGGACTCTGAATCCAATGAAAGAGTCCTTATAAGAGACAGAAAAGGACGCACAGAGACCCAGAGAAGGTGGTGGTGTGCAGCTGGAGGTGGTGATTGGCGTGATCCATCCATAAGCCAAAAAATGCCAGGGATTTCCCGCAAAGACGGAAGCGGACAGACGCATGAGACACTTCTTCCCCCAGAGCCTCCAGGAGGAGCCCCCTCTGCTCACAACCTTGACTTCAGGCTGCTGACCTCCAGAAGCACGAGAAAAGACATTGCTGCTGTCTTTTGCAATTGCATTTGTGGTGCTTTCTTAGGTCAGTCCGAGAAAATGCATACAGCCTCGCCACACCCCTTTCACCTTTTCTAAGACTTTTTTTGACTCCTGAACTTCTTTCACAATAAGATGCAATCTTGCAAAGCCTCTAACACCTGCTTAAAATAATTTCATCATGTTTTTCATGGTTATATAACCAAGTAATTTTAAATAAATATATTAGATATACTATTGAAGTGACTTAAAGCCCCTTTTAATACAATCTTTCAAAATATCAAGATGTATTTCCCTGTTTCCCAAGTAAGGCATGCTGTTTCATTTACTTCAGATTAATCCATGAGAACAAAGATGATTTACTGACTCAAATGTAAATAATATGCATCACTGAAAAATATTTAAAATATATATTTTAAAAATATAGGGAAAAATTACCTATGTGATACTTATGGCATCAATAACAGGAAAAATATTACCCTGCTGTTTTAATTCTTGAATCTTTAGAATTTTTGCATTTGAAATGTAGAAAATTTCCTGGTTTATTTAAAAAATTATTATGTTTGGTATTTAGATGACAAGAAATGAGAGAGATTTCCAGCTGGAACTTATAATCATTTCTTCTCACACAATACATTGCAGGGTAAATAGTCTTTACTCCAGTAAACAGCAGCAACATTGGCTAGAACAAGAGACAGATGTTACCTATTCACTTTGATCAGACTAATGCTACCTAAGATCTGGTGAAGGTCATCTTCAGGAGAGCCATCACTGTTACGTTGTTTTTTTTAAACATTTTTAATATTTGTTTATTTTTGAGAGAGAGACAGAGCATGAGCGGGGGAGGGGCAGAGAGAGAGGGAGACACAGAATCTAAAGACAGGTTCCAGGCTCTGAGCTGTCAGCATAGAGCCTGACACGAGGCTCGAACCCACGAACTCTGAGATCATGACCTGAGCCAAAGTCAGCCGCTTAACCGACTGAGCCACCCAGGTGCCCCACCCTTTCACTTTTTAAAGGCATAGCAAGAAAGATATTACCATGCAGGGGAATGATTTAGGACTATACAGTGGACAAAACCACTAGGGCAGCTAGAGCTGGTCATCTGTAAGATGAAGTCATGTAGGTATCTGAGTCACAGGAGCACCAACTATTTTCCCAGTCAGTATCTGCTCTGAGATTCTTAAACCATTTCAGAGGGAAAATGTTTAGGCAATTATTTTACTTTTTGATTTTCAGCAAGACAATTGAAGTTGACCCCATGATCACCTTTAACAACATGACCTCAGGTTTGTAATGTGCGACCTCCTGCCCGAGGGTGGGGTCTTGTGGTACAGTGAGTTTCCAAGAGCTCAAACCACTAAGTGGTGATTTCCCCCTGGGTCAGAGCCAACAGGCATTAACAGCTGCCATCTCAACTTCTCTCCTCACTAAACATGCTTCAGAGGGTATTTAAAAAGCAAACAAACACAATAAAGATGTCAATGTGTATTTTCCATGTTTCACACAGGTTTCTAAAGGACCCTCAACTTTGGAAGGGGCTCAGTTTCCTCTTTGTCCTTTGCCCTACGGCATCTGACAGGTTATTAGAACACAGGTTTTAACTTGGCAGCAGCTCCTACCTTTTCCTGTAGAACTAGCAATGGACGGCCATCTTGTCAGCCAAGCATGGACAGCACATGTTACACAACAGAATTAAAGACTTCAGTCATTTGCATTGCTCAGACCTCACCTAAAAGTTCTTGTGAAGGGAGGAGTCCCCAGTCATATCTTCTTTAAGACATGCCCACATTTCTAATGGGTGCCTTCATCGAAAAGGGCTATTTTCCCTTCCTTATACAATAAAGTTTGGATTTGCTACTCACAGCCTTCATGTAGGGGAGAGTGGGAGGAAAGGTCAAGAGAATAGGGTCAGGCAAAGTGTATCAGTGAAGGGATAAAAGAACAATCAGGGCTGCTAGGGTTACACATTAGACAGTACGATTATTACTACTACCTTTGACGTAATTCTACATCTTATGAAAGTCAGTAGTAGAAGCACTATCATCATCACTATCTGACCACTGTAAACTTGTGAGGTGGGCAAGGAAGATGTGGCTGCCGCCAGCCCAGAAGTGATAAAATTTAGGAAAGATGATGGAGCTTGATGGAGCGCATCCGGACTCCTGGGCCAGAGGACCTTCCTCCTTCTGTACAGAGGGAAAGAGACGGTAAAATCGCTGTGTTCAGAACTGGTTGGACTCTGGCCAGGAAGAACTCCCAGAATTCTCCCTGTGCCACAGGGAGAATGTGATGTTCACTAGGGAATGGGCTGGGTTAGACCTACCAGCCCACTGGATAGAATATAGGTTTTGGAGCCTGGAAGACGTAGGTTTGGATCCAGATTTTGCCACTTGCCAGTTGTATGACTTTAAAGTGAATTATGTATTTTTTTTGGCCTCAGTTTCCTCATCTGAAATGGAGTGCTATGAGAATTAAATGACACTTAGCAATACCTGAAAAATGTTCACAATGACAACATCCAAGCCCACTGGGCTACCTATGCAGACAAGTCAACTAACCACATATAAAAATCCCCATTGGTGAAGGGGAAGAGTGAAAACCCACAGGATGAAGTTGAAAATGCTGGGGAAGTGGATACCAGTCCCACTTGCTCAGAGCAAGTCGATTCTACTGCAGCCCCCACAAGCAAGCCAACTTTCTCACCGAGCATTCTAGAGTGTCACATGTGAATCACCTCTAGGTGAGTATAAGCTCAGCTAGAAAAATGCCTGTTTCAAAAGAGCAAGAGGAAAGGAAAATTTTCAGAAATGTCTATCTACCACTGTTGGACTCCCCTTTGGAAGTTCCATGGATCACAGGTCTTAGACACCTCCAGTGCCCAGCCTTGGGGTGATTACATTCAACTTGGCATTTGATGATAAAGCTTCCTCAAACTGCTCCTTGGTTGTTTTTAGGTGCTTGTCACCTTGATCAACAAGACCATGTGCACCTTAAAGCAGGTTCATGGCTCTTTTGCAACCTCTTGTTTGTTTGTTTTTAATTATTTTTTAAGTTTATTCATTTATTTTGAGAGCAAGCATGAGCAGGAGAGGGGCAGAGAGAGAGGGAGAGAGAGAATCCTAAGCAGGCTCCATGCTGTCAGTGCAGAACCCAATGCGGAACTTGATCCCATGAACTGTGAGATCATGAACTGAGTTGAAATCAAGAGTCAGATGCTTAACCGACTGAGCCACCCAGGCGTCCCTCTTTTACATCCTCTTGTTCCTGCTTCCCTCTTCCCTCCCCTAGAATGTAGTATATTTCCAAGCACACTGCAAGCCAACAGTCACAATGCATACATATAATAATAGAACTGAATCCTTTACCCTCGGCACTGAGAAGTAATGAGAATGGTAGAAAACAGCATTCAGAGTATCAACAATGCAATGATTTTCAAAACATATGAGAACTTTACAAAAATATATTTAGACATGGAGCCACAATTTTGAAATGTGAATCACTGTAAGTGAGGAAAGGGGTGTAGAAATAGTAATAGCTGCTATAAATTATATGCATGTGCCATGGTTTACACACTGTAGGTAAGCACATAGAGAAACTTATGCAATTTGTGAATATATTCTTGCAAAAACTCATATGGTAGGGATGTATAATAAGATGTGAAGGTCATTCCTTCCTACCATCTTCAAAACCATTCCTACAACCTTTGACTTTTATCTCATCCATAAGTTTTGAGTACCTTCTCCTTTGTGACTTCCTGCATTTATGGTCTTACTTAGGGGGCTGCCCCACCCTAGATAATATTCTATTTTCTTCTAATACTTTCACAGACTTCATTTTTATGCTTAGCTTTTTATCCTATCTGGAATTTAGTCGTCTTTTTTTTAATTTTTAAAAAATGTTTATTATTTTTGAGAGAGAGAGAGAGACAAAGCGTGAAAAGGAAGAGGGACAGAGAGAGAGAGGGAAACACAGAATCCAAAGCAGGCTCCAGGGTTTGAGCTGTCAGCACAGAGCCCAACATGGGGCTCGAACTCATAACTGTGAGATCATGACCTGAGCTGAAAGACACTTAACCCACTGAGCCGCACAGGTGCCCCTAGTCATTTATTTTAAGGCAGGACATAACCTCATAGCCTCCTGTAAAAAGTGTTAACCAATTATTACAATAAAATCCATTAAGAAGACTGTCATTTTTCCTCCATTTTTAAAGCGTCTTCTTTTCACCCACCAAATTTTCTGATATTTACAGGCCTATTTGGGATTCCTTACTTTGTTCCCCTGGTCTGTTTGGTAATTCCTGTGCCACACTATTTCAATTACTATAGTTTTAAAGTATAGTTTGCTCTCTGGTGAGATAGCCCACAGTCTTCCTCACTTTTCCTATTTTTCCAAAAATTTCTTAGCTATTCACTCACTTTTCCCCCTTCCAGATGAATTCCAGTTCATCTGTTCAAGTTCCAAAATAATTCTTTTCAAATTTTGATGGAAACTGAATTTAGTTATAGATAGGAAAGGAAGACAGCAGGATCTAGCATCCTTGAAGGACTGTCTATAGAGCTATCGGTACAAGAACTGTGATTATAGATACGTAATCTGAACAACTGTTTAGTTAAGGATGCAAAAAGTTAAGATCACCCCCATTAAAAAGCAAACAAATTCACCACAGCCAGCCTTAGCTTAGAATCTTTAGAATAAATCTCCATGCTGTAATCAGCAGCCCACAAGTTTTCAACTGAGGTTATGAAATCCAGGAAGGTTTTCTTTAAAAGTTATTTTTACCAAATTATAAATCAAAGGTATATAGAGGTTACAAATTCAGACGTTCCCATCACATAATTATTTCAAATCACCCTTTCCCTTCTACATTCTAACCTGAATTTCAGAGTGCAGTTTTTATGATATTCTATATCTCCTGGCAGAGATATCTCAAAATTATTACCATAGACATTTAGTGGAACAAGTCCAATTTTAAACTGAAAACAGCACTTTAAAAGAGATTTTTTAAATTCTGGCATCCCTATTTATGTAATAATTAAAATTCAATTAAAAAGTCACAATATTAAAACACTGACAGATTTCCTTTAGAGAAGGTGGTACATATTTTCCTTAAAAAGAAAAAAGCAAACGAAAACAAAAAAATAAGAAGGGTTTAAACTTGTTTCAAAGAGTAATAAGAGACAGAAATAAGATCCTTATTCAAAATAGACAAAAAATCTTATGCTGATGCTTGCGGGCAAAGAAAAAGAAAACATACTCTGTCTAGTCTACTTTTCATATTTTTTCCATGCTTCAAGAGATATTATAAAGATAACAATCCAGCATGACTGAAGTGCAGAGATCACACGTGAGAGCATCAATTTCTCTGTCTGATAGGCTGTATTTGGCTAAGAGAAAGGGGCACAAAACCTCTCTTTCATGAGACGTCACACAGATCCTGTTCTGACTTGACACATTCAAGAGTGAAGAGATAGATCATAGACTGACACAGCTGTATAATGGAGTACTACTCAGCAATGAAAAGGAAGGGCTATTGATACATTTAACAATACGAATGAATCTCAAATGCATTATTATCCTAAGTGAAAGACTTAAATGGCTATGTAATGTAGGATTCCATTTATATAACATCCTGGAAAAGGAAAAACTATAGGGACAGCGAACATATCAGTGGTTGCCAGAAGCTATGGAGGAGCCGAAGGTTTGACCACAGGGGGACACTTTTCAGGGTGATGGAATGGTTCTCCTTCTTGACTGAGGTGGTAATTTACATGACTCATGTTTGTCAGAATTTATAGAACGGTACAACTGGAAAGGTCTTCCTTAAGTTTCTTTCTTATGTTTTAGCATAATGTCTCAATTTTGTGCTTTAACTATGTTCCATCTAATGCTTTAGGAATTGGGTAAAATTCATTATGCCAAAGAGCATAAGCAAATTCTATCTCAATAAACTTGACTTAATAATAATAAAGAAGAATCCTCTTGCAAGTCAGACTGTCTTCTGAAACCATCTTCCGTCCATCAGTAGCCATTAGCGACTTACTTACTTCTGTAAATAAGTGAAGGATGAAGGATAGGTGAAGGATCCACCTAATGGAAGTAACGTGTACAATACTGGGTTCTCCTTGCTGGCTTGTGCTCTTCATTTTTCCAGCATCTGAGACTCACCTCCTCAGCCCCTCCACAGAGCAATGTGCAAGTTCTTTCCAGTGAACCAGGTTAACTGTATTAAATGCTGGTGCCAGGATGGTGGTCTCAGACTCCTGGGTTAAAATCTGATCCCACGGGATACTTTAAACAAGTACAACATAGCTTCAATCCAAATCCATGGGTTTTCATGGACAGTCAACTTAATCTCGTAACAGACCAACTAAAGGCATTTCAATATTTGCATTAAGAAAAGTATACTGTCCACATCAAAAAGAGGTGATAATCCTTTTCTAGATAAGACTGCATGTAGAGAGTTTGATTCAGTTTAGGCACTAACATTTAAAAATGGCAATCCTGTCTTATGATGAGCAGCTGAACTTGCAGAGGATAATGCAGAGGCGGGGGTGTGTGGGAGGAATAGAATGGTTTTATACACAAATATCTGAATGGCTATATGAAGAAAGGGGTAGACCACTTCAAGGTGGGTCTAATCCTTATAGGATTAGGACCCATGAGAAAAAGATACAGGATGAAAGATATTTGGCTTTATGCTCCCATGATGGAGTGGCTGCCTTCAGAGGCAGGGAATCTGCAGGTAGGGTTTTGGATTGGGTGGTAGGCTGGATGCGAGGGCTTCCATAAAGAGAGGCCACTAGCAGTAAGCCAATCACACTGAGCTTGGTGGTTTACCAGGTATGCCACACCCAAGAAAGAATGGGGCATCTGGGAAAGGCAGTGAAGGAAGAGAGGAAAGGAAGGGAAAGGAAAGAATGTGGACACATGCAAGGATGACGAAGGAGGAGACAAACTCTCTAGTTCATTTTGCCTGCATGGTCAGGGAGCTGTCATCTGATCAGCCTTTGGATTTGGAGAACCTTCCATTACATGAAGGGTGGTGGGGAAGGGATATTTATTATCTGTCCCCATTTCCAGGAACCAGTCCACAGGCACATGACTTAGATTTAGCTCCCTGGAGGCTCTTGCTTGACACTCTGCACACGAGGAAGTGATAGGACACAAGGACAGATAAAGGCTAGTCACGGGAGTCCAGTAATTGTGCCATGACCTTGGATGTGTTCTTGGCCACTTGGTTCTTGCCCATTCTCTTGAGCCCAGACCTCAACACTTCTGTTGGCTTCTATAAGCTACCCAACATTCTGTCACTAAATTTCTTTTCTGCTTAAATGAGCCAGAATTGGTTTCTATCACTTGCAACTTCAAAACTCTGTTAGGATCACATAAATTGGGGAAGGGGGTACTTAAGAGCTATTTTACATTAGCCTTATGCCACATAGGAAGATGAAATTCTTTATAAGTTTATGGCCCCTAATACTGGTTGCACTGGAGACCTTAAAATAAATTAGGATGTCTACCTTTACCACTATCCCTAATTGTTTCCAAGGTTCTGAAATATTAAATCAGGACTGGGGGTGGTAGAATAGAAGCCATCACATCATCCCCCCCACCCCTCCCGCCTAAAGTTTTGCAGGTAATTCTAATGCAGATTCTCAGAAGTCTGGCATTTGGGTTTCTAAGCAAATGAAAGTGACATGAACTATTAAATAATTTGTCTGGTTATCTAAAGTATTTTCAATCTCCTCTGTCTCAGGCCAAGTCCGATCAACCTGTAAGCGCCTACAGGGTGAATCTCACCTTGCACTCTTCTTGTTAGCACATAACTTCTCCCACAAAACCCTATCTCCACACCCCACCGCCCAAACTTTACTCTTTCACTCTCTGGGAAGGCACTTCCCATTCTCTCTGCCTATACAGATCCTACTTATGCATCAAGGTCAGTTTAAGAATGATTTCTTTCAGGACACCTGGGTGGCTCAGTCAGTTGAGCATCTGACTCTTGATTTTGGCTCAGGTCATGATCTCATGGTTTGTGGGTGTGAGCCCTGCATCGGGTTCCGTGCTGCCAGTGCTGAGCCTGTTTGGGATTCCCTCGCTCTCCTTCTCTTTCTGCCCTTCCCCCATTTTCTCTCTCTGTCCCAAACAAACTTGAAAAAAAAAAAAAAAAAAAGAATGCCTTCTTTCATGAACTCTTTCCTTTCCATTACAACCTAGGATTTTTTATAAAGTCCATTTTCAGAGCTAGAAATGTTCTCTAGTAAGCACATGCCATCTCTGTCATGCCATTAGCTCACATATTCCTTTCATTAAAATTAATTTTCTTCCAATTTCACTGTCTTTATACCTTATCTCTCCAAGCCCATAAGTTTTCCTTCAGCAACTGTAGAGAAACATAGTTGGTGCTTAATATCACTAAGGTTAAATTACCACACACTGAGTCCCCTCATTCTCAAGCACTGTTATTATTTCTTGGGAAGAAAAGTAAAGCCTAATCCATTCTAGAGATCTCTCTCTGTTGGAACCACTGCAGACATTTTTACAGATACTAAAATCTGTCTGGTTCTTAATCTAGTCTGGAACACAAGGTCAGAAACCCTGCCATTCTCTAAATGACAAATCTTGAAGCATTTTCACTACCCAGAGCAGCAGGAGAGGCAGGAAAGCCAATCCCTGCCTTTGAGCAGACAGAAAAACATCCTGTGACTTACATGTACCAACTTGCTCATCCAAACAATTCCTGGCTCTGGAAAGTGGCCACTGAAGGGCAGAGGGTGTGAAATGATTCACTAATGGGCCATTAGAGCTACTTTAATCAGGAAATTTAGAAGTGATATATTTCTATGGGAACCCTGATTCTCTGCCCCTGCCCAAAGTAAGCCTTTCACTGGGTTATGATAGAATAAAGTATTTCTTCTACCCATAGTGATCCTATTTGGAGCCACTCAGCAGAAAGGTAAAGTGTTTGGGGGTTATACAATAATACTGGTGATGAAGAGACCACCCTAAGATCATATAATGCTTTGTGCTTTTTCTCCCAAAGCCCTTCCACACACTGTTTTGTTTGAATTGCACAGCAAGTTTGTAAAGGAGGAGGTGCAGACAGAATTATGTTCATTTTACAGACGGGGAAGTTGAGGCATTGGAGGTTCAAGTGCTCTAGTGGAGAGGTGGGACCCCCCCTGGGCATTCTGGAGGCCTCAGTCTGTCAGCTGTGGAAGCAGCAGGGTGGCTGATGTCACTGACATTTTAGTGCTAGAACTAGGGACATTAGTTGGGTGAAATATGGTCTGGCACTGCACATATATGGACATTGGATTTTTGTTGTTCTAAGGAGACACCCCAGAAATAAGGCCCCTGAGGCTTAAAATAAGTGGCTCTGGTCAAGAAGCAGGGAGTCTGCATGGCACTCTTCCCCCCATAGTCAGCCAGTTTATGCACAAAGCCTCGGTGTTTTCATTCATAAAGTAAGGGCTCTGGGTCTGGGGCAACAGGTCTACAGCAGTGGTTTCAAGCATGGCTGATTAGAAGAATAATCTGGGGAAACTTTTATCCAAAGAAGAAAAAAAAAGACCGCTTTGTAAGATGACATATGTTCATTACATACAAGATTTAAGCAAAGAAAAACCGCATACATAAGAAATAAAAGAGATCCCCAATCCCTATTACCCATTGGTGACAGGACAGCAGTGACGCAAAAACATTCTGAAACAGGTGACCACCATGTGAGGGATTCCTTTACTCCTTTTCCAAGTACAACTCTAGACCCTCACTGAGAATGGAAGTTGAGGCTTGGCAATCTGTATTTTATAAAATGCCTTTTGTGACACGGCCAGATTTACAGGCTGGCTTTTGGGAACCAGGGCGCTGATGGTAAATAAGGACTCTTCTCCATAGATTGGTAATGAAGCAACACGTTTTTCAGGGAGCAGTCTCCTGGTCATGAGGTGTCATCTGTGTTTCCTCAAGGCAGGGATTGCCACTCTTGAGGGTATAGGGAATTGGCCCCGAAAGTAGAAATAGTAAGAAAGAATTAAAAGAAAAACAAAGAGAGTAGAAATAGTAAGAGTCACCTTGTAATGGCCTTGCACCTGTGGCATCCTACCCACCACATCCACACACACACCCTTCCTCAGAGAGGACCCCCACCCCAGGGAGCAGAGGTGGTGTTAGGCAGGCAGGGCCTGGAAATATGCAAGCTGAGGCAGCTGGTGGGTCCCTACACTGGAACCAGGTAAGGGAGGAGAGGACATAAGGGAATCTGGTCAAGGCTTGCCCAAAGACTGAGAGTATCTTGAGATTATTCAGCCCTAGACGTGAGACAGAACAGTGATTCTAGGTCCCTGGAATATTCCTTAAGAATTATTCCATATTAAGTCCTCAGGTTCAATTACCTCTCTCCTGGGAAGATAGGGCTAAGATGGCAGAAACAGATGACAAACAAAGATGGGAGTAACACATTTGGTGACCAGAAGGATCCTTTCTTCACTAAGAGTTAATAGATTAGGTTTTGGATGCCAATCTCTTGGAAGTTTGATTAGCATAAATCAGTCTCCAGGAAGCTGATAACCTCTGGTAGATGGACATAATTGGATTCCCAGACCTCTGTGGTCACTCTGTGAGGCTACCGACAGGCCACATGACTTAAGTGGTTTGGCCAAGGTCCGTAGCACCTTTAGGAGGTAGCAGGTCAGGACCAGGGGATCTGAGATTATTAAAGAACGTTGCTTGGGACACGGAGGCACAGTGACTTTTTTCCCCACCATACTCTGCCAAAGGACCTTTCCCTAATTTGCAAACATCCCTGAAAATCTTACACAGCACACAACTTGCATCATTTAATTACACATGCAATAAATCACCCTCAGGAAAGAAGGCACAGAGCTCCTCAGGGTGGCGCACAAGGTCACCACGCACACACGGGGCGGATGGTCACCCTGCCTTCTCCTGGCAGTGGCAGTGTTCTTCCCGGCTCACCTGGCGCACACCAGCCACAGAGCTCGGGCAGTGACCCCTCCCAGAGCAGCAGCTGCAGCAGTGTCCCAGACAAGGCATTCCCATGACAGAGACAGCTGGGGGACCCCACCTGCTACTGCGCCCTTGATCTTGATGGATTCTCCCAAGCCTGAGCCTCTACCACGCAGACTTGCCAGGCTGGCAGCTACTCTGGGCTCCAGAAGACGGAACAGAGGACGCCCTGAAGCAGGTGAGGTCTTCTTTTGAGATTCTCCCACCTTCCCTCTCCTGGGACATCTCTTCCCAAAACCAAGTTTTACAATAATTAAGCTATTACCTATAACAGAGATTGATTAAGGTTATTAGAAGTGAGTTTAGAAAACACAGGCCTTTATGTGGATTGCTGTGGGATATAGCCTGGCTACTATGAACGTTAGAAATGCAGAAATCTCAGGGCTCCACCTGGACCCACTGCACAAGAGTCTGCATTTTTGTCCCCAGGTGACTCACAGGTTGGAACACACTCTACTGTCCTGAGTTAATATTTTTCTCCTGGTAAATAAAGACCTAAATATCAAATGGTGTGAACAGACATTTTTTTCAAAGAAGACATCCAGATGGTTAACAGACCCATGGAAAGATGCTCAACATCACTCATCATCAGGGAAATACAAATCAAAACCACGATAAGATACCATCTCACACCTGGCAGAATGGCTAAAATTGATAACACAGGAAACAACACGTGTTGGTGAGGATGCAGAGAAAGGAGAACACTCCTGCACTGCTGGTGGGAATGCAAACTGGTGCAGCCGCTCTAGAGAACAGTACAGAGGTCCCTCAAAAAGTTAAAAATAGAACTACCCAAGACCTAGCAATTGTACTACTAGGTATTTCTCCAAAGGATACAAAATTAGATTTGCAGGGATACATGTACCCCAGTATTTATAGCAGCACTATCAACAATAGTCAAACTATGGATAAAGCCCAAATGTCCATCAACTGATGAATTGATAAAAAAGATGCGTGCGCGCGTGCGCACACACACACATACACACACACACAGGAATATTACTCATCCATCAAAAGGAATGAAATCTTCCCATTGACAATGACATGGATGGAGCTAGAGTGTATTACGCTGAGCAAAATAAGTCAATCCGAGAAAGACAAATACCATATGATTTCACTCATATGTGGAATTTAAGAAACAAAACAGATGAACATAATGGAAGGGAGGAAAAAAGAGAGAGGGAAACAAACTATGAGACTCTTTACAATAGAGAAGAGAAGGTTGATGGAGGGAGGTGGGTGGGGGATGGGTAAATGGGTGATGAGCATTAAGGAGGGCACTTATGTTGAGCACTAGGTGTTATATGTTAGTGATGAATTACTAAATTCTAATTCTGAAAACAATATTACACTATATGTTAACTAGAGATTAAATAAAAATTTGAAGGAAAAAAAATCAAATGGTAGCCTTTAAGACAGGCAATCTTTTCTTCTCTCTTTTTTTTTCTTTTCTCTTTCTTTCTTTGTCTCCTTTTTATACCATGGACCTCTCTGGCTGTCAGGTAAAAATCTCACTATTTTTAAAAGCATAAAATATCTAGGATTACAAAGAAAACCAATTATGTTAAAACAGAATACCCTAAATGTTTTTAAATGTAGGCCATAGCCTATGTGCTTCCTTATTAACACAATAAGAAGATATTGCAACAAGTTTATTAACTGGTATATTTTCAAAGTTGTAATGCGCATAACATTGGAAGATATGTGCTAAAAATTATATGCACCATTTTTACTGGTGCCAGGCAGAGGGGACTGCTAATACTGTTGTGCTTTGACCATAAATCAAACATTGAAGGAAATACTAAATTTCTACAACAGTTTAGTGACAACAAACATTTAATTTACCTCCCTCCCAGATGCATAGTCCCCTTTTAATCTATTAGTAGAATCCAGGTTAAAAGTAAGAGATGCTTAGAGATCTTATGCAAAAGGAGGTGAAAAGTTGTGCCCCCTATCTGTCTCTCTGTCTGATCTTAGTTTGAGCAAAGCTGGCCAAATCACTTCCTTCTCCAAGAGAGACTGCATTCCCCTTTTTGGCTTCTGTCCACTGGCTTTGATGCAAGTTCCTACCGCAGAGATGAGCATTTAGATGTTTAAGAAGTACGTCTGATCAATTCCTTTAGGTTGGGGTCCCAAATATTTCTGAAACAGACATGCCAGGCTAAATTCTGAATACCATTGCACAGAGTAACTAAAACAATCCCATTTTGTAGGAAGCTGCCATCTCGGTCAGCATAGGTACTTCCCCACAAATGTGGATTTAATATAAATTACGGACACTGAGTTCTGAAACATTCTCCCTCCTCTGCCAGAGAGCCTGGGGCAGGCTCCCTCTCTCTTGGATCGTAAGCACCTTTTCAGGGTGGTTTTCTTGCCAAGAATAAGCAACACTTCCCAGAGCCATGTCAACTGGGGTTCTCAAAATAAGATCCATTTTCAGAAAAAGCCAAAATCGATTTGTCTCTGAATTTCAAAATTGCACATCCAAGGCATCTACACCGCTCTGAAGGCCATTTTCCCCTCATACTAACCAAAGTGCCATGAGAGCAAAATGGAACTGAACACAACAGCCTTGGGGGAATTCATTTGACACTTGGTTTGAACTCTCGAAGAAAAGGCGCTACTACACTATGAAGCATTTCTCTAACAAACACAAATCATGTGAGCATGTTTGAGCCACATGTTTACAAAAGGAAGAAAGACCTACAAACTCGAGACCCAGTCTTACATAAAGATTTCTGCTCAAAAATAGCCAGGTCTCCAGGTGCATGTGAACGCCATGAATTAATTTCTGTTTGCAGTCCTTCTAACATGCATACACACTCTAGTCACTCACACTTAGCTTTTCTTTACCTGGGTTTGCTCATCTGAACAAGAGTGCTAAACCTTGCATTTCAAACACCCTACCTACAGTTACCTTTATCTAGTTCTCCACCTATCCTGGTTCAGGGGCAGGTAATCTAGGATATGGTTATAAGAAAGAAAATAGGCTGGAAGTGGAGGAAACCTCACAGATTTGAGGATCTGTGTGGATAAGAGTCTACCACAGTAAATCATACCAGAGTAAAATGTTTTTAAAATTTAGCACTGCATTATTCACTGTCATCGGACCTAGAAAGGTGACTATTTGCACGGTTTGATGTCTTAGCTTTGAGACTGCTTTGGTTTTAAAGTAGCCCAGAGGTTGCTGCTGGAGTACCTAAGGACCCCACAGTAAAAAGACTAAAGCTGACAGCAGCTTCTCTCCGCACCCTGAAATCCCATCGGCAACAAATGTAATTAATTAAGCCACCAGAACACTGTGGAGATGACTCATGTTTCTCCTAGTGAAAGTTTGAAATAACTGACTCTACTCACTTAAAGATGAAGGGTTGAATTTTTGTTACCATAAGAAATACATTAAGAATGTCTAATTAGTTATAGACATAAGAATGTCTAAAGCCTCAGCCTTATGCCAACAGCAGAATCTCCACCACGCAAAGTTTCGTTGGGCCACTGGGACCTCCATGAAATCCTCACCCGCCAAGATGCCCCCAGGTACCTTTTCAGCCGCAGCGTTCGATTCTCCTTCAACATTCTTTGACTGGCTTCAAGGAGAAGCTGAAGTCAAGCAAGTTCTAGCCTGTCAAAAGGATTGTGCAAAGGACTTAGCTTCCCAAACCCAACCTGCAGCCTTCATTTTGGCCACCTTCTCCCCTGCAGTGCTTAGAGGCAATTTTCTGTTTCCCTCTGGGTCTTTACTGCTCCCCTGCCCAGACTGTCTTGCATCTGTTACAGTAAAATACCTGCGATGTTTCCTAAAGCCGACAGCTTACTGCCAATGTTCAACCCTCTACCCCGCAGGCAGCAGTCTGGGACTTTAGTCAAAGTGTTGCAAGGTAAAAGCTAAGGTGAAATTTGGCAAGTTCAAGGCATGTTCTTTAAAAGGCAGACCCTCCTCTGGCTGATGGAACCAGCCTGCAGGAGAAAAGAACACTTTTGCTAAAGGGGCAGAAATGAGAGCAGGGCTGTTATCCATCAAGAGTACCGTGATGAATCCAGAGTCATGCCATTCAAAATGAAGGTCAACTACGGTGCCTTTGAATTCCCTCCCTCTTCTCCCTGGCTTGGGCACTTCTAAAAGTGTGTTCTGATTTGGGCGGGAACTGAAATTGCTCACTGCAGGCCCCCCCCTTTTTTTTGGAGGGGGAGGGAAGAGAGACTGTAAGAATGTTTAAGCTTTCATTAAGAGGGCAAGGCTTGGGAAGATGTAACATAGAAATAGAAAGCTATCTATCTACTCTTCAAGGAAAAAATGTGCAATCATTCTTTTGCCTTCATAGTCTGGGGAGTCACACTGAAATAGAGGCTTTTGAAAAGAACTGATTCTCAAGGACCACTCTGGTCGATCCTCACACTGGCCCTACTCTGCCAATTTCCAACTTGGTTCTCATCTTTTAATTTGGGAAGAAAACTAGAGTGGGAATTAGAAAGGCAAAGAAGATAGTCCCAAGTATGTCTTGCTTTAAGACACCTGATAGCCTCCAAACCTCGAAGTTACCAAAAATACAAAGTAATGCTTCTCTTTTACCAAAGAAATCACTTTTGGTCCTCCTAAGTGCCAAGTTTCTCTGGTTCATGTAAAATACAGTTACATTGCTTCTTCGGGAAGAGAGCATAACAAGGGAAGCAGATCTAGAGTCGCAGGTCAATTGCCGTCATGGCCTGACTTATTGCCCAGGGACCTGGAATCTGAGCCGAAACTGTGTGAGCTCACTGCTTGCCCGACTGAGGCTGTCTGTGGAACGTAGTGTAGTGTGGCTGCATGCCCATGCACACCTAGATTTAACAAGCCATGGTAATGTAACGCAATGGGCCAGTCAGCAGAATGGGACATCAGGAGATGTCATAGTAGGGCACACTCCGCCCCCCATTTGCTAAGCTGAGCAGGTATCACGTGAGTGAAGAAGGATGCTACCACCTTCTTCCCTGGACACTGAGGAAACAGCAGAGCTCCAGTCAGGACGTCCAAGGTGAGAGCAATGTTGTGCTACACCCCCGGGCCCCCACGGCAGGCGATGTATAGAAGTGATGTTTGAAGTTGAGAGGGTGCATTGTCTCCTGAAGTTCTTAAAAGGGGCACAAAGCCATACAAAGGGGATCCCTGGCGGCCACTGAGAGGTGAAATTATTGATTCCCTTTCATGGACAGGATCACAAGCTTCCCTTTCTAACTCAGAATCATAACTTCTATTTGCTTGGCTGTTTCTCTCTTCTAGATTTTACATACTTTTGTACACATAGGTAAACATTTAGCTTGGTCTTTTGTTCCATTCACCATCAGGTGAATGGAGCAGAGGTCAGATTTTAGCCCTGTTCAGATAGCCAAAGGAAGGGGGGCAGCTCCAGCTATGAGCTGACACACTTGCCCTCCCAATATTCTATAAATGAGTTGGCTGATGAAGGGCTGCTCATAGCTTATCCTCCGGTTTAGCTCATGATCAGATTTTGACTGCTTGGCTGTTTCTGTCTCTTTACGAGCCAACTTGGTTGCATGGCTCAGAAACGAAAAGGTCCCTCACGCTACTATGAGATACCAGGTAGTTCGAGAGCTCTTAGATACATACCGCCGACTCATGCAGAGGAAGCGGTTACTCACCCTCTAATCATGGCCTTCTGGGAACCCAAAGCTGACCCTTCAACCCAGAGCCTGTGCCCCATTAAATCTGGCCATACAGCACCACACCCTCTTGGGCAAGCTTAATAAATTGCCTCACGTGCTGTGATTCCTAACTGTGCCTTGCTTGGGGAGTCCAGGCCTAGTGTGCTCTGTTTCTGGTCGAGTTTCAGCAGTTACGCAAATCAGGTTTCTGACTATGTCTGAAATTCCAGCGCATACAGGAATAGCAGGTTGCTTAATCTCTAAATTCAGAGCCAAACTCCTTTCTAAATACAGCCAAAGGTGCTGCCTGGATCACATGGTAGATTAAAGGACCCACCCTTGCCAGTTCTGACAGGTTGACTTGTCAAGTACATTGCCGCCATCTTGTTTTCCAGCCCCTACCTCCTCTGGGACACCATACTATACATATTTTCATACTTCCTCACTTGTTTTCATCTGTCACACTGGGCCCCACCCCCATTCTTCTCCACTGACAGCATCCAATTTCCAAATACAGGACGCTAGACAGCTGAAAGGTCTTGGAGTTGGAGAGAAAAAAAATTAATACTGGCCGTTTTGTTTTTCTTCTTAAACTACAATCTCCTTGTGAGAAACTTTTCTGTGTTTCTGCAGTGGACAATAAGCTACTTACTTACTTACTGTTCCATATCCAGGCCTGCAGTTTTGATACAATTTAAACATGAGCAAGGTCACCAGATTTTCCTCTTCCCTTATTAGAAATGACATTAACAATGAAATACTGTGCTGGGTGGAGGAGAACCGCATATTCAGGGAAAGGCTGGTGGGCCTATCCTAAGCTCTCTTAAACAGCAATAAAGGAACACTGTTCTGGATATGAGAAAACATGATATTCACTTCACTCACTCTTTTTTTATTACAGAAAACATCTTTTTTTCCCCCCAAGTCCAATAGCAAACAACTCAGATTGTAGAATTCTGGCCAGCATTCAGTCCACAAAAGAGAAACAAGTGAATCATTTTTGTGTAAGTTAGCGGAGTTTTGTTCTCCATCAGGCTCTTTCAGCAGAGGGCATCGTCAACATGTGGTGAGTCTCCCAGATGCCTTCACCAGAAGGTTCACCAACAAGGGGAGAGAAGGAAAATCCAACCCCAATGCACAATTCACCTGCTGTTTCTTTCCCATTGATTGGACCCTGCAGAAAATCTTCCAATTTCCCTGCTCCTGAATCCACCCTTAATAATGCCTTTTAACAGACCTCGAAACCAAAATCAGTTTCCCAAACAACAGCTCATTCAAACTGTTGAGAACCTGAGCTGTTGTCAACAACCTATTGATCATTCTGGTCATGAAAGATGTTAAAAATCAGAGGTCGGCAACTATTTTCTCTAAAGCGTCACAGAGAAAATACCTTAGGCTTTGCAGACCTTATCTGTCTCTGTCCTGTATTCTTGTTTGTTTCTTCAACCCTTTAAAATGTGTCAAATACATATCTAGCTCCCAAGCCCTCTGAATACAAGCTGAGGCAGGCTGGGTTGGTCCACAGGCCATAGTTGGCTGACCTCTGACTGCTTCCAGAATGGACCCTAAAAAAAAGAGTCTGTCTCCCAGCTCAGCTTAAGTCACAGCAAAAGCACCTGGAAGGAGCATGGTAAAGGATGGGAGACAAAGGAGCCCCGCCCAACTGATGGAGAGGGGGCCAGAAAGAGCAAGACTTGGGGGTGGTGGGAACAGGAGAGGCTGTTCCCCCTCCCTTCAACACAGTGGAGAGAAAAAGAAAGCAGCGATAAGGTATAGGCTTGCCTTGACTAAGCACAGCCATCTCCCAGCCCTCCAGGCCTAAAATGCAAAGCCAGAAGATTTGGCTTCTCCAGCACCAGGAGGAGGACAGATTCAGCCAGCCAGTAAGTGAAGCAGCTCTCACATCAGCCTCCTCAGACACACCCCTGTGGCTAATATGGCATTCTCAAACGCTTGCCTCCAAGAGTGCCAGTACTCAGGCTGGGCTATTCCACTGAAATCTTAAATTCTCTATCTAATTCTGATGCTTCTGTCACTCTGACCACCCACACCATTTCTGACCTCCCGAGTGTCAGCTCAATTACACTACTCTGACCACTTCACTGGGCGAAGATGCATGTCAAATTATCCAGGCACCTATCAGAAGCAAGGCCTGGCAATGGCTCTGAAACTCAGGCTTGAGGTGGTCTTTATTCTGTTCCTCTTCTCTTCTCACAAGCCCCAACAATGGAAAGGATGCTCTGAGACTTAGCCACAACCATGGGAACCACAGATAGTCTTTAAATTATCCTTGTGTGTGGCTGCAACCCATGGCCCTCCATATTTACTTTCTACTTCTGAGCGTAAGGACATTACTGTGACAGTTTCCAATCCTCTGACCCTCATCTCCCCCCCCCCCGCCCCCACCATGACAAATATTCAGATGCACACTTTACTTTCCAATTCCCTGACTTAGAAGCCAAGCAAAGAAAAGCTGCCTTAATGGAGAAAACATTAGTGCATTCAGGCTTCACTCTGGATCCCTGTCAATTTCTAGATATTTCACAGCTGTTGTACATCTACCTCCTTTCTTACAAAAGCCAGCAAAAATTAGCAAGCACCTTGCTGGCATTGAAATACAAAAATACAACAATGGTCGAGCCCGAAAATCGGTTTCTGGTTGGCTATCTTCAAACTATTTGTTCTAAAACAGTGCCTGAAGTTCATTTATCATCTGCCAAGTTTAAAATCCGTTTTAATTGAATGCTGCATGGTTTCGTAGGATTGTTTTGAAAGCAACCTCCAGAATATAAGTCATTTGGTCATCAAAGTAGTAACTGAGAAAAACTCTTGCTTGGGCAGCTATCCACACAATTCAAGCTAGGTCTGTCTCTGATGTCAATATTATCTACTCATTTCTCATATCCTTAAAAAAATACAAACATGTAAGTTGTGTTTGGAGAGAAGACAGGATTGTCTCCCCTGCTCGGGTCTCCCCTACCTGCTTCTGAGCTGTGATCAGGTGGGCGTTCTTCACTGTGCCTCACACCCACTTGCATAGGACAGGCTCCAAAGTTTGTTGTGCTTCATTTCTCTTCTCCATTCAGTCCTTTACAGTCCTGGGTTATTAGCTATCAACAGAAATGTGAGCCATGCCAGCGCGCACGCTGACTTCCTGTCTGCTCCCCATGCTCTACTGAGCTTAGGAGCAGATTTTCTCTCTCTTCCTCCAGCTTCACCTCCTGAGCTCGAGGGCCCCACCCACAGCACTCAGATCATTTTTCATTTATGAGTGCGCCCAGCGAAACTGTGTTTGTAAGAGAATGAGCCAACCGGTGCCCTGCCAGTGTCCTGGAACCACGCTGCTAAAAGCAGCTTTAATTTTCCAGGAGTACGGGGGAGCATTAGATCCTGGCAGAAGTCGTCCGTGGTTTCCTCCTGCAGGTTTCTCCAGACCGGACTTCCATCCACAAAGGACCCGCACCTTGGTGATGGAGTCACAAGAGCGTCACTATGCAGATGCCACCACAACCTGAAATACACTGAAGATTTCAGGCACGAGACAAAAAAATACACTAAGAGTGTGAAGCCAGGATGATCAGTGAAGAAACTTACCACCCAGTGACCTATTTTACTTTGTACTTATTAAAAGGCTAGGTTTCCTACTGCATTTAAATGAGAGTAAAAACGGAGACTTTAAATAATGTTATAAAGAAGCCCATTGGTAAGTAAAAGACCATTTGTGTGTGTGTGTTTTTAAAAATGTTTATTTATTTATTTTGAGAGAGAGAGAGAGAGAAGCAGGGTAGGGGCAGAGAGAGAAGCGCGGTAGGGGCAGAGAGAGAAAGGGAGAAAGAGAATCCCAAGAATGCTAAGAGGACGCAGTCCGACGCGGTGCTTGATCTCATGAACCACGAGATCATGACCTGAGCCAAAATCAAGAGTCAGACGCTTAACCCGCTTAAGTGACTGTAACTCTCCTAATCCAATAATACTTCCATCTTCCATCCAGATCATTACTTGCAAAACCAGAGATTATGAAGCAGCTCCTGGAACACTTACCCAGCTAGAATCTCAGCAACTACAAAGATAAGATTTTATCAGGAAACAGACTGTTTGAAAATAGGCTCCCCAAAACCAATACACATGTATCATGACTTCCACTATGTATAAAATTCACCTTAACTGCAGCTGGAGTAAAAGGGGTCTTTCATGTATCATCAACCAGAGAGAGAGGTCCTAAAAACCCCATGGCCTTCAGAGTAGATAGGAAAATTTGCATAAAGCCATTAAAATGGGAATGTCTTGTTATGAAAATGCTGACAGTCTTCTGGCAGCTGCTCTTGTCAGGAACCAGAAAGGAGCAATTCCTCTGCTTATCAGCAGGCATTCTCCGGTCAGACTTCTGGAAGAGCTGCTTTTAGAATTAATGTTGGTGTGTTTTCATTCTGTTCATTCATTTTAGCGTTTTATCCAGTATGGATTTCCTCCTATGCTTCCTCATGTTGTCCAAAGCTAGTCCCAATCACCATGGGAAGTTCTTAAATTTAAAAAATCGTTTTTTCAATTTTCCTATATTGAATAGCTGATGACTTAGGATCTAGACTTAAAGTCTGCTTCTTTCTTTAATTAGATGGTTACATTGTCCCCTAAGAAGAAAATGCTATACATTTTCACATGTTTCAAATGGGTTCTAATCTGCTAGGCTAGTCTACTACCACATCCTTGAAAAAAGTAGGTGATCTGCTTTTTTCAGAGGAGACCAAGAAAAGCAAGACACAAAGTCACTGGTAAATACACGATGTGTCACTAGCAGGACAGAAAGAACAGACAGGAAGATCAGTTGCTAATCTCCAAACCCGAGCAGGGAACCCCAGACCAGTCCCAATTTTCATGTGCCAACCAGGGACCTGAAGGTTGATCATGTGAGTGTCCTTCTGGGATTCACCTCTCCAGTTCCAGGACAGTGGACTTGCTCTGAGTTTAAGCTAAGAGGACAGTATCTGTTCTTTAAAAAAAAAAAAAAAAATTGAAGAAGTGAGGGAAAAAAGGAGGTTAAAATTTTCTTGATCCATGACCAACTAGTCTTAGGGGTGAAGTTTGCCTATAGAATATTCTCTGCAGTATTAGTTTGTGAGATCGCCAGAAATCGATGGTGAAACCAGTTATTCTGCCTGTCTCCCGTTCTCTCAACAAAGGGCGGATAATATATATTATATAATTTTGCTTTAAGGGGAATTGCTGCTACATTTACTCACAAAACTAGCCATGCAGCATGTGCCAGGACACGGCAAATACACAAGCCATTGGAAACATCTAACCATCCAAGGTTTGGGAGAAGAGGAGATTTGGGTCAAACAGTCCTTGGGAGAATCTAGAGCTCTGCTTTCTTCTCTCTCCCACAGACACCTAAGGCTCTCCCATGAGCAAAAGCAGAAGGGTAACAAAGGCAGCATCAGAAGGACAGGGAGCTAGAGAATGATTCTAGCAATCCCCAACAGAGAAAGAGATCAACAATGCCACACAAGCCAAAGGACACTGGGTACATACCCCACGGAATTGAAAGCAGGGACACAAAATGACTATATGCACAACCATGTTCACAGCAGCAATACCCAAAAGGTCGAAGCAACCCAAGTGCTAATTAATGGATTAAAAAAATGTGGTATAAGAGCCTCAAAAAAAAAAGTGGTACATACATAAAATGGAATATTACTCAGCCCTAAAAAGGGAGGAAATTCTGACACATGCTACAACAGGGATGAACCCAGAAGACATTATGCTAAGTGAAGAAAACAGGCACAAAAAGATAAATGTTCTATGTCAGGTATCTAAGAGTAATCAGATTCACAGGGTCAGAAAGTAAAATGGTGACTGCCAGGAGCTGGGGAGAGGGGAGAACACAGAGTTATTGTTTAACGGGTACAGAGTTTCAGTTTTGCAAGAGAAGATGTTCTGGAGACCGATGGTGGTGGTAGTCCCACAACAATGTGGATATATCTAATGCCACAGAACCATAAACTTAAAAGTAGCTAAGATGGCGGGTGACTGGGTGGCTCAGTTGCTTGAGCGTCCGACTTCGGCTTAGGTCATGATCTCGTGGTTTATTAGTTCGAGCCCCGCATCGAGCTCTGTGCTGACAGCTCAGAGTCTGCTTCTGATCCTTTGTCCCCCCTCTCTCTGCCCCTCTGCTGCGCTGTCTCTCTTTCTCTCAAAAATAAACAAACATTAAAAAAAAGAAAAAAACAGCTAAAATGGTAAATTCTATGTTACATATACTTTCATAGAGCTAATGGAACCTGGATTTTCTCTGCAATTGCCCGTTGGCCAGTCTTATGACTATCATGCTTCATATTATTAAAGCCACAGAGTGAAAAGACTGCCCCTTGCCAATTCATAAATGACTTGAAAACAACAGGAAACACTGAAATTGCCTCCTCTCTCTCCCCCATCCCCCAGAAAGTTATGGACTCCACCCATCTGCTCAGTTTGTTTCTATATTCTATGACGGGAGAGGATAATGTCGATACTGATGGGCAACACCCTCACACTTGTGCAAGCAGGGAGAGCCCTGGCCTGGAGATGTGAACAGCTCCCTTCCAACTTGGCCACCAAGGCAGCTCTCCTGGAGTTCACACACCCCTCTCACTGCACTCAACTCTGGCAGCACGTACTGACACTATCATGCTTTTTTAGTCCCTATTTGTATACAGATTTTTTGTTTTGTTTTTGTTTGTTTGTTTGCAATTGAATCTGACCAATTAGACCAAAAGTCTGGTGGATGGAGCAGTTTTCAGCTCGCTGATCAGCCCTTCTCAGTCTCCATGCTCAACTTGCCTCCCTGCTGCCAGCGACCAGGTGAGACCCGGAAGGGCATGAGCATCTCTTTCCCCGCCTCCCTGGGTCACAGCCCCCACTGCCACAGCAGCGACAACCAAGTGAGAGCCTCCAGCTCCTCAGTCTCCATCTTCCTCCGGAGCTTCAGACCCAGACCTCTGCCTGCCTCCTGCCTTGCTCCCCCTGTGTGTCTGGTAGCATCTCAAACTCAGCGTGCCCTAAAATAAAACCCATCATGCTGTCCCTCAAACCAGCCCCTCCTCCTATATTCCCTCTTTTAATTAATGTCCACTCCTGGTCACCCAGCACACAAAAGTCACCATCCACTGCCCTCTTTCCTTCGCACTTGGTGGTTGGTTGGGTCCTGTCTGCTCTACTTTGTCCATCTTTCATTGTCCCCTCCCTTGTATGGTCATGTTTAGGGTCTTTTTTTTTTTTAATTTTTTTTAATGTTTATTTTTGAGAGAGAGAGAGAGAGACACAGAGTGTGAGCCGGAGAGGGGCAGAGAGAGAGAGAGACACAGAATTTGAAGCAGGCTTCAGGCTCTGAGCTGTCAGCACAGAGCCTGACGCGGGGCTCGAACCCATGAACTGTGAGATCATGACCTGAGCTGAAGTCAGCCGCTTAACCGACTGAGCCACCCAGGCGCCCTACGTTTAGGGTCTTGATTCCAAACTCTTCTCTATTCCTCAGTTGTCTACCCCTCCAATCTATCCTGCACACAGAGACGTCCGCTGGCAAGTATGTAAGATCGGCTTGATAATTTCTCACCGCTCTAATAATTTCTCATTGCCCGAAGGATGAAGCCTAAATACTTTTACTCTTGATCTAGTCCCAAAGGCTGCATCGTAAAATACACTGGCTACTGCTCTTTTCAGTCTGTTTACGCTTCTCACATATATCAGTGGTTTTCAACAGGGGAAGATTTTACTCCCTGTGGGAAGCAGGAGTGCTTGCTACTGGCATCTAAGGGGGAGAGAGAGCACTAAACATCCGACGATGCACAAGACAGCCCTCTGCAACAAAGAACAGAGGATACGGGTTCTCACAGCGTTGGATTACGCTGTATTCACCACCGCAATGGCTTCCCACTCTGGGGCTGCAAGTGTGCATGTTGTCAGGGTGCAGAAAGTGACATGAATGAGAGAAGCAGGTTAGGCAAGAGCAACAGCGGGTGGTGAAAACTGGAGCCACCATCTGTGTCCTAACGCGCTCAGATTCAACATTCTAAAAACCCTGAGCTGAACCACTGCAGCCTCTACGAGGCTCGTGAGCAGAGGTACCTCTCTGGCACTTGCTCCACGGAAAGTGCTGGATCACCATTTACTAGAAAGTTCCCTTTTGTATTTCCTTCAGAGTGCCACATGCCCCTAAGTTCTAGCAAATAAATGGGAAAACAGGACAAAGCTCTCTTCATGTCAGATCCTTAAAGCAGTTTCACCGTCCTGTTGAGTATCTTTTTTCTCAAGCGTCTTTCCTAATTACCTTACTCTTGTTTTCCCATAAATATCTTCAACAAAATACCAGTTTGAGAGGATGGCCTGTCAAGAAGGGCTCCATGGTCCAATACATTTGAGAAGTGTTGCATACTAGCTCTCCCTTTGACTAGTGCATCCAGATCTTATTTTATCAAACAGTTCCCAGCCCTGCCTTTTTATAATATAGCTGATTAATAGGAAACGGGTGTGTTGAGGACTTTTCACACACTCTCTAGCACTCTCCTTGGCCATCTGATTTGCCCTCCCATCCAGATGGGGCGCTCTTTGGTTTAAACTTGCACATTGTGCAGGAAAGTTCCAGCTGCCCCTAACTCTGTCTCCATCTCTGAGGCTGGGATGGGTCTCTCCTCACTTTTCCCATCTTCGTAGCTTGCCTCCACATCTACAGGAATGTGGGCACATTGAAAATGCCCTGCTTTCTTTGAGAAGGAGCTGTCCTAGGAAAAGATGGAGGGAGGAAAGGAGAGCTACGCTCTGGTCAGTGGCTGTAACTGAGTAGGAAGTACCCATCAGCGTGCCCCAAGGACCTGGGATCTTGGACACATGATTCTTAGGCCCAGCCTTATAGAATCAAGGCCCATTGATGGGGATTCGGTCAGTCCATTAAAAAACAAGACTGTCTCTTAAGCACCCAGATGGAGAAAAGGACGAATCATCATGGACAAGGAAAGTCTAATGTCAGAGGAGTAGAAAGTATGACGCACACCACCAGAGGCACATCTGCCACTCCCCCAGACAGGTGGCCCAGCCTGTGCCCTGACTTCAAGGCATTTGTACCTCCTCAGCCGCTAGCCACGGACAAACTGCTTAGACCCACCAGCCACTGATCTTAGTCATGAGAGCAGTGCTTGGTTCCCATTTTCTATCTTGGCTTGTCAGTCCAATCAATCCTTTGAATTGAGGTGGTTTCTCTCATAGAAATGGAGACACTTTCGCTTTTGGAAGCTAAATCCACCCCTTTCACAACTTGAACTCACTCCTGCGAATCCTGCCCCAGACCTGAGGAACCCCATGGACAAGTCCATGAGTGTTGATAGCTCACACTCAGCTGAGCACAGGGAACAAACGATTTCCTTCGCCAGTGTTACCAGCCATGTTCAGCTTGACACTTCTCTGTAATGCCTCTCATGGCCCTGGGTTCTCCAAGACATCAATCCTGTGAGCATCCCTGCAGACATTTCCCCATAGATTTCCACAAGATTAGCTACCCCTCAAGACCACAATCAGACAAGTAATTAAAAAGGGTCTCCTATAAGCACTTGCGCTATCTTAATTTGCTGGGCAGGCAAGACGCTGTTCATTCAAAACGATTTCCACCACTTGCCATGCAACACTTGCTGAATGAGAAGTGATGGATATAGACAGTCAGGGCTCCAGGATTGCCATGGGGAGGTGTCATGATGGGCGGGGTCATCAAGAGTGACTTCCACAGGAAGTAGGTCTTAAGGAAAGCCTCAAAGTCAGTTTCTTGGTCTGGGCCTTTCCCACCACTCCATACTTCTCCCCTACCCCCACCCCCTAGATAAATGGAGAGTGGGCTACGCCTCATGGATGCTGCTTCATTGCTGCCAGACCCACCCGACCTGGCACCGGCATGGTGAACAGGACATGCCAAATGGCAGGCTTGTTAAATGAGCCTTCTGGAAAGGACTGCTGCCAGCCAGGTTTGGGATCAGACTGCTGCTCATGCCACTTGGGAGTATATGAACCAGATAAGCATGACAGAGGCCACGGTCACAAGTCTGCTAGAATGCCACATAGGGAAATAAAAACAGTGGGCAGGGTTTGGCATCTCCAACCTTTTATATTTTATTTTCGCTATACTGATGTCGTCCAACAGTGAAGGTGTTGCCGTCCACTTGGCTTTCGGAAATGTAAGGTGATTGGATGTTTCGTTATTCCCTAACGACCCACCGAGTGGGGCAGGTATGCCCCAAACACACCTAGACTGTAGGGTTACACAGAAGACTCAGAGCAGAGGGCAGGGTACTGGGTAGGGTTCCCCGGCAGGGAGAGAATAAGCTTAACTTTGACTTCTGGAGAGATGTCGAGTGGTCAAGGGAAGCCACTGATGCTACGTCACTTGGGTCACCTGATCAGGTGCACAGTCCACGCACACTACACACCGTGTGACGTGTGGCTGGGCTGCGGTGCACCTCAGAAGGCCTGGTGAAACATGTGTGAACTGGAAATATGTTTTTTTTCTCAAAGCGGTTTCTATAACTAGCCAACTCCTCCCCCGCCCCCTGCCCGGTCTTCTTCGCCTCTTCTGTAAGCTGAATAGCAGCAACGGAGCTCCCTGTGGTGCTTTGCGTTTTAAGCATTTATCGCACCCAGTTTGTAATTTTCAGATCTCAAAGTAATTCCTCTTAAAAAATACAGCCCCCTAAGCTTACCAAGTCTACATTATGATTAAAAATTATTAGAGTCTTAGGGCACCTAGGTGGCTCAGTCGGTTAAGCGTCCAACTTCGGCTCAGGTCATGATCGCAGTTCGTGGGTTCAAGCCCCGCGTTGGGCTCTGTGTTGACAACTCAGAGCCTGGAGCCTGCTTCAGATTCTGCGTCTCCTTCTCCCTCTCTGCCCCTCCCCCGCTCATTCTCTGTCTCTTTCTCACAAAAAGAAATCGACATAAAAAAAAATTATTAGAGTCTTTCTGATTCAAGTAGGAAAGGGTGGGTGAGGCCCTTGGAGGAAGAAATCCATCAAAAACCACATTAGACTCGATGACATGTTTGGACTCAGCTGTACTTTCAAGGTATTTCTCATCTTTACCAGGAAGAATCTACTCTTGGAATCATGCACGGTTCTGTGGGGTAGGAACTTGACTTACAAAACCACAGTTTTCAAAAGCAGCGGTGAGGAAGCTGGGTCATATACGGAAATTTCTATGAGTCTCCAAACAATTAGTTATTTGTCACCCCTCCTTTTTTTTCCCACAAGAAGAATTTCTCTAAATAATTGGAGACTTCCCATGGGAATCGGGCAATGGTGACTTCCAGGTCTTAAACGTTATCTGAAACAGTTTAAAAACAAAAGCCCCAAGAATGTGCCTGACTGACCTCGTAACAATGAAAAATCTGGCAGTAAGAACAGTGGCCAAAACACAGAACTGCTAGTAGCTCACAGGAGGCTGGGTGCTGGGGCAAAGCCTCTTTGGCTTGGACTCGACCAAGAATAGTGTGGTCCTCCCAGTGCCAACCAATGAAAGCCTAATTTTTAAGATTCAGGAAAAAAAGTTCACAAAAGGGCCTTCATATTCTAATAAGTAGACTGTAAGACTCCCAAAGAAAATAAAGTGGGCTCAAGAACTTCAGAAATTACTTTAGCTACAACCTTTTGTGATGTCATTAACATGCAGATTTCAGAGAGCCGACAGGGGGCTGGACGCTTCAAGGAGCACTGCAGGCTGATAGCAGAGACTACCTCTCAGAGTTTCAGGAACTTCCCTAAGTTGCCAACGAAACCAGGTTTGCCTGTTCCTAAATCCTCTGTTCTCTCCGCCCTGGCACCGATTTCTTAACGTGTCCCATTTGTCACAGCGAGTCTTGTAGCAGGGGACAGCACATTTTGTGAAAAGAGTGAGCTTCAATTGGGCCACCGTGGGTTAAGAACATTCTCTGCCTACTTGCTCGGTGAAGAATAATCAAAACACCTCAACACCTCGCCTTCCTCATCTGAAAAAGTACAATGCATTTTCATGGTCGTTAGATGATGGTATCTGGGATGACTGCAGTGCCGACCACACAGTGGGCATTCAAGAATCCGTGTTACAGTGATCGTTGTATGAAACCTGCTCATTCCACCCCTAGTGCTTCGCATTTAAGTTTCCTCTCTGCTGTTTTGCCTTATTTAGATCGCTAACCGAATTATACACTGCTTGTCCTGGTTCCAAAAGTTCCTGGCTTAATTCAAAGTGACAAAGGGGAAAGTGGGAAGGGGAAGCAGAGGGCTCGGTGAAGGGCAGTGTGAAAAGATCCAGGAGTCGGTGCTGAGTGTTCCCCCAAAGGGGCTGCCAGCCCCAATCAAGCCACTGGTTACTTGACAAGAGGGCCGAAGAGGTAACCATGCGCCACCCAGGGTTTTCCCTGAAAAGCCACATAAAACACCCACGTGGAGCTCCATTAAAAAGATCGGGGCACTTTGCTTCTCAGGAGCAAGAGCTTCATCTATCTTTTATTCCGAATTATTTCCTGTCGGGATAGGCATGGGCCAGGTCCCTTTGTTTGTTTGTTTTAATTGATGAAGAAATGGAAGAGAAAGGAAGTGTAATGATTAAGGCTACTTTAAAAATTAAAGGAGAAGCCTGAACTAGATTAGCTATGCTGCTTGAAAAGAAATGTTATCTGAGAGCCCCTGGAACTCCCAGGAGAGCCTTGGCTGTCTTTCTTTGTCCTTTCCATAGACTTTCTACAATATGCCTCGAGGGAGAATTCTGAAGTACCCAGAATGATGTCCATGAACAATTTCCAGATAGTTCTTTCTCTGACTTAACTTCTCAATCCCAGGAACTCTGTGCACTCCTGTTACCTGTAGGGGGTTGACATTTGCAACTGAAGGTGCCAATAACCTTTTACCCAGCTCAGCACCCCTCCTTTCCCCAAGGCACTCCCTTCAGCCTCGTGGGCACCTCCACTCTGAGCTCTTGGGAAACCCCATCAGAATTTCTCTGTTCTTTCCATACATCCTCCAGTGGAGGGGACCAGATTTCTTATTTCCTTTCTAGCCCTCCTCGGCTATAAGTTTACAATATTCTCCACCTGCCATAAACATCCCAGTCCTGGATCGAATGCAAACTCCTCTGACTGTGGCCACCAAACCCTTCAAGTGGCTGACCCCGTCTTCCTTGCCAGTTCCAGCCGGTTTCCTGTGTCTTTCCACAGCGGGCTGCTGTGTCCCCACCATCACTCCAGTGGTAAAGACTGTCTTCACTAACCTTTTCCTCCCAGCCACAATGCTTCCCAAGTTCGCAAATCCTGTTAGTAAGTTTACAAACAGTTACACATGAGCTGTCCCTATCATGGTGACAATCAGCACAAGGACCTTCAGTAAATACGGACAGATTTTGATAGGAGACTCACAGCTCTATCCCATTTCACCCTCAAGGAAACCGCCCCATCAATCCTGGAGCTCTCTCCCTTCCTCAGGCACCTGGACACGTTTTATCTCTGGCCAAACAAAATGCTCTTGCCCAGGGACAGCTGAGAAACTTGCTCGGCACTTGCAGCACTTTGCAGATTACGAGGGCTTCAAAGAGTTGGAAGCAAGGAACACCCAGGGGTCCTTGAGGAAAACAACTGAGCACATACGGAAGGCCACAGCCTTGCCAAAGTAACACTCAGATTAGGGCAAGTCCAGTCTAAAAATAGGTGCACCTGAAGGAGAAAGGTATCAGAAAGCATCAGAAAGCACAGGAATGCCACACCTACCTCACATGGTTTGTTTGCTCGGCTGGGACAGCCGGTGTCCCAGGTTTGTAGTGACACAAAAATGGCACAGGTGTACTCATTCACCTCTTGCTCCAAGGCAATCAGGAACCCAGTGGGAGTAGAAATCAGGCCCCTACCTGGCTGAGGGCACACAAAGGTACTCTCCCATTCAATACAACTGCACTTGGAAGAAAAAGCCAACATTCAGACATGGCCAACAGTCTCTGAATGACAGCAGGAAGATGTGTCCAAGCAGGGCACACATGGCTGCCAATGTGGATATCAACGCCCTGCTCTAGAATGAATCATGGAGGAAGGCTTTTTGTAAACACTGTGTGCTGCATCTAGAAAATGTCCAGGGGGAAAAAAATGAAGAAAAAATTCCAGCATAATCCCACCCCCCCCAACTGTTGTTTGCCTTCCAAGGATTCAGCCTTTAGATTTTATGAGCATTTGCAAGCAACAGGAGAAATATGGGGCCCCCCACCCTCTCTCCGCAGCAGCCCCCACACACGGATGTTGAGATGACCACAGCCCCTGGCAGATCAGTGTCCAGTAAATTGTCCTTAAAAGCAAGAGGCTCTCAATAAAGGGTTTTTGAACAAAGCACTAGTCTGAAGGTTCCCCGTAAAAAGGACATTTTTCCCACTGACAGAGTGAAAACAGGACTGTGCTCAGAGAGGGGCCAAGAGCTCATTAACCTGTCTGCCTACTCCTGGTCCTTTCCTCTGTTTTTCAAAAACATGTCTGAGACTAATATTTGATTCAAAGCAGGCTAAATGTTGAAACTACAACAAAAATAAACCCATTAACATATACTTATGCGCGAGCACATTCACGAGAGCAGACACACACATACACACACACACACACACACACACACAGGCAGATCAGAGCTCCCTCTCTTACACATCCTTCAGCTTTTGGTCCTTGAAACTCTCTGGCCTGTACACACATCAAAAGGCATGCTCTCAAGCCTTCCGAGTGTTTGCAGGCAAACCCAGAAATACCTTCTCTTGGGGAGAGAGCAGGGCTAGTTTGGAGAGTTCACCCGCCTCTTGGTAGAAACATCCAGATACAAGACTCTGACAGAGATGGTCCCCTAAGTGCCCAGAGGATGACCAGCAAGGCATCTAGGAGGCATGCTGCCTCTGAGGGACCACCACCCAGCACAGAAGGTCTGTGGCTGGGTGACTGGTTAACTGGGTAGTCTGGACAAAATCATAGGAGGCCACAAGGTTGAAACTGATCTAGAGAGGGTCAACGGTTGTGGGGATGGGCTCATCATTTCCTTGCTGGGGCCTGAGAGCGACATCTAAGAAAATCTGGACACTTCGAGGGAATGGTAATTTTCCTCACTAGAGCACAGGCAATGGGAGAGTAGGTGACATCTCTTCCCAATGTTTCCCTATGTCACTGTACAGTTTTGGAAACATCTAACACAACTTTTCTGAGAAAGTGAAGGTGTCTGGTGAAGCCACCATAGGGCTTTCAAAACAAACAGGAATTCGTATCTCAAACTTTGCATCTCTCCCTGTGACAACTAGGCACGTTTTCACCATTTAAGCCTTCTTCCGTGTCCTACATTTTGCTCAACTCACCTCCGTATATGCTAATCCCCACCAGGCTTGCTCTAAATATTTTATGCGGCCCCCACCTCCCTTACGAGCACATGTCAGAATTACTGAGGCTGCGAGGCTGGGTTCAGGTTTGCTTCGCCAGCTTTCCATGTCAGCTCTGCACCAGGAGCGGCACCTACGCAGGGCAGCCTCAATTTCAACTGTGCTTTCCAGCTGGAATGAAACCACCTTTGTCCCGGAATTATTGCTTCAGTTTCTTCATCTAACAGCACAGAATTAGCAATTGTGCCAGATTTCCTTGGGTTACTCTCATATTTACATATGAGAGTATGTAAGTTTTTTTCCTCCAAAAAATTTTCCAAGTTGTGCCCTGAGACATGCACCGTCCACTTACAAAACGTGCCTTTTCAAAATGAGATCCTTGTGCTTTATTCTTAAAATCTTTAGTATGAATCACTGGGAAGGATGGTGCAGTACATTTGTGCCATCAGTGATTTTAATTGACAAAACTCCCAAGTTTTTTTCTAAATCTTTTAAATATATTTTTTAAGGTTTATTCATTTTTGAGAGAGACAGAGAGAAAGAGTGGGAGAGGGGCAGAGAGAGAGGGAGACACAGAATCCGAAGCAGGCTCCAGGCTCTGAGCTGTCAGCACAGAGCCCGATGCGGGGCTCTAGCTCACGAACCGAGAGATCATGACCTGAGCTGAAGTTGTCAGCTTAACCAACTGAGCCACCCCGGTGCCCCCAAAATTCCCAAGGTTTTAATGTTTTGGCAACTGCATGTGCCACCTGAACTGAGAATTTTTCTAGCTGTTCAATTCTGGGATCATGAGACCTCAGAGAATTCATTGAGCCCCTCTGTGGTTGTGTTGGTGCCACTAAAGAGTTACAGATATTGACTGTGTCACTGAGAGGCGGAGAGTGACATCTGGCTCCAGCTCTCAGCAGTAGAGAGAATGCTGGAGGTGGGGACGGGGGAAGGACAATGGCCCAATTAAAATGCAAATGATTCCTCTGCCTGTTGCTGCTAAATGAACTCTGAAGGAAAATTAGCACATAGACCACGAGCCCCTGACCACATCAAGATTTCAAGATGACCAGAAAAATGCAAACTAACCTAAGATCTTTCCTGATGACTTTAATCTCTGATATGTAAGCTCTAAACCCAGGTCACAGTGAATAAGGTGCTAGGAAGCAAAAGTTTGGTTTGTTTTCCCCAGTTACCTTGAGTTCCTTAAACTTCCATCTTTGTATTCATTTGATAATGTAAACTACCCATGTAATTCCCAGCTTAAGAAAGATAAGCAGAGTGGGGAGGACAGCCTCACACAGTGTGACTGTCTTTGCTTTAAAGAACAAGAAGGTTAAAAAACTGTGCCAGACACTGTGTCCAGAGTTCGAGCATGTAATCCTTTCAATAACTCTTAGAGCCTTTTTTTTTTTTTTTTTGAAAGAGAGAGGGCACAAGTGATCGAGGGGCAGAGAGAAGGGGCAGAATCCCACCAGCAATGGTGGGGGGTGGGGAGAAGTGGGGCTCGTGTTCACCCAAAGCAGGGCTCAAACTCACAAACCGTGAGATCATGATCGGAGGTGAAGTCAGATGCTTAACCACTGAGCCACCCAGGCGCCCCCCCCCCGCCACAATTTTCAAAAAATAACTCTTAAGAGTCTTAATGTTTGTTATCTTTTTCAGTTTTACAGACCACCAGTCAGAAATAGCAATTATGTTTGCCTGACGTAGCCCAGCGGATAAGAGGGCCATCAGCTAATTCTTGGGTTTGTGTTCCGACTTTCACTTCTATACACTATTCTTCCAATCAACATATTACCCTCACATCTATTATTTTCAGACCTTGGGCCTCCACGTGGTACTTTGTTCCCAAAAGCAATTGGAAACCTGAAGTTGAAAAGGGTATTGCTTATAAAGAAGAAAGATGCTAACCCTTTCATCACTTCTTACTTTTGTTATCATTGTGCTCAGGATGTAGGACCCAGCCGATGAAAGCCCTGATTTAATTTTTTTTTGTTTATTTATTTATTGAGAGAGAGAGAGAGAGAGCACGAGCGCACGCAGGGGAGGGTCAGAGAGAGGGGGAGACAGAGAGAATCCCAAGCAGGATTCTCTGCCCTCATAGCACAGAGCTTGATGTAGGGCTCGGTCTCACAAACCGTGAGATCCTGACCTGAGACCAGATCAAGAGTCAACAACGCTTAACGACTGAGCCACCCAGGCGTCCTGAAAGCCCTGATTTAAGAGAGGCACTTTGTAGGAGTAGAAGGACCACACTTTGCACCTGCTGTGTGGTCTTCAACCAGTACACTGGCTGGCGTCTAGGCTACTAAAATGTAACTTGGGAAAATACCATCATGCTGGAAGGACCCTCAGGTTCTCCAGCCAGAGCAGCAGAGCAGGGCAGACTGGGCCCAGCACTCAGTGGAGCATGCAAGCGTCCCTTTGGATCCACGAGGCACTAGGTACTGGGACAGACACTATGCATCTGATCTTGGCGTCAGGGGCTGGGACCAGGGTGTGCAAAGTGTGGCAGAAGATGTATATTGGCTCGTCAACCTCGTTTAGTGGAAAATCGGAAAACCCCCATTTCTCCTGTTCCCTTGCAGCCAGAGTGCAGGCCCAGGGGCTACTTTTCGCCAACCAGACCTGGACGCACAAGTGGGAGGCGGCCACCTACTGAGACTGAGCCTGGTGGTAGTGAGTGCTGCGGAAGGGGTACCCAGTTCTGGCGCTCTCTCCCTGACGTCCTGGGCCGGGGCGCCGGGGCTTTGGCTGGAACAGTCCCACCGTGCGGTTTGGCTCTCTTCCTGGCCCTGCAATATCTGAGCCTGATGCTTGGTCCCTCCTGGAAATTCTACGAGCCACCTAACCAACGTCCTTGACCACATCCCTTTCTGCTTAAACTAGCGACAGGAATTTCTGTTGTTTGCAGCCAAAAGCCCTGCTGGGCTCAGCGAGGCAGAAAGCAGAGGAATGACAGGGAGCAGGGAGGACAGGGGAAGCCAGCTGGCGGGAGCAGGGCAGCGCCACATGCGCTAGGTCGGGGCTTCTCCATCCAGTGCTGCGTGCCCAGTGCTGTCACATGGTGTCATCCACAGAGCACAGGCTCAACCCGACTGCCCAATCTCTGTATTTGCTGGGCAAGTTTCTCATATTCTCTGAGCCTGGGTTTACTCATCTACAAAATGGGAACAATGCTATTTACTTAATATGGGGGTTGTGGAGAGAGTAAAACTAGGTAACATATGTAAACAGTCTAATACATAGTGTCTAGGGACCAGGAGTTGTACCAGAAATAATACAGCTACCTGCCCGCCCCTCAATCTTAACTAACTGATTTGGCCGACATGTTAATATAGAGAAATATACCCTACGTGTCAAAGTGTAAGATTACATTTTCCCCTAAAATTATCCTCACAAAAGATGAAGAGGTCTTATATTTGAGTCTATACAGTTATATTATGAATCTCCCTTTCAATTAATTTGGGTGGTAAAGTATATTTGGAGAAGACACAATTGCCTCACGTCAACTGATGCCAATTTTAGATGTTTAGAGAGGTCAGAATTGGTTTAAAACAAAGGGGAAAAATAAATTCAACAGTGAATTTAACAATTATTCCGGGGGAAATGACCTCACAATTTAGGTGCTGGATTTCTTGGTAGCAGAGTAGCGTGGTATTAAAAGCATGAGCCATGGTGCTCTGTGGCTGGGTTTGAATCCTGCCTCTGCCTTTCATGAGCTGTGTGACTTTGAGCAGGTTTCCTGACCTCTCTGGACCTTAATTCCCACAGTATTATGCGATAATAAGGTATCTTTCTCATAAGGTTTTGAGGAGTAAATGAGCATAATACATGTAAACACCCATGACAGTATTTTTGGCACACAGTAAATGCACTCATAAATACAAGCTGTTCTCCGTTACAGGATTAAGGGTGGGAGCACTGTGCCAGGGTTACCGGAATGGACTCTTGCGGTCTTGGATAAAAGGTCCAGTGACAGCACTGCATGTGGATATAAAAATTGCTGTCTCTCAGATAGTAAAGATGGAAATGAAGGTGACTGATAGACTCTGAAAAATGGACTTATTGGACTTAAAATGCAGCTCTGAGTCTGCAAAGATTTGCTTTATAAGTATATGAGTGTGAGGAGGAATATTAGAAATTAATATATCATTTACATCTTAAATGGGATTTTAAATGTGTGAATTAATAAAACAGACATTACATACATGACTATTTCATGTACACTGCCACATGACTGGTATACTGAACAACATACTATTAGTGTACTAAATATACTATTTCATGTACTTTTATGTTGGCCAAAAACCGTTTTGTATATCTTCTTGCTTATGTGTAGGGCTTATATTCCATGATATATGGTAAAAGAAAATGTCTTACTCTTTCACCAGCATAGAAAATTCAAACTGATATCAAGAAGCATCTTTATGTCTCTGCTCTCTTAAATTGGTGCTCTTATGACCCCATTCCTGTTTTTTTAGATTTCAAATAAAAATAAGCAGCATCAAACCAAAATAAAATAAAATGGAGGGAAATGTAAGATATCTTCATGTGTCGTAAATATATAACCTCCAAAACGGATAAAGATGTTCTCCAACTGTATTTATCGGATACCTTCATTATGCCTTCATTTTCTTGGGGGTGGGGATAAAAAAAAATCCAATGAAAATAATAAGCTTTTCTGCATTCATAAGGCATGGAACATGATACACAGAAAAGATTATATTTCACAGGGTCTTATCTCTGCTTCACTGGAAATGGAGAGATGAATTTGGCCAGATACTCCGTACCATGGAGTTTTAGTGGTTCTTTCAAAGGAGATACACGATAACCTTGAAAGGCTTGTCAAACATTTATGATGTTTATGACGTATGAAGGAGAATCCAAAGGGTTACAAATGAGGCTACTTAAAGTGCTAAGAGGGGATCATAACTCAACTGCCAACAAAGACAACTCTCTATTCTAACAAAATAGCCCCTTTATGTTGACCTTGTTTGTTCTCAGTTCTGTTTGAATGTGATTACAAGCTCTTGCTAACCAAGCATCCTACCCAGAATTGGTTTTTACAGTTCTCAAAAATTTAGACAGAATTAAATATAGTTCTTACTGGATATCAGACTATCCAAATGTGGAAAAGTAAATCCAAACCTTCTGTTCAAGATGTTGTAAACAGCCTCTTAATAGATTTCCCAAACCATTGCTAAAACCAAACTAATTAAGACATCAGTAAGATGAGGCATAATTCACTTGTGTGGAATCTCAGTTAAAATTATCTCCATTTCCTACTTAGCAACACACACGCTCTTAAAAACTAAGAATCATTAAAGTTAGCCCAATAATTGGAAAGGAAAAAAAAGAGGACTTAAAAGAGTAGAGTGGTGTATAACTGTACTGAGGAAAGATATTTTATAACAATAGTCAAACCTTTCCTACATTTCCAAAACCCAGTAACAAAGATTACTTCTTCTTCTTCTTCTTCTTTTTTTTTTTTATGTTTATTCATTTTTGAGAGAGAGCGCGCCAGCTAGGGAGGGGCAGAGAGAGATGGGGACAGAGAATCTGAAGCAGGCTCCACTCTGACAGCAATAAGTCCGATGCGGGGCTCAAATTCACTAACTGCGAGATCATGACCAGAGCCGAAGCGCACGCTCAACTGACTGAGCCACCCAGGTGCCCCGACAAAGGTTACTTCTAGCAGACGGGCCATGTCCTCCAGGCTCTGACTGGATAGTTCCAAGCCTTTCAAGTCATCTAAAATGTTGAGAATTGATGCTGCCAAACTCAGCATCATCAGAAGGCACGCAACACTTGAATAAAGTTGCTCTTACTCTGGGAAGCTCTCAGCAGGGACATGTAACTCCCTCTCAAGATGACACATTTCTGGGGCGCTTGGGCCGTTCAGTCGGTTAAGCGTCCAACTTTGGCTCAGGTCATGATCTCACTGTTCTTGAGTTTGAGTTCCACGTCGGGCTCTGGGCTCTGTGCTGACAGCTCAGAGCCCGGAACCTGCTTCAGATACTGTGTCTCCTCTCTCTGCCCTCCCCCTCCCCTCCATCTCTCTCTGTCTCAAAACAAACAAACAAAAAAAGATGACATATTTCTGACCAAGAAAAATATGCACAAAGCCAGAATGGGGTAATATTTAATGGTGTTTAGGCATCTGCTGGGTTGGAAAATGCAAACATCTTTCAGCGGTAGACTGAACTCAACCGCAAAGGAAGAAAACACAGGCCAAAACATGGATGAAGATTCCACTACCTGGCTTAGTTAGGAGAGGAAGAAAAGCAGCCCCAGCATCCCTGCGGGTTCGATGCAGAACACCTACAAGGTAGGAGGAAGGTTTGCTCTACGTTTCTTCATCCATTCATAAAAAACGGGGAGGGGTACCTGGGTGGCTCAGTCGGTTAAGCATCCAACTTGGCTCAGGTCATGATCTCACAGGCTTGTGAGTTCTGTGAGTTCCCGAATCCTGTGTTGGGCTCTCTGCTGTCAGTGCAGAGCCCGCTTCAGTTACTCTGTGTCCCCCCTCTCCCTGCTCCTCCCCCTGCTCGTTCTCTCTCTCTCTCTCTCTCTCTCTCTCTCAAGTAAAAAAAAAAAAAAAGGGGGTGGTGGAGAGGAGCACTCATTGGACCTACTGCCTTTGGTAAAGGCAGACTCACTAGCATGTACTGCTTCTTTTCTAATTAATTCTAGCCTCAGCTCTATTCAGTGTAATTGTGCCCAGAATTCTTTATCTGTACTTTCTAATAGCATTCATCATCTACTGCTTGAGTTACACTCTCTAGGCTCAGATTTCTGCATCTTAGCTCATAAGTGACGTTAACAGCAGCGTTTATTTTGCTGATTTGTTTTATTTGTACTTTGCCTCATCAAAACAGACACACTTAAAATAAACAGTGCTTGAAAATATTCAAGGGGCACCGGGGTGGCTCAGTAGGTTAAGTGTCTGACTCTTGATTTTGGTTCAGGTCACGATCTCATGGTTCATGGGATTGAGACCCATGTCTAGCTCTTTGCTGACAGCATGGAGCCTGTTTGGGATGCGCTCTCTCTCTCTCTTTCTCTCTGCCCCTCCCCAGCTTGTGTGCATGCACTTCCTCTCTCTCAAAATAAACTTTAAAAAATAAAATAAAATATTCAAAAATGGGGGCACTGTCTGGCTCAGTTGGTAGAACATACTACTCTTGATATCTCAAGGTTGAGAGAGTTCAAGCCTCACATTGGGCGTGGAGCCTACTTTAAAAAATAACAAAATATTTAAAAATGTATATTTTTAATGACATTACCTCTCCCTGTTATCTTCTTTTCACTCCTAACTTACATAATACTACCTGATTTTTATTTTTGAGTGGTAAGAGTTTGTTTGTATTTTCTGAATACAAGTCCCCTTACCAGATAATTTGTAAATATTTTATCCCATTCTTTTTAGCAAATGGGGCTGAAACAACTGGAAATTCACAAGAAAAAGGAACAAAGCCAGAACCCTCTTCACCACCACCAAAAATTAACACAAAGTGGATCAGAGACCTAAATTAAGAGCTAAAACTATATATTAAAAACAAATCTAACAATTCAATAATAAACAAAAAACCCAATTGAAAAACAGGCTTAAGATTTCAATAGACATCCCCTCAACGATACACAAAGAGACAACAGGCACATGAAAAGATGCTCAACATCATTAGTCATCAGGGAAATGCAAATCAAAACCACAATATTCACACTGTGACTCATTCAAAGCATAACTTCACACCCACTAGCATGGCTATATTCAAAAAGACGGATAATAACAAGTGTTGGAGAGGATGGGGAGAAACTGGAGCCCTCGTGCATTGCTGGTGGGAATGTAAAATAGTAAAGCCACTTTGGAAAAGTTTAGCAGTTATTTAAAAATATTAAAAATGGAATTAGATGACCCAGCAATTCTACTCCGAAGTATATACCCCAGAGAAAACATATATCCACACTTCAACTTGTTGAAGAATGTTCATAGCACCATCACTCATGCTGGGCAAAGATGGAAACAACCCAAATATTAATCAGTTGATACACTGGACTCTTATTTGGTGATAAAAAGAAATGAAGTACTGATCTATGCTACAACACGGATGAATCTTGAAAACGTGATACTAAGTAAAAGGAGCCAGTCACAAAAGACCACATATTGTTTGATTCCATTTATGTGAAATGTCCAGAACAGGAAATTTACAGAGGCAGTAACTAGATTTGTGATTGCCAGGAGCGAGGAGATTGGGGCAAATGGGGAGTGACTGCTAATTAGTCCAGGCTTTCTTTTTGGGTTAATAAGAATGTTCTAAAATTAGATAGTGATGCTGTTTGCACAATTCTGAATATACTAAAAACCGTTTAATTGTACATTTTAAATATGTGAATTGTGTGTATTTTTTTAAAAAAGAAAAAAATACCCTCTTAGGAGGATAGATGTGGGCATGTGGATTCCCTAGCACTATCCGCCCCTCAATGAAGGCACTGAAGGTTGACTGAGGGGAAGTACTAACTTCTCAAATTTTAAACAGGCAAAATCAAGAGGAACTAAAGCTATCTAGGTTACTTAAAGTCACTTATTCTTATAACAGTTAACCCAAATGCATATTTTAAATGCTTGGCAAGTACAAAGTTCGTAGGAAGATCAGCCCTTGCCTCTAACTCCCCATCCCCTTTTCTGAACTGGCCACATACCAGTGCTTAGGCAAAACTAGAAAAATTATCAGACTATTTTTTAATAAGAATAATAAGCATCTGTCCAGAAAGATTTATGAAGACAGTTTTTCATAGAAAATTAAGAAGTAAAATAATCTAAGCATTCTTGCTGGGTTTTCCCTTCCCTTTACCCTGCATTCCACATAAATCTTGGGGCCCAGCAAAAAAAAATGGGAACATTTAGTTTCCTTCTTCGAAGAAGTAGGGGTCGACACCAGTAAGTTTTATATAGATAAAGAAACACAAATTCAGGGAAACAAAACTAGCTGTTCCTCAAGTTTTTAATTAAGAGAGAGAGTTTCAGCACGCCCGGAAGCTTACATAGTCTTCCACTTTCTGTCTCTCAAGAAATAAATAGCATTTTACACATGGAATCACCTAATTATGGTCTCCACTTTCATTTTGTTTTGGCAGGGTCTTGCTTCCTCAGGCCGAGGCAGACAGACGCTCAACAGCAGGAACAAATGGAGAGTGATAAAGGCTGGCCAGACCCTGCAGGAGCCTATGTCCATCCCCACTACCCTGCCTTGTCTTTCTCAAAAAAGCAGACCCTCCTCCGCCCAGGCAGCCTGGAGCTGACCTCCAGGTCCTTCTGCCTATCACCTTCCAGGCCCTTCTGCCTATCATCTTCAAGTCAGGGAGGAAGTCTGACTTCTATCAGTAGTAACAGGTGAACCCTTTACAATTCTGTCCATGCGTAGACAGCTTTCTCTATGGGAGGAGTAACAGCAAATCCATAAACCAGTTCGGTCAGGACTGCATGTGTGTTTCCTCTCTCCCGGAGTCCCAGAACCACAGAATGGGGAGGGGGGGGGGTGTACACAGGTGCTATCCACACCTCCCTGAATCAGAACTGAGAGGAGCCTCCAGAGAAGGCAAATACAAGGACCCACAACCACTCATCCCATTCACTCACACTCCACCATTCTCCAACTCCTGGCCACCATCCTTTATCTACATCATTTGCTGCGGGGCAGCGTGTCACCGGCTTTATGTGCGTTCTTACCACGGAAGCCCAGCCACAAATCGGAGGGGGAAGCATCGTTATTATCCTGCTGGTGTACGTCGCCGCTTTGAGCTGTGCTGCCCTCTTACCTGGGCCAGCACGGCTGCACACACAGCGCGTAAGCACTGAGCTCTCTCCCTGCCTCTAAGGGAATCGCTAACCAGCTCGCCCAGGATGGCTTTTTGGGTCAGTCCTAGGAACAGACGGAGTCTGTCTTCTAGTGGAAAGGCTGCAGACTTCTCGCGTTTTCCTGGTAGAGCAGCTTCCCGCTGACCATCCAGGCTCAGGATATGTGTCCCCTCCCTGCCGTGCTAACTACATCGGCCGGAGCGGCCCTGCCACACTGAGTGTGCCGACATATGTCCACAGGTAAGGGGGGGGCACAGTTCAAAGCGAGCAACATATCCCGGCAGAACCAAATCCCTGAGGGCTGTCGAGCCCAGAGCTTACAGATACCTGGGGTGGAAAGTGGACACCCAGCTGGGAAGGAAACGGGGCAAGAGTAGCTCCAGGAAAGGCCTTCTGTGTCAAAGTGGTGAATCCCCTGGCGGCACTCAGCAGCTCTGACAGGAGCATCCTGGAGGGTCCGTGTTCTGTCCACTCCGTCAGCTGTCCTTCGTCTCTAGCAACTGGCTAGAGGAGGCTTTTTTGCCGCTGCTCGCTCCTCGAGCGTCCCTGCAAAGGGCTCACTGTCCTGCAGCCTTACTTTACACCTGTGTGTCCACACTTCTATGTCAGCCATTAGGCGCAATTACCCGATAACTGATAGAGGCAGCCAGGTCCATGAAGGTGAGCCTGGTCTAACTGGAAACCGATGGGCTTTGAGGTCAGCCAGCTCTGAACCCTAGCGCACTCTACACTTTTGGGGGCGGGATGTTTAGTTCTTCGCTAACGAAAATGCCTAGAATACAGCCATTCCAGGGAGGACACAAAAGACTAAGAGTCCCCACCCTCTAAGGGTAAAGACAAAAGGTGCACACAACAGTCACTCAAAATGCTACCTTGTATCATGTTTCTCACATGTCTCTTCTGTACTTCACAACACTGTGATTTGTTGGTAGTTGGGGACTTTCCTCATGCTACTTCTCTATCTGCCCTAACCCCAAAGAAAGAAAACATTTTCATGCCAATAGAAAGCACTCAATAATGCAAGGGGAAGGTAAGGAGTCTTGAGGTCAGTCATAATTGGGATCGCAAGTGCGACTTAAGCCAACGTTTCTTGTGAACATATGCTACTCCTGACTTAGACCTGAACATCAGGCAACACAGGGGAGCAACAACAGAGGTGCACACAGCACGCAAAGGTCCAAGGGGACAATGTGATCAGAGTGAGTGTCTGGGGGAGTACAGCAGGGGGGATGAAGAACACCCCAACTGCTGAGATTCTCCAAAGGCAGGAGCACAGGTGTCATGTTGTGACGGGGGTTACCGAAGCTTCCTTTCCCAGAAATACCTCCTGCATCACCCTGACATGGTCCCAGGGCCCTAACCTCCACGGTGTGAGTTAATCCACTGGTCTAGGTATTATTTCAGAAAGTCTTTTAAAATAGAAGTATCTTTCTGCAAGAGGAAAAATATTTTAACCTTGCATTTTCACACAGTGGTAATGTACAGACCAATTTTAAAGAAAACAAAATCTTACCAGACCCCTACCGTATATCCATGGACCTCATTTTGAGTCATACTGACTTAAGAGTATACAATCTGATTTTACTGCTGTATCTTTCAGTTGCAAATTATTGCTGAAAAAGAGGACTTTGTTCTTAGGAAGTGGCAAAATGCTTTTAAAAAGATTATTGTAATGGAAAGTTTAAAATATTTTATGCATCTAAAGATTTAGAAACCGTTGTTTAACCTATTTAATGGCTTGTATTGAATTAATATCCAGCTCCTAGCACACGGCCTGGCTCATGGTAGGTGTTTAATACACTTGTTTCAAGTGAATAACATTCCATAATGATTAGAGGCAGAGGCTCGGGAAAGTCCACAGCATCAAATACTGCTGGGATGGGCAAGTCCAGGCAAGCACCCACCTGTGATGCTGGGCAGTGGGATTTAAGAAAGTATCACTAGAGACCATCAAAGAGGAGTTTGAGGGGCCATGAAGTCGCCCAGGACTTACCATTGGCTAACTCTGTCCATGCTTACCACCGGGAAACTAGCTGACGAGGACTCACAGACCTTACTTGCCCCACGGCTGCCACTTGGCGCACGCATACACTTTGCCTAGTGTAATACAGTTTCTTCTTTTTCTTTTTTGTACTTTTCTGTCACAGTACCTGGGAGGTGTCAAAAGAGAGTCAGAGGCAAGCCCAGTCCCATGGAACAGTGGCAAGTTTGAAGTCAGCCAATTCTGGATCTTAGCATTTACTGGGCCAGTGTCCTTGGGCACATTTCTTTTTTCTTTTTAGCTTAAAAAAATTTTTTTAATGCTTATTTATTTTAGAGAGAGAGAGCACGAGCAGGGAGGGGTAGGAAGAGAGGGAGACCCAGAATCTGAAGCAGGCTCCAGGCTCTGAGCTGTTAGCACAGAGACTGATGCAGGACTCAAACACACGAACTGTGAGATCATGACCTGAGCTGAAGTTGGACACTTAATCAACTGAGCCATCTAGGTGCCCCGTGTTTCTTAAATTCCAACTTTGAGTTTCCTCATTAGTAATATGGATCTAACAGCTGTGTCACAGGATGTTGGAAGTAGTACACATAAGAATGTATGTAAAAGCCCCCAGCACATCCTTCGTGGTTAATAAAAAAGCTAGTAATCTAACAGTGACAGGAGGACAGAGCCTGTTACCCAGAGTCATGAAGGAAGGAAAAATTCAGGATTTGAAAGAGGCCTAAGGCCAGGCATAAACACTGCAGTCTTTGGACAGGGCTAAAAACAGAATGGAAGTGAGGAAAGGAAGAGGTAGAGATGCCTTCTCCAGGGAGATATGTTTACTCTGTGGCTGAGTGAAAACAAAGAGGAGATTTACCACATGTTTGTGTATGGTGCCAGGCAGAACTTAAAAAGTCATTCCATTGGCTCAGACAAATGAGAAGATCTTCTTTTTGATAAATACCAAAACCCCAACGGAAGATATGTCAGTGAGCTGAAAGTGACTTGGCAAAAGAAAAGAGAAAAATGGTAGATACAAAGCATTGGTACCCCCAGTAAAGTGGCCCAACAGTGGGGTGAGGAGGTGGTAAGCTGAGAGATTCCAGCATCTGAGAGAACGTTCTGTTTGCCTTCGGGGACATTTCCTTCATCCATCATTAAAGATTCATCGAAGTGAGGATAGAGCCATTCTCAAGACACCACCTTTCAATCTTTTAGGTAAGAGTATCTCTTTCCAAACTTCATTTCAGGGTATGGTAAGACAAGAACCAAAATAAAATAAAATCTGGATACACTACAATGATAACTGTATTATTGTAAGTCTACATGCAGATAGGAGTCGGGGAAAGCAAAATATAGTTGATATGTATTGGATGGTAGAATTTTCCTTTTGAAAAATTATTTTTTAATTATTATTTTATTAGTACAATATGTAAAAGCTGGGAAGGGAAACAAGATCAAGTCGCAAACAGCCCAATGCTGTCCACACCACAGCAGAAGAACCTGAACTGAGACCACTGTTGACATCGCATACTACATCACGCCACCTTCTGACCCACTCAGCAGTACAACAGGAAGCCACAGCCTGCCAAGTCTAGAGCTTAGCGGATTGAAAGGCTAAAAGCTACATTTCTTTTTTTTTTAAGTTTATTTATTTTAAGAGAGAGAGAAAGAGAGAACATGTGCTTACATAAGCATGGGAGGGTCAGAGAGAGGGAGAGAAAGAATCCCAGGCAGCCTCCGCTCAGCACTGCCAACTTGGGGCTCCATCTCACGACCAAGAGATCATGACCTGAGCCGATGTCAGGAGTCGGATGCTTAACTGACTGAGCCACCCAGGTGCCCCAAGACTAAATTTCTTTTGGTCAAAACTACACATTTCACCCAGAGGCAGCACCCTTATAATGCACTATACTGATCTCAAACTAGACTAGAGAACTTTTGGTCTATACGACTTTGTGCTAAAAAGTACCTAAGTCAATGTTTTCCTCCTAGTATGAAATTTTTAGTAGCTCTGCAGCACGCAGACACACACCCAACCCTGCTGAAGAACTACATAGTCCCTCATGTAAGGAGGAGAGAAGGATGAGAATCTACACAACCCAACTTACTCCTTATTTTTCTAAGTTTATTTAATTTACTTTGAGAGAGACAGAGCACAGGAGGGGCAGAGAGAGGGAGAGAGAGAATCCCAAGCAGGCTCCGTCTTGTCAGTGTGGAACCCACTGTGGGGCTCGATCTCACGAACAATGAGACCATGACTTGAGCCATAATCAAGAGTTGGATGCTTGAGTGACTGCACCACCCAGGTGCTCCAACCCAACTTAGACCTTAAAACAGACTTCAGACATATGATCTACTCCACTGGGAGGTCACCTACACCCATTAGAATTCATTAACCATATACTTCAGTTTTATACAAACCACAGTCAATATTGGACCAGACAGTAATTTGGGTATAGGATGATCTCAAGGATGACTCTTGGAATACACAGTCTTCACCAATCTGTGACTCAACCAAGGCCTACACAAATAACCTCACAGGGACAAGTCTCAAGGTACCTCCTGGTCAATGCATGGAAATGCAATAGCTAATTTTTCTCTACTTCCTTCTAGAAAACCCTCTCTTACTCTCTCCATTGCCACCTCCAACCCCAGCACCTTGTTTACACCCCTGTTTCAATATCATTTCAATTCAGTGCCACAGTATTACATTTTTTTATGTCCCTGTCTCCCTGCCAGACTGTGAGCTCTTTGTGAGAAGAAACCAGATCTTCATGCCCGGGTGTACCCCAACTCAAGCACAGTGCCTGACATACAGCAGATGCTCCATCGGCTGTTTTCCTTGGAGCATCCTGGTTCAACTGGTTATCCCAGCAATCCCCCCTTTCACTCACAGAAGTGCACTTGTATGTCTGACAAATCCTACGACCACCCTGTCAGGAGACAGTAGATGAATGTTGGCGGTTGGTTTTTATGGAGTTTGTTTGTTCATTTTTTAAGTCATTTCCCCATTATCTGCTGCAGTTACTGTAGGTAGATAGGTAGATAGTTACTGTAGGTTGGTGGTTGGGTAGAAGAGGAGACTGACTGAGAAGCGGGTAATCCAGAATTAGTGTGTGCAGAATTAGCAGGCAGGCTGGGGAAGCAGATTTCCCTTCTAATTATCTAGTCAACCCTTTGATTACAGTAAAGGGACTTTGTTTTCTCTGAACACCCTGGCATGGTGTAGATGCTAGATGAAGCTAGCAATGGCTAGAAGTGTTGGGGGCACAGGGGAAGCCATCCTGACATTAAATCCCCACCAGGACTACTGAAAACCAGTGATGTCGGCAAGCGTTCACCGTTCCAACCCAGATATCACTGCTCCATGGCTCAGAATTCTGCCCATGAGACCACTCTCTCTCTAAGCTGCCTGTTACTACTGGAAAAATCCCTGAGCTTTTCGTACAGTCCTCAAGCATGGAGGAGTAGCAGGAACCAGGGAAGGTGAGGATGGAGCTGGCGCCAATTAACAGACTCGGTGTTTAAGGTTCTGGTTTATACAGCAGCAAGGGGCATGTTAATATGGTTGCCAGAAGCACTGATAAAATCGGGACTATCCAAGTGTATGCCATTTGTCCTGGGGTCTGGCCTTTTTACAGCGCATTAAGGATAGGAAACTAGAACCACAAGTCTCCACAGGTCCTTTCCCACTTGTAATTGTCACAGAGAGGGCCACGTAAAGGGGGCCAGAAGGGAGGGGAGGACTTCACCTGTCTGGCCCATTTCCTCTGGTTCCAGAGAAACTCCTCCTGGATTTAAGGGCCCAGAGGGCTTTCTCAAATCCTGCTGCTCATTATGCCTGTTTGATTTTAAAGGAGAAGATTAAACACACAGCCCACAGCCAAGATTCCAGATGTTCAGCAAGCCTTCCCTTTGTGGTTGGGGTCCCCTGCTAAATCACACTTCTAATTAACATCTAAAGCTGGGCTCTGAGAGGCTGTTAGAGATGGGAGTCAAGGGCAGAGGGGCCCTGGCCCTAGTCCCGGCTCTGCTGTTTTATTGGTCAATGATCTGAACCCGTCCTTTGGCTTCTCTGGGTCCTGGTTTCTTCATTTTTTCCTATTGGGAATAGGCTACCTACCAAAACCCTCCACCCTTCTCAAGCAGCCCGTGAAAGTCAAAGGGGATTAACTCAGAGTTCTTACAGAAAAAGCAAAAAGCCCTTTGGAACTGCACTACCCAATGATACCCACTCGTCACATGTGGCTATTTATGCTAGTCGAAATTAAAAACTCAATTTTTCAGTCACACATTCCAAGGGTTCAATAACCACGTGTGGCTAGTGGCTATCATACTGGCCACCAAAGATAGAGAATACTGCCATCATCGAGAAAATTCTATTGGACAGCACTGCTCTATAGCCTCTTGGATTTCTCAAAAACAACAAAAACAAAAAACAAAAGACAAAAACAACAACAAAACACAAAAGCAAAACAAAACAAAAACAGAAAAGAACACCCCAGCCCTGTCAAATGCTAAGGAAGGCAACGGTCCACATGTATTTTAATACCTACAAAGAGAGAAGCCCTTTCTGTTGATACAGTAGGGCCACAACTAGGCTCTCTTCCAAAGAAAGCAGCAGAGTTTTTCTTCCCAACACATAAAACAGGCGCGGGCCAGTGGGGGACTGCTGTCCCACAGCTCCCCTGCCTGTTATACTCAGATCACTCTTTGAGACCTAATCAATTATTTACACAGCCCTACTTTCAAGAAAATGCATTTTCAAACATTCTCTCAATAGGAGTGTTAGGTTTGCGCAAATCCAGGGACCAGGGAGAACCAAGTCACCTCACAGCTTCCCACAGACAGGACTTTCCTTACAGCGCCCCCAAATGGCCAACTCCAGCTATTTAACAAAACCAGTGGCCACAATCCTCCCCAGGGCTGTGTTAAAAGCATTCCTAAAGAAAATGGCCTGAACCAGAAGCTCCTCCCCTCCAATCTGTTCCTTGCTGGCCAAGGATTTATTGGCTCTTGCAGTAAATTAATCAATTGCCAAGGGAAAGTAAAACCATGGCTCCAATGTAAATACTTGTTTGTAACAATCCTTCAGTGTGACACTTTGGATTTCAAGTGGCTGGGTGGCCTTCCAAATGCCTCATTAAATGGCAACTTTATAGCATTAAGAGGAAAAGGCTCTGGGGTTTTCTGTACAAATGTATAAATCTTTTCAAAGACAAACAATAGAACAATTCACAAAATGTGTGTGATTGGGGGAAATGGGGAGGAGAAGCAAGCAAACTGAGGAAGAAGAAACTGAGAAGCAGAGAGAGGTTGGTCTACAGTGTTTCCTGGTTCCATGCATTAGGGTATCTTGATTCTGGACACCTCTGTTCTGCCCAACATTTGTTTACCCATCATCCAATGGGACTGCTCTCCCAAATGGTGGGGTCCTAGGCCTTGTGTGTGAGTGTGTGTGTGTGTGTGCACACACGTGTGTGTGAGAGATCCCAGACTGATGGTATCTCTGTTCATCTTCCTATTCTTCAGAGCATTTACCATAAAGATTTCCAAATAGCAGGCAATTAAAATCAGTTAAGCTATTGACTTCTCTCAGTGAATGATTTAGTGTTAAGAAAATCCATATCATCAACAGTTGGTTATTACTACACCGTGTGCCAGCTACTATAAAAATGCTTGGAGAAACACTCACCCGCAACCCCCAAAATAATTTAATGTGCCTTGGAGAGTATAAACCAGCAAGTTAACAGTTAAACCCACAGAAGACCATTGCCTCAAAAAAACTAATATTTGGTCCTGAGCAACCCAACCCTATTTTCTTGTTTAGGAAAAGGTCCATGGGCATCAGCTACTCCTTCGAAATCCCAGTACTCTAAATGGACCGAAACAGCTGCACCCCTGGAACCCAGGCTTGGAAAATAGAGTTGTTTCCCTCCGATGTGGCCCCAAACAGCAGTGTGTGTTTGAGGTTAAGCCCGCTCTCACCGCCCTTAGCTAAGCAGCCTTTCAGAGCTCTGTGTGCCCCCCAGTAGGGCAATCTATTTTATTTTTCCCTTAGAAAAAAGCTTTAAAAAAACACACAAGAAAACGGACGACTGAAACCAATGAAAAAAGAAAGTTCTGAAATAGAGCGTGTGCCTGTGAGAACCTCTGCACTTCTGCCGGTGGCGATCTCAACTTTGTCCTCCTAACTGATAGTTCTTTGGGTAGCTATGCTCAATTTTGAAAGATTCTTATGGAAAAATCAGTCCCATTGTTCCACAAGAACAATGAGCAAATAAGCATAGCAAGATAAGGGAAGCAGACTCCCGAATCCCAGGAATGGTACTTTTCTGCTGTTAAAACAGTTCCTATTGGAAAAGCTGCCATCTTGATAGCATTCTCCATTCTCAGGTCTTCCTCTCAATCTCAAAAAGCAAAATGAAACAGAATACAGTGTGTGGATGAATGAAAGCTGTTCACAGACTCATAATGTGATTCCCTCCACCTACACCTAAAGGCCCTCCTCTGACAGTCTCCAGGGCACCAAATTCACTCCAAGCATTTCTGAGGCAAGAATCATTTTCCTAACACAATTCTAACTCTAAGAATCTGTATCTGTGTTTTGGACTATTTAGAATCTACTAAGTCCATACTTAAAGCATCCACTCTCCAACAGGCTTGTAGGATTTCTAGAACATATCAGAGTGGTCAGTATACAGAAACCCAAAGTAAGAATGAGTCCAGCTCCTATCAAAACTTTAGGAACTAGGCACAGAGAGGCTATGCTCATCCAAGAACTCATAAGCCTACAGCCTGGCACAGTCTTGCAGCCAGTAGACATTCAAAGACTTTGACAGAACCTACTCGAAGCATTAGTCTTTCTGGGCTTGGCGTGTGGAGTCAACGGGTCCTAATGCAAAAACTGAATTCCACCCTGGGCATGAGGACCAGGGACGTGGCAAAGGTCCCGAGACATGGCAGAGGGCCCACTCTCCACAACATCCTTCACAGAAGCAGTTTCCTGCAGGGAGATGGCTGGTCCTCTGCCAGCCCACAGTTCTCAGAAGGGTGAAAGGGCAAAGGGAGGAATTTCTTCAGCTGGCAGATCTTCAACGAGGGAGGAGGGAGGAAGGGAGTCAGGGCAAAGGCTCAGCAAGCTGGGAGGAAGAAGGAGGGGCAGGGAAGGAAGAGGCCCACGGGAGGCACATCAACAACTTGGCAATGGCAGGGCAAACCAAACCGAACCTCTGAGCCCCTGCCCGTCTCAGAGGTCGTCTTGTATAGTGACAGGCTTTCAACAAATGTGTTGTTAATTGCTTAAGGTCTGTATGGGTACATTCTTTCTGCATTTTACCCAAATTACATAGATAAGCCTTAATTTCCTCTTTAATTCCACTCTCCTTCCCTAAAATAACCACTGTTTTCTGTTTTTCATCTAGACCTTCTGGATGCAGCATTTACATACTGTTATATTCATATAGGGCAAAAAATATGTATTGCTTTTCTTAATTGGCTACATAGTGTACTTATGACTCTACACTATGCTTTTCTCTTCATTTAACGATATATTTTAGAGCTCCTTCTATCTACACAAAGAGACCCACTTCCTTCTCTGAAACTGCCACATAGTATTGCACGATGTGGACATACTGTATTTTATTTATTCATTCTTGTACAGATGTTTAATTTGCATTTTCCCCCATCTGAAACAGTTCTGGAGTGACTAGACATTCAGATGCAAGTGTTTCTTTAGAATACAATTCTAGAGGGGAAATCACGGGGTCAGAGCTTATGTGTAATTTTGATACTGACAAAACAGCTGTGACAGGTGTACTCCCACTCACAGTCTGTGAATGCTCATTCCCCGAACCTTCCCACACCTGATTCTATCATTCTCTTAATTTTTGCTTAAGCCTCACCTTAAGCCAGACACGATCCAGACTGGATGGTGGACAGTATTAGATTAAAAAAATCCCACTGCTTTACATTGCATTTCCATGATTACCTGAGAAATTCATCATTTTGTCTCATGTTTATTGGTCATTTGTGTGATTTGCCATTCCTCTGCCCACTTTTCTTTTGGGTCATTTACTTTTCCCCCACCATTTATAGAATTTTACATATTCTGACAGTCTACTGTCTGTTCTAGATGTTTTACACATTTCTCTCAGTCTTTTTAAAGTTTTGCTCCTGGAATTTTCCCACAAACAGGGTGATTTCCTATCCACAATACAGTGACCGCCAAACTGTTCTTTTCAGCAATAAATTCCTTTCTCCCATTCAGGGGAACCCCTAGTAACAGACAGACAGCAGCTAAACTGCTCTGGTTGAAGTGAACCAGCCTCTGAAGGTCCCACCAACCCCTCTCCCAACCCCAATTTTGAGGGGCTCCACAGAGCTTCCGAGAGCAGAGGTTGAGATCACAGATTCAGTCCAATCCCCTCATGTAACAAATGAGGAAATGCAAGATAAGGGCTGCTGGAGGGAGGAGCCCAAGGTCTCCTAACAGAAGTAAGAACTAAGGTCTCTACTCTGGTTCTAGGAACCCAGTGTAGTCTTTAAAGTATAGAGTCCAGATTCATTCCAATTTGATATGACACCAACACACAGCTATTCGGCATCTGATTCATGTACTTTTCTCCCATCATAGAAAGTAACATGCTAATAAAATAGAGATGATTTCACTCAAAAACTCAACTTAAAAAGACATTTATCATTGCTTTCCAATTGTGTACTACTGTGTCAACTTCCTGTTTCTCCCCATTTGAACATAAGCTAAATGAGAGCAAGGAATCCTGTCTGTCCTTCTCTCCTGGATCTCTAAAACCCAGAACTAGGACTGTCAAATTACAGGTCTCAATAAATATTTACCTCCAAAACCATTCACTATAGCTAAAAACAAGCAAAGAATGATCCAATCTGCTCCTGTAAGAAATTTCAACTGCACTTATCAATGTAACCTCTGCTAGGACAGTCATCCATTAGCAGGTGGCCTAAAAAGTAAGACGTAAGGACTACCAGGGTTGTGAAAGTCCAAATGGAATACTTGAAAGCAATACTGCTGAGAACCTATAACCACTCTCCTCCTCCTTCCTATTTATGTAATTCTTTGGGCTTCTGGTTGTTAATGCCTGTTTTTAAGGACATCTACTGCTTAAAGGCCCCTTTCAAAAACCTCACGGAGATGGAATCAGCCGTTCCAGTCTGGGGTCTTTCTCTCACCTGCTGTCCTACTAATCACTGACTTAAGATAATAACTTTGAGGAGGTTAAGCAATTGTAGGACCCAAGTCTCAGCTTCCTCTTCTATAAAGTGGACACAGTAAAAGGGCCTGAACTTCTTAGGTTTTCAGGGCTAGTGCTGATGAATGTGTGTCACTTAGCAATGCCACACACGTGGACTCAGTGGAGTTTGTTTGCACCATGCATCAGGTCTGCAGAGCCATCAGCTTTTGGATGGGTTTTTGCAGGCCCAAAATGAGGGGAGAGAGTAGACTAAACACTACTGAATATGAGGAAATGGGATGAGATGAGCCAGCTCATAATTATTAAAAATACATTCCTGAGAGAATAACCCTAATTTACAGAGCAAGTCAAATCCAATCATAATGGCAAATATTAGATGTAGGTCTTAAAACTCTTTGGCCACACAGAGGTAGATTGATGGAGAACCTTCAGTTAAATGCCAACTGGCTGATTAGAAATCCCAGTCCCAAACCATAGCCAGAAGGAAAAAAACCAAAACAGAACCAAAAAAAAAAGAAAGAAAGAAAGAAAAGAAAGAAAGAAAGAAAGAAAGAAAGAAAAAGAACCCCAAAACCAAACCATAGCCAGAGGGCTCTTTCTATCTCTGTGTCTGAAGTTATAGGAGCTCCTATTTATTGACTTGGCTGCAGGGACGCTTACATCCATCGGCTCCCCAGGCAATCACAAAGACTGTGTTCTGGCCCAGGCCCACCACTCCAGGGAACAATAACCATTTCATACATTGGAATTTAGCTACAGGGTTATGAATGCCCTATAGCCAATCAAAATAGGGTTTCTACAGATCAAGTTCTGATCTCTGCCAATGAGAATACTGGCTAAAGCCACTCTGGAAAAACAAAAAAGAACAAACATTCTGTTCATAGAATTTTGAACATGTTTGCTTCCTACCCATTCATAAACATGGTTACTTACACGGGGCGAAATGCACCATAGAGGGGAATGTTGGACACAGGCAATTCATGTGTTATAGAATCTGGACGCATCTTAAAAGATATAAATAATAATAGAACAATCTGTGTCATCAAATTGGCCAAAGCAGGACTAACCTCCATGGATTTTAGCACAAATCATAAATAAAAATGCCCACGTTACTCTGGTCTTTTACAGTCAGGTGTTGCTGGAGAAAAGGTGAGTCATCTCGGAAGCTCACCTTTGGCAGAGTCAACATCAGATCCAGGGATTGAATCACACCCGGATCAGCCTGGTCACTGAAGGCACCCTTCTTTTCATCTCAGGAAAGAACCAAGATTTTCTATATTTAACGAAGAGGCTGAAGATAAAGAGAAGTGCTATGCAGAAAAACATTTAAAATCTTCTTTGAGAAGAAAGAAAATCCCCAATCCTTACAGATCTCTGAAACTCTGAATGTTGTAGAGGCTGGAAGAGAAGGAGACAACAACTAAAATGCAAGCATAAAACATCAACCAGGTTTGCCTCTTGCTAAAATTGATCTGATGATTCTTAACACTGCATACCCTTCTAACTTCCTGCTAAGACGACACTCAGAAGAAAGCTCTCAGAACGACTACAGATGCTCTCAACCCCAGCCTTTGTTCTCTAAAAAAGAGCATAAGACAACTTGCTGGGTCATACTTGAGGAGAAATTTCAATTCTTAATGCCTATCTGAGCAGTCCAGCACCAACAGGACTTAGAGTACAAATAAATGGGTGGCCATCCCCCAGTGGAATAATTATGTCAATGTCATAGTTCGACTAGTATCCACTTTCATCACTGCGCAGGGCCACATCTCTACAGTGGGCAGGCAACGGCAGGGTATTCAATAGCAGATATTTAAACACTGGGTTAGCTATTTTATACCAAATTTCAAAATAAGTGGAGGCCATTCAACCACTAGAGGACCAGAAACTTACAGCAAGCAGTGCCATTCAGGGTTTCCAGACTGCCTGTGTTCTTCTGAGGGTCAGAGAAAGAGAATAGTGCTTTGGAACAAAATTCTAGGAAGTCAAGATGGGTGATGGGGACACAGAAGGAAAGGAGCTAGTCATGTGGAACCAAGAAAAAAGGCAACTGTGGGAGGTATGGGCCAGATAGCACTTCCAGTGAATAGACGAGGGGCCCAGAGACCTGCATTATGATACTAGGCATGGTCTTACCAGAAGTGAAAGGAATACAGTGAACACAGCCAAGTATTTTAAAGCGAGTTATGAAAGAGAAAAGGTCAACATTCTGATAAAGCACTACTTAGTCTAAACTAATACCAATCCTATGCTACACATCTGAAAGATTTCAAAATACCTGAAGATAAAAAAATTCAGTAAGGATATCTCAAAATAATAGTTAACGTTTATTGAAAGCTTAAACTAGGCCAGGTATTTGCAATAACTCATTAGTGCCTCATGATCTGCTATGAATAGATAATACTATTACTTCCAATTTAAAGAAATCTGAGGTACAGCTTCAACGTCATTCGGATGTGATAATGCAAGAAACTGGGGAGTCTGGCATGAGAACTCAGCAGTCTGAAAAGCTGCATTTACATAAAAATTTTGTAGGAATTGAATTTGAGGCCATATCTGGTCACCACTCAAAACTGGTGGCCCACTCAATGTTTTCACCTTTATGTCCCCTGACATATAGCCCGAATTCAGAGTCAAGGTCCTTATGCTCAGTGGTGGACAATGTAATTACAAAATTTATTATTCAGAATGGTAGTGAAGACCTCCAGTCAGTTTTTTATATTTAATTTTCAAGGCCAATCTCCAAACAGTTAGAATTAATAGGACATGCTGCAAGATTGCTAACAACAAAAATCCAACTTTAAAGATCAATAGCATTCTTTTATACCAGCAGCATAGAGACCATAGAAAGAAAAAAAATCAGCTTCCATACTAAGACAAACTAGAAAAAAAATAAATATAAAAGGAACATTAGTAAGAAATTATAAAATTTTACTGAAGGATATAAAAGAGAATTTGGATTAATGGATTAACCTTGTTTATGGAGAAAGATAACATTTTAAAGACGTGTTTCCCAATTAATCATTAATTTCAGTGAAAGATCTCAACAAGAATTTTTAGGAAACTTGAGAAATATTTTATCATTTATATGGGAGAGTACAGAACTGAGAATAACTATGACAATTCTGAAAAAGTACAAAGAGAATGGACTACCTGAAAACACATCAGGAAACTATAGTAATTAAAACAATGTAACATTGACTTAGGAAGAGACAAAGTATCAGAATGGAATACAGAGGCTGAAACTGACCTACCTATACAGAATTATTTTTAGGGACTATGTATGTGGGGTGAGGGCATGCTAATCACTGTGCTAGGTTTGTAATCCATTTGAAATTTATTTTTAATCCATCTTAAATTTGTTTTTCTCTTTAGACTGAGGTAAAGATCAAATTATATATTCTCCACATGAAAGTAAAAAAAAAAAAAACAAAAAACGCCACCCACCCAAATATGAAAAATTACTGGATGAAAATCATTGGACAGGTAGAGAATGTTCTTAAAACAGAAAAGGCAGTTAAAATGAATGTCTCTATCACCGTGGCCAGATCTCAAAAAAATATAAAAAGTATAAAAAACAAGATGCAATAGGATACGATTTATGTCAATTAAAATACACATTAAGGGGTGCATAGGGGGTTTAGTCAGTTGAGTGTCCGATTCTTCATTTTGGCTCAGGTCATGATCTCAGAATTCGTGAGACTGAACCGTGCCAGGCTCAGTACTGACAGCGGTGCGCCTCTTTGGGATTTCTCTCTCTCCCTTTCTCTCTCAAAATAAACACACACTTTTTTAAAACCACACACATTAAGATGCATATGTGTAAATTAGAGTATTTAAATATCTAAAACTTAGGCTCGAAGGATATGTATTAAACTGGAAGAAAATATGGGGAAAGGCTATAGGAACTTTAGTTATGACCAGTTTTTTGTCCAAACAAAGCCCTAAAAGCAAATATGGCAAAATGCTAATAGCTGTTAAATCTGAGTGGCAGGAATTATGGATGGATGTTTGCTAGATTATTTTTGCATGTTCTATATCTTTTAAGTTTTTAATGAAAGAATTCTCAAAACTCAAATGTTAAATTTAGATTTTCTTCATAAACTTCCTTATCAACCCACAGAGTATTTTCTTGATTATCTATAATCTTATTCTTACTTCAAAATACAGTACATAAAGAGGGGAGACATAAATGCAGTTACAGATCCCAATTGTGATAGTTAATTTGTGTGTCAACTTGGCTAAACTATGGAGCCCAGATGTTTGATCACACACCAGTCTGTTTTTTTAGATGGGATCAACATTTCAATCAGTAAACTTTTCATGAAACAGATTACTCTCCATAAGGCGGGTGGGCCTCATCCAACTGAGGTTTCCCAAAGGAGAAGGGATTATTCTCAAGATTGCAACATAGAAACCTTGCGTGAATTCCCAGCACGCTGGCTTGCCCTACAGATTTCAGACTTGCCAGGCCCTACAAGCGCATGAGCCAATTTCTTAAAATAACACCCCCCCATATACATAGATCTCTCCTTTCCATTCTGTTTCTCTGGAGAATCTTGACTAATACCCAACATTGCAAGTTTGGGGGCAACCTTGCTTTTTTCAGCAACTGAAATGGTTCCCAATTTCTGTACCATTGAAAAGGGGAGAAAAGCATGCTTTGGGGGAGGGATGGAACTATGATACACCAGTTAACAGTAACGTACTGGAATTAAATACATCTTGTGTTTACTTTCTAGGAAAATGTATCTCATGAGAAGATAAAGTTCTTTGTAAGGTGGCTTCTTGTTGGAAATGTTATTTTTTCTGAGTGGAAATTTCCCTATTGGCCTGAGATTGCTTGTTGGCCAGAGACTCTGTGGGGAGGACCCACATCCGTACTCTCATGTGGTAGATGAAAAAGGGCCAGAGGAGTGAGGTCTGTTCTTCCTGTGCCTGTCATTTTTCCTGAGGGGAATTCTCCTTGTTTGCTTCAGCAAAACCACAAGTTGACGGGCTACCCAAGACTGACTCTGCTCTATAGACTACTTCTCCACGGAGGGGCTGGCTCTCAGCTCTGCTCACACGGTCATCAACAGGGTCAAGTGCTCTAGCTTTCTACAACAACCCACGCTCCTCTTCATCTGCTCAATGCACTTCCAAATGCCACCTGTATAGGTAGAAGGACCCTTAAGTAGACATGAATACCCCTTTCCTGGTTTAGATACCTTACTGATTTTAGAGAAGATATTAAAATTTGAGCCATCTTAATATTTTGCATTTCTGTTCACTTTATTTTATTTTGGTTTGGCATTTACAAACCAAGAGAGTTCAAGTAAAAACAAGAATAAGTTATTGAGGGGCACCTGGGTGGTTCAGTCGGTTAAGTGATCCACTCTTGACGTGGGCTCAGGTCGTGATCTCACGGTTTGTGAGTTCGAGCTCTGCATTGGGCTCTCTGTTGACAGCTTGGAGCCTGCTTGGGATTCTCTCTACCCTTCTATCTCTGCCCCTCCCCTGCTCATGCTCTCTCTCTTTCTCTCTCTCAAAATCAATAAACTTAAAAAAAGAAGAATTAAGTTACTGAAGCAATGATTCAAGATGACAAAACAATATATTACAAAAATACTTCTTGACATCAGTTAGCATTTCAGAGTTACAGGTGAACAAAAGACATCTCAGTGAAATAAGGTGGCTCAAACGTAAGTGATCCCCTACTGTCCCAATCAGAAGACAGTTAAAAAAAAATTGGCAGGGGGAGGGGGGGGATTTGTTAGATAAATGTAAATGATGTAAATGAAAAAATCTCTATCATTAGATGTAAACATTCCATCTAAGATATTAAAAATGTAACATTTAAAATATTTACCTTAAGCTATTTAATTATGTGTAATACGCATAATTGTATATGCATAAATATATATGTAAATACTACATAACCATGTAAGTTAGTGCTAATTTAGAAATATTTCTGGTTTCCTTACACTTTAGAAAAACATTTATTCAAAGTCTTCAGTGGCTCTGTCATTTTTACACCTGGTCCTGGGAGCATGGCTATATTTGAGTCTTCCATTATCCTCTTCTCTTCCAGTGAAGTGATTTGGAGAAGGTTCTTAACTTGTTCCATTTTTAAATGATCTTTAAAAAGTCTTGTTTACAAAGAAATCCAACACTTGTTATTGTGAGGTCAGATGCCCAAAATATTACTAGATTTTTTTAAACCTTTTTTTTTTTAACATGATTTCCTCCGTTGACCTCTATAAGCATCTAAAACCAGCATTGGTGAAGGTCATTTCAGGCTAATGTGTGTTCCCTAAATAATACTTTGATGTTCAAAAATAAAATAATTGTGAGATCCTCCCATAGCATGAGACAATCTGTAGATTATAGTAAAGGCAGCGCCCTCATTTCTGATCATCACTCTTTGAGGGGTGAAGGAACCATGTCTTTCATTTGGGCATATGAGGTAAATCGTGTAACTTTATTTTCCATATTTCCTCACATCTGCCTTTGCTCCTCCGCAGGCAGCCCTGGCAGCGTCATGGCACAGAATCATAAGTGGACTTTCTCAGGGCAGAACTGGGGGATTCTAGGGTAATCCAGGGTAATCCAAAGTGCTGGGTCTAGAGGGTTCAGAATCAGGTGCCTCTCTCAATGGCAGATAGGTGCTGCCACACAAGCAAGCCGGGGAGGGCTATGCCTTTCTGTCTTGTCTTCCTTCCTTCCTTCCTTTTTTTTTTTTTATGTTTATTTCTGAGAGAGAGAGCCACACACACACAGAGTGTGGGCGGGAGGGGCAGAGAGAGAGGGAGACACAGAATCTGAAGTAGGCTCCAGGCTCCGAGCTGTCAGCATAGAGCTCGACGCGGGGCTCGAACTCACGAACTGTGAGATCATGAAGTCAGTTGCAGACTTGAAGTTGAAGTCAGTTGCTTAACCGACTGAACCACCCAGGCGTCCCGTCTTTCTTCTTTTAAAAATGGTTTATGCAGTTGTGATGTGATTGATTTTAAGGGTGGCAGGAGACTATCTGCAATAGGGAGACTCCTGGGCAGCTGTGTTGTCCTGAGTCCTCCCAGATCCCATCACTGCCTTCCAAATAGGTGAGACTCACCCTCTCTCTGTCCTCAGATGCTCCAGCAGCAGGACTCTGAGCTCAGTTCTAGCACTGCTAAAGGGCCTTACCAATGGCAAAGAAAGCCAGAGATGGCTATATGTAAGCAATAGAACTTGCTGGAACATTCTAGAGAAGGGCCTAAATACCTTGAGAGCTTCACTGAGCCCCTGCCTAGGGCCTATGTCAGTGACCAAAGTGGAAAAGAACAATGGACAATACTCCAAGCTGTAAAGGTGCTAACTGCAGCCCTTACATTTCAGTTGGAGGGATGGGAGGAGGAGAAAAGAGGATAATGATGATGAATATACACAACAGTGTGATTACTGTGATTATAAGAAATAATATTTAGTCTTTGTTCCCTTTTCCCTGCAAAGAGCTTCTAAAACCCTTGTAATTCCTTATATAAGAGCCACAGGGGCATCTTTCCTCAGAGTATTTAGTTCCTAAAATAGCTCCAGAGCAATAAAGGTGAAATCGGTGTCTTTTGTTATTCATAATAAGCCCCTTTCAATCACATCTGAGTTTATGATAATGTGGTGACTTCTGGAAAGCTCTTATGGATGGGGGGTGGGGGAGGGTTGCTAGGGGACCTAGACTCGGATTAGAGGGTAGGAACCTTCAATCCCAGCTCTCCTCCTCCAGGGACGGGAGAGGGGCTGGAGATTTCCAACCACCGCTGGCCAGTGATTTAATCAAGCATGCCCATGTAACAAAGGCTCCACAAAAACCCAGAAGGATGGGGTTCAGAGAGCTTCTGAGCCCGTCTCCCCAAGCCCTGCCCCCATATATCTTCCCTCTGACTGCTCCTGGGTTTTATCCTTTTATAATAAGCCAGTAATCTAATCATAAACTGTTTCCCTGAGTTTTGTGAGCTGCTCTAGCAAATTCATCAAATCCAATTAATTAACACTAATGACTAACGGGAGGGGTCATGGGAACCTATTTATAGCCAGGTGGTCAGAAGACAAGTGACAATTTGGACCTTCAGCTGGCATCTGGAGTGTTGTGGGGAGGAGAGGGGTTTGGTCTCATGGGACTGAGCCCTTAAACTGTGGGGGGGGGGGGGTCTAACACTCTCTCCAGGTGGACAGTGTCCGAACTCAACTGAATTGGAGGACACCTGGCTGGTGTCTCAGAATTGTTTGGTACAAGGAAACCTCCCCCCCCCCCCACACACACATTTGGTGACCAGAAGTGAAGTAGTATTCAGAGAGTATTGTGTGTAACATCAATGAAAACAATACATAGAGTTTTTCTTTACAACAGGGACAGTGAGTCATGAAAGAGAGGAAAACCTGAGCAGTAGGAACTGAGGAAGTGTTGCTGGAATTTGGCTGGATTCAGAAAGCTACCTCCAGGGCAGCTGACCAAGTCTACATCCTCGCAGTACACTTGAGTGGGTTAAGTAACACACAGACCGCACACTTTTGGAAGCTTGACAGTTATAACACGAAAGATGGGGATTTGTCTTGTTCTCCTTGGGATTTTCTCCATTAAGAGAACGTACCTTTCACCCAAGTCTCATTTTAGGACTAAGGAAACGACTCAGGGAAGTTGTCAGCTGACAGACAACAAAGTGCGCCCAGAAAAGAGAAGCTGCAAACCCACCAGCTCCCGGAGCCGAGGAGCTCAATTTCATTTCAGAGTTATGTGCCTGACACAGTGAATACTCTACGTGCAGAACCTCAGCGGTCACCACTAACTAGAGGGAGTGACACACCATATTCCCACTTTACAGTTGAGAAAACCAAGGCAGAGGAGCTAGTTAACTCTCCCCAGCATCACTCAGCACCAAAGTGGGCCACCTGGGTTTGGAACGTCACTACTTCACTGCCAAGGTTTACCTGGGGAGTCAGAGTTAAAAATGTGATAGATCACCTTATACTAGCTACATAATTCTGACTATGTCACAGCCCTACTGAGCCTTACTTTCCAGATCTGCAAAATGGATGTAACACGTATCTGGGTGCGAGATCCTTTAGTTAAAGCCCGGCTAATAGCAGGACTCAGTAAAGACACTATCCTGCCTTTTCCTCCCCTCATCTTGAGCCCAAGGCTTATAGGTGCGGGCAAACAGCTTATCAGCTTCACACGCCCCTGTTTTCCCCCACCTCCCCGCTGACCTGCATATGTGAAAGAATGTAAGGTAGGGAGGAAGGAACATGAATTACATTCACCTTATCACATGCGGGCAATGCCAATCTTGGCTAGTCTGCTTTGTCTCTGTTAAGGCTTTTTCTTGTCCATCTTAAACCAGACTTAAGGTGACTACAATGGAGCCAAAGTTTTTGATTTTGTAGCATACCTGTCCTCTGGTCCTTGTGTTAAGTGGACTCACAAAGGGCCATCATCACAGGAACAGAGCCAAGCAGCAAACACCCTCCAGGGAATGGCTCTGTGAGCAGCCCGGGACCGACTTAGAGATCACATCTTCTACAGATGAGGCCTGCGACTCTGGCTCCAGGAACTGCAGAGCGCATAACTCACTCCCAACCCAACCCCAACACCTCATACACCCACATAAAATGTCGCTCCAGAGTTTACAGTTGGTGAAGGGAGATATCCAAGAGTGGCGACGGGTTGGTCCAAATATTCCCCCAGCTGTCTACACGTGGGGCTGATGTTGGAGCCTGGGTTAGAACCCCCCCCCCCCGTCTGCATCCTATTAGGGCCTTTTTATAAGCCTAGAGCAGGACTATCTGGTTTGCATTTGTAACACAGAGGGAAGCAATAAGGGGCAGCGGAGAGGCTTTCTAAAGGACACCTTATGGAGGTTCATTTCCCAGAAAGCACCCAGGAGATGGGCAGGCAGTGTGACAGGAGGGAGATGGGAAAGAACCAGGGGCTGAGAGGCAGGCCACCGAGTTCCAGTCATCCGTGCCACTTACCACCTGTGCTCCAGAACGCAGCACCGACCCACTCAGCCTGAGCTTCACCTTAAAATGACAAATCCAGATTAGATAAGCTCTGATTCCTTCTGGCTTGAAAATTCTACTTCAGTTCTTAATGAAAGCCCTTTATGACTCTTTATGAGGAGGAGTCTGAGGAGACCGCATGAATGCAGACCTTGCATAAGGTGCTGCCTATAGACTGGCACTTGGTATTTTTGTTTACCGAATAAATGGATGAACCAATGCCGAAAAGGATACAAATACAGATTACAGCGGTCAACGGTCACAGATGCAGTCACATATATATCACATACATGCACGTACTCCTGTGTTACCCTACTTCGAGTTGCCTCCTATGTAAAAAGCATACTAGGCGTTGCGGGAAGAAAGCAAAATAACGCACACCCGTGCCTCGCTCCCCAGGACTAGTAATCAAAAAGAAAAGACAAAACAGACACAAGGGTGAAAGGACAACTCTTGGAGGGGACAAGGTACAATTCAAACTCAGAAATACTCATGTGAATGTAGCTGGCATTTTAGAGCCTGACATGACGAGACTGTGTATGAGACAGAGGACCATACAGTGCATCATGAGGGCACCGGCCGCAAACAGAAGGCACACGCAAAAGGATTTAACAAGAGAGAATTTTCTGTAGGGACTATTTAGAGAGATGTGGGGAGGATGAAGTACCCAGGGGCCAGCAACGAGCGAGCTGGGAAACCAGTATCAGCTTCAGGTCTGAAGGGCAAACGGAGGAAGCAGTGCAAACTGGAGCCTTGAAAGTGAGCTGCCCATCAGAGCTAGGAACAAATTAGCCATCATCGGAACCTCTGCAAGGCTGAGGGCAGGGTGACAAGGGGGAGAAATACCCCAACACTCTCTCCTCCGGCCTTCTGACCCCCTGCCCGGGTCTTCCGTTGGCTGAAGGCAACCAGAGACAAGACAAGAGGGTCCAGATGTTGTAGTTTATAGCACTAAACCTCTTGGTGCACAGGAAGGCAGACGATGAATTAGAGGTAAGGGGAGGAAAGAAAATGTGTGTACGCACGCACACATACACACACATACACACACACACTTCTAAATTACACACACGTCTATATACATTTGAGATACATTTGGAACAAGCATATCTTTGACTTTTCAAAAAAAAATTACTTGTTGTACAAAAAAGGTTTCACCAGAAGATTAATCTAAATTTAAACATCAAGGTGTTCTAGCATATCTCAGATACAATTTATAAAAACAAACTTCTTTAACTGCCAATAGCTTCTACATAATGGTCATATTGTTTGACACATGGTATATTTGTTTACACAGGACCTAACAAGTGAAACTGTTAAGAAGATAGCCCATTAACTAGACAAAACTGTCTCATAAGTTTTCCTTAATCTTCTATCCCTACCAGACCCCCAATTTGCAAAGATAAAACAAACTCCGAAGTTTGCACACTAACACATTTTTCCATTTATATGTTCTATCAGTTGGCCATTAAAACAAGAATCCCAGAGGTCAGCCAAAGGTCTTAAATAACAAATGAAAGAGTCAGATATATTATCTCAGGACTCAAAAGTGCAAAATGACATGTTATGAGAAACCACCTGGAAAACGGCACTTGGCAGGCGACATTTCAGGGATCCACATTTCTTAGAGCAATTCCCTGCCAACTAATGCTTAACTTCTAACAGGGACCTTCAGAAAAGGTTCCAGAAGTATGAAAGCCTCGATAACACCATTTACTATTATGCCCAGTTCTATTGATGGTAATGGGAATCTGGAAGAAGATGAGGATTCAGATCGTACCTAAGGGTGGCAGAGGGTGGGGAGAGTAATGTACGAGGGATGGGGGAGAGTTAAAAAGTGTCTCCTGGTCATGTCCCAATTAGTGACCACATACCTGCGATTTCTCAGGACAATCCCAGTCTCAGATATTCTACCCCATACTACTACAATGTCTAATCCTGGAGAAATAGTTATACAAATTATGGTCCTTTGACTCGATGGGGAAATATGCTGCCATTAAAATTAATGAGTCTGTAATGACATGAAAAATCCTTGTGTTTATTCATTCATAGGAATGTCTGAATCCCTATTGCACACTACAGATGGTGTAAGGGTGTTCGGGCTATAATGATGAATTATATATTGCACAAAGCATACATGTTATACAGCACAATGGCCTCCAGAACCAGACTACCAACATTTGAATCTCTCTGCTCCACCACTGAAAGGCTGGACAACCTTGAGCAATCTCCCTAACTATGGTGCACCTCAAGTGATCTCTGTTGTAAACAGGATAATAATGGCACCTTCTTCATAAGATCATTTTTGAGGATTAGATTAGCTCATACATATAAAGTTTATTATAGTGCCAGGCAAGTAGTAAGTGTTGAATAAATCTTAGCTGTATTACAATATGAAGTTCATCCTTACAGTCTTTGTTTAGTAAAAGCTTCAAACAGGGCAATGGCAGTAGAATGCTAAGTGCAATTAGGGACTTCTCTTTAGGCTAACATTATCCTGGAATGGAAGAGATTAGGAGGGCTTCGTATTCATAAAAATAGGGACAGTGTGCCATTGCCACCTGAGTCCGACTGGGGAAAACAGGTATAGTCTACTTTCTCCTGCATTCGGTCTTCCTGACAACACTGAGCACTTTCAGAATTTATTTCGTCTTCAAAGCTTCCCAAAGTCTGAGATGCTCAAAAAGACAAAGGATGGAAGACAAAGGCAGTAATACCAAGTGTGCAGGCAAGACTTGGCCAGCCTCCACAGCCACAAGAGCGGATGAAAAACTAGTGTTTGGCTTCTCATGGACTGCGATGCATGAGGTTTCTTCATTGCCTTGTCATTTTAACAACAGTCTTCCCTTCTGTGGCAGCCCCAGAATGTTCTCTGACTGGGATCAGCTACCAATCTCCAAAGCAAGGAATCCTCTTTTCCCCACCAAATGTCTCCCCAGGTATTCCTTCTTTTGTAAAGAATAAAATTAATTTCATCTGCCTGGAAAACAGAATAGGGAAGAATCCTATGTGGAGCCACAGTGAGGAATCAGACAGCTTAGAACTTCAGTAAGGTGAGCCCATCATCTGCCTTAACACTCTTAGGAATGGGACCACACATAAATAAACGTCTGCCTGTATCAAAGTCTGGCAACAAATGATACCAAACCCTGATTCAAAATGGCTTGAACAAGGAGGAAATTAATCATCTCACATGATGGGACCTGCAAGAGAAATCCTTCTTGAGGACACTCCGGGATCTGTTCTCTCCTGTGTGTTGGCTTCCTCCAAATGCCTAAGAATGGAGCAATGTACCAAGGAAGCAAAGGGGTCATTTGTTTGTGTCCTTTTCTTAGTAATAAGCAAACCTTCCCTAGAAGCACCACAAGGGACACTCCTTCACACACCCAGATCTGGATCACAGACTCGTTCCTCCACTTGTCTCCAGGGTGTGGAATGGAGGTACCACAACCAGAATGTGCTAATCATCTCAGAAACGATGCTTCCAAGTCCACGTGACCACTAAGCCACGCAGTGGGCTTCTGGTGAGGACCAAAGAAGGAAATGAACATGAATATACTGCAAAAAAGTTAACATGCTATACAGCTATTCCCACAGATAGAACTGTGGTAAGCCATCACATCAAACACATCCAAAAAACGCCTTCTGCTGGATACTCCACACATACAAAGAAGCATGGTTAATAGCATGAGGGAGAAGATGCTACCATCTCTAATATAATGTATCACCTTCAGCAGAGGGGGATAAATACAGAAAGAACTGCAGGGAGGGCTCCAAGGCAAAGGAGGGGCATGAGGCAGAGAGACTCACTCCTCAGTAACATGAGGGATTGCAGTGAGGGTAAAGGGATTCTTTTAAGCATGGGGGTGGGGGAGGAATTTGCTAAACTCTTAAAGAGAACTGAAGCAGCAATGCTTGCAACAAATTTTGGCAGCTGGGAAGTGGCCCATCCAGTAGTAATGGACTTTGCGGAGGAGAGAAGGCTGAAGCCCAGCCCAGCAGGGCAGGAAGCATGGACACAGGCAGGCATTCATGCCACAGAGCTCCAGAGAGTCCCTGGAATTGGGGCCATCAGACGGGATCCCAAAGGCAGGAGGGTCTGCTAAGAGTCTGGGCCTGAAGCTCACATTCTGTGTAATTCTCTGCTAAATCACAGCAACTGTGGACTCAGAGACACTGAGGCAAAGGGATGTCACTTTAGAAACAGGGGAACAAGAGAGAGTCTCCTTACCAAATGTTAGACTCCTCGTCTCCCTCCCAAATCCAGCTCACTGAATGCCACCGCCAACCTATTCCCCTCAGTGACAGGGATTTCTCTTCACCTGCTTAGCTTCCTCTGAAAGGAACGCCTTCCACAGAAGGTAAGAGTCCTCCAATAAAACTGCTTAGCGACATAATCCTACAGCACAGGTGCTCAAGGGCAGATGCACATTCGAATCACCTGGGGAGCTTCTAATAATCACTACTACCTGGGACCCAGCAAGACCCTACGTCATTCAGTCACTTGGCAAATAGGGATGAAAAGTTTACTGTGTGCCAGGCTTTGTTACAGATTCCAGAACACTGTTCTAGGTGTCTTTCTTGGTAAGAAAGAAGTATTTATTCCTGGGTGTAAGCCCCAGCCACGCATGCAGACTTTCCAGTGAGCTTTTTTTTTTTTTTTAAACTTTATAGTTTATTGTCAGGTTGGTTTCCATATAACACCCAGTGCTCTTCCCCACAAGTGATCCAGTGAGCTTTTAAGCGATCCGTCCAGGGCCAGACATTAGAGGAAAGTTTTTAACATGCAGGAAATTTAAAAACAACAACAAAACAAAAACGAGGAGGAAATCTGGGGTGGGGGGAACTGTGCAGGGAATAGAGGAAGGCTTCAAAGAAGCTGTCATTGAGATCTGCAGAGAGTTGGAAAGCTTTTCGTCTGTGAAACGAGAACAGGAGGTTATAAAAAGAATATTTCAGAGATTTTTTAAAGAGCTCTTGGAAATTAGAAATTTGATGGCAGACATAAAAATTCAGTATACGGGTTGGAAGATGAAAGGAGGAAATTTCCCAGGAAGTACAATTTTTTTTAAAGAGAGAGACAATATAAGAGAAAAAGTAAAATAATTAGAAATTCAATCCATGAGGCTTCCCTTCCAACTTAATAGATGTTCCAAAAGAGAAGGAGAGAAGTGATTTCTTTAATTCCAGAAAACTGGTCAGAACCGAAGAACATGAGTTTCCAGATTGAGACGTCTTGAAAGCCAAGTAAAATGGATGAAAAAAAAAAAAACTCACAGCAAGAGATATTCTAAAGAAATTTCATTACAGAGAGAGGACATTACAAAGAACAAGGAGAGCCTCCTAAAAACTTTCAGAGAGAGGGAAATAATTATATTCACAGCATCAGGAATTAGGAGCACAGACGTCTCAACGGCAATACTGAACCTCGAAGAGCAAGGCTTTCTGAATTCTGAGGGAAAAGAATTTCCCACCTAGAGTTCATGCCTCATCGAACATGCAGTCAAACTCGGAAGATCTCAAAAAACGGATTTCCCGTGTACTCTTTCTCAGGAGCTTCTAGAAGATGTGTCTTACCAGAAAGAGAACAGAAACAAAGAAAGAGGAAGATGTGGCTCTAGAACCCAGGGGATGCCACACAGCAAAGAGGCAGTGTGAGTCCCCAGTAGGATGGTGGGTATACAGCAGGCCACGAGAGCAGCAAATCCAGAGCCGGCAAGGAGGCCGGAAGGCCAGTGAGGGAGAGCACCAGATGGAGAGGCGTGTACCTGCAGTGTTTAAAAATATATACGAGTCCAGAGTGGTTGTCTTTGGGGTACAGGAGTTGAGGTCGGTGAAGGGTGGGGCAAGTGACTGCTGTTTCTAGTTATAAGCCTTCTGGAAATATCGGACTTGGAAAATTATATGTATGTATGGTTTTGATAAAGAAGAAAGGGAAACTTGGGTACAAATCAGATTCCAGAATGGGAACCCTAACACAGAGCAGGAAAGGTTCCCCGCCCGGGAGAACTCACTTCTAGAAGGCAGCAAAGGTACTTGGTGAGACCATTGGGAAACAGAAGAGTTGAAGAAGGCAGGGCTGAGCTCTTGGCAGAGCAAACAAGAAGAGAACTTAACGCCCCAGGAAACAGGCCAGAATGGGGTCACTGTTTCCCTTCAAGGAAACAATTCCTAAGTGTGACCTGCCTGGATTTACAGAGATTAGTAGGAACGGGGGATTAAAGGGAGCTGTACATGCCAAGCACCGTGTCAGGCAATTTATGGAAGCGAGAAGGCAGGCAGAAAGGTGGTTTCTGGAAACTTTGCCGCTCTTGATGAGGTCTTCCCTTCCCTCTAGATTAGGGTATGTCCTCAGACAATTACACGGAGAGCCAGGCAGGCTCACAGACCTCAAGGCTGAAAGAGGCTGCGCAGCCTGAAATTCTGAGTCCCTGGGGTTCCCCACTTCACCTGCTACATCCGATCTTGAGTTCTGTGTGTAGCCCCCTCTGAGAACCCTTTTTAGAGCCTGACAAAGGCATCCTTTCGCAAAGCTGCACCCTAGGGACTAAGCATTTGACTAGAGATCCTGAAAACAACTGTGGGTAAATCCTGTTAACTCTTAATATTTCAGCCAAAGAAAGGGCCACAATGAATCTATAGGTTAGTGAGTGTTAAATGTCCAGATTGACATCGGAGGTAGAAAGATCCCCTTGTACCTTATTTTTCACTTCATCTGCAAGGGCAAAACAGTTTAGGCATATGGAGTTTGAAAATACTGTTTATTTTGTGTGTATCTGAAGACGTTTACATCACACTTTTATATTATTTACAGAGTTTATATCATGCCCCTCATGATCGCAGCCTCGGCCTGACCTATTTTTACGCAAAGTGTTTACTGTTTACCTTCACAGAAGCTTGTCTCCCAGAAAGGGTTCCCACGATGACAGCTGTAGTTATTTCCTCCTTACCCCCATCTCACCAGACAAGACTGACTTAATTTCACCCCTAGTATTTATAAACTATCTACTAGGGCATAACAACATGATAGAAAAGGTCATTGTCTTTCCAAACATCTTTCATCTTTAACATCTTAGATCTGTGGACACTAAATCAAAATTTTCTGTGAATCAATGGTGGGGGAGTTGTCCTAGCAGGCTGTTTAGTAGTTTGGGGCAAAGATCTGTCCCCAAAGGAGATCATGGCTTTTGCCTTCGTTCCCTCCCGGGCTAGACAAAGCGAGGAGCTCGGGATTAAGGGCAGTGTCACAGACGCCCAGGTTGCTAGAACACGCCCCAAACACACACACACACACACTTCATGGGCTCCAACAGCACCTCTTACCCGAGGTGTCTCACAGAACCCTGGCTCTGGAGCCCCTCCAGGCTTGTCCCTTGTGCCTCCCCCCAACCTCCTGACCCCGGCCCCCTCCCCCCTGCCTATCACACACTCTCCGGGCGCCTCCTTCCGTCGAGTAATTGACAAACCAGTTCCAAGTCGGTTACTCCTCCCAAGGAACACAAACCATCTCTGCACACGCCAATCCCCCAGGTCAAGAACAAGACACCCAAGTGATCTGATCTGCGAGATGAGATAGTTAGTTGGCTGCAGCATTTCTCCAAGGCTGGGGCTAAATTCCTACATTTGTGGATTCAGCCTGGGTCCGCACCCCAACCCGATGGGGAGGCGAAGCCTGAGGTTTCTGTTTGCTAAGCATATTCCTACCTCCAGTTCTGCAGTCAGGCACCTCGGGGGTCTCGGCTCACGCCGCCGGCGCGCGGGTCGCGAGCAGCTGGCCGCGCTAATCCCGCGCGCAGGGGCCCGGCTCGCCCGCCCGCGAGCCGCGGCTTAATCACCTGCCGCCGCCCGCTGCGCGCCGGAGGGGGGCGCTCAGCGCGGGCTCCCCGCCCGGGACGCCGCCCCCCTGCGCGCCTCCGCGCCGTCCTTCTGGAGCTGGTGCCTCGCGGTCCGCTCCATGGCCGTGGGAGGACCCCTCCTCCCGCCCACAGCCCCGGCTGGGAGGTTATGAAAAGACTGTAATGGGATCCCAGCTCGGCCCGTCACCTCCCTGCTCACTTGTCAAAACTCCACAGCATTCCAGAACCCCTTCCCCGGTCACTCCCTCGCCGGCAAGAGGAAGCCGCCCGCGGGAGGGTTTCAGGGACGCTGCGGTGGCTCGTGCAGCCACCTTTGTTTACATCAAGTGCTGGGTGGGGGAGGGGGGCTTCCCGCCGGCCCCGGGAGCAGGTTCGGAGCAGAAAACGCCCTTCGCAGACACCCTCGCCCGGTCAAAAGTTCTCCCTCTCTCCGAGAAGCTCCACCTCCCCGACACCAGTTCATTTCATAACCGCTCCGTTTCATAACCAGCAGCAGCGTGGGTTCTTACAGGGGGTGGGTGGGGGAGCCCCAAACCAGAATCACAACCATCGCACCGGGCAGCGTGTCAAGAAACTTTTCAGAAACCTCCAGTCTGAGCCTTGCTGCTGCAGGAACCCAGTTTACCACCGATGAATTACAATCGCCGGTGACTGCACAACTTAAGCATTTCCTTTATACCTTCCCCGGCTCCTGCGCCCCTCCCGTCATCTGCGGGGTTCAGTCAACAAGTCGTCCCCCGGAGAGGCATGAATGGGCTTGGGCCGCTCAGCCATCTCTCCAGCTGCAAACTGATGAGGAAGCCCGACCCACGAGGCTGAATTGTTTACATCACACCCACCGGGGGCTTCCTGTCTTAAATTAATGGGAATACAAATAAGACAGGAAAAGACTGTTTGCTTTTCTTAAAGCAGGAGTGGGGAAAGGGGAGGCTCTCTGAGAGAGGGGGAGTCACCCCACATCTCATTGCGTGAAGAGGTTGTTTTTTAAGACTTCAATTGTATTTTATTCCATTTTCCCACCTTTAACACTTGTTGAAAAGTAAAAGCATCGCTGTGCCAAACCTCAGACCGTTAAGGAACTTCTGCTCACAGCACATTTTCACCTGGCTTCAGAAAGGGATCCGGGTTGAAGCTCCCAGAGGGAGCGAGGGGTATGGAGATCACCTGTGGTTGAATGGCACCCATCTAGGCACACACTGAAGACCTGCGCCTCCTGGGACTTGAGGCAGGTTCACACACCCCTCCCACTCCCTGGGGTTCATACCAGAATCTTGCCCCAAACCTATGTCTCTAAGCTGTGGCTCTCTTCCTGGGCCTCCAGCACTGCCTTAAAATAAACTAGCTTTACCAGGGATAGTTCTGGTGGAATTTGAAGCAATTAGTTGTAAAGGAAGAGGCAAAAGAAGGCTTCTGTTCCCAGTACCAATACTGTTACTGGAATGGGTAATTAGAACCTGGGAGGCGCCAAGCCATGTCAAGGCCAGGCTGGAAATCTGCCTTCTCAGAAGCAGCCCACAGAGAACACTGGTAACTAATCATCATAATCACTAGTCCTGGAATTACCCCCAGTTGCTTCATTCGGGTTGGCACGACAGCAAACCTGGACACAGGCAGGGCTGCCAGGTGGTGGCTTTCCTGCAGAAGTACTACAGGGAAGCAGAACCCCAGGATAAAGTGTATCTCTAGGACGTGTGGGTACTTGCAACTGACAATGATGTGTGGAGTTTAGGTGAACACTACAGGTGTCCACTGAGAACAAGCTTTGCATGCCTCAAAATACTGCAATTCCTGGGGCAAAGCAAATTAGGCTTGTGATTTTAGGAAAAGCCAAGTATGCCAGAACTCTTAGAGTGTCTGGCTTACAAATATTATAAGGTCTCAGCGAATGTTGGCTCCTCACCATACTCCCATTTCCCTCTCCTCTGCTTAGGAGTGGTAGTCCTGGTAGATTCATTAGCATACATCTCAATATCTGGTAAGTTTTATGGGAGTTAGGGTCAAATTGAATGCTTTTCTAATAATTTCAGAAGTAATCCTTTCTTCCCTTCAGATTGCTTTCTCCACTGACAGTTATTTTTTAAATTTTTTATTAATTTTTAAATGTTTTTATTCATTTTTGAGAGAGAGAGAGAGAGAGAGAGAGAGAGACAAAGTGTGAGTGGGGGAGGGGCAGAGAGAGAGGGAGGCACAGAATCTGAAGCAGGCTCCAGGCTCTGAGCTGTCAGCACAGAGCCCAACCAACATGGGGCTCAAACCCATGAACCATGAGATCATGACCTGAGCTGAAGCTGGATGCTTAACCCACTGAGCCACCCAGGCACCCCTCTGCTGATAGTGTCTTAATGCTTTACTTCTGACTTTCTCTGCTCCTTCAATCTGGTATATAACTTATGAGGTGCAAATCAATGCTGTTTAAAGTAAATCCAGGATTTTAAGTTTAGTGCAAATAATATTCTCCCTTCCCCCACCAACTTTGTTGTCTAAGTTCAGTTTAGGGTGTGTATATGCCAGGAATTAAAATTTGACATCTGTTTAATAACTTAATTTCAGGAAAGCTTTGGAATGCATATGACATTCTCATCAGTACGCCAGAAAGATACGATGTGCTCAGTCTTCTCCCTCACCGGTTTCAGTGCTGACTGGAAAAGAGATCAATGGTTCAGTAAACAAAGGGGTGCTTTAAAAGTGGCCTCCAATTTTACCCTCAGTCTGGTTTAAATAATACTTACAATTGCTATGTGTACACCCAGAATCTACAAGTAACATTAATTTGAGCAGAAACTGCAGATATGTTAAGAGAATCCAAAGTGTCTTCAACACAGAAAGGAAATGGTTCATTAAAAAGAGTTTAGAGTTCAGCAGGGTGGCTGATTACAAAGTAGTGTCCTGAGGGGTGATGATCAAAATGACAGGCACAAATGGAGCTTAATATCTAGATTCGAGAAAAACAAAGACGTGAGGATCTCAGCAGACCATGCATTTAATATGAATTCTGCATATTGTACTGATAAGAAATAGCAACACAGTACTGGGGCAAGTTCACCCTGGCAGGAGCTTGACATGAAAGGGAAGAGCCTCTCCTCGTTTCTTCCTCCCCCATAATGAAGAATTTGGCAGCAGATAGACTCTTATTAGGGTGATATGTCCAGTGTGAGGCCCCTCATTTTAAGGGAGATGGGGAGACACTGGAAAGGTTCCAAAGGAGAACCAAAATGATTAAAGAGACAGAAAATAGAACCTTTGAGGGAAGGTTAAAGGATTTGCAATTGTTTAGTCTAGAGTAAAAAAGTGCCTAAAGGCAAACTTAACAGTCGTCTCCCATTTGAAGAGTTATTATAAAGAGGATACCGACCAGCTGTTCTTCATCTCCACAGGAGACAGAAGAGGTAAGAGACAGAAATGCAACATTAAAATTTGGGTCAGACATGAAGGAGGTTTGCTTGATGCTAATGGTAACTGACATGACACTGACACCACTGCAATCTTTACCTATCAGACTCCATCTTAAGTGATAGTCTTGCCTGTTTAGTCAGGAGCCAGTCTAGAGAACTCCTTTCATTCTCTTCTAGGGCTAAAGTGGTCCTCTTGACCCCACTGAATGTGGGAGCAAAGATCCTGAGGGTCCATGCGCTACGCTCACAAACAAAGCCCACAAACATATGCTCACATCTCCCTGGATCTTTGTTTATTGGAATGGGTATGTCTAAGAATATGTCCAACTCCAGGGGCACCTGGGTGACAGCGGGTTAAGCATCTGGCTCTTGGTTTCAGCTTAAGTCATGATCTCGCAGTTCATGAGTCCAAGCCCTGCATCAGACTCCTCGCTGACAGTGTGAAGCCTGCTTAGGATTCTCTCTCTCTGCCCCTCCCCTGCTTGTGCTTTCTCTTCTCTCACTCTCTTTCTCTCTCACTCAAAATAAATAAATAAACTTAAAAAAAAAAAAGGATATGTCCAACTCCAGACACTGAATAGATGATAAGTATATTTTATACACTCACTACTCTACATTGTTTCTCTGTATAGGCAACATTGCTTTTTGGTTAGTGGGCACACAAATATTAGTTGATGATGATGTTAATGATAATAATAGCTATGAATTATTAAGCTTTTACTATAATTATGTTGGGCACTTTATGTAGCATTCTCTGTCTCTCTGTCTCTCTGTCTCTCTCTCTCTCTCTCACTTGTTTTCAGGAGCCCTGTGAAGAGGGAATAATTATTAGGCTTATTCTAACACAAGGAAACTGAGTCACAATGGGGTTAAGTAACAAAGCTAGTAAATGTTGGAGTTCCCAGTTCAAATTCATTTAGTTTGACTCAAAAGGGTGTGCTTAACCATTATACTACTGCCTCTGATCATTAAGTATTTTAAGCTCTTGGGAGGGAGGAAACTTTGCAAAAAGGAGCATTTATGCTTGTTGGCCCAAGTTGATGAAAAACCAAGACTTCTACAGGTTTATATCACCGAGGGAATGCAATCATTTTTTCCCGGTGTTGCAGAGGAAAGGACTGAACTTTGCCTTGTGATCCGAAGCATACATCGCTGTCTCTCACAAAGCTGAAGAATCCAATCAAGGTTTTATTATTTAGAAGCTATTAGTTATTCATCTATGATCTAACCTTCCATATAGTAAGTCTTCTATGACTGTTGAATGAATGAATATAAATGCATTATGACAGGGATGCTTTGAGACAAACTGAACTGAACTGAGTTTTTCCAACATGCTGGTGGTCAGACTCTGGTGGGTCATTTCTATGAACCGTTATCAGAGGTCCCTTAAGAGTCTTAAAATACAACTAACTGGCTCAGTCAGTTAAGCATCAGACTCCTGGTTTCAGCTCAGGTCATGATCTCGTAGTTTGTGGGTTCGAGCCCTACATCAGGCTCCATGCTGACAATGCAGGGCCTTCTTGGGATTCTCTCTCTCTCCCACTCTCTCTGCCCCTCCCCAGCTTGCTCTATCTCAAAAAAAAAAAAAAAAATCCAACTGTTTTCCTTTAATTCAACATCTATGAGAAAGCATATGGATGGGTCATGTATTTTTCCAATGTTAACTACTTTTAGATTGAGAAAAGATTTTTAATGGAGTTTATTGAGTGCTGTTGTATATCAACAATAGACGATTCATGAGTGAAACAAACATCAAAATGATTTTAGAAAGGCAAAACGAACCACACACATATAAAATATTAAAAGCCTTGATCCAAATTACTACAAAAGACAGATATTTTCCCATTAGGACAATTTATCCTGAGTCTATAAACAGAGAGGGGCATAATTATCCATGTGTTTGCTAACAGATCTAAACCTTATGTAGCTATAAAAAGCTAGAGAGAGGAAGGGAGAGGAAATTCCCAGGAGAAGATCCCCAACCACATCCAGGGCTGTCAGATCTCCATAAATACAAAGCCCAGCAGTGGCACCAACTGAAGCATGAGAAGAAACCTCAAGATTTTAACACAAACCACAGAAATAACTTTGAATTGTCTTAAAACTAAACAATGACAATTCTATCCAATAAACTTGCAGCTGACACATGGACAGAGTGGGGACTTACTGGTGTTCCAGATGTAGTTAATGGAAACATGATGCCGAGAATAAGAAAGGTATTCAGTACATGTTGATTGAATGTAAAGAAGAGTGAATGAATGGCCGAACAGATGCCCAGACTGCCTCTTTCCCCTTTTACTTATTAGTTTTTTAAAGTTTACTTATGTATTTTGAGAGAGAGTGAGAGAACACACGTGAGCAGAACAGGGGTAGAGAGAGAGGGAGAAAGAGAATCCCAAGCAGGCTCTGCACTGTCAGCCCTGAAGTAGGGCTTGATTTCACGAACCGTGAGATCATGACCCAAGCCTAAATCAAGAGTCGAACGCTTAACCAACTGAGCCACTCAGGCACCCCTACCTCTTTCCTCCTTTAAATCTGTTGGAAAGATGTCTCTGAAGCTTCAAGCCCAAAGGTCCCACAGAGGTGTTGAACCATTTGACATTGGCACTCTGGAAACAGCTGATGGAACCAGAGATGGTTTCTAACTCAAAGATATCAATTTGTGGTTTTGCCATACACACAGGAAGGAGAACTGCAATACCTGTGGACCCTGATTCAAAAACTCCTGTTATTTACAATATGGATTCCAAACTATTTGAAGTCCAACAGAATCACGCACTAGGTGGCCACTTACTGGAGGCTGGGTTTGTTCTAATCCTCTTACATATCAACTCATTAAATCTTTATTACAACTTAAGAATATGTACTATCATTATCAACCCATCCTACAGGCAGTGAAACTGGGCTAAAAGATTACCTCATTAGCTCATGGTCACACAACTAATATGTAGAGGAGCCAGAACTCAAAAATTCCATCTGGATCCAGTGCTATGTTCTTAACTGCTACCCAATGCTACCTGTCCAAGTCTCACTTCCTGCCCCTCCTCCACACAAAATCACTTTTCCAATCAAAGTGTTTATCCACAGATATTCAAAGAACCTTCTAATCTCTGCAGGATGTGTTCCCTGACCTTCCTAGCCTACTGTTACCTCTCTCTTCTGAGTGCTCACATCACTTACTCTCCAATGAATGCAACCATAATTTATCTGTTCATATCACACCTCTCCAACTAAATCTTAAGTTCCTTTGGGGGTAGGACAGTGTGTTGTATGGAAGTCTGGGGATAGTCTGTAGAAAGATCTAGATATAAAGCCCAAATGCCATAATTATTACCCATGGGACCCTGAGTAAATCATTTAACTTTTTTACTCTTATATTCAAATCATATTCCTTAAGAGCTTATGGGGAGGGAAGATTAAAAGAAAAAATGTATATGAGTATCTAGGACGATGCCTAATATTGTAAGTCAGTGATTCTCAACCACTGGCTATTGCCCCCCAAGAGACATCTGGAAATGTCTGGGAATATTTTTGATAGTCATAACTGGAAACAGGTGCTACTGGCATCTAGTGGGTAGACGCCAGTGATGCTGCTAAACATTCTACAAAGTATAGGAGACGCCCCTACAACAAAGGACTATCCAGTCAAAATGGTAATAGCAGTAGTGCTGAGGTTGAGAAACCTGCTATTAATAAATTTAAAAATTTATTAAAAATATGTTTCCATTTCCCTCCCTTTCCTTAATTTTTATAGAACTCTGCTTATGGTAGGTATTCAGTAAATCTTTGTTGAGTAAACCTATTCATAAATGGGTAAGTGAAAGTATGAATCCTAAGATATTTTACTAGTAAACACTTGACTCGAGGGTGTCATCTAGCCATGGCAGGGGTTGCATGGGAATTAATTAACCTAGAACGGAACTTTCCAATATCCATGCACAGTGAAAGAAATTCTGAAGTAAATCCAATTTAATACCTGGGGCCTGTGCCCAAGGAAAGCGATTTCGAAGTTTGTCCTAGGAGAGCTGAAGAACTTAGACAAAGGTCAGCTCTCCCTTACTGATGCTTCCCAAGTGACTTGCTATTACCCTGCAGATACCCCCTCATCTGTTTCTAATCCCTACTCCAAAGAATAAGATAGCAAAAGAGCCAAAGACTATGGGAGAATTTGTTCAATCTCTCATCCCTCGTCTACCAACCACCTATGCAACAACCACACACAACCTGGAGCCCAATCAAATGAACTTTCATCAAGGCCATGGACTGAGGGGCACCTGGGTGGCTCAGTTGGTTAAGCCTCCAACTTCGACTCAGGTCATGATCTCCTGGTTGGTGAGTTTGAGCCCTGTGTGGGGCTCTGTGCTGCAGCTCGGAGCCTGGAGCCTACTTCGGATTCTGTGTCTCCCTCTCTCTCTGCCCCTTCCTCCCTTCTCTCTCAAAAATGAATAAACATTAAAAAAAAAAAAAGAGTGGATTGAAAAACATGGTGGGAGCAAAAAGAACATGCTTTACTTGAAGTCATTACTTGAAGTCATTACTTGAAGCCTTCATTAAACAGGCTCAGTAAGATCAACTGCAAGGAGTAGAAATCCAAGAATAAAAAAGCCTACATTCCTGGATAGAGTATAAATAATATTAACAAAAACCAGAAATGAGAGAGAGTAGAAGGATGAAGGGAAAGGAAAGGAAAGGAAAGGAAAGGAGCAGAAGAGAGAGAAAATAATTCCTTCCATCTTCCATTCTCCAGACTTGGTGGCAACATTTGCTTGCATTCCATCTTTTGCAGTCAGAATATATATATGATTTTTTGTGTAGTTATATATGAGAAAAGTTATAACGTTAGTCTCCAGTCATCTTTAAGCATCTCTGGGATGCTTAATCACCTGAACTAAATTACCTGCCTAGAACAGTGAGAAAAAGGCTTTTTCTTGCCTCAGGCCCATGAACACATCTAAACCGGGATTGTCCTCCCTGCTCTAATCACCTTCATCTGGCTAATCCCTACTCCCCTTTCTGGATTTAGCTTAGACATCACCTTCTCCAGGGATTCCCTCCTGACCCACCCCTAGAATATATATGGGCCCTTCGGAGCTTAGGTAGAAGCATCCCCACTGCCCATTCACTTACCTACTTACCCTTCTAGACTATAAACTCTTCCAAGGTAAGATTGTGTGGCACTGTTTACTATTTTATTTCTAGGGTGTAGCACTGTGCCTGGCACATATGGGTGCCCAATGAATATTTGTCAAATGAGTCAATATAAATCAGGAGACTTCCAAATGCATTCATCCTTACAATTACTTATTGAGTGCCTACTATGAACCACGTATAGGGCTAGACAGTGGGAAAACAACAATTATTCCCTTCATATTAATAACAATAACAGTAAAAACAATCACAGCTAATGTTTATTGGACATTTCTATGTACTAGGCATCATGCCAAGCTTTTCCATGTATACTCTTTTAATCATCCCATCCAAAACCCATGTGGTGGACATATTATCATTCTCATCAAACAGATGAAGAAAGATGCCAAGCCACTCCTATGGACCTTAACCACACAGACTCTGTGTGAAAGAATCTCTGACATTTAAGCTTTTCAAGGTCTATTTACATGGGCTTAACTCACATCAACTAAGAGAAAGTTACCTATGAATTCACCCATGCCCTCTGCTGACATCTGTCCCCTTGCCTAGAAAATCCCCATCCACTCTTCATATTGTCTGAAATTTGTTTTAAAATATTTTACTATCATGTGATGACACTCGTAATCGACATTCTAGATGCCATGAGCTCATGTTTGAAGGACACTTATCAGACTCCACACGCTTGAAATATCACTATCCAAATCTGCAGCAGAAAGTTTTGTAGTTATAAAAATGGAGGTTAGAAATATTTTTTTCATCTGTGGAATGAGGGGTTTTTAAGATAAATTGGTTAGAAAGGTTCATGTAGCCACTTCGTCTTTCCCTGCTGAGCTGTAAGGATCTGGGAGAGCCAGCTCCCTGACACCTCTGCAGCTGTGGAACTCCATCAGTGAAGAGACCCCCAGTTAATGAAGGATTTTTGTCATCTGACATCTGTCATCAGTCAGATGATTCTTCCCACAGAGTGGTTGCATGGCCTTCAGAGGGAATCTGCTGGGAAAGGGCTCATTGGAGCACCTACCAGAACAAGTGATGGAGATGTCACCAAGCATAAAGTAGGTTGTGGGAGTAATTCTGTGTGTGCTTGCTGATGCCTGCTCTATGCATGGCAGGAGTCAAAGAGTTGTTTTCCCAGTAACCTACACCTGGCAGTGAGGTTGTCAGACAGGGAGGTATGGAGTTTTCAACCTTTCCTGACTGCTACTGCTATTTAACAAAAGAGCCTGAGAGCTGTGGGCAGCCAGCCAGCTCAGGTGAGGCTACAACACCCTCTTCCCTGCCTTGGTCTCTAGGCAAACACCTCGTTCATCTTTCAGCACTAAGCTCAAAAATCCTCCCTGCTGTAAGGAAGGCTTACTTGGTGAGTCATCTCCCCTCAGGAGCTCTGAGGAATCATCTAGTTCTTGAAAAGGCTGCCAGCATGTGGCTGAGATCCTTCTGATAAACCCCAGTTGCTTAAGATAACCTGGGCAGGTCTCTTTCTGCATTCTGAAAAAGCCCAATTTAGCAAATGGGTTTATTTATGATTTATTGAGCCAGGAGCCACATTAGGTACTGAGGAAACACTGATAATCAGCACTGACGATGGGCCCAGTGAGCTTGGAGACAGCAGGGAGACAAGTAAGGCATCAGGCAGTTACAGTGCAGTGTGAGATAACTGCTAAGTCCAGGCCATTGTGAGAAGCCCATCAGAGACCAGGGAAGGCTTCCAGAAGTGACTATAAGCTGAGCCCTGAGGATAAGCAGGTATTAGCAAGGTGAAGGAAAGATGGCAGGAAGTGAAAATGCCAAGTGCAAAGGTCCAGAGCTGAGACAGAGATGCCATGTTCTGAGGTCTACAAAGGTTCAGCCTGCCTGCAAGTTTGGTCAGCTTGGAGCCAGTGCGAGGAGAGCAGCAACCTGGACAGTGGCTAGAGAAATATGGCGTTGTGAGAAGTTTGGGCTTCATTCATGAAAGGCTTTTAGCAGGAGTGCCCTGAACAGATTTCCATGTTCGAATGATTGTGCTGGCTCCAGGGAGGAGACTATCTCAGAAGATTAGCAGAGTAGAGGCAGAGAGAGGGGTGAGGAAGCTGTCAGGTGAATCTAGCAAAGAAAAGATGGTGCCTATCTCGGGGGAGTGTCTGTGGCCCTGTACTTCCCCTGTATCTGGGATAAAACTTAGGCGATGCTCAGTTTACAGTCTGTCTTCCTCTGCCAGACTGTGAAACTTGAGGGTAGAAATTGGAATTTACTTATCTCTGGAGCTTCAATACCTTATTCGGTACCTTCACTCTTATTCAGAGATAAGGGTGATAAAGCCCTCAGTAAAGGGTTGGTTGGTACATGTTGGTTGGTCCTCATGTACAAAAATGATTTCCGTTTGCTGGACTCCTCACCACCAGAACGCCACCCCACCCCTACATCCCATCCACATCTTCTCTGCCATTGCTGCCTCCAAAAGCCTCTTCAGCAACTACCATTCCCTTTTACATTTGGTTGCTCCAAGGGATAAGCAGACTCTGCTTCCCTTCATTAAGCACCAATTTTGATTCTAGTCTTCATAAGCCCACTAAACATTTCACACTGCCCTTTTCTCTCACTGTGGCCCAGCTCATCCCACTGCTCCATGCAGGCAAGACTTTACACAGGTCCCTCCCCCACCATCTTGAAAGTTTCCCAGGGGTGACCTCACCTACGTGGAGCAGCTACTCTCATCTGATATCCTAAATCCATCTCACTATTTAAGTGAAAATATAAGTCTTACCATCTGGAAGAAGCATCCAGGAACCCCAGTTAACCTGGTGCAGAATCCTACCTGAATGTAATCCCATTAATATATATTCCTGTCAACTGCATATGATTTGATGGTTTCCATGTTTTCTCTTCAAGGACATAATACCAGAGTATTGCAGATTCACCTCCTTATCTCTACCCCCTTGCTTGTACCATGCATTCAAACTCCTTCTCCATCCTCCCCTTGCCCTGGTCCCTGGATGAAAGAAACTTCTTCCAGCATACAGCAGTCTTCACTTTGACCAACCCCTGGGAACTGGGACTTGGCAAGGATGGATTTAGAAGCATTTAATCCAATCTACCTCTAGGCCTGGTCCACACCTCAGCCCTGTCAGCTGGCTTTATAATAGTGAGCAGTATGTCACCCAGAAGGGCCTTCATAGATTCTTAAAGAGAATTAAAACTGGATTGTATCCCAGGGACTCTTCTTTCCCCAGAGGCCATCATCTACCAGGGGCTGGTGCCCTTCCCTCCAAATAGGTTTGCACCAATGTTACCAAATAAAATGTAAGAGACCCAGTTAAATTAGAATATTAGGTGAAAAGTGAACACTTTTTATGTCTCACATATTGCATGGGATTTTTTATTTGCTAAATCTGACTGTCCTACTTTGTATGTGTTACTCAGGTTTTATAAAAATCACATCTATGCTCATTAATAGGTAAATACTTATCCAGAAAACAAAACATATATACATTTTTAAAATTTGGAAGCCTTGAAAATATTCTTGTGCTGTTTCTCACTCTGATGGATTCTTCTTACAAGGGTAGGTTTTTAATCATCTTTATAGCTCACTTGGAGTCCCTCACCTCTCTGCCCTACCTTTCTCAGTTGGTTTATAATTCTCTTCCCATGATTACTCTTTGCATCATTAAGTTCAACCACTTTGACCCTTCTTTCCTTCCCAAGCAATTACCATTCAATTGAGTACTTCACCTTGACTTGCTTGGTCTTATGATGATATATCAAAACATCTCCTCTTTACAAGTCAGTGGACCACATTAAGGAAACACTGAATGGCCAGTAAGTAGTTCCCCAATCAATTCTTCCAAATTGACCTCAATGATCAGATTCCTCTTCCTGATTGCCCTATGCTCTCCAACTCTGGGAAACCCTTCCAGAAAAGCAACTACAGAACCCCAATCCTGGTCTGCTTCTGATCTGGTCTATCATTTCTTCCCATCAGCTGGAGAAAGTCATAGTTGGAAGAAGCAAAGGACCAGATAAAGCTTTGAACAATTTTCTCACAAAGGAAAAGACTGGGACCTGGGGCCACCTCAACTATGTTGTTTACAAACGTCATGCTATTTTCAAACAGTGCCATATAAAGGGTCTAACATAACCCCAAGGAGAGGAGAGTTTAACCAATTTATAAATGCATGTGTGGGGGAAAACGGCATGAAGGGGCACTAACTTTCCAGTTTTCACAGAGAATAGCTGAGATTCCAAGTAAGAGATTGTGAGTAAGACTCAGAGAGAGAACCAGGGTAGCTGGCATGATCTTGTAAACTGTCGATGCTCCCTGGGTGGGCTGGTTAGGAAGGAAGGAAGGATATTACTAGATCCAGAAGGAATTGGTAGTGTATCAATGGGGAAAACCCACTTTGAATGACCAGGGTCACAAATTAAAAATAGCCATGGAGGTTGAGAGGTAAGTCATTGCTTCTTAAAACTTCCATTAGTATTATCATCACTTTCATCTGACTATCCCATCATTCCCCAAGAGGAAGGTTAGACAGATAATTATCACACATGCTCTATAGGGAAAGAAAATGCCTTGAGAAAAATGGAACTTCTAGTGACTCAGGTTTCCTGACTTCCGGTCCAGGATGCCTTCCTTGCCTAACAGATAGTTTTTGCTCTATTAGGTACCAGCTGGACATTGGCCAGAAAGCCACTTTCAGACTCATCTCAGTACCTCAGCACTTCGAGAATGTGCTGGGATTTGAGGCTGGGCTGTGTCAGGGTGAGCAACCCATTGGGAAGAGGAGGACTGGGTTTGGATCTTGGCTCTTTTTTTGCCAGAATGGATTCTCTCATCTCTAGCTGGGGATAATGACATTTACCTCACAGAGGTGCAGTGAGCTATAAAATGAGCTCACAGGTATAGAGTCCTGGCATATAACTGCAATATGCATAAACATCATTATTAACAATGACTCTGACTGTAGGTTCAGGAATCTAACTTGCATGGAGGAGTTCAAATATATGCCAATCCCCACTAAGATAGGGAGGCAATGGATGGAAAGTAGTTTTTCAAAGCTACCAAAAGACTTGTTGAGTTATATGGTTGTTTTTGAAGTGACAAGAGAAAGATGCCAATTAATAATGGCTCCCATTTGTTGAGCACTGGCTATGTGTCAGATACTGTGATAAACCTTTACATGTATATCCTCATTTTATCTCCCATCATCTTATGAGTTAGGTATTGTTCTTCTGGACTCCAATTTATAGTTGGGGAAACCCCTGCTTAGTGAGGTTAAGAAACTGCCTGATGTTATATAAGTGACAGAATCAGGACTCCTTAAATTAATGCTCTTAAACATACATGTGTAGTCCAACCAAACCATTCTTGTGTGTGTGTGCACATGCTTGCAAGCACGTTCATAAGGAAATATGCCAAGTATTGGCAGTGGTTACCTCTGGGTGGTCAGATTAAAGGTAATGTTCACTTTCTTCTTCCTGCCTTATTAAATTGACTATGTGCTCCTTTTATCACTGAAAATATTTTTCATTTTGATAACAAACACAAACCTTAAAAAATAAACAAAAATGTGGACACGTGGGGGAAGGAACGATATAAAAAGGCATGACATTTTCAAGGACCATTGTAATTTAACTTTCAGTTTTTTCTTTCAACCAAAGAAACCTTCACAGAATAAAATGAGCTTCTTGAAAATAAAAATTAAATTCCTCCCTGACACCGGAAATCTCAGGTTCCATTGGTTCTATCTTTCAAGAACATCTGAGTTCTAAATCTTAAATCTGCTCATGGTGTGAGCATCAACATTAAATCAAAGATTTTCCAGTTACTTATAATACCACCAATGAGTTCTTAAAATCTTTTGTTTCACTACATTTTCCGTTTGCACCACTATTTATAACTTATGAGCAAAACCCTTTTTCTTCTCTGCTTATTACTAAGGGACACAAAGATGATAGATCACCAAAGCGAACATCCATCTTGCTATTTGCTCTGAACTCTGAAGTCTTCCTTAAGGAGAACTGTGATGATAAATTAAGATTCATTACCCTGTGTAAACAGAGCTAGTCTTCAAAGATGGCCTCTGGGAGACTAAGGAATTGAAAGTAAATCAAAGGAACTCAAAAAGGATGACTTTCTCTTGTTTTTCTGCTGTTAGCAACAGTGCGTGAGGAGCATGAGAGCGCCACCTGTCCTCCAGAGCCAGGGCCCCGGGGTCTTGCTGGTGAGAGCTGTTGGGGTCCCCCACACCATATGATCTGGGAGGATGAGAGGGAGGTGTGCTGAGAAGAAAAGAGGGAGGCTGAGGGAGGCAGAAGCTGTGCCCTCCCGTCTATCCCATTAGAGCTTGGTTACAAGACGAGGCTAAAGGGCTCTCATGGGAGCAAATGGTTTGTAGTTCAATTAAGCAAGGTGTCCAGACTGTGTTCACAGACCTGACTTCCTGGGAATGCCCAGACTTGGAATGATCTGGAATGACAGTGGCTGGGCTCAATGTATGAATGTGGCAGGAAGGTAATATAGCCAAATTTACATTGATACCAGACTACTAAATCACTGAAAAACCACCACTAAAAACTATGGGCCTATGAAGAAAATAGAGACAACTTGTCTGCCTGGACTTTCTTCTATTTAATTTCACTGAACAATGCCCCCACATAAGCTTTAGAAAACTCACCTGTACATTTGCATGACTGTTTTGTTTATCTGTTCGAATTTTGGTGATTTTCAAAGTAGAAAAGTGAGATTAATGATCAAAGTCTTCAAGACTCCGATTTCAGACACCTGAGATTGTGCTGTTGGGGTCACATGCTTATTATGCAAATCTCTCTGGATAGCATTTCCTGTTCCACAGGTTTCCAGAGTCTAAAATACACCCACAGTCCATAAAGTCTGGAAATACAAAATATTATTTTTAGTATTTTATTTTTTACCGATTGAAGATGTCCTTGACAGAATTTTGTATATTTTATCTATGGTTCCAGAATTAACAGACACCATATGCATATATATTCTCCCTCACCCTCTGTTTTTTTTTTTTTTTAAGCTTTTCTTTCTATCTTCTTTAGTCTTGACTCATGACTCATTTTATTTTGAGCTACAGTATCAGTCAGGGTTTGATCAGAGAACCAGGACCAACACGTAACAGTGGATTTGTGATAGGGAATTTGGTCTCACACAATTGTGGGGACCAGTTCCACAGCCTACATAGATGTATACAAGGCTGTTGCTTCTCTGTCCGGGGCGAATTCTGAAAGTCAGCAGGGCAAGTGACCCAGAAGAAAAAACTCAAGTGGGGAAGAGCGAGGGCCCACAGAAACATGTAAGGAAGAGCTGGAACCCAAGAAAAGGGACAAGGACCCATCTCTCCGCCTCACCCTCCATGATCTACATTAGAGCTGAACACACTTCTGGACCAGGCATCAGGGGAGCTGGAGGAGGAAACCGGGAGCTGGAGGAGCCCTATACCCTGCCCTGGCCTGGGGATCAGGCAACTGAGGGAAGGAACCCAGAGGAGCTGGGACTCCATAAAGGTGAATTATCAGACGATGGTACCCAGTGCCTCATACCAACCTTCTGAGTGCACATGCACACACACACACACACACACACACACACACACACATTCTGCATCTCATGCCCAAGGCCTCCCGTGGCCCACACTAACCCAGAACAGTGCATGGAAAACTTCTGGGAAACACTGCACTAGCTTAGTTAAGTCAACGGAAAACAAATCCCCCACGGCTTCCACTTCGAACTCAGGCTCTCTGGGCATCAGCCTCAGAGTGAGGCCGTGAACATTTTATCTCCAAAATGGTATAAAGTAGGGATTGGCAAACCTTTTGTGTAAAGGGCCAGAGAGTAAGTATTTTAGGCTTTGTGGGCACATATGGTTTCTGTCTCATTCTCTTTATGATCTTTTAAAAATGTAAAATCCATCCTTAGCTGGCAGGCGCGAGTTTGCTATTCCCTGGGAAGAGGGCCACACAGCCTGAGAGTCTGGAGGCCAGGCTGCTTCTCTTGGCTCTGCCGTGAATCCCCTGGGACCTAGAGCGAGTCACTTCACCTGAGGGCCTTGGACCTGCTCATCGGCAAAGTGAGTGTTGTGGCCTAGATCAGCATGAGGGATGCACGCTAAAGACATAATGAGTCTGAATTTTGAGGGGAGTGAATTGCTTGAAAGTTCAATATAGATTTTTATTGTAACATAGATTATCATTATTAAATATAGATTCTTCTTGGGAATTAACTCAAGTATGCATTTCTTCTTTTGAATCTGAATTAATGTATATGACTTTAATAATCCTGGGTAGACTAGATACCTTTTTCTAAATGGAATTTTGAGGGAAGATGGAAAAAGCCTTTGTCTCCTCCTCCTCCACTTTTGTCATTAGAGCATCATCTTGGTGGGAGAGGTTTTACGAGAAAGGAGATTTAGACTGAATTGTGAGAATGTGCAGGGGCGCCTGGGTGGCTCAGTCGGTTGAGCGTCTGACTTCGGCTCAGGTCATCATCTCACAGTTCGTGGGTTCGAGTCCCGCGTCGGGCTCTGTGCTGACAGCTCAGATCCTGGAGCCTGCTTCAGATTCTGTGTCTCCCTCTCTCTCTGACCCTGCCCTGCTCACACTCTCTCTCTCTCTCTCTCTCTCAAAAATAAAACATTAAAATTTTTTTTTGAATTGTGGAAATGTACAAAAATCATGTTTATTTGTTGTTGCAAAAAATAACAAATCTACTACTTGTTTACGGAGAAAAGCCTGAAACAGGCTTACACAAATGCCATCAGCACACTATTTTTTTGTAAGGATACATTTCAATCTATTTCGAAACATAGAAGTCAGACTGGTAAATTGGGAACACTAATAGAGAATGCCTTTTGCAAACACAGCAAATTAAAAAGCGCACAACATATAATGCTTCCATTTATTTTTAGGTGGACAATTATGGAAATTGCAAATCTGGATCCACCGGGCTTTAAGACTACATTCTCAATGACTGATACTTTTGCCAGAAATAATGGGACTGACTCAGGACTAGCGACAGAAGATGCACAAACCCAAGACTTCCATTTTAAGAAGGAATATTTATTTTATTCAACAAACATTTACTGAGCCTTGCTGATGTGTTAGATGCTATGCTAGTGGAGAGGCCCACTCAACCCAAGACCCTGAAGCTCTGGGTTTTGCAATGCAGTTGATGAAGCGTTAAACGTCAGCTTTAAAAATCGGTGAAGGAGAAGATGAGCCAGTTTCTGTAACTGTCCCCAGATGAACTCTTACCACTTGGTCAGTGAGGCAGGGTCCTTGGGCTAAAAGATAAACTTAAAAAAGATTAAATAGAGCACGGGGGCACTGGGGTGGCTCAGTCGCTTAAGCGTCCAACTTTGGCTCAGGTCATGATCTCATGGTTTGGGAGTTCGAGCCCTACATCAGGCTCTGTGCTGACAGCTCAGAGCCTAGAGCCTGTTTCAGATTCTGTGTCTCCCTCTCTCTCTCTGTCCCTTCCCCACTCGCACTCTGTCTCTCTCTCGTAAATAAACATTAAAATAATAATATAATAATAATAATAATTTTTAAAAGATTAAATTGATCAGTAAGAGAAGAATGGTATAAAAGATATTTGAGGGATAATAACTTGCAATGGCCTCTCCTTGTAACAACCGGATCAATGACACACATCAGTGACCACCATTCTGCTATATTATCTCTGGATCGTGTACACTGGAAGGAGGCAAGCATAAAAATGACATGAATTGTCTTGCTGTAAATCATAACACCGAGTATTCTAATTCTTTGTCTCAAAAGCAACTGAGCATGGAATTGGCCTGACTGGGCTATAAAAGATATGAAATTCCAGCAGACATTTCTGAAAAGCAAATATTCCTGAAGACTGCAGGTTTGTTTTTTGTCTTTTTTTCTTTTTGAAGACTCCTAACTTAGGTCAGCTAATAACAGAATGAAAGAAACCTCTTAAAGATATACTTCCCAGTCACAGAACTTTTTTTCTCTCTCTAGAATCTGAGGTCACCCACTAGCTTTTAGGCTTGAAGTACCAAAATGAAAAAATCACCAGGCATGAGTACTCCAAAATATTCTGGGGAGCAGAAAGACGTACATGAAGATATCACTACTAAGTCACATCTTAGAGCCATTTCTCTACCTTCTATTTCTGTTGCATTGTCCAAAAACATTTTTGGAGGGTGTCTACACATTCAAGAAACTTTGCCACTTCGTCTTTATGCTGAGGTCTTGTCATGAAAACAGCTGTGTTAAATTCCAGGAACCCTTTTTAAGCAGAAGCTCTTCATTATTTTCTTTGACTAAAAAGGTATATTAGTTAGAAATAAGTATATCCTATTCTATATCTTCAAACCTGGCAATAAGTGGTTAGCTAGCAACTGGGAGGAGGGGGCAGATGCTCTAACTGGGCACATTCCTCTTCAGACCTCAGGACCCCTAGAGAAAGAGGCCATGGGTAGAGGGAGACTTTTCCAGGTGTTTTCTCCTCTTGGCAGAGAACAAACAAACAAACAAACAAAAACATGGCTTAATTTCTGGGGCTTCCTGCCTCCAGAATTATGAGAAAACTAATTTCTCTTCTTTAAGCCATCCAGTCTGTGGTACTTGGAAGTCTTTGCAAATAAATACACTTTTTAAGGCCAAATAATATTCTACCATACGTATATGCCATTTTTTATTTATCCATTCATTTATCAGTGGACATCTGGGTTGTTTCTACTTCCTGGCTATTGTAAATAATGCTGCTATAAACATTGGTGTACAAATAGCTGAGTCCTTGTTTTCAATTCTTTTGGGTAGGTACCTTAAAAGTAGAATTTCTTGGTCATATGGAATTCTAATTTTAAAATTAAATTTATTTAGTTTAATTTTTTTGAGGAAGCACCATAGTGTTTTGCATTTTATATTTTACTCATCTCTCATGGCAAAAGGTTGTAGAGGAAATATAAAACAGGAAATATAAAACTATTTATATACATAGTATATATAAAATATGTATATATATTAGTTTGGATTCTGTAAAATTTGACCTCCATTCTTTTCCAAAGCACTTGTCTTCTACTATGATGAAAACTTTGTTATAAAGACAAAATTGGCTTTTAATCATTTTTATTAGTTATTTTAAGTCCTTTATCTTTGCCCAACATTTTCATTTTATTTACAGGTTTTCCCAACCTCTGGTTACTCATACCATTAAGTTCAACTACTTTGACTCCTTTTCACTTCCCAAGCAATTACTCTTAAATGTCCATATCACTGTGACAGACAACATCTTGTTTCAGTTTCTATCAGTAGATCTCCTTTTCCACTGGGTAATGATCCATGATAATGAAAAATGATGAAATGGACTGGGTGCCCACACCTCAGGAATTGCCCCAAGAAGGCCCTTACTTTCCCACTGAGGGAATTTCTCAAGAGGAGTAACTTTGGACTATAAACATTGAGTCTGAGCTGTGCCACAGTAGCTCTACATTAGCTGGAGAAGCCTTGGTCAGGCAAAGCAAAGAAATCTGTATGGAAGGATAGTACTTCTCCCAAAAGCCTCTGAGAAACTGCCCCTCTATCTGTATAGATCAGAACATTTGGACACTCTGCAAATGTCCCACGGAAACTCATCTAGCTTTATCCTAAAGAGATTCTAGCTGCCGCATTTATGTGGGTGATCAAGTGCATCTGTGAGTCTTGGAAAAAGGGATAGAGAAGAATTACAGCCAACACTCCAGGGCCTGGTTAGTGATGAGAGAAGTGATGTGATGATAGAAGAATTTTGGAAGGCAGGAGGGATTTGACAGAGATAAGCAGGTGCCCCAAGTAGGCTAATTATCACAAAAAATAAAAAGTTGAAAAATTTAATGTTTATAGCAGCACTTTCAGCAATAGCCAAAGTTATGGAAAGATTCTAAATGTCCATCAACTGAAGAATGGCTAATGAAAATGCGGTCTATATATACAATGGAATACTACTTGGCAATGAGAAAGAATGAAATCCTGCCATTTGCAGCAACATGGATGGAATTGGAGGATATTATGCTAAGTGAAATAAGTCAGTCAGAGAAAGATACCATATGTTTTCACTCATATGTGGCTCTTGAGAAACTTAACAGAAGACCATGGGGGAAGGGTAGGGGGAAAAAAACTTACAAACAGAGAGGGAGGGAGGCAAACCATAAAAGACTCTTAAATACAGAGAACAAACTGAGGGTTGATGGAGGTGGGGGAGAGGGAAACATGGGTGATGGGCATGGAGGAGGGCGCTTGTTGGGATGAGCGTTGGGTGTTGTATGGAAGCCGATTTGACAATAAATTATATTCAATAAAATAAAAAATAAATGTAACAAGTAAAATAAAGAAAGATGCCACTAGATTAAATGTATTAAGGAAGTGGTTTGGGGGAGAAATTTGAACAATTAGAATAAAACAGATTGTTGGAAAAAAGTATGATGGTATCAGACAGGTAGGTTATCTTGTGACGATACCACTTTACTTTGGTTAAGTAGGAGGTGGTTAATAACCAGCAAGCGGTATCAGGGAGGGCTCTGAGGTGCTAGTAAAGTTCTTTTGCTTCATGTAGGTGATGGTTAATACAAAAACTCACTAGCTGAACACTTAACGATTTGTGCCTTTTTCTTTATGTATGTTAGGCTTGAAAAAAAAAAGTTTATTGGAAGAAACACTCCTGGAATGATAGAATAAAACACCCAAAAGTCTACTCCTCCATAAAAGCAATAAGAACACTGGGGAAAAAAATTATCAAAAGCAACTTTTTCAGAACTCTTGAAATTAACCTGAAGGAGCCTAGGAAACACTTATTCAAGAAAAATGGATGAATCTCAGTAAGTACAGTGAGCTTTGTGGCATTTTAACTTACACTACCACCATCCCTTTCTCCCCAGCTCCACACAGCCTTGAATATCAATAGCTCACCGCAACTGTCGTAGCTGTGGAAACACGCAGCGTAGCTGAACAGGGTCAGGAAAAGTTTGAAGACCTGTAAAAGCCCCATCCCCAGATGACTGTCAGTATTTGACCTATCCGGCAACTGGAAATGAAAATTTCCATTTTTCAGAACAGCCTTATTCCTAGGGCATTTGTTGAAAACAATCAGTGAAAATTGTCTAACATCTGTAGCTGCCTATTTGCAAGTCATATGCTTGCATCGAGAATATACCAACAACACTTCCCACTCAATAACAAGTAAAGCCAACTGATAGAATTTTTAAATGGACAAAGGATTTAAATAGACATTTCCCCAAAGATACAAGTAGCCAAAAGTGCATGAAAAGGTGCTCAACATCATTAGTCATCAGGGATTGTAAGTGCAAACCACAATGAAAGGCCACTTCGCACCCACTTGGGTGGCTGTAATAGACAGATAGCAACAAGTGTCAGTGAGAATGTAGAGAAATGAGAACCTTCACTGACTGCTGGTGGGAAAGTAAAATGATAAAGTCCTTTTGGAAAACTTGGCAGTTTCTAAAAAGTTACACATAGAGTTTCCATATGACCATCAATTCTATTCTTAAGCATACATCCAAGAGAACTGAAAATATATATCCACACAAAACTTGTATACCAATGTTTGCAGCAGCATTATTTGCAATAGTGAAAACGTGGAAATGATCCAAATGCCCATCAACTGATGCATAAACAAATGTGCTGCAGTCATACTATGGAGTACTATGTGGCAATATAACGGAGTGAAGTTCTGAAACATACTACAACACAGATGAACACTGAAAGCGCAATGTTAAGTGAAAGAAGCCAGTCACAAAAGACCACAAACCAAAACACCCAGAATGGGCAAATCTATAGAGACTGAGAGTAGATTAGTGATTGCCAGAGGGTAGGAGATGGGGGAAATGGGGAATGACTGACTGATACTGGAAATGGGGCTCTTCTGGAATGATGAAATGTTCTAAAAGTAGATATTGATGATACTCTGTGAATATATAAAACCATTTTCTTGCACACTTTAAAAGGGTGAATTTTATAGTATATGAATTATAGCTCAATAAAGCTGTTCAAAAACAATAAAGTTTACTTTAAAATTCCTTCATATTATTATTAATCATATTACCCTACCCAAAGGGTAAGGCAGTTTTTCAAGGCATGGATGCATGTGCCATATAAACAGGGACACTGTATGTCTTGTACACCAGTATTTCCCTAAAAGGTAGAACCAAGGCTAAAACATAATATATGGTCAACAGAGATCCTTTTATGAATAAAAAAAGTAGAGAGATTAAGAAGCTGTGTAGAACCAGATTTCCTGGGATGCCTGGGTGGCTCAGTCAGTTAAGCATCCAACTTTGGCTCAGGTTATGATCTCGTGGTTCATGAGTTCAAGCCCTGCATTGGAGCTCTGTGCTGACAGCTTGGAGCCTGAAGCCTGCTTCAGATTCTGGGTCTCCCTCTCTCTCTATCCTCCCCCCCTCATGCTCTGTTTTTCTTTCTCTCTCAAAAATAAATAAACAATAAAAAATTTTTAAAAAAGAACCATATTTCCTGATTTCTGATTCTTTCATCTACAGTAGAGAAGGATGGGATATAGTGATGCAAGGAGCTTGAGGTGTCCTGGTCAGAATGCAGCTTATATAATTATTACTATATACTCTTTATGGGGGAGTGGATATGCTGTCTATTGGGGATGGAGATCCTCTCTACTGGAATAGACATGCTATTTGGGGGATGGATAGTAACTGACAGAGCGTCATAGCAAAAAGAACTCAGGCAGGTAAACCTGGGCTCGATTCCAGGCTCTGTTCCTTAGCAGGTGTGCTTACCTAATCTTTCTCAGCCTAAATTGCTTCATCTATAAATGGAGATAATACTCACCTCTTGCCTCACAGAGTTGTTGTAAGAATTAAATGAGAAGAGTATATGTAATGCATATGGCTCATATGGATAATATTTGATACACATTTTTATTGACATTGATAACATCTAATGAAGAAATAGGTTTTTCAAATATGTTGTAAAAAAAAAAAAAAAGGAAAGAAAGAAAGAAAAGAAATGAAGATGGGCCAGTAGTTGTTTTCACACCTCTCAGGAGGCTCTGAAAAGGTCTGGAACCTCACGCCTACCCTTCCATCATGGCAGCATTCAGCAAGGTAGAAAAATGCAATAACCTCTCCCCTACCACAGCTCCCACTTGCTACCAGCCATCAGCCTGGCTTGAAAGCAACATAATTATCTAAGGGGAATGGCGTTAAAAGGTAAGAGACAAGACATACCTATCCCTGGACACAGGTAATTTATACCCAAGTCAACCAAGTATTTTCCCTGTTTTATAATGCTGCCATGTTTAATGCTTTCTTTTTCTAATTAAAAAGGAGTACCTGCCCATAAAAATGCAAACTATGTCCAAGTACATAAAATAGAGAAGGGCTGACTGAACCTGATCTGGTTCCCATTAGAAGCTGTAACTTCATTAAAAGAGAAAAAGATGCTTTCATTGTGTTTGACACCTATTAATAACATATCTGGAGAAACAAGTTACAATGCTACAGAGTAATCTACAATTGCAAGAAAGAATTGCGATTGTTTAAGATACAATTTATATAAAGCAACCAGCACAGTGGCTAGCAAGTTGTAGGTACTCAGTAAATGGCAACTATTATTTTAAACACCCTTTTCTTAACTGCTCGCTCTGCACAGTGTGCATTACCATGGAATAAACTTAATTGAATAGTGCCCTCCAGAGGCCACTGGGAATTCAACTGCATGGACTATTGAAAGTCTGGAAAAAGACCAAAGAGAAACACAATTTGATTTTCTTTTGTATTTACACAGAGTCAGCACTCAAACATAGTGTCTTGAGACTTATTAGAACCTGACTGATTTGTCATCCACCTCAGCCTTTTGGCCAGGGCATATTTGCTTGCAAGGGATACAAACAAGAACATAGAAATCTGGAAACAAGTCCAGTGAAGCGCCGTGGGAACTGCTGCTGGGAACTGCAAGCCCCCAAGCCCCCGGAAACTCCTGTCCCATCCCTCTCTCTCTGGGGACATTGTCTCTCAGCCCTGTCCCTTTATGCACGTTCACTCTGCGTTCCTCTGAAGGAACAGCTTCCTCCTTCCTTCAGGCATGTGGCTCTGGCTCTCTCAGGACATGATTCCTGACCTGACTCTGCTTGACCTTTCAGCTCATCTAAAGAGCTAGGCAGCTTGGTCTCTCACTGGCTTGATTCCAAATTCCCAGGAGACAAAAGTGATTACCAGTCAAGTTTAGTGGCTGGACTCAGTTAATCCATCCCTGCTGGATAGCTGTTGGGTGGAGATAGGGGTGCGTGTGTGTCTGTGTGTGTGTGTGTGTAGGGGGAGGGAAATAGGGTGAGAGTAACACGGTACAAAACATTTAGAACATACAGAACTGTGGAAAACACTTCAAAGAGTCCGTGTTTCTAATACCAATGAGCTTCTTTTTATAGTTTGCCATGCACCGCACCTGCCACTAAGAGCTTTATAAGCACCCTCTCATTTAATCCTCACAAACTTCCTATTCAATTTGGTCCTGTTATCATCCCCCACCTTCATAAGTAGCTGCTGAAAACAGTGGTTGTGTGCTGTCCAATAAGTTGTCCCAAGCATTTTATTCCCATTTGACAGATGAGGGAACTGAGGCTTGGAGAAGTTGCACCAAAATTTAAGCCAAGGCAGTGTAATTCTAAAAAGCCGGCCATGAACCACCAACCATACCCCGGAAGAAAGGCCAGAGTTAGTCTCAGTCTTAGGGAGTTTATAATCTGATTCGGGGAGACAAGATTTACATGTCATTAGTAAATGACACGAAAGTGATTAAGTACTAAATCGTGTGTTGCCACCGTATTAGTTTTCTCCTGCTGTGTAACAAATTACCACAAATGTAGAGGCTTTGGAGCAACATGCATTTGTTAGCTTCTGGTTCTGCAGGGCAGATGGACAGCAGAGCATGGTGGGGCTCCCTGCTAAGTGCTTCATGAGATTGACATCAGGCATTGGCTGGGCTGTCAACAGGCTCATCTGAGGCTCGGGGACCTCTTCCAATCAAGCTCACTGGCTGTTGGCAGAGTTCAGTTTGTTGCAGTTGCAGAACTGAGGTCTGTCATCCTTCTACTGTCCACAGGTCTGTAGAGGTTACACCTTTCTGTTGTCTGTTCACAACATGGGTATTTGCTTTTCTCCAGGTCAGCTGGAGCATGTCTCCCTGACTGCCCCTTCTGCCACCAGCCAGAGGAAACTTTCTACTTCTAAAGGGCTGATGTGATTAGGTCAGGTCTACCTGGACAATTGCCCTTTCTTACAGTCAACTGTGTCTTATGACATAAGTTGATCATGGAAAGTAGAAGTCATCAAACTCACAGTCCTGGGGGTTTTGAGGTTGTGGACAAAGTAGAAATGTGTGGAATCCTAAGCACCATCTTAGAATCCCGCCTACTACACCCATGAAAGTGGATTACGTGTGTGTGTAGGTCAGAGCTATTCCCAGAAGTGGGGAGAGGGAAAGATTTCATGGAGGGGTACGTGCAGTGAACGCTGAAGGACAGAAGGGCCACACTGGAAAAGACAGCGTTTCCCCTTAGGAACTCAGCACCATGACTCAAGATAATTTGGGAAAATTAATGGGTAAGAATTTCAAATATCAGAAGAAATTTTAGCACTGAGATGGAGGAGGTGACTAGCACTATTAGATGTTATAACATGATCAAAATACTGTGTCATGAGCATAAAAATAGACATATAGATCAGAAAAAAACAGAACACCCTAAAATAGAGATGTGTGTGTGTGTATATATATATATGTGTGTGTGTGTGTGTGGGTATATGGGTGTGTGTGTATCCCAATAAATCAACCTTCACAAATTAATTGAGCAAAATTATTAATAAATGGTGCTTGGGGGCACTTGGGTGGCTCAGTCAGTTGAGCGTCTGACTCTTGGTTTCAGCTCAGGTCATGATCCCACGGTTTGTGAGTTTGAGCCCTGCGTCAGGCTCTGCAATGTGGTGCAGTTGCTTGGGATTCTCTCTTTCTCTCCCTCTCTCCCCCGCCCCCTTCTCTCAAAAATAAATAAACTTAAAAAAAGTTTGGATAATTACACAATTTAGAAAAAATTAGATAAAAATTTTTACTATACATCAAAATAAATGCCACCTAAATTAAAATTTAAATTATAAAGATAAATTTAGAATATGATGATGAAGCTTTGTAAAAGAAAGGTTCTGGCCTTTGGGGAAATGGCAATAGCCTAAGATTTGAAAAGACACGAAAAGAAAAAAACTAAGACTCATCCATAGAGGCAGTTAAACTTCTATACAGTCATAGCAATAATCTATTACAAGACTCAGGGGAATTGTTAGAAAATGTTTATTTTTGAAAGAGAGAGCATGAGTGGGGGTGGAAAGGGGGAAGAGACACAGAAAGAGAGAGAATCCCAAGCAGTCTCTACACTCTCAGTGCAAAGCCCAATGTGGGGCTCGAACTCACGAAGAACCGTGAGATCATGACCTGAGCAGAAATCAAGAGTTGGATGCTTAACTGACTAAGCCACTCAGGCGCCCAAAGACTGAGGGAAATTTTAACCACATAGGGGAAAAGGATTAAGATCTATAACATCTAAATACATACGCCAGTGCTGAGAATTAGGACCCAACAGATAGTGGGCAAAAGACGGGAATAGATGATGTAGACAGCAGGTAAAAATACAATAGAAATAAACAAAACTAGGGGAAAACAGTTAAAGTCCCTGATCAAATAAATGGAAATTAACACGATAAAAGTGAGCTATATTTCTATTAATTAAACATAATTACTAATTTAAATTACATAATTTAAATTACAATACCCAATCATGAAGTAGTCCTAGTACACTGGCACTCATACATCTTTGGTGACAGAGTGATTTGGCAAAACGTCTTTTGGCAAAGTACCTTCAATCCAGGAAATCTGCCTTAAGAGCATGATTCAAAAGAAAAAAAAGTCATGGTCACAAGCATTTTCAATACAATGTTATGCATAGTATATTGAAAAACTGAGAAGAACAGAAAAAGCATTCTTGCCTAAATTATCATTGATTGTGCTTATCAAGACTATTTAATAGGGTGAAACGTTTAAATGTACTAATTGAGAAAGGATAAAACAGATTTCTGCATGAAGTATGACTCAATATTTGAAAAGCATCCCTATGGTATTAGTAAAGCTGAGGGGAAAAATAGCACTTTCATATATTGTCAGGGGGGATACAAATTAGTATAACCTCTTGGGTGAAGCAATTTGCAAGATGACTAAAAAATTTTAAATGTGATTTGAGGATTACACTTCTAGGAATTTATTTTTCACAAAAATGTACATGTACCTTAATGTACAATACATAAAGACACATCAACATAAAATTTATTGCAGAATTATTGACACAAATAAAAGACTGTACAATGAAAATGCCCATCAATTGATGACCAATTAAATAAATCATAGTAGAACCCTGTGGTGGAATGTTATATAAATAAATGAATTAAATGTGACATGTTAAAATGTTACATTTAACATTAAATGTTATGTTAAAAACATATGTTAAATGAATGAATGTGACATGTTCTGATTTGAAACAATCTCTAAGATGGATTTTTAAGAACAACAGAAACGTTAAGACGCAGAATAGTGTGAATAGTGTATCCCCATCTATATAAAAGTGAAATAGAGGGGCACCTGGGTGGTCAGTCGTTTGAACATCTGACTCTTGATTTTGGCTCAGATCATGATCTCGCAGTTTATGAGTTCAAGCCCCACATCGAGCTCTATGCTGATAGTGTGGAGCCTGGCTGGGATTCTCTCTCACTCTCTCTGCCCCTCCCCTTCTCTCTTTCTCTCTCAAAATAAATAAATAGGGGTGCCTGGGTGGCCCAGTTGGTTGAGCATCCAACTTCAGCTCAGGTCATGATCTCACAGTCTGTGGGTTCGAGCCCCGCATCGGCTCTGTGCTGACAGCTCAGAGCCTGAAGCCTGCTTCAGATTCTGTGTCTCCTTCTCTCTCTGCCCCTCCCCTGCTCATCATCTGTCTCTGTCTCTCAAAAATAAATGTTAAAAAAAAATTAAAAAAAAGAAAGAATTTTAAAAGCTACAGTTAACATGAAGTACTAAATATTTTTTAAAAATTTCACCTTTAGTAAAAGAAATTATATAAAGTGAACATTATTTTTAGGAAAAGCTATATAGTTAAATATACTTCAAGGTTTTCAAACATGTGACTTAACGCTCTGAGATGTGATCACTGAAATTCAGAATGAATGGATGTTGGTTTTAAAGGATGCCATGGCTGGAGAGGTCTCTCGAAGCTGAGGCGATCCCAATGGAAGAAATGTAATAGTGTGCAGCAGCTGATCAATTACAACATCTATTTTCCAACCCCATCCACCACTTGTACTGCGTTTTGGTTGAAACTTTGTATTAATTTTCAACTTGGTTGAGCTTTCTTGCAAGGTCATTGAAAGATATTAACTTTTAAAATAGTTTTTAAACACCTAAGTTTTATAAAATTCTTAGGTAGATTTAAGAAAAATAGAGAAGTTTGCTCTCAAGATTTCAAAGATGCATATGAAATATTTTGTTGACAAGTAGAATTTTTTGTAAAAAAAAAAAAAGTCATATACATGTGGAAATATTTCCAAAAGTCCATTTTGAAAATGCTCTTTCCGAAGCATGAGTTTCTTTCAAATAGCAGTTACTCTCTTACTGTTGCAACATTATCTTTACAATGGCTAAACGGGTTATGAGTGTTTGGCTTGCAAAAATAGCCTCCTAGCCTCCAGACAGCAGGCCATTGAAAACCACTTGTTTTCATAGATAAGGTGGGCCAATTTCAAACACTTGTCTTTTTTGTAGAAGAGAAACCAACAGTCATCCTTAAGTGCGATTAGTCCAAATGCTATATGCCTCAAGATAAACATCAGACCTCTTTGGCAAAACATTTTCATGATTATTCCCCATCTTATTACAGAGAAGAGTAAAAATCCAACTGATTTTAAAGGTCTTATTTTTATAAAATTAACCATATTGATGATATTCCCTGGCATTTCTGGCATCTCTGTCTTTGGTCTTCTAACTTCTTTGCACATTAACTCTCCCAGGACCAATTCCCAATGAATCAATTTCATGTTCTGGCCTATTTTTGTAAACTTACTCTGAATTCTTTTTTATTCTAGTCAAAGCAGCTGTTACCTTACATAATTTTCCCATAAAGCATTATTTTAACTAACAAAGTCATTGACTTTTGAAAATATATCTTTTTTGGTACCTCTTTCCTTTAGTGACTCACAAATAAGTAGGTGTTCCATTTCATTACTGAAACAGAATCGAGCAAATACCCTTATTTGGAACATGTGAGAAACAGCAGTACTTTCCTCCAACTGCCTAGCAAACCTCCCACACTGCATACTGTTTCTTTAAAATTTTAGCAATGTTTCTGTGCATCTTCCAACAGAATTTGCTGACAAAACCAGGCATTTTGCATTGTACCTATATTGTTTTCCATGGGTTATTTTAGCTATTTTTACCACATGAGGAAGAATGAGGGTTTTCCTAATGATGTGACTTTTTGCCTTAAGCAATTAAGTAAGAAAAAATTCCAAATAGGTTTTTAAATATTCGGTTTAGTAACATTCCAGACAAGATTTAGTATTGCATCATTTAAAACATTACTAAAACATTTAAAACTATTTGTATTCATGCTGTGGATGTTTAGATTTTAAATATCTTCCTAATTATGATGGCTTCGTACCATTATTAAGTATTATCTCAAGGTATAATCTATGCTTACGGTGAGGATTTTCTTTAATGATAGGGGCTAGAAATTTGTATTTCATGTAGTCTCTTGTAGCTTCAAATTTTTTTTTTTTTTGGTCTGACCTCTTGTCAATCTGAATAGATTGCCCTGGTTTGACCACATATTGTGGCTGAACATATACCAGTAGTAAGAGAAGGGCCAACCCAGCCATTTTCTTATGGTTGGCTTACACTGGCACTAATTATGTTATTTTTAATCCTCTTTTTTTTCCCCCTGAAGGACTTTAGTTTATCTGTCCATTTGGTAAAGTTTAATTTAATTAAAGTGAAATAATTTAATCCATAAACCTATTTCACTGAGTGAGCTTATATAAACTGCAGTTCCTTGAAATAAGTCAAAAGTGAATTAATCAGTGAGGGGGCGGGGGTCTTTGTGAATCATCCTCTCTTCCCTCAGGACAAATCACATATCTAACAGACAGGACATAGGACCTGATATACAAATTGAGTGAGGATGCCAGGGTCAACCATATTAAAATGTTTACTAAGCTCAATTTCTAATTTTTTTTAAGATAAAAAGTATATCTTTGGATGCAAATAAGTTTTTCACTTATTTCAACGGAGCCTCTAAAGCATGAACCATTTCTAGAGACTGTCGTTTAAGTCCTCTCTGCTTATTCTGCTGGGTCAGACAAGGACTTCACAGAAATGGACATCTGGACTAAATAAAGCTCTTGAGTCAGAAAGAAACCTCAAGACTTGCCATGCAATCTGACAAGACCTGTACTTAACAGAGGCTGGATTTTTAAGAAGGACGCCCACTCCTTCTTCTCCCCAGAACAGACAGGTCTCCCTCAGGGACATTTGTGAAAATATATCTGTGATCGCAAAAGTCAAAAGTTTCTTAGTAAATTCTAGCCCAGTGTAAATGGACTAACCTTCAAGGCCAGCCTAAGGGCTGAGCAAACGTGCGTACACTTCAGCTATGGAAACTGCCCAGCCCTCTGTCTCCCTTCCCCTCCCCAAAAGGAAATGGGCTAAATTTAAGTCTAGGAGACGTTATAAATGATAGAATCATCCTTTCTCTGGTGAAGAACGAGTTCTGAACGAGGTAAACATGGGGTGAGTCAGCTATTAGATCATTGCTGATGCCCCTGCTCCACGTTTCTGTGCCTCCAAGATGCAAAGAACTTGGAAACTCACATCTTTGCGTGTTGCTTTGTAAAATTTCAACACAGATAAGCCTGGTCGTCCCCAAAACCACTAGTAGTCACATCTCCACAACCATTTTAAAAACAGTATAACAAACTCACCCTTCAAAATCTTTGGAGAAATTCAGATTTCAAAGAAGAATCCCATGAAGAAATCTATATAACTGTTAAAACCCATGTTTTATTATAAACTGTACCAGAGAGATACATGTATATACTCAGGTCCTGAAAATATCAGATTTTATTACCTTCCAGGAGGAGGCAGCAATGCACAGGTGAACACCAAAAGACAGGAATTCAAGCCTTTTAACCTCTGTGCTTAGCCAACAGATTGATGATGAACAGCACAGCCAGGCCATGCAGTTACCTGCATCTGTGTCACAAGACTGAGGGACCAGGGCCAAAACAGATGCCAAAGCTTGGAATTCAGTGACCTTTTGGAAAAGAAAGACTCAACAGTCATTTAAGGGCCTCTAGTGCTCAAAATGAGAGAATAAAAATGTTTATTGACTATTTAATTCCTGGACATAAAAAACGAGTAGAAGTCAAGAAATGGCTGAAAATGGCTTGGGAGTGCCCCATGGAGAGCAGAAGAGCATGAAGTCAGGCCAGTAACACTATAATCACACTAAGATGCTTTTGTCTTTTTTTTCTTTATGGTTTACAATTACAACAATTCTCCAAAGTAACGCTAGAAGTTTCAAAGCCAGTGTCTTAAGGGGGAGGTTTGGGTTTTCCATCTCCCATGGCTGATGTCAGTCACCTGGTGGGGCCTCTGATGAGGGTACCGAAGGAGAAACGGGGCCCTGGGATGAAATGAAAGAGCATTTCTGGATGGTGCTCTGCAGACTGAACCCCTTTAAATCATGGAAAGTGCCTCCTTTTGTGTAATCTCTTCTGTCATAAGGACAAGTAGACCTTTAAAGGCTGTTTTTTAAGTGGCTCTGGACATTATCTGTGGACTGTGATTGAGGATGTGCCAAAGTTGCCAGTTTTCTTAAAAAAAAAAAAGAAAAAGCCACCCCATTGGCCGGTAGAGTGTTTGACATGGCCCTGCTATTCACTCTCCTTGAGGCTTTATGATTTCAGGAGATTGAGTTAGACTGGGGAAAGCCAGCTTCCTCTGCCATCCATCAGGAAGAGCCTAGCACAGTGGGTTACTACTCAGATCATGACTCATCTGCCTGTGGGTGGTGACCTGAGGGCTGGGGCTGGGAGTGTTAGGAGGGGATGCCATGGGGGGAACTGGGATGGGCACCTCCTGGGGACAGCATGAGGACACCAGGCATTGAGTGGAGGGAGATGGTACCTGTGTCACTCACTGCTCAGCAATAGCTTAGATGCTGTCATGCTAGAGAGAACTCTGGAAGCCAAAAACACCATCCTGACAGCAGAGATGAGAAACGCACACAGCCTAATGAATAAAGTTGACTGAAACTCCCAGCATTGTGCTCAACTTCAGCCACAAGATGGCAGGCAACAGCGGAACATTCTCCACAGCCTTGCCCAGAAAGTGCTCTGAAGACCTGAGGGAACACGAGGTCCCACTGTCCAGTCCAATGGCTAAACATCAACACATTTGTGAAGGTGCTATGAGTTAAACTCTTGTTGAGAAAGAAGGTTCTAGATGTAATTATCATCCATTTAGAGAATGGGTATAGAAATACATAGAAAAACTTGATTTTCAATTTGTTTCGACTGTCAACAGTAACTGTAAAAAAAAAAATAGAATTTCATTGGTTACTGTTTGTAGTGTTGAAGAAAAGTTCTAGAATTTGAGTCAGAGGTGCTGAATTCTAGTCCTTGCTCTTTAGAAGGTCCTTGACTCTGGGAAACCATGCACTAGAGCCTCAGTTTCCTCCTTGGTTGGGTGTGGATGAACTCTGGGATTCCTTCCAGAAACTAGTCATGGAGTGAAGTAGCATGTGGGGATAGTAGGCTGAGAATGAAGTGGGCACAGACGTAAGGTTCTGCAATGCTTCATTTCCATGGCCTCCTTGGGGAATGGGCTGTTCCACATGACGAGTTTTCCAGATAATTGAATTTTAAATGCTGAAACTTGTTTTCCTTTTAACCTTCTGTAATGGAAATCTCTCTAAAGTGTATTACACGCTTCTTGAACTTCTTAAACAGCAAGCTGAGTACAATTTAACCTTGCCTGAATGTCTGTAGGTCATCATGATGCCCCTTCTTACTATATATACAGTCCTGAATAGAGCACCGGTGCCTTTGGGCATATTCAGGTAGGCAGGACGCTCATGCTAAATGGCCCCAGAGACTATATTATAAAGGTATAATTGGCAATTCTTCCTTTCTGTATTTCCTACACCACTACCTGCAGTCATTTCTCCAAGTTACACCTTCTAGCAGCATTTGACACTCTCTTTAAAATCTGCTATAACCTAGAGACAACTCAAGGTTGCCATGGGTAACCAGAGTCTGAGCTTGTAACAACCCTAAATTTAATTTTACACACAATTTAAAGGCAAAGGGTGCTGTGCTGAAGGTTACTTATGGTCAGGGCTGATATTCAGCTAGTCCCCCCAGTATGTAATGCGATGTTCCTATGTGCTAGCTGGCCAGCTGCCCTGAGCCCCTTGGGCCCTCCTACCAGCTCAGTACCCTGGCCTGTGTCCTGGGATCACACAGGCTTCTCACATGCCAGTAACTCCAAGGTGCAGTCTGGTTCTATGGACTCCAAGACCCTGTTGTTGAATGCGCCGGCATCCTTTCCAATGGGCTGGTACCCGTGCAGTACTGGTTGCTCAGTATTTGATATCACCCTGGTTTCTGGGCTGAAGATTATTCTCTATCCTGCTGCGTGCACTGCTAGAGTTTGAGGCTCTCCTCTGTCCCTCCAACTCGAAGGCTTTTTCTCAGTTGCATGCTGTGCTCTGGGTTCAGATCGCCTGAGGATGACCAGGACGGGTATTAAAAGTTAGCTTTGACTGAACACCTACCATGTGCCAAATGCCTATTTAGTATAGTAACTAAATCATCTTATCTAATCCACTAAATGATCCTACTGGGGAAATAGCATCAACCTCCTCTGGCTGAGACAACTCACCCCAAGTCACACAGCCAATAAGCAGGCCTGGAGGCCAACCGTCTCTCTGGGGCCCATGTTCCTTTCACTATGCTCCTCTCATGTTTATTAACATACAAAAAAGTCCAGTCATGGTTCATATCCTGAAAAATACATTTTAAGTGAAACACAGGCCCTTTTACTTTTCAGAAAAGGCTATTTGTTTTGTTGTGTGGGTTATGTTTTAATTAGTTCCATATTTTGTTACCAATTTGGAACAATCTGTCCCCAGGGAACAGATCTGGTTTACTTATAGAAAGCTAGCTGAGGGAGGAAGGGACTGGGGTTACAAAGTATTCCTTGTAGGAAATAATCTAAAAAACCTTCTCATTTCTCCCTCCACAAAAGTAAATAGAGCATTCTGGAAAATCCCATCTTCCCTAGAGTAGGTATGATAGAGCTTGCAAACAAAAACTTTCCTTTGTGTATTACCAGTTATGCCTGCAAGAGGGGGCTGTTAGCACACAAAAGAATAAGGAGCTCCCAGAGCTACGCAGAACGGGGGCTTGGGGGAGAAGGTGGTAGGTGTGTGGGGGGGTAAGTGGGGAGGCAGCATGGAGCAAAGTGGAAACCTGAGGAATATCAGCCAGTGAGAAAGCAAAATTGGTTCTTTAATTTTGAGCCGGTCACAGGTTTACCTTTGGAACTGGTTCTGGGGTTCAAGAGGGTATCAAACCCACAGCTAGGAACTCTTTGCTTTTTCCTTTGGGGTGGAGTTTACAGACTGAACCTAAGCAAATTTTTTAAATAAGCAAACCATCTTCCACATTTTGCACCTGCTCCTCCCACACTTAACACACCCACAATATTCAGAGTGTCTTCTTCCAAACACATCCACCATGCTCCGTAGTCCATCTTATGGTTCTGGAGTCTAAAAGTCTGAGATCAAGTGTTGGCAGAGCCGTACTCCTTCTGAGGTACTAAGGCGGGATCTGTTCCAGGCCTCTCTCCTAGCTTCTGATAGTTCCTTGGCTTGTGGCAGCATAACTACAATCTTTACTTGGTGTTCTCTCTGTGTGCATGTCTGTGTCCAAACACATCTGCAATGGCACTATTTCCAAATTAGGTCACATTTTGAGGTACTAGGGGGTTTAAGACTTCAAAATATGAATTTGGCAGTGTCAGGGGCCGGGAGGGAGGCGGTGGCTGGAAGACACAGTTCAAACCATAACATCATCTAAGGTAGTTTTGAATTCAAAATCGAACTCAAGGGAAGGAGCAAAGTGGATTGACCAATAGAGGGCCTCATATTAAAATTCCAAGCAATAGTATGGACAACCAATGTATCATATCGGCAGGGTGAATGTGATGTTCGTATGTGGACATCTGAAATCTTACACTTACAAGTAAGAGGGATATACAGTTGAGGGAGCTGTTTGCAGAGTTACACTGGAGTCTCCACAAAACCCTAATTTGTATTCACCACTTTTTAGGACAAAACCTATATAGGTATGTGCAAAAATGTAGCGTTGAAGGAAACTGTTAGCCAGTTACAGAGTGAAAAGGAACATCTCAAGAACATTCAAAATACTTTAAGTTCCTTGATACTTAATCTCAAAGTGCTTCTAGTCCTAAAGTTCTGGCTAGATATAAGTGTGGCAAAAGGATTTTACATTAAAATTGGGTTTCCTTCTATTAGATGGAGTGGGGGGCTTCTGTTGTCCTTATCAGTTTGGGTAGGTGGAAGCCTTATGGTATTCCAGTCATTTTCTTCCCTGGTGTCTACCATTATTACACTGAGGAGGTATTCTGTGAAGCTGAAAACCATTCATGAAATTCAGCACCAGACCACATGGCAAAAACCAACATATAACTCTGGGGCAGATCTGAAGTAGTATAGCACAGGACTTAGGAGCACAGACTGTGGTGACAGAGAGACCCAAGTTCAAATCTGGTTCTGCCTCTTATTTAGGTGACCTTGGGCAAGTTACATGGCCTCTGTGGTCAAGGTTTCTCATCTGCAGCTGTCCTTTATAGAGCTGTGGTAGGTATTAAATAAGAGTAGATGGCAGAATGTCCACGATGATAGCAACTGCTCAATTAATGGGACTTCTTATAATTACACCAGAGAACTAGGGAGTGAACCTTGGAAAATCAAGCTAGTCTCCTTTTGTGTTGTTAACTTCTTGGTTGTTATGAGCACTGGGAGCCCAGGACTCTAGGAGTCCTCCTTCATTACTTGATTCACTTTCACCCTTCTCTTGAAGACCCACCAGTGGACCCTGGCCTTTTCCCTCTATCTCCTCTACATCTCAGTGGCTTCTGGGTAGGCCTTCCCTCTCCTGGCCCTTCATTGTCTAGAATACACACATGACTATACCATCAGAGAAAGGAATTTCAGAGTCATGACTGTGCACTAGTGAAAAAGTTATGTTTAGAAAATTTACTTCCTCAGTTGTGGAAAATTCTCCAGAAGCCCAGTGCATTGACTATTATTTCCTTATTTTCTGTATTCTTGATGCTCTGGCATTGGGGCCTTGATCCCAGAGAGACTGACCCTTCCAAGGTTAGCCAATTCCTAGAAATAGCAAACAACTCCCCTGAGAGTGTGCGTTTGATATACAAATCAACCAATCCAGAGTTCACACCCCAACTATCTCCTTTGTTAAACTCTCATACATCAAGACAGTATTGCTTGGAAGTCACCCCCACCCCCACCCCCATCCAGGTCCTGGACAACTAGAGACCATCCTTTGGCTCAGAGCCTGATGAAATTATTCAAGCTACCAAATCCTAAGATTGCTCAGAGTAGCTACCACGCCTCACCCAAACCTTCGGTTGAAAACCCCAATAAAGTTTCAGGGCATATTCTCCCCTCTTCTCCCTCTGCCTCCTGAGTAACACTGGTGTTTCCCCATGTAGCCCTGCATGGTGTGCTGATCCCCCTGTTTCTAGAGATCCGTGAGTGCCAACTTCTTCCTTTATGACAGTCATTTCCCTGTCTGCATGTCTGATCATATTTGATTAGAGCAAATCCCAGGTATACTTGAGAACACCCAGGCATAACAATTAGTATTCCCACAGACCTGTTCTTCAACCTTTTCTCCTTTTTCCATCCTCCAAGCTCCTCAGCCTTACTATTTCAGTCCAGATGCCAAGTGACCACATCCATCCAAATAATCTCTTCCTGACCACACAGAAGTGGAATGGTGCCCTGGAACGGGTACCACTCCCAATTGGGAGTCAGTCAGAAGAGAGAGATTGAGTCTCAGCTGTGCCAATTATCACCATGACATCACGGGAACACTGCTTCACCTCTGTGAGCTTCTAGAATGATAAACCCAGCTCAGGTGGATCAAATGAAATGTTTCAGAGACTCACTCCTAATATGTTAGCATAGGCAGCTGCAGCTAACCTCCCCTTCCACCCTCACCCCACCATCCCTATACACTTACCTAAGGTCTCAAAGCTAGTTGCTAGAAGACCTATGGCGAGAACCCGGAATCCCAGACTCAGTTCACTTCCTTCTCCATCATACCATACTTGCCCCTCCTTGAGATCTCCATTAAGGAGTCTAGTTTCATGTCCCACTTCCTGCCATGACCCTAGTCGAATCACCTTTCTATTCTTCTGTATCTTCTTTCTTTGAAAAAAAAAAATGGGCATCATCCTATCACTCAAGGAATAAATTAAAATCACCAAAGAATCCTCCTTTGGTAGCTGGAAAGCATTTTCATTTCAGGGTCAGATATACTTTCAGATCCTGGGACAGTAAACTTGGCCTCTTAAAAACTCCACAGCCTTAAGCAGGCAATGGGAAGAGCTTCCTGAACACACATGAGAAAAATTATCAAGTATGGAATAAACTTCTCCAAATCCTAAACACTCTAGCAACCTCTTGGATAAGAAATTCCCAGTCTTTTTAAACACGCTCCATGTAGAACAGTCATTATGATGTTAATATTTTACTGAGCACTATGTATTAAACACAGTACTAAGCCCTTCATATGCATTATTGAATCATTTAGTCATTGAATCAATGATCAATAGTGTTATCATTTCCATGTCACAGGGAATCCAAGGCTAAGAGGGATGATTTTTCAAGGTCAACCAGTTTGTAAGTGTGGGAGTCTGAGGAGGCAGCACTAGTTGGGAGCTGGAGCTGTTGACCATTATGCCCTCCTGCTGGATGTTCCCTTCCTGCTCTTCATTCTGCCTCTGCATCCAAATCAGCTCCCCTCATAGAAGACAGCTGCAAAGGGTGGGGGCTCTCAGGGAGAGCTCTGGGAGGGCTATCTCAAGCTCTGTGTTGATAAGGACCCAGTCACCAGGGACTGGAATCATACTCCCAACACCAATGAATACCATGGTGGTCAGTCCTTTTTCTTTTCTAAGAACAATTCTTTTAATTTTAAATAGCATCATTTCTCTTCAACATTCCTCCTTGAAATTGAAGCTTCTCCCAATAACTGTTAGTTCAGGACCCAGCCATTAGCCACGAACACCTCTTCAGTCAGACAGGCAACCCAAAGAAAATACTGGTGAGAGTCTACTGAGTAAGTACTCATACACGCCAGCCAGCCCTGTGCTATGCCCTTTCCATTTACTAGATCATTTTGAAGTTGGGCCACACTATATGTGCCTGATGACTTCTTGTTGCCCTTCTATGTCCACTCCACCATTCTCTACCCTGGCCTCTGCCCCAGATTGACACATATGGACAATCTCAATGGGCTCCCTTGCCACTGGCTTCTGCCTGTTTTCTGCCAATGTAAAGCTCTGGTAGGAGACTGAAGGGAAGAAGAAAATTAAACATAAGGTACTTCGGTTCTGGCTTCTTCACTTTAGGGTCTCCTTGGGTTAGAGGTCTCCCTCACTGAAAGGTCACCATGATTCTCAAAGTGACCCTCTCTCCATGATTCTCTTCTCTTGGGACATAAGAGCCCTGAAGGCTTCACAAAAGTTATGCATCTCAGAATATCTTCAAACTTCTCTTTTCTTTTCTCTTTCATATATACTCATTACTAAAATCTTGGTGTGCAATAAAGGGTTAACACAGAAAGTTTGGTGTATTCAACCCCTGTACATTCCAGGGAAAAGACTGGTTCTTGACTAACCCCGGGGAGGTAACTTCTGAGACCTTGGAATATTCCGCTTGATGAGAGTGTCTTTGTATACCTTGGGTCTTGGGCCATACTCATAATGTAATTTATGGCATGGGCATTGGGCCATGTGGCATTAGTTTGAACTCTGGAAGGACTGGACACTGAGTAACTAAGGTTAGCTACGCAGGCACTCCATGTGAAGTGACCCCCCCCCCCAAAAAAAAACCATAATACCAAGGCTCCCATGAGCTTCCCTGGTGACAATACTCCACAGATGTTGTCACACACCATTGCCAGGAGAACTGAGCCCTCCTGCACAACTCCACTGGGAGCAACAGCTGGGAGCTTGCACCTGTTCTTTCTCCTGGATCCTGTGCTGTGTACCTTTTACCTTTGCTGATTTTAAGTTGTATCCTTTCTCTGTAACAAACTGTAACCCTGAGTTTTTCTGAGTCCTTTGAGTCCTTCTAGTAAATCACTGAGGCTGAGGGTGGTCTTAGACTCTGATTTATCTGGGAAACAATGGTCCAATAATAACACACAGGTGAAAAATGGAAATATGCTCATTCAGATGAGATCCAAGTGGATCTTCCAGGATGGGGAAACTGGGGCTGAGGGCAGGGGTGGCTGGTTGTCCAAAGATACTTCTAAGCATCTCAAGGGGATTCTGTACTGTTTGTCTGTGACTAAGGTGACACAAGACAGGCAGATGGAAATACATCCAGGATCCAACCTTTAATGTTCCACCTGGAGGGGAGATGTTGGGTTGAGTCGAGGAAAGGATCTAACTCAATGTGACATTTCTCATACTCTTGTGTCATGTACTATTTCTTTTTTTTCCTAACCTAAGTTTCAGGAAAAAAGAAAAATCTGAGTCCTCTAAGAGAGAATGAAGCAAAAACGAAACATACAAATACCATAATACTTCAACTTGTGTATCTACCCTTTATAAGATAAATGCCATTGGCTTCTTACCAGAGTAGGACTCAAAACCCACTGTAGTGCAGATTGGAGCATCAGACATACGTGAGCCACAGGGGTCCCCTGTCCAACCCCTGTGCCAACCAGCTTTCCCCCACTCACCTGGCCCCACTGACATCAACTCCGACCATCAGCTGCCCATTCAGGGAGAGGATCTCATCCCGCAGTCGGACCTTCCCACTCTTCCCTGCCGGGCTGTTCTTCCTCAGCTCTGTCACCCAGATGCAGCCGACGTCCAGTACAGGGCCCTGGTGGGTTTTCCTCTTCTTGCCCCCTCTGCGCTTTTCTCCATAGTCCCCGAAAACAGGGATGTTCCCAAAACTGAGGCCCACAGTCTCTGTGTCCCCCAGCTCCTTGGTGAGGTACACAGTACAGATCTCCATCCCTGGGGGGCTGTGGTCAGGTGGGACCGCAGTCTCATCCACAGTAAAGTTAAGCTGGATGTACTCCTGCAGCTTCTGGATGGCCGCCTGGCAGAGCCGCTGCTCGGGGCCATCCCCGCCCTCCCTCATGCTGTTCTGCAGCCACTGGTAGAGGAGGGGGAGGTGCAGCATGGCATTGTCCTGGGTGATGGGCATGGTGCTCAGTCCCAGACACCAACATCATGAGAGGACCTGCTTTTGGGGGCTGGACCCTCCAGGGCCCCATGTCCCTTGGGAACCCTGGCTATCAGCTTGGCCTGTGTTCATGTTCAAGGTGGCAGATGAGCCTAAAGGACGCCTAGTTGAGACTGGGCTGTTGGCTTTGGCAAGAGGAGGACAGGATACAATTAGAATAGCAGTGGAACAACTGCTGTGCCTAGAGTGCTCACCAAGAGAAGGAAGTGTCTGACAAGTTCTTGTTTGGTTCCTTTCATAGCAGAGCCCATGCAAATGACCTGGAAATGGGGTATTCCTCCAGCAGCCACAGCATGACCTTACCGGGACTCATTTATGCCTGGAAGAGGAAGAAACAAAAAATTTCAGTCACAACAGTGAGCCTTCTGATACAGAGCACATGGCCTCCGACATTACAAAAGAACCCTGTTTGCTTTTTCAGCCAGGAACCTAATCCTCTCCTCATTCCCCAGCGAAGATCCTCCCACCACGTATATACATACACACAGACTGACAGAGAGACAGACACACCCTTCCCCCCAGACAGAAACCTCTGGAACACTGACCTTCTCCTGGAAGTTTTCCTGATCATCAGGGAAATAAGATGAATTTTTCCAGAACAACCCCCATCAAACTCATATCCAACCAGGAGGCTATGTGACAAGACTCTTAGGAAGACTGTTAGAGGGGTTCTGGACATATTTAAGAGCTTACATTCTTAGGACGTTAAAACCTATGTCCATTTGCCTTGATCAGCCCGACTGCATATCCAGGAAGGCCTTCCATTCCAGGACTGACAATGATGGCAAGAAGAGAAAGAGCCAATGAACAGTACAGACAGATTCGAGCTTTGTCTTAGGACAATACCCTTCCTAAGCTTGGGCCGTCATTCCATCTTCATCATGTAGCCTCACAGGGGTCCATATCCCTAACCATCCTATAGCTCTTAGCTGTTCCCCTTCCTTTGGTAAACTATTGGAACTGACCTAGTCTTAGGCCAAACCCAAAGTTATCTCCTCCAGAGAAATATTTCTCCATGCTTCTGAGTGAGGAGACTTGGCCTCTCCCTGGCTTGCCCTTGAACACATGGCTTAGAGCAATGATGCATCTTCCCCCAATCCCCACGTGGCCAGCTGCTGTAGGCATGTCTCCCCTGTAAGAGCTGGCAGCCATCCTGCCCGCTCCGAGTTTTGCACAGTGCCTGGCACATGATATGCTCCCCTGATGAAAAGCTAATTGAAGTCCATTGCCATTTCTCCTTCTCCCCCAAAGAAAACTTTCACCTCCATCCTTTATAAATGCAGAAAAATGATCCTTTTCACTCTCTTCTCTGAATTTCACTTTCATCCAGAGAAAGTCAATATAAACTATGCCATCTAAGATGAAAAACATTCTCTAGCCTTCTCAGGAAGTGATTTAACAAGGAATAATAATAAATGGGAGAAGTCTCAGAAGCCATGTCAATAATACATGACCTTATTACTCAGTAACCATAAAGACATTTCCAATATAGCAAGGTTTGAGCTTCCAAAGAACTTGAGTGCCAGCTATTAATTGGTTCCAAATAAATCAAAAGCTTAGCAAATATCATCTACATAATAACATGCCTATTAAAAAAGAAATGCAAGATCAAAGAAAAGATAATCCATAAATGTACAGAAATTGAATGTTCCCTTTGGCCAAAGTAAGTAACACCTCTTGCTGCAAAGTGACTCCACACAGACATATTAAAATCTTATGAATAAATCAAAACATTTTCCATCAGGCCTAGCAATCTTTATGAGTCTCCATTTCCTCATCTCTAAAATGAGAAAGTTAAGCTAAGTGATCTCCAAGGTCTGTCAAACTCAACAGAGAGGTCCTCAAACACAGTGACAGTGTCTCATTCATCAGTGTCCTCCCTCCCCCAGCACAGTGCCTGTCACCGTGTAGATTCTCAATCATTTAAAACAAGTTTTAAAATATCCTTTAAATTACAGTTTTAATGGTCAATGATTCAGGGGATTAGTCAGAGTTCAAGTGGTCCCATACATATGAACACAGAGTAAAAATCTTGGGCAAGATGCTCTTTAAATAAGTCTGATTGAAGGAAAGCCTAGAGAACTTTTTTCTCCTGCTGTCAACTTATATTCATTCAATACATATTGATTGAATATCAGTTAAGAACCAGTTCTTGAACTTGGCACTGGGAGTATCTACCATCAATAAGGCAAATTCCTTGCCCTGAAGGAATTCAGAGTCTAGTGGTGAGATGCCTAAATAAGTGGAAATCAGTGTGTAATAAGTCTATGACAACCCTCTTAACAGAATTGGCAAAGGTACAATCCTGGTAGCCATGTTCATGTAATATGAGCTCCCAGCCCCTGGTGATGGGTCCAGAGCTGGGAACTTCATGCAAACTGGACCAGAGTTCTTCCCTGAGAACTGAGCACTGGGACCTAGAGACAGAGAGAGTCCAGTCTTGAGTGTGTGAAGGGAACTATAACTTTTGAACTAGGAGCTCTGGATAGCAATGTTCTACATGCTGTGAACTAAGTAGCAAAGTAGCAAAGAAAACCATCCTACCAAGAAATAAAATAAAATGGATCAGGAGAAGGCAGAGGTGCAAGACCGGCGAGAGAACACTCTGGTTTCCACACAGCACTCCTGGTCTTAGTTTCAGACAACCTGGACACAGCTGCATTGCTACCTTCCTCTTCAATCCAAATGACTATATCAATCCTTATAATAAATTACATTTAAAAATTTAGCTACTTAAAAATAAAGAAGAAAGGTCAAGCAAAACTAAACTAAACTAAGCAAACCTCTTTAAATGAAAATAAACTTTACCTTGAGTTGTTTCCTGCACTTTACAACTCAAAAGTTGTTGATATATTGGAGGTGAGCAAAGCTGATTGGCTCAGCATGGAGCAGGTGTCCCTCTGTAGTCTATCAATTAAGGCCAAGGGGGTAGGGTCAGGAGATATCATCCTGGCTGCTGGGAGCCCACCCTCTGACTGTGAATGTTGTGGGGGCAGGGAAGGAGCTTTCAGAAAAGGAAACATGATTTTGGGATATTTAGTCTTATTTTGGTGTTCATGGGCTATACAAGTTTTTTGGGAATTTTCCAGTAATCCTTCCAGCCCCCTATTCTATCAACTCTTTTTCCTGGAATTTTCTATGAACAAGGGGAATAGGAGCATTCTAATCTACTACAATTATCTGAGATGACTCAGATAAGAAAAGATATACAATTTGCAATACTATAAAATGCGTGGTTCTTTCACAACATCCAATGAAACATTCCAGTGAACAAAACATTGACCCAGAGAAGATACACTAAAACAGAAACCTGCAGATAGTTACAAATACCAACATTCCTCAGTGGTTGATCTGTCTAGAGGTCTAAATGCTTCTCATCTCGAAGATCAATTTCAGGAGTGAGCAGAATTTGTGGACATGAAAGTCCACTGCATGTTCCAGTTCACTTTTTTCAATCATATATAATTCTCCAATTAGCGTCCCATCTCAAAGCAAACAGCCATGATAATTTAGCTTGAAGCTGACAGCCTTAGCATTCAAAATTCACAATGAATGCTTCTTAACAGATTTTGGTACTGGGGTTAGAATCTACCAACTTTCTTGAATCCTCTTTCAGCTACATCATGCATGCACAGCAGGGCAATATCACCCCACAAGGGGGTGAAAAGTAGTTTCTGGTTGAGGGGGCCCACAAAGCTTAGATTTTATAATGGTTAGTACCCGCCTGCAAAGCTCAATCCTATCTGACAGAATTTACTCCTTAGTATTTAATATTTTAAGTTATAATTTTTTCCCTAGGATGGAAAAAGATGGAGAAACACCACACTAAGTAAAACCAATCATTCGCCTAAAGTCTTAGCCCCAGAGTCACGTGAAATCCATAGGCTAAATCCTGAAACTGGCAGGATGCATAAAAGCGTCCTCAGTTTTATCCAGATGTTGCTTCAAGGATTCATACTGGGCTGTCTTTACTCACTCCCTCTTGCAATTGTCCTGAATTCTTGATGTCTTCCTATTCTGAAATCTGCTAAGTTCCAAGTTCCTTAGTCTTTTCTTCTGGACAGGATTCGTCTTGTAATTTTTAGGAAAAGCTCACATTTTAAAAGTGAACCACTGTTGATGAAATATTTACTATTCATTCAACAGATGTTCCTTGAGTGCCCATCCCACGCAGGGCCCTAAACAAAACAGACAACGTTCCTACAAAGCCTCATGAAGCCTGTATTGTGATGGTGGCAAATTAGTAAACATAAGATACTATAGTGTCAGATGGGGATTGATACTATGAAGAGAATTAGAGCTTAATGACTGATGGGTGTATGAGCAGATTAAGAAAGGCCCTCTGAGGAGAGACCCAAATAAAGTGAGGGATTGAGTGAGAGAATATTATCAGCCGAGGGCTGTTCTCTGCTGAGGAGACAGCAAGTGCAAAGACCCTCATGTGAGAGCCTGTTGGGCTGCCTAAGGACAGGTGTGGGGGGGATAGGTGTAGCTCCAAAAGAGGGAGTGAGGGGGAAATGCCCCCATTGAGCTGGATGCTTCCCCATTATCTCATTCTCTGAAAAACAAGGGCATCTGACCCCATTTTACCAACCCTGGCTAATGGCTAATGTTTTGTGAGCATAACCACACTCAGACACTGTTCTAAATGAGCACCTTCCATGGATTACCTTATTTAATTGGAAAACAATACTGTAAGGAGATATTGTTAGTATCTCCTTTTTAGAAACTCAGATAAATGACAAAATCAGAGAGGCTAATTAAGGACCAGAGAGGCTAATTAAATTTCATCAGGATTAAAACCCAGATCCACTGGATTTGGTCATGTAGGCTAGCACTCTGCCTTGTAATCTCTGCTCACTGCCACCAATGGGACTCATATAATAAATAAATAGGTACCTTGTGTCAGAAGCTGGTGACTTTCTACCTAATATCCATTCTCCCTTTCTTCCTTTTCTTTGTTGGGCATGATATATTCAACTAAAACCCAGCTTATCTAGGTGTGGATAATATACAACATAGTTCTCATCAGTGAGATGAAAGTAGAAATTGTTGCATGGTGCTTACACCAGTATTCTTTAAGAGAAGAACAGAAATGAAAAAAATAAATCCCCATGTTGTTTAATCATTGTTATTTGGATTTTTTGAAATCCAATTAGCTGAATTAACCCCCCCCCCCCAAATAACAGAATGTGATACCCAGAAGTGGAGGAACTAAAAGTAATAAAATCTAAAACATAGAATTGGATGACAATAGGAGGGAGGGGGGGCAGATGCCATGGACCCAGATATTTGCAGACTGGAAAAGTGACCATAGCCATTTAATGTAAAATATTTGGTTAAAGTGCCACCTGCTGTACTTGGAAAGTCACTGATGTGTTGACTGAGGCTATGGTGTTAGAGAAGATGGTAGGTAACTTTTAGAATATGGGTAGATGATTAGACACTCTCAGCAAAGTCTAGAGCTTCTCAATTCAGCCAGCAAGTGAGATGGGAGGAAATGTCACTTTGCCAAGGAACGTACTCTTGATATTGAGCCTGCACTCTAAGTTGCCAGAGAGGCTCACATTCTGGACCCTTGTAGGGCTGAGAAAACCTGCTTTATCAGAAGGGGGTGGGTGGTACCCTACCAGACAGAGGTTGTTGAAGTCTTGCAAAAGGTGTGATTACCCATTGGAAGCCATTGCTTCAAATGTTCCAGCAGTACACATTAAGTAGTATATGTTAAGTTAAAATTTAGGGAAATGGACAGAACTCATATGCTAGAAATGAAAGAAAATAAATCATCAGGAATTGACCAAAGTCTACTAAGTTGTGGGGGAATTGTACTGCCCAAACCCCAACCCTGGTTTGTAACAGCCTGGGATGGTTCAATCCCCACAGCAATCTCATAATTCTTGCTCTCCCTCCCCTGGGCAACTCACATCTACAAGAAGTAGGCAATGTGTAGAGCCCCCAGAAAGGGTGTCCTTCCAAACCCACCACAGAAGTGGCCATGGAAGACAATGAATGAGGAATAACCTTCCAGAGAGAGACGAGGGCCATGGAGGCAATGAACAGGAGTTCCTGCCACAAGACGGAGGGTTTATACTCTTGCTAGTTTTGCTCACAAGGATTTGGTCATTGCTATGGACAGTGACTGCTGTTTTTTCCACCTTTCCTTTCATAAATGGAAGTTTTTATTGTAGTTATTCTATACCTTTTCCAGTATTGCATGTGAGTTATATCAGGGCTTGGTCACAAGGAGTTATATCCAGAAGTGATGGAAAGGACCACACATCACCCAGAGATCCAGGGTTCTAATCTTGATAGACTAACTGGATCAGGTTTAGGTGATACCTTTATTGGGAATGGGGAAACCATACATGGAAAGAAGATTTTGTCTGAGTAACCAGAAGAGGAAATGGTGGCTAGTTGCCTACATAATATTCCTTCTCTCCTCTGCCTTACAAAAATCCATCTGTGTTTAAGGAGCAAGTACCCAGTCAAAAAACTGTCTTTCTTAGTGCCCCTTTAGAGAGGGGTGGCCATAACATACAGTCTTGGCCTATTAAATAGTTTTGTGGGGTTACCAGATAGGTTCTTTTTTTTTTTTTTTTAGTTTGTTTGTTTATGCAATCTCTACACCCAATATGGGGTTCAAACTATGACCCCGAGATCAAGAGTTGCGTGCTCTGCCGACTAAATCAGACAGGCACCCCCAGAAAGGTTTTTATCATGGGCACTCTTTGTCCTTTTTCTTGCTGAAAATGCATATATGATGGCTGGATCTTTAGCAGCCATCTTGTGACCAACCGTAAGCAAAGGTATGACATCTGTGAGCATCTGTACCAAATGTAGACATTCTACCTCCAGACTTCTTGTGACGTGAGAGAAAAACAGGCCCCTACCTTGTTTAAGCCTTGTTAATTAGAAAATGTTATAGGTGAACAAAATCCCTAATGAATATATTGGTTTAACTTACTCTTTACCCTCAGATTCAAGATCCAGAATATAACCCTGAGTGATTCAACCTTAGCCCTGCTACTTTGTCAATTAGCAGCTATTATTAAGTTTCTACCTTTATTTGGGTCACCAAAACAACAACAACAACAACAACAACAGGGCATGTTTTGCTCCTTAAAGAGCTAAAAGTACACATGAATTCATCCCATTGTTTACTAGTACCACTGTACAGCCCCAGATGTTGCAGACAAACCCACAATTGATGGAGAAACATTGCAAATACAAATCATTGTGATTCCTTTAGGATGGCTTATGCTTTGTAAGAGCAAGGTACTGGCTAATTTTAACTATCTACATGGCCACCTCTAGACTAGCTGAATGGCCGTGCATATGAGACAGAAAAAGAATTTGATCCAGCATTTATTTCATTCAATAAGAATTAATTGTTCCAGGCACTATGCTAGCCTAGGGAAGAAATGATGAACAGCCCCGTGGAGGCTGTGGTCCACTGGACAAAGAGATCATTAAATAAAGTGTGTGAAGGGCCATGAAGTGGTACATTTGTGGGCACATGAGGCTTTAAAGGTCTATGTTGGGGCTTTAGGGGATGAGAGAGGTGTTCCCTTATAAATTACAGAAGATGAAGACTTAGAGTGGACCTCAGGGATTACCACATCGAGTCTTCAATTTGAAAGATGAGAGAAACACACATCAAGACAAGATGAAGATCCTTTGGTTTCTGGGCCCGAAAACCCTTGAAGAGTAGGAAAAAAAGGAAAACTAAATGAAAGGAAAAAGAATGACCTGGCAGCTATTCTTAGAAGCTAATACTTAAAGATACTGTATGTCCTGATACATGGACTATTTATCCAAATAAGAAAAGGTAGGAACGACTAGAACTTGAAGAAATTCACGAAACATCATGCATGTTTTCTATCATGATAAGTGCAAGAAAACATTTGGGGACCAGAAAAACAAAATGAATAGTATAAATTATTTCTATTACTTCTATAAAATATTCGCTGTGGCTTCAAATACTGAAACAAGTTGGTGGATCTGAAGTTTATGACTGTTTACTCAGAATGTCAAAATTTGGCCAGTTCTAGATTAATAATATTTCCAGAGTTTAGGTATCTCAATTCTAAAAGAACATGATGGTTGGGAAAACAGAGCATTTCTGAGGTCACATACATGTTTGTGAAATGGCAACTCAGTGTTTTGAAACAGATACTATCTAACAAATGGATAATTGACTGAAACAGTCACAACTTTTGTGTTAGCAGCAAGACAATCATGAGTCTGTGGTTGTCCATTTTAATGTGACCATTGGGTCCACTTTGTATGGACTGGGCACCCATGATACCACCAATCTGTCCTCCATAACCCTATGGACCACACCATCAACATAAAGCATGTATTATAAGTTCTTCTTCAATTATACTGAAGGTCCAAAAAAAATTTTTTAGTATAGTTGACACATGATGTTACATTCATTTCAGGTGTACAACATAGTGATTTAGCATCTCTATACATTACACGGTGCTCACTGCAAGTGTGACTACAGTCTGTCACCCAACCCCATTACAATATTACTATTTTCCCTATGCTGTATCTTCCCTATGTATGTATTCCTGTTGCTTATTCATCCCCTAACTGGAAGCCTGTGTCTACCACTCCCATTTTGCCTTACTTGAGTTATTTTTTTAATGGAGACTTTACAGTTGTTTCTTTCAGAACAATTGCTCTGTTTAGCTGCTTCTAGTGTTTAGGCTTTTGGGTAAATCATTTACTTACTACCTATATTTAAATTCTTAGCGTGTAACTGCACAGACAGGATCTGACTTCATCATTAATTAACAATGACTTGAATATTTATAATAGTCAGTAATATACTCTGCCACAGGTACAGCTGTAGGTCCCCAGGCAAGTCATTTAGCATCTTTGAGCCTCAGTTTCCCTACTTACCAAATGAGGTGGTTCTACTAAGCTTCTCTCTGGTTCTAGCATTTTCTTGGACTTTGGATCTGAGTTTGCAAGTCAAAGAGGGAGTCACTAGCCTCATTTAGAAGCATATACACAACACATGGAAGTTTTAAACTGCAGAAGAGATGGGCCAAATTGCTTTATCAGATTTTGAGTATCTGCCAAGACAAAGGGAGGAAGGGGGGCCCTGGGAGTGGTTTTACATTTGTGGGCTTATAACCACAGTTTAGCTCTTCCAGAAGACAAGAAGAAATATATCCTACTGAACAAAAGCTCTTTGGAACAGCAGGAGAAAAAAACAAGGTTTCAAGAAGGGGGAAGCAACTTGCCTGGGGGGTGGGGTACAGTAGGAAATCCGGTGTTTCCAGTGAGGCACCACAGACTATCCAATTTGGCAAGGGCCTAAACTGTGTAGAGACAGGCCTCTACTCCCTCCCTCCATGACTGCATGCCGGAGTCAGGGCTGGAGGGCCTGGTGCAGAGAGAGTATCCTCAGAGGAAACCAAAAGCTCATGGAGCACAGAGGTTCAGCCCGTGTGCCTCTCTGAGCATCCCCTTTTCCTAGGCCTCGCTGTGGGAAAAAACTCAGGACAATGGTCATGAGAAGCAAGTCAAAGTCATGGGAGTGAGAGAAAAAGAATCCTCATTTGCCCTCTTCCAGGCAGGAGATCAGAATTAAGAAGGAAAGACTGAAGGAGTGTGACATACCAGTGCCCAACATTCTCAATGGACCCCATGTGTCATCTTGGCTGTTAAAAGGGGTAGAAGAGAAATGAAGTAGAGTGAAAAGAAGGAAAGAGATGGCAGAAACTTAAAGGAACTAGCCTGGAAACCAACCAATGGAGGTTTCATTCCAATGGAGAGATCAGGAGAAATGAGGAGATTGGATGCGTTGTCTCTTAAGATCCCGAGGTTGCTGTGTCAGTGTTAATGTGCAGGAACGTGTGCACAGGCAAAAGATGTGGCTGGGGAAGGCCACTGGTAGGCCCGGGAGATGTGACAAGGTGACCCGTGACCCCGAACTTGGTCAAGTTTCTCACTCATGTCTTCAGGCTTCTAGGCTCAGAAACCTGACTTCTGTCTGCACACTGACAGAGTATCTGCCTGTCAAGTGTAAATATATAGTTACCAGCAAGAAAGCTCATTCATTAATTTTCAATTGGAAATACAATTATTAAGTGAGCAGGATGTTGGCATCAACCTGCTCCCTGCTGGCTTTCCCTGCACACAGTCATGGAAAGGAAGGGAAGCTTCAGAACAAGGAGAACCAGGTGAGCACAGGAGGGTCCCGTAGCTGAGGCCCTCCCCACTCACTCTCCCACTCTAACCTGGGCTCTGCAAAGGAAAACTGTTCACTTAGCTAAGACTCCCTAACACTAGACAACACTCAAAAAGGTATTCCCAACATCCAGCTCCTGGAGGTTTTCTGTTCTGTTCTCTACATTCACTACCCCCTTCCATTCACATCCCCTTCTTCAAACTGCATACCATAACCTCAGTAAGTGTTGATTTCTATTCTCTGAATTATGGTCATAATCACATTTGGGCCCATCTTCTCCAAGATTACTATGATTCAAGTTTTGGATTTTATGTTTTTACAGTAAATTTCTTCACTTGGGTATTCCTGAGGCTGGCTATTCAACCATGTATGATCTATGTACTAGTGTCATGCTCCACATAGAAATTGTCTTCTTGGTTTTTAAGTTCAGGGTTGTGGGGAAGGGTCTTGCTACTGCCCCCCGAGTACCTATGACACCTGACAGATTTAACAAAACTATAGGAGACCAAAGAGTGGTCACAAAGTGGCCACTCTGCAGCATGGCTCTAATCTGCTTGGAATGTTGTGTGTGAGCTTGCAGGAAGTGAGGACAGGAGGGCCAGAACTAAAGTCACAAAGGAAAAGCCAGGGGAGTCGATGTTCTCTTTACCACTCTTGACCTGGAGCCCTGCTGAGGAGCCTTATGCTGCTGAAATTCCAGAGAGCTCTAGCATTTCCCAGAGCCCTGCAGCCCTGTGGCAGCATCCTGGCTACACAGATGGGGGAACAGATTGAGAGGGGACCTGCGATTCAGTTGAGAGGCAGAGCACTAGGCATCCATGACGTCGCTCGGCAAAAACTCACTTCGGCTTGGAAGCGGGTTCTCGTCCATTAAGGCAAAGCCTCTTGCCAGGAAAATAGGAAATTGGAATTTTTTTTAAAAAGACTTCTATAATTCTCTGTATTATGGAAGTAGGCACCGGGGCATGTCTAAATGGGGGAGAAAAGTAGATAGTTGGGTCCATTATGGATTTAAAGTTTTAGGACAGAAATCTAGTCTTTACACAGCTAGGCCTTCAGAGTAGGTGCTATGAACAATAGATGCTCCCAGGCACCCTGTTGATCTGAGAAATTACCAAGATTAGCAAAATGGCCATTACTTGCCACCCACCAAGTTCTGCTGAAGCATTTCCAACAGGCTGTAAGCACCCTGGTCAGACAACTCCAGGTTCAGGATCATTCGCCCTGTGAAGCTAAGCATGTGCCAGGCCGCACTCTAAAGGAATCCTGGGAAAATAACTGAAGACCTGTTCTCAACATGAAATCACAAGTCTCTTTGCCTGAGGAGGTGATTAAAAACTTGGCCTACCTCCCCAGACAGATGCTCTTGCCCCCTGCCTGGTGGGTCCCCGTTGTAGCTCTACTTTCTTCTGCCCTGTCTTGTCATTATCCTCCCTTCTCGCTGTGCTCCAAGACTCTCCATTCCACCTTCCACCCAAGTCTTTCCCACAAGTCTCATGACCAGAAAAGAAATGGAAAGAAAGATGCCTGTGCTTCTGGGGTTTCTGGGTTCTACAAGATAAACACTGGATTCCTCAGGCAGGAATCATTCATTCATTCACTCCTTCATTCAACAAATATTTATTGAATGCAATAAATAAAGTGACATCCTCACCCTCAGGAACTGAAAAGCTGAAGCAGTCTTCTCAAGCTGGGATGAGACTCAGAATCCCTGGAGACCACTGTGGCATTCAGACATCTGCATTTATAACAAGTGTTTCAAGTAACTCTGATGTTAACAGAGCTTTTCTGATGAAACTATTGGTTGGGTTGAATGAGAGGTGTTGCCTACTCTGTGACTCAGAATGGAGACCATGGGAACAAAGTCAGCTCTAACATCCTAAGGTTTCAGGAGACCCCTCATTTCCCAGCCTTGTAGGGGTATTCGATTTAGCAAATAAGAATATATAGTGTCCAGTTGAATGTGAGTTGCAGATAATAAGTAATGTTTTAGTATATCTCAAATATTGTAGTATGTTTTTGTATATGTCTGTCCCATGCAATATTTGGGACATAATATTCTGAAATTTTACTCATTGTTTTTCTGATATTCAAATTTAACTAAGTGTCATGTATTTTAGGTGGCAACCTACATCGACCCCATCCCAAAATGAAGCTCTTAGAGTCTCTGACCTGCATGCCTTGTCTGCCCTTTGTGAAGTAATCCTACCCGGCATCTGTGTCCTTCTCTCAATAAGCCTTTCACTTCCCCCTGGATGCAAATATCACCTGTGGGCCAGGGCCCCTCACACCACACAGGCAGAGAGTGAACAAATCAGTCCTGGGATCATATCTCACCACCTCACCCAGAGAAGCTTCTCTTCCCGGCTCCCTGTCATCTCAGCGTCTGGTCTCATGTGCCCAAATCTGCTACGCCCGACCCACCGCCCTTTCTTGAATGCCCCTGTTTGCTGGTCCTCTCTCGCCAGCTGACCTCTAGTTCCACACAGTACGACTATGTCACAAGGATGAAAGGAGACAAGGAAAAGAAAACTGTTTGATGTAAACCCTAGAAGTACCCTCCCAGTGATTGTCAAAGTATGATCCTGGAACCATAACCTCCTGGGGTTTATAATCACAGCTTCTCTGGTTTTATCAGTTGTATTTATTTTTCTGGGTAAAATTTTATTTGAACAGAGTAGCTAAAAACGGTTTGAAAATCACTAGAATATACAACTAATTCTATGGCTTATTTTGAGTTGTAGAGGAGACAGTTGACTGTCTACACAGCATCTGTTCCCTCTTTTTGACCCCCTAACAGAATTCTGACTTTTGTTCAGAGGTTCATCCATCCTTTTCTGGGCAATAGGTGTCTCAGCTCTAAAATTGGGCTGATCAATGGTAACATCCCTCCTCTCGCTGGCAGTAGTTTCAAGAATAGGCAGGTGACCCAACACTGGGCAATTAGTGAGGAGGTAAAGCCTTCTAGGGGCCTTCTGGAAAACCTTGCCTCACTCCTAAGAGTAAGTGCCAAGAAGCAATGGCCTTTCCTCTTCCTCTAGATGTCATCAGGGCTGAGTCGAATGTCCAGAATTTCTGTTGCCATCTTGATGCCAGCCTAAGATGAAGCCTAATATTGAGGATGGCATGTTGAGAGGGAAACTGGAGTTGAGACCTTGATGACATTGTGGACCCTGCAGAACCACCGAATGAATATCCTTTCTGTGGATGCCTGTTCGGGCTGGATTTCTATCACCTGCATCCAGAAAACAATCTGCTACAGATGTGGTTCTATGCTTGGGGCTTCCTTTTAAAGGGAATGTCAAAGACGGACATGCAAATTTAAACTTCTGAGATTCACGGCAGGAAATGTGGATCTACCTGCCTCTACTTCTATCCCAGAAGGCAGAAATCTGCTCATTCTTCTTTCTCGTAGTAGGAGCAGAATTGAACTGACTTTCCCTTTTCTATGAAAGGGAATAAAATAAAATAAAAATAGGTCTAGTTTAATGTTTGTTGATGAAGTGTTGAAAATAAATTTATTTCTCCCTCTGACAAAACCTCCATATTTTAAGCATCCTCAGAACCCCAAGAGGCAGCACATGGGGTTTGAACTGCCTTATGCATTTTTCTTTGGAGCACAGGCAGAGGCAGAAGCCAGTGTCCCTCAGGTACCTTTAAGGTACAGAATCCCACAGCCCATGGGAAGAGCCTGGGCTACCTAGAGAACTCTCTACCTTCACGCGACGGCCACCTTTCCCTCCAGGGAGTGTTAAGCTAACCCCCTGGCTTTAAGGGTGGAGTTCCCACTATGGAAACTTTCTCCTGTTTCACACATTTCCATAAACCCATAAATTAACTTTTCAGAAGAGGATTGGAGGCCTGGCTCTGGGCTGTTGACTCTAAAAAAGTGAGCTTGCTTCTCAGGGATCCTAAAGGGTACAGTAGAGGCACTAGAAACTAACAACATTTTCAATCTACCCGCAAAGACATAAGTAAAGTAGTGGATGGCTCCAAGCCAGGGGCTCTTGTTTCAGTACAGCAAGACTGAAACATAGTGAAGGATGAAAAGAAAATGTAATCTGGATTAATCATGGACACTAATAAAAACAAACACATGAAACTGGCAAGAGGATGAAAACAGACATACCAAATCAAGGCCAGTCCATTCCATAAATATTTACTGAGTGCCTACCACACTGTGCCAGGCATTACCAAAAGCTGCTGAAAATACAAATTGAGTAAGTTCTGTTTTTGCCCTCAAGAGATTCCCAATTTTCCTAGGGCCAGACGGTTAAATAAGATAAATCTTAAGAAATGAAAGAATGCACAAAGTGGGAACTGCATAAGGTGAGAGTCATTCATACAAGCTGATTCATATGGAATTCTCAGAGCAAACATGTAGGTAATGTACTCATGCAATAGGCAAAAGGGGTGGCGTAGAGGCTGCGCCAGTGTGACTGGCTGGTGAATGCGGGTGGGAGATTAACGTGAAAGTTGGGGTAGATTATGTTTGGCCTTCCAAACTTAACCCATCCTTCCCACCTGATCCCACCCTTCCCATTCAATTCACTGACCTTCTTCATGCCGGCAATGGGTTTTGCTGGTGGTGGTTTTATATAATCATTTAAGGAAGGGAATATTATAACCAGATATGTGATTTCATTTTAGAAAAGTATCAATATGGGAAAATGTTCACTGAGGAAGTAGGTTACAAAGCAGTTTGTTTTTCAACATTGTATTTACTTTTGAGAGAGAGAGAGTGTGAGCAGGGGAGGGGCAGAGAGAGAGGACAGAGGATCTGAAGCCGGCTCTGTGCCGACAGCAGCAAGCCAGATGCGGAGCTCCAACTCATGAACCTATGAGATCATGACCTGAACCAAAGTCAGAGACGCACAACAGACTGAGTCACCCAGGCACCCCTACAAAGTAGGTTTGATTGCATATCAATTGTGTTTAAGATTGAAAACAATCTCTTTGAGGGATATTCACTAAAATGATACTTGTTTTCATCTCAGGCAATCAAATCTATGAGTGGTCTTTCATCTTCAAATTTCTGGATTTCTAAATCCTTACGAACATACTTTGGCTGACTTAAAAAATTATGTGTTGCAGGGGCACCTGGGGGGCTAAGTAGGTTTCATCTGACTCTTGGTTTCCACTCAGGTCCTGATCTCACAGTTTGTGGGTTTGAGACCTGCATCCAGGTCTGAGCTGATGGTGCAGAGCCTGTTTGGGATTCTCTGTCACCCTCTCTCTGTGCCACCCTCTCTTTCTCTCAAAATAAATAAACTAAAAAAAAAAAAAAGTTATGTGTTGGGGGGGCAGTGTAAGGATACGGATGGGATTTCTACAGATTGAGGGCATCTGGGCAGCAAGGATACCCACTGGGAGACTGTCCTCATAGCTCAGGTGTGATATCATGACCACCTGGACCAGAGCAGTGGGAATGGAGCAGCTTCTTGAGCTATTGCAGAGGCTGAGTTGACTAGTTCAGACCTCATGCAAGTAGGTTGGTAGGGAAAAGGATGGAGAGGAGGAAGAGTCAAAGGTGACCCAGGGGATGGGTGAGGCCGGGCAGCTTACCCAACAGAGAGGCCCCTTATTCACATTGGCTCTGTCCTTTGCCTCATACTCCAGGCATCTGAATTTGGCCTTCCAACTAGACTTCTTGCCTTCCTCTGGTCACACTGGCTACACAAACAGAGGGAAGGCCAAGTCCTTCCGTCTTACAGTGACAAAGCATTGCCCCTCCCCCACATCCACCTTCAGCACCCTGCTGTCCACACCTGTGAAGTCTTACTCAGAAACTCCCGGTCTAAACTTCCTGGGCCTGAGAGGGCCAGGTTTGTTATCAGAAGTTCACAAAGCCCAGCCTTCTTTTAAGGTAATTAAAACACCAGTGTGGGAGATCTTTGGCAATAACTACTTTTTCCACCTAGTGACTCTAGCCACATATGTGATAGTCCACCAGCTTAGGGAGGCCAGAGCGTTAGCCAGGAGCCACACACACACTGCTGCTTTGTGAGTGCAGCCCTCCACTCCCTCTTCCCTTTGCAATTCCCCAAAGCTCCCATTCAACCAGGAAAATATGGATCTGATTAGGAGCTTTTAGGCTGGCCAAACAGTTGCAGCCTCATTCTCCTTTGACAGACAGGAGGGGGGGCCACTTTCCATCAGAAAAGCTGGGGGAAATGAGTGACAACCATAGAACTGAGCTGGCTCAACCAAGGAGAAGGAGCTGCAAAGGAGAAAATTGCCTCTATAAAGTCAAATCTGTCTGGGGATAATGGACTGTGGAAGGGTTCCAGACCACCACCCTCTTCTGCTTGATCCCATTAATCTGTCATTTTTTCCCAACTACATTTCTATTCCTGCCACCTAGCAGAGTGTGGGTCCACTCCCCACTACATAAGGACCTAGGAACACGAGGAACAGGCAGATTCTAACGAGAAGGCGACACTTACAAATCAGTGGATTAGTCCAGGATCCAGCTCCACATTTCAAAAGGAAAACAATTTTGATTCAAAAAGCAATTTGATAAAGACAACTTTCCAAAGTTGTCTCATAAAGACTTTTGCACTGTGTTGTGATGAAGAAAGGCTCATTAGAAAACAAAACTTGGGTCAGTGATGTGCTGGAGTTGGCTCTTGCTGGTTCCCAAGAGATGACTGAGGTTTTCCAGAATCTTACAAACTGGCGGACAGGTTGGTAGTTTGAAATCAGCCATGGTGGGATCATTTATACCATGGAAATTGGCAAACGTTACAAATCAAGTCAGCCTCTCCCCTAGCCATTTGTTAAACATTTACCAGCACACCACTGAGTGTGATTTTTTTTTTTCACTTAAAGGTCTACTTATATACACATTGGTGTGTGTGTGTGTGTGTGTGTAAATCAGGATGTAAAGTAGCTAAAACATTAACTGTTTTAATTCTAGCCAGTGAAACTAATAGCTTTGTTATTTTCTTTTATTTTATATATTTTTTCTACAGAGAACACATATTCTTTGTACAATAACCAACATTCTGGCAAAGGAAGCAATTCCTTTTCCTTCTGAGCTCTCTGACTCACCCTTCTCCTCTCTGTCCTCCTTTTTATCTCCTCCTGTCCTGGCCTCCCAGGTTTTTATTATCTTCCTAGGGTGCTGCCGAAATCCCAAACTATTCACCTACCCGAGGCAGGCGGAACACTAGGTAATGAGAACAGGTGAGCTCACTCCAGGCTCCAGGTGGACAAAGCCCAAACTCAGCCCTCACCAGGCTCACCTGCAGGGGTGAACTGGTCTCTGGACTATTGCCCTGGGCACACAGCTGTTATTGGTAAGTTAACAAAGGAGTGATAGGCAGATGGGGATAACAGGAATCTCAGCCCAGGTGACTCCAGGCTCTGTGGATAGGACAACACCATTTCTTCAGGTATTCACGTCAGCTTTCCCCAGCTACATGTTGGTCATTCCTATTATGTGTAGAGCAGGGTAACTATTCAACACCTTCACATCTAGTACCTCATTGTGTCTTTGCGGTAGTTGGGTGTTCTCTCAATTTAACAGACATAAACCCAGGCACAGAAAGCCCATGTGATTTACCCAAAGTCACAGAGCCAAGACCAGAGCTGGGACAACAATGCAGGTATTGATATTGACTTAAGGTTTTTTCTCTCAACTATACTGAATACTTCACAAGACCCTAAATTTTGGACTGTACAGTTTGGATAAAATGAGCTCCCATTTTCTCATGATTAAAGAAGTCCAAGACAGCCTTTTCAATTAAAGGAAAGGGAGATACTAACCCCAGTTGGACTTATTTTGGAACCAGATTATGGTCTCTGCAGGAAGGCAAGATTCCACCGTGTTCTTTCCTACTTCCTACATACTCCTTGTACAAGAGATTTTGAGTGTGAGCTGAATGAGGGCTTTATTGCTGATATCACTTTTTGACCTCTTTCACCTCCTAATCCCACAGACTGTGAATCTCAAAGACCCACCTGTTGCCTCCAAGTTCCTCTGCCTCACAGGAAGATAAGGGCTAGGATAGGAAGGGCTGTCTCACACTCCATGGGATCTCCTCAAGCAGGCAGTGGACAATGTGTGTCCACAGCACAGTCTGGTTCTGGTCTACACAGAGCCTTTTGGCTCTGGTTACTCAGCTGGCCTGCAGAAGCTTCTGGTTGGCCAGTAGCTGACACAGAGGCCTGACCCTGTGCAGATGGGACCCTTCTGAAAAACAGGAGGGACGGCCCTCCAGGCGAAAGTGGCCAGGAAACCATGAGCAGCTTTAGAAAAAAGGCAGCACTGATTTCCAAGTTCTGTTGACCAACTTTCTGAGCTGCAAGGGATTTTAAAATCTTATCCAATTCAGTATCTTTTAATGCTGTTCCAGGCAGGTCCAAGAACCACCCTGATACATAAGACAGGAGCTGAGTAGTTCGGGCTCTGGTGCCCAACCCTGCTCCTCCCCTCAGTGCCACCTGGAGCAGACCCACCTTTATCTGATTTACACACTGGGCTTTCTTACCAAAATGTTGTTTCAAGAAAGGGGTCCAGTGCCAAAAAATAGTAAGTTTGGAAAGTTACTCACCTAATTGAACCATGTTAAGAGGCTGAAACTGAGGCCCAGGGAGGTAAAATTCAGGCAGAAGCAAGTAGAGGTGCCAGGACTTTCTATTTTACTCATCTGCTCTTGCTTCAACCATCCTTTGACTTGGCAGGCAGTTGACCTTGGCCTCAGGACACAGTCCTATCTTTTTGGTCTACCACAGTCCCACTCTAGCCGGTGAGAAAATGATCTCATAGTTTTCAATTTTGGACCTGGCTCCCCTACCTGCCCTCACCTTCTTGTTGACTTGGATTTCCTGTCCATGGACCCTGGCCAATCCAACAGCAGACCTGCCAGACCCTGTCTTTCCTCTTATCCTCTGCCTTTCCATACGACGTAAATCTACAGCAACTGTGGTGGTCCTGGGAACTGCCAGAACACCCCCATCAACCTGTAACAGACCATAATAAACTCAGTGCCCCATGTACAGTCTGTTCGCAGTGTTACTAAAGATGGTGATGACAAGACAGCTAACACACAAGATAAACACCAAAATGCACTGTGGCATCCATACATAGACTGAGACCCCCCAAGAGTTCCAGATAGTCATATGAACATCAAACTAGTCACAGACATCTTTCTCTCATTCTTTATTTCCTCTTTTGTCAAACACAGAGTGGCAGAGCTCCACCTATTGTCCCAGACTTTCCCAATTTATGAACAGCAAACACATTAGTTCCATTAAGTTGTGCTAGTTTGCACAGCCAAAGAATCCTTCCCTTTACAAACTGCAGTGCTTCCTTTAACAGCAAGCGTTTCTAATGATTCGGCCCTGCGTTCTTCTTTATGGAACAAAAAAACAAAACACATGCAAATTTTCAAGACTGCACCTCCTGCAAAATATGAAGTGCACTTAAAAAATGACAACTATAGAGGCACCTGGGTGGCTCAATCGGTTAAGCATCCGACTCTTGATTTTGACTCAGGTCATTCATGGTCTTGCTGTTTGTGGGTGTGAGCCCCACACCAGGCTCGCTGTCACTGCAAAGACTGTTTAGGATTCTCTCTCTCTCTCTCTCTCTCTCTCTCTCTCTCTCTCTCTCTCTCTCTCTCTCTCCCCCTCCTCCTCACTCTCTCAAAATAAATAAATAAACTTAAAAAAATGAAAACCAGAGGTAAAAGAAACTGAAAAAAACAGAAGACAAGACCCAGGGCTGAGGCCATCCATAGCATACTTGACTTCTTTTATAACATTGAGAATCTATGGACCCTGGAGCTGCAGCAGAGAAACTGCCCTGTTTTAGTCCTTAGCACATAAAGCACCCCTCTGATTGCAAGCGTGTAGAGCTCTCCAAGCCACGAGGCTCAGTTTATATTGGGCTGTTCTGGGGTGACCACTGCTATTAGCACCTCTTTCAAGGAATCTGACCTGGTCCAAAAAATATTCCACAGGGCTAAAGACCAAAGAAGCTAGTGTCCCTTCTGGGCCTGCGGAGTGTCCCAGTCCTGTTTACAATTCCTAAGCCCCCCTGACAACCAACAGCAGCCAGTGGACTGGGAAGTGGGAATGCCCTAGGGTCCCTGGAGATTGCAGCTACTCAGGGTGAATTCCCCCACCCCAGAGAACCCCCCCGAAATACTCTCTTCCAATCCAAATGCCTGCAGTGCAGTTGCAGATGAAACCCTCTGAGGCATACACGAGGGATCCATCTATCCATTGGCTGCATCGGCTCCCTGCTGGCCCTGTGGCTCACTGAGCGGGGGGTGGGGGATTCTGCAAACCTGTGGGAGACCCAAGCGTGCGGGGACGGTGTCCGACCCAGAGCCTCTGACACAGTCGGTTCAGCTTAAGAAGCTGTGATAAAACTAAATTGTCTGACACTTTCTTCTTCTTCTCTTTTCTTTTTCTTCCACAAACACAACAGGCTCCAAATGTGACCTACTTTCTCTTTCTTTGTGATTATGCAGAACTCACAAAGCTTTTCCTTTAGCCTGACTAATATTTTCAGTGACATGCTTTTCATCTTTTGGAAAAGAAGAGTCCACGTCAGCCTGCCAGAACACATAAGTCTTGGTGAAATGACCAACGAGGACAGATGAGTTACAAAGACTTCATCGGGGCAAGGCGGCTCATAAGAGACTCACTGAGCACAAAGAAAAAACAAAAACAAAAAACAAAAAACAAAAAGAAAACCCAGATCTGGACCCTTGAAAGCCATTTGCATTTAGTCTGAAAATTTTCATTAACAAAAATCAAGATGTTATTTATGAGCTAAGTGACTCTAAAGTTTCTCATCACCTTTGTCCTGAGACTGTGGACTCTGGCCTTGGCCTGGAACACTGCCACACTCCAAAACCCACTCAGGCATATCCGAACTCTGCATTTTGCATTAAAAATTAATTGACTTCAGGGCGCCTGAGTGGCTCAGTTGGTTGAGCAGCCAACTCTTGATTTCAGCTCAGGTCATGATCTCATGGTTTTGTGGGTTTCAGCCCCGTGTCAGGCTCTGCACACTGACCTTGCATGAGCCTGCTTGGGATTCTCCCTCTCTCCCTCTCTCTCTGCCCCTCCCCCCGTTCATGCTCTCTCTGTCTCTTTCAAAATACATAAACATTAAAAAAATAAATAAATAAAATAAAAATTAATTGACTTCTTCCAAATCTTCCATGAATCAGAATCCAACAGGGTTTTAAAATATAAAAATAAAACCCAAGCTTGGGTCAAAATCTAGGTCTATTTCTCAAAATTAAGTTGATATTGATTTTCCCCTCCTATTATTACCTTGGAGGCCGTGCACTTTTTGATGTTTGACCCACTGTCCTTTTATGATGTCGAAACTCCAAATTACAATTGGTAGTTGGAGACATTTGCTTGGTGACTTTAGAAATATCATTGCTGGCCCAAACTCTGGCCCTGGGATTCTGATCCAAAACTTCTCTTTTATCCTCAGTGAAGTGAAACAGAGCCTGCTACACATTTACTGAATAAAATTGTTCAAAATAGAAACAGACCTGCATCCCTAGGGTCCAACTGTGTTTGCATCTATCCAGGTTAGTTCAGTTTCACGCCACATCCAGGCTGTCTGGTCAGCACTGACTCAAACACCAGCCACAGCAGGCTGAGGGGTCTGGGAAATCATTGTGTCAGAGGGGACCCCACCAGGTGCATCTGCCCTCAACATCCTGAGTGCCAATCAGCTCCGGTGCAGACTTCATTCCATCTCCACTACTGTTCAAGAGTTCCAGTTCATTCATTCATTCATTCATTCATTCAAAGTATCTACTGCACATCTCTGGGGTAGCACTGTGCCCAGGAAATACAAAGGCAAACAAAACAGGCACTGTCTCCACCTTTAGAGATTTCCTGAGACTGATGACCAGGCTCAGGATTACAGGTGTTACAACAGGAAAGCAGAGAACACTACTGGTTCTCAGCCTATGCTTCTCCCCTCTCCCTATATGCCAGCTCACGTGATTCCCTGCAGCCCCTCCCGTCCATCTTAGTGCCACCAATGATCTTCAGTGCAGTTGTTCCCTTTGGCAGGAGCCACTTGGAGAGTTGCTCAGTAGCATACCCTTAGACTCGGCATCAATTTATCCTCATCCCTGCTTCAGTCCCGATCGTGCCCTCAACTCAAACCACCAAAGCCTCACCTCTTCCTTGTTAGTTCCCACCTTAGCATCTGGAGTAACCACCTCGTCTCTCGCATTGGTGGCTGCACATTGCAAGCAGCCCGCCAGCCTACCCTTCTTTGAGTTCCACCACCTTTGGGGACTCTGGTGCCAACTGTTGGCCTGAACCACAGCAGGCTGTTGCTGAACCCCTTTGATATGAAACCCTGCCTACCTCGCCTGGTGGGCCAAGACCAAACCCCAGGTCCTGGGTCCATGCAGTTGGTACTACCTACCCTCTTGCCATTGGCTGGGCCAAGCCTCTAGATGTGGTGACAACTCTGGAAGGAAGCACTGATCCCACAGGTGGAAAGGTAGGCTTGTAGGAATGAAGCTGTTCCAATTTATCATTTTGTCTTCATATATGTTATCAAAAATATTTGGCAAGGAATCTCTCTATTCAAAATTGGACAAAGTAGAAATGGCTAAACAACAGTTGGCATCAGGGACCTGCTCTCAAGAAGTACAGATTAAGAACAAGCCATAGGGGCGAAGGAGGCTAGGTGGCTCAGTCGGTTAAGCGTCCAAGTTCGGCTCAGGTCATGGTCTCACAGTTCATGAGTTCAAGCCCTGCTTCAGATTCTGTGTCTCCCTCTCTCTCTCTGCCCCTCCCCTGCTCACACTCTGTCTCTCTCAAAAATAAATAAACATTAAAAAAAAAAAAAAAAGAACAAGCCAGGGAACAAGCCAGGAACCATGTCCTTGGGCTCAAGTAAGGTTGTGTATAGAAAGGTAAGGGGCCTGGGACACTGAGCTGGCCGTCAGACATGGCCATACTGCATGGCTCTACACCGACTGGCCAGCAGTGCTGCCATGCATAGCCTCTTCATCTGTGGGCCTCCCTTTCCTCATCATTAAAATTGCAAAGAGGTCTGAGACCTTTAAATAGTCCTCTTACTTCAAGTTGGCAGACAGATCTTGTATGAAACATGGTCAAAATGGGTCCATTTCTTAGAAACACCATCAAGTGAAAGAGAAATGAAAGCATGGTATTGAGTCATCTAGCATGGAAGACCACTGGAGACAGTGAACGCCTTTGAACTAAGGGACAGGTATAGGAGCAGTCGATGTTCCACCAAATAACACGGCCAAGAGCCACTCTCCTGGAGAGAGTTTCCATTAGCAGACACATGTAAGAATGGCTGTCTATTAGATACTCCTCTCAAAGTTATCATTCTTATTGAAGTCTCCAAGAAGCCCTGTTCTGTCAAAACCTGTTTAAGGCTTAAAACAGCACTTTTTAAAAATCGTTTATTTCTGAGAGAGAGAGAGAGAGAGAGCATACAAGTGGAGGAGCAGAGAGAAAGGGAGACACAGAGTCTGAAGCAGGCTCCAGGCTCTGAGCTGTCAGCACAGAGCCCGACGACGCAGGGCTCAAACCCACAAACTGTGAGATCATGACCTGAGCTGAAGTTGGATTCTTAACCAACTGAGCCACCCAGGAGTCCCAAAACAGCACTTTTCAAATTTATTTGACCATCAAACTCATTTTTATATTTACTTATTAACACTTTTCAGATGTGGGCGTCTGAGTTCCATATCATGGGTGACAGTACTAGAAAGGAAGTTTGGGTTTTTTTTTTAAAACATAAGGAAGTGCCCAATCTTTTTTTTTTTTTAATTTTTTAATGTTTATTTATGTTAGAGAGAGAGAGAGAGAGAGAGAGAGAGAGGGAACAAGCAGGGGAGGGGCAGAGACAGATAGAGACACAGAATCTGCAGCAGTAGGCTGTCAGTACAGAGCCTGACATGGGGCTTGAACTCACAAACTGCAAGATCATGACCTGAGCCGAAGCCGGACACTTAACTGACTGAGCCACCCAGGCGCCCCAAGAAGTGCCCAATCTCACTTTACCATTTTGAAACCTGAGCAACAGCTCGTGGCTGGATACATATTCAAAGCTACAGCTTGCCTGGGCTTTCTCTTTCTTACTCACTGACCCTTGGGTCACTACAAAGATACAGTCCAGCTGGGCAAAGTGGTGACCTCAGTTTCTGCCAGCCATTTCTTACAGGGCCTCAGCACACACAGCACGCTGTCAGCAAACCAAGCAACACAGAACTAAATCATGGTGATGTCTTCCCGCCTCAGGGACGCGCCTCTGCTTGCTAGAAGACTGCTCGGGGACAGCTAATTGCTTTTCAGCTCAGGCTACACAGCTTTCTCACATCCACTATTCCCCAGGGTCATATTTTCTCCAACTGCATTTTTCAGAGAATAGGGCAGGAGGAAGAGGACAAAGAGAGAGCAGTGGTGGGCAGGAAACTGCTTTTTATCTTTATTATAACTTAAATTACCGTCTTCGAAATCTTTCACTTAAAGCAATAAACAGTCCTTCCCCAATTTTAGCTCTGCGGCAGAAGGTCCAAGGTTGAAGCTCCAAAGCAGAGGAGAGTGTGGCCACTGCTGTTTCGGGAAAGGGAAGACAATCTTCTGTCGAGGAGCAGGGGGGCTCCCTCCAAGGACGCTGCTGCTCCGGCCACCATGAGCAGACGTGTTGAGGCCATGGATGGCAGGTGAGGCGCTTGCCCTGCAGTCCTGTAGCTCCCCCCCAACACTTCTCTCTATAGTACCCCATCCTTTCACGTGAGGTCTCTGCTGGAGCCCACTACTCACTGATCTTTTATTTTATCATCAGGGGGCTGACTTGTTTATTTTCAAATTCCTTGAAGACTGATTGCATGCAGTTAGCCACTTGTGACTTAGATGGCTGGCTTCAATGTGGCTGGTTTCACGCTCGCCTGGGTAACTGGTTTCTGAACTTCTCACAAGGGACTTGGTCCACATGCAGTTGTCGAGTTGATGCCTCTGTGTGGGAAAGAAGGGTCTGGGATTTCCTATTCCTCCATCTTGCTGACGTCATTCCCACCCAGGTTCCTCAAAGTTTCCACGTTCCTACTGTCAAATTACATTTAGGAATACATGTCATTCACCTTCAGATGAAAACCTGCCAATGTGTTTTCTTCCCTCAGGCTCGTGAACATTATTCGCTCTTTGTCCTCGGTGGTGGTTGTTGCTCAGGTTGCTGAGTTTCTTTCTTTTCAGTCCGTTCCACGTGAGAAACTGCACAGCTGGGGGGCACCTGGGTGGCTCAGTCAGTTAAGTGTCTTGATTTCAGCTCAGGTCATGATCTCACGGTTTGTGAGATCGAGTCCCGCATCAGGCTCTGCACTGACAGCACAGAGCCTGCTGGAGATTTACTCTCTCCCCCTCTCTCTGCCCCTCCCCACCTCCACCCCACCTCGCACAAACATGCACTCTCTTTCCCTCTTAAAACAATCTTTTTTTTAAAAAGAGATTTATTTATTTTGAGAGAGACAGAGACAGTGTGAGTGGGGGAGGTGCAGAGAGAGAGAGACAGGGAGAGAAAGGATCCCAAGCAGGCTCCTTGCTGCCAGCGCAGAGCCTAACATGGGGCTTGAACTTACAAAACTGTGAGGTCATGACCTGAGCCGAAACCAAGAGTCAGACACTTAACCAACTGAGCCACCCAGGAGCCCCTCAAAACAAATCATCTTTAAAAAAGAAAAAGAAACCGCACAGCTGGCCAGGGCAGAGCTCTGTGGCTGAAGCGGATGGCATGTGGCACACTGGGGAGTGGCCAGGAGGACTGGGGAAAGCTTTCCTTAGGAAGAGCCTGACAGCCAGATAGCAGCGGGCCACCTGGGGCTGCAGCCCTCTGCACAGAGGTGCTCTGCTGGCAGAAGCCGGGGTCGTGCTGACGCTGGCAAGTCTCATCCTCAGACTAAGAGTGACTGAGGGCTATTCTCAGAGCCCCTCAGCTTCCAAGAACACAGATAATGATGTCTCAGTCACTGCCCTCCCAAACCAATAACTCTTATTCAAATGAAAAAGACATTTCTGATTTCTCATAGCTCCCTATAAAATCACATTCTTAATTACCCGCTCTACTGAGCTCCACCTTGATTTCAAGTCAAATTATTCCCAATTTGCTCATTGCTGAGGGAAGTGTGTGGGAGGGAGGTGGGCAGAAGAGGTGGCTGGAAAATGCCTATAAATGCCAGGTCAAGTTTAAACAGCTGAAGGGAACACTCCAAGTGGTAAAGACACTAGAGATAGCAGGCTGGATTATCTCTTGACTTCAGCACTCCATTTAAAATCTCCTCCATACCCAGTCCTTATATGATTTACTGCATCCATCTAACGAGCTTTGATTTGTGGTCGGTGATTGCACTCAGCCAGCGTACTCAACAATCACCAGGACACATGGTTTCCATCGAAGTTGATGCACAACTGTGAATTGGTTCAAGGGTTGAATAGTCCCACTAAAGGGAGGGAAAGGCCGATTCTGGCATCAGAGGGGATGACCGAACAGGAAGGCAGATACTGCGTAAGTGCTGAGGTAGTGAGCCGAGCTTGGGACACTGAACATGAAGTGTTTGGCAGAGGCGCATTCTCTCCATCCCTCATCATGGTGGTTGTTTCATACCGACATCACAGACAGATGGGCTTGAAGATGACTGGAGGTCGGCCCCCTGGGGTCAGCCCATGGCCCTCGAAGAAGCGTACAGCTGTGAAACTCTTACAACAAGAATGAGTCATAGTCAAACAAATGTTGGTGAGGATGTAGAGACACAAACTCATGTGCACTTTGCTGGGGTGGGGGGTGGGGTATGTAAAATGGTACAGCTGCTGTGGAAAAGTTTGCCAATTCTTCAAGAAGTTTTACATAGAATTAACATATGATTCAGTAATTCCCATCCTAGGTATATAACCCCAAGGAACTGAAAACGTGTGCAAAAAGAACTTGTACACAAATGTTCACAGCAGCACTGTTCACAACAGCCAACAGGTAGAAACAACCTGAATGTCTACCAACTAATGAACGAATAAACACAATCACTATATCCATACAGTGGAATATTACCCAACCATAAAAAGAAATGATGTACTGATACCTACTACAACGTGTATGAATTCCAAAAACATAATGCAAAGTGAAAGAAGTCAGTTACAAAAGGCCATACATATATTGTGTGATTCCACTGACACAAAATACTCACAACAGGCAAATCCATAGCAACAGAGGAATTTAGTGGTTGCCAGGAGTTAGAAGGAGGGAAGACAAGGAAGGACTGCCCAGTGGGTATAGAGTTTCTTTTGGGGATGATGAAAAAGTCCTGGAATTGGATAGTGGTAACAGTTCCACCACATTGTGAATGTACTTAATGCCGCTGAATTGTACACTTTAAAATGATTCAAATGTAATTTTATGCTTCATGTATTTTACCACATGCACACACTAAAGAATTAGTCTTGGTCAATTATATGCCTGCCCTACCCACCCACCCCCCACCCTGCCCCCTGCACCCTGCCTTTGTCTCTGTGCCCGCTGCTGTTCACTTCTGACTTTTGTGTATGGCCTGTGCTTCTTGGACTGTATATAGTCTGGATACTGTGCCAGTGATTTCCAAACATTAGGCTCCCAGTCTGGCCCTGGTCTCAGCACACTCCTGTTAGGGTTTTCCACCCATGTCTCATCCCGTGTCTCATCCCAATGTACAACTAAGAGAATGTGGCCATCACTTCAGCCTAACATTACTACTGCTAAATCAATCTGGTCTTCAAAATATATATACAGTCTATTTCATTATTCTGCTCATGACTTTAAAAATTAAAAACTATCAAGTTGCATGACAGCTATCCAGAAGCTCTGTCTGAATATTAATTGGCCATGGTGTCTCAACACAACTGCTCGGAATTTCTCAGTTATCTGTTGGTGCCATTAAAAATTTTGAAGGAGTTAAGTAATTTCAACCACCTCTGGAAAGTAAGAAACTGCATATTAAGTCAGTATGCATAAACTAGTGGACTATTAATATTTAAGTAGAATTTTTCCTATAATATTTAACTGATAGGCATGAGATAGCAAAGAGAAAGGTCTTCAAGGTATTGTGTACATAGAATCCCATCAGATGCCTGTTTTTAATCTAGGTGTCCAGACTCCCAGAGACTCTGATTCAGAAAGTTTCTATAAGGTTTCTTTGGCTTTTACACCTGATTCTTTAATGTCTGCTTCAAACTATCCATTATAAATACCAATTTATCCACAAACTTAGCCCTCTAGCCTTCTCAGAGCTATGGACCCCAGCATCCCTCCCCTGCCCCAAACTGTCCCTAGGTCGTGATCAGATGGGGGGAATGCCCCAGGAGCAGTCTTGAGCCCTTAGCTCTCTTGTTTTCCTCACTGTGACTTCTAATGCAAACTTCAAAATAATATTTCCAACTATCTTTACGACATCTCTAGTGGGGTGCTCTGCCATATCTTCCAACTAACATGTCTAGGATGACACCAAAATCTGGAATTTTCAAAATGCCTCCTCCTTTTCTCCAAGGAGACTAACATTCTTCTAACCATTCAAATTCTTAGTGATGTCTTTGCTTTCTTCTACTTTCTCTCCCAAACTCTATCCTTTGCTTTGGATCATCTCTTAGGTATTTTTTTTCTTTCTCTTTCCCAATCTGGTAGGCAGTTGCCAACTCATATCCCAGACTAAAACCCTGCTGCTATTGTCATTTTTCCATTTTGATTGTCTTTCCTTGCGGTTGCTACCCCATCTTGTCTCCCTAAATTGAGAACTTATATCACATTTCAATTTTCCATCTTGGTATTCAGGACTCTCTTTAAGTTGGCCCCACCTTACCACCCAATAGCTCCTAACCAGCAGCACCCTACCATATCCATCCCCCTCCACTGTTGCTTGCCCTACCAATGGAGTCGACACAGTCCTCCCCCAGAGTTCCTGCTCTACTGTTGGCTGCTGAAGTACCCTCCCTCCTTGTTCTACTCATCATTCATTCAAACAATGTTATTGCAGATATTGTGTGCTGGGGACTAAGGGCTTTGGAGGAAATTTATAATGCACTGACTCATTTTTTTATCATCTTTTATTTTTAGGTATTGGAATGAACAACAAAGACACAGCCCCTATCTTCATCAAACTTAACCTATTAATACTTCTGAGAAGTCCCTGGTACAGAGACTTTAGGTTTGTTTAACTATGTTTTCCCAAAACCATACTCATTCCCCCCCCCAACATTTTAAAGATGTTCCTAACAACATTCCACTGACCACATGCTTGCCTTCGACAAGAAGGCCAGCAAATCAGGCTAAACTGAAGTTTTGGGTGAAGGATAAAGAACTGATCTTTTTATTTCATAGTAGGAAGATTTGTTTACCCTGAAGCCTCCTCAAAGAGCCTGATGTGCATGCACTAACAGCTGTTCAAATGCATCCTTTAAAAAAAACACCGTGGTTATGAGTAGGGTGGTCTCAATACACACTGATTCTACAGCAGTTAGCTTACACTGTTCCCTCCCAGGCACCTAGAAATAAGAATGGAATAATGATGGAAATGATAGATTAAGAAGGTGGGGGTGTGGGTGGGCACAAAGAGAGGTGGGGGCTGATGATTAGAAGTGCTGGTATGGGGGCTCACTGCTCGTGGGTTGAAAGAGTCTTGCTAATGGGGTTAGAATTAGAATTGGAGCAAAGCTAATGGCTCAGAGGGAGAGAGCTTGCAAAGGAGGAGGAGGAGGAGGAAGGAATGGGGAACACAGTCAAGCAAGACCAGGAACATACTGTAACAAGGGAACACACAGGGCGGGAGAGGTGGGAGGCTGTTGGGAAGAGCAGACTTCTTTCTCTGACATTTTATTACTCTACCATTTTGCTTTTAAGGGAGAGACTATATGCTTTCCATACTTCAGGAGATGGGTAGATTCTAAAATGGACACATTTATCCACCTGGGGTAAGAAGGTGGGGGGTATATTAAGAGAAGAGAGGAAGGGAGTAGGGGAAGGGAAAGAGAAAGAGAGGAAGAAAGGAAAATAGGTGGGAGAGAAAGGGAAAAGAGGGAAGGAGGGAGAGAGGAAGATTTATCCAAGGCACACATTTTGGAAAACTCAAAATTAGAGGATTTAAGGTCCCTAAGGTCCCTTCCTACTTGAAAATGACAACTGATCGTGGGATTGTATCAAGAACCATTCCAGGGTCCCTGTGTGAGGAAAGTAAATATGCAGAAATCTGTTGTGTTTCTATCCACTATAACAAACTATCAGAAAAAGAAATTGAAAAAAATAATACCATTTACAATTGCATCAAAAAGAATAAAATATCAAGGAATAAATTTAATCAAGGAGGTGAAAGACTTGTACACTGAAAACTATTTGATATTGATGAAATAAACTGAAGAAGACACATATAAAGGAAAATACTTGGGTGCCTGGGTGGCTCACTTGGTTGAGCATCGACGCTTGATTTTTGGCTCAGGTCATGATCCCAGGGTCATGGGATCAAGCCCCATGTCGGGCTCTGTGCTGAGCGTGGAGCCTGCTTGAGATTCTCTCTCTCTCTCTCTCTCTCTGTCTTTCTTTCTCTCCCCCCTCCCTCTCCCTCAACTTGTGTTCTCTCTCTCTCTCAAATAAAAAAAAGAAAATAAATAAGAAAAGATGTTCTGTGCTCATGGATTGGAAGAATCAGTATTGATAAAATGTCCTTATTACCCAAAGAAATCTACAGATTCAATAAATCTCTATCAAAATTCCAATGGCAGGGCACCTAAGTGCCTCAGTTGGTTAAGTGTCTGACTCTTGATTTTGGCTCAGGTCATGATCTCTCAGTAGTGAGACAGAGCCCTGCATTGGGATCCACACTGAGCATGGAGCCTGGTTGGGAATCTCTTTCTCCCTCTCTCTCTGCCCCTCCCCTATTCATACTTTCTCTCAAAATAAAAAAAATAAAGTTTAAAAACATTCCAATGGTATTTTTCACAGAAATAGAACAAACAACTCTTAATTTGTATGCTTTACTCTTAAATTTGTATGAAAGCATACAAATCCTGAGTAGCCAAAGCAATCTTGAGAAAGGAGAACAAAGCTAGAGGAATCACACTCCCTGATTTCAAACTATATTACAAAGCTATAGCAATCAAAACAGTGTGGTACTGGCATAAGAACAGAAAAATAGATCAGTGGAACAGAATAGAGAACCCAGAAATAAACCCATGCATATATAGTCAATTAATTTATGACAAAGGACTCAAGAATAAACAACGGAGAAAAGACAGTCTCTTCAATAAATGGTGTTGAGAAAATGGACAGCAACACTCAAAAGATTGAAACTAGACTCCTATCTCATACCACACAGAAAAATTAACTCAAAATAGATTAAAGACCTGAATTTAAGACCTGAAACCATCCTACAAGGAAACATAAGTAGCATGCAACTTGACCTTGGTATTGGTAGTGATTTTTTGGATTTGACACCAAAATCAAAAACAAATAAGTGGGACTATATCAAACTAAAAAGCTTCCACACATCAAAGGATACCATCAACAAAATGAAAAGACAACATATTGGATAAGAGAAAATATCTTCAAATCATATATCTGGTAAGGAGTTAATATCCAAAATATATAAAGAACTCATACAACTTAATAGCAAAAAATAAATAAATAAAAATTTTTAAAACAATTTTTAAAACCCAATTAAGAAATGGGCAAATCTAAAAAGACATTTTTCCGAAGAAGACACAGATACATGAAGAGATGTTCAACATCACTAATCATCAGATATATATATATATATATATATATATATATTAAGGTAGGCTCCACACCCAACATGGTACTTGAACTCATGACCCTGAGATTAAAGTAGCATGCTCTGAGCCAACCAGGAGCCGCCATCAGAGAAATACAATGCAAAACCACAAAGAGATATCATTTCACACCTGTCAGAGTGGCTGTTTCCAAAAAGACAAGAAATAACAAGTATTAGAGATGGTGTAAAGAAAAGGGAATCCTTGTACACTGTTGGTGGGAATGTAAGTTGGTGTAGCCACTATGGAAAATAGTATGAAAATTTCTCAAAAAATTAAAAATAGAAGTATCATAAGATCCAGCAATTCCACCTCTGGCTATTTATCCAAAGAAAATAAAAACAGTAACTTGAAAAGATACATACACCTGCATGTTCACTGCAGCATTATTTACAATAGCCACGATATGGAACCAATCTAAATGTCCATCAATGGATGAATGGGTAAAGTAAATGTGGTGTGTATATGCAATGAAATAGTACTTAGGCATTAAAAAAAGAATGGGGCCACTTGGGTGGCTCGGTTGGTTGAGTGTCCAACTCATGATTTCAGCTCAGGTTATGATCTCACAATTGTGAAATCAAGCCCTACATTGGGTTCTGCACTGACAGAGCAGAGTCTGCTTGGGATTCTCTCTCCTTCTCTCTCTGCCCCTTTCCTGTTCACGTGCATACACACTCTCTCAAAATAAATAAACATGAAAAAAAAAAAGGAATGACATTCTGCCATTTGCAAGACCATGGATGGACCCTGAGGGCATTATGCTAAATGAAATAAGTCAGACAGAGAAAGACAAATTCTGTATGATCACACTTATATGTGGAATCTAAGAACAAACAAATGAAAAACAGAGTAACAAATGTACAGATATAGAGAACAGATTGGTGATTGCCAGAAGTGGGGGGTTTGCAGGGTAGGCAAAATAGTTGTAAGGAGTCAAAAGTTACAAACCTCCAGTTATAAAATAAATAAGTCATGGGGATGTAATGTACACACGGTGACTCTAGTTAATAACACTGTATTGCATATTTGAAAGTTGCTAAGAGTAAATCTTAAAAAGTTCTCCAACTACTGAGTATATAATCAGTCTCTCTTCATGGTCCCAGGGCAACTCTTCCTGCCCACGGGTCCTGTCTCCATACTTTAATAAAATCACCTTTTTTGCACAGACACACACACAAAAAAAATTTGTAACTGTATCTGGTGAGGGATGCTAACTAGTCTTACCGTGATGACCCTTCTACGATATGTTCAAATACTAAATCACTATGTTGTACACCCGAAACTAATATATATATATTGTATATTACTTATACTTCAATAAAAATGAATTAAAAAAAATACAGGTCCAGGTCCTCAAAAAGGTTAGAATCCAGTGTGGTCGGGAGCAGGAAGAGGGACCTTTTGAAAGGCACCTGAGAACTCAAAGGGCTACTGGACAGAGCCGCCAGCAGAATGACGGACAAGGCTCACAAAACTTGGGGCACCTGAGTAGCTCAGTCTGTTTAGTGTCTGACTTCAGCTCGGGTCATGATCTTGTGGTTCACAAGTCCAAGCCCCGATCTGTGCTCACCGCTCAGAGCCTGGAGCTTGCTTCGGATTCTGTGTCTCCCTCTCTCTGTCCCTCCCCGGCTCGTGCTCTGTCTCTCCCTGTCTCTCAAAAATAAATGAAAGTTAAAAATTAAAAATGAAAGAAAAAAAACTCACAAAACTGACAAGCTCCTGGCCTGCACAGTGACTGCTGTGGGCAGAAGGGACCAGACATGTGGAATGAATTAGACGGACAGACAGGAGCTGGAATTAACAGAGTAATAAAAACAAGAGTTAATTCACCTCAGAAGCCAGAGCACTTTATAGGGCATGAGGCTGGGCTGACAGGCCCCAGCTGACTCCTTCCGACACGGGGCCCACAGAACAACAGCCCAGCACAGCTGGTAGCTCATGGGAAGGGGAGGGACCGAGTCAGAGCCGACCTCCTAGGTGGCGAATCACAGCCTAGACACACTCGCTCTGATGTTCTGGTTGGATTCAACGGATAACAAAACCACCTTGACTATCCTCTTCCCCTTTGAGACCTTCCCTCAAGAATGTGCTGAGTATCCCATCAGCCAATAAGCTGTTAGCCCCTGGGAACCACCATTAACATATTCTTAATACACTGCAGCATGTAGGCTCTTGTTGACTCTGACTTGATATGAAATAAAATTCTAAAATATACATACGTGGCGGTGCTTTTTCCCCCTTTATATTTGCTAAGTTAACTGGATTACTCATTGAATTGAGGGTCCTTCCAACTCTTGCTCCCCAGGGATGCTGTGTCTTTTCCTCGGCCACCCAGCCTGGCTGCTGTGCTCTACTGACTTGGAAGGAGGGACCCCCACCTCCCATGTGGAAGGTAGTGCCCTGCCTCCCACCAGGCTATAGTGAGGACAGCCAGGACTAAGGTCACAAGCCAGCAGAGGCACGGTGTTCTCACCCTGCGCTGTGGATCTTCAGGAAAGATGCGCAGGTGAGTAGTTCAGACAGCTCTCAGCAGGTGGGCAGCACTGGGAGGCCAGAAGCAGCAAGAGGACATCCAGGTGTGTGTGGCAGGGCCACGGGTGCTAGGCCACACCGGTGTTCCCTGGACCATCCCTGTGAGTGACCCTGGCTGTCATCCTGCTGTCCCCCTAGACTCCTCCCTTGTCTTGACCGCCCATTGGCTCCTTGTGGTGCCCGATATCCTTACTTTTATCTAATAAATTATTAGTATTGTTTTTTAAGTTTTTTATTTTATTGGTTTTTTTATTTTAAAGTTTATTTATTTGCAAGCAAGAGAGTGAGTGCACACAAGTGGGGGAGGGGCAGAGAGAAAATCCCAACAGAGCGCTTGAGATCGTAACCTGAGCTGAAATCAAAAGTCAAATGTTCAACTGATTGAGCCACCCATGCACCCCTTTTTTATTATTTTTGAGAGAGAGCGAGCATGAGCGGGAAAGAAGGACAGAGAGAGAGAGAAAGAGAGAGAGAGAGAAAGAGAGAGAGAATCCCAAGAAGGCTCCACACTCAGTGTAGAGCCCAACGTGGGGCTCAATTCCACAACCCTGAGATCATGACCTGAGCTGAAATCAAGAGTCGAACTCTCAACCGACTGAGTCACACAGGTGCCCCTGTCCAATTAATTATTTTTACGCCTTAAGCATCCAAAGATGTTACTCCACCAAGCACTAGCTGTCCTCACAAGCCATGCAGCGACCATAGGACCCCGCGTGGGCCCTGAGGGAATGGCTGGTCAGCACCAGTGTGAGGTCTTCCCAAGCTCCCCTCTCTCTTCATTTTACTTAATTATCCACCAAACAGTAATGAATCATAAAAGTGGTTGGTAGTTGCTGGGTGTGGTGCAGAATGAGCTGGAACAGTCCTTATTCTCAGAGAGCTGACAGCTTTTCTCAGCATGTACAACTGGGCTTCAGAAAAATTCTGAAATTTTCTCATTCTCAAAGGTGTCTTATGTCAGCAGTAGGAAGCACACGACCTCGAGCTCTGCACAGATACATGCAGATGCACACCAGGTTCCGAAGACATCTGGCCACCTGTCCCCAGAGTGCTTGACCTGCACCCATCTCCTTTTACTGCTGGCCTTGTCTTTCCCCATCAGAACTCTTCTCTGTCCCATTCCTGTGAGGTCTAAATTATAGCCATTAACACATGAGTGGCCAGCAATCTGATATATATATTTTTAATGTTTGTTTATTTTTGAGAGAGAGAGAGAGAGAAAGAGAGAAAGAGAGAAAGAGAGAGAACAAGTATGCAAGTGGGGGAGGGGCAAAGAGAGAGGGAGACACAGAATCCGAAGCAGGTTCCAAGCTCTGAGCTGTCAGCGCAAAGCCTGAGGTGGGGCTTGAACCCAGGAACCATGAGATCATGACCTGAGCCAAGTCAGACACTTAACCAACTGAGCCACCCAGGTGCCCCTCAAGCCTTTTTAAGTAATCTTTTTAAGAAATCTGGAGACAACAGTCTTCTGTAGCTAATACTTGGGCCCCCAAATTTTGACCCTAATTCTCAGAATAGGAGTCCAAGTGGGCAGTTGTATATGGTTGCCTCAAATTATTTTTTTAAGTTTATTTATTATTTATTTTGAATGAGAGAGAGAGGGAGAAAGAGCTGGGGAGGGGCAGTGAAAGAGAGGTAGAGAGAATCCTAAGTAGGCTCCATGCTGTCAGTGTGAAGCCCTATGTGGGGCTCGAACACACAAACTGTGAGATCGTGACCTGGCCCGAAACCAAGAGTCAGACACTTAACTGACTGAGCTGCCCAGGCACCCGCCACTTTGATTTCTTAAGAAAGGTGGGTATTCCTGCCTGTTCTGCCCGTCTTCCCCCTCTTCTCCCTCACTGCACAGCCCGCTCAGGCTCTCTCATCTACTGCTAATATGTGCCACTCAGGAGCTGCTACTCCCTTTCACAGAGAGATTGGCAAATTGTTTCTGGAAAAGGGGAGCACAGCCTCCCTTTCCAGTGAAGCTATCATTCACATTAGGTTCAGTCCTTTTTAAGAAGGTTTACATTGAGAGAATAAAATCCGTTAACTTCTGTCGTCCATTTTCCCCTGCAAAATACACAACACGTTGCCTAGAGATTAAAAAAAAATTATATAAATGCCTAAAGTCTATTGATGCACGCACTTGGTGCCTCCAGGAGCCAAGAGTGCTCAGAAGAGGCAAGAGGGGAACAGAATACAGCTGTCTGATCAGCCTCATTGTAGGCGGCATTTGCACAAAACAGGGTATCCTATGTTTGCTACCTTCAAACTCTGCGAGCACCACTTCCTCCAAAATGCTGGTCAAATGGCCATTGTAGACTTCCAAGTCCAAAGAAACTTCTTCAGGCTTAATATTTCTGTTTCAACCCCAACTCATTCTTCTCATGTCATAATTTGCTCCCATCTACAACGAAAACAAAAACAAAAACATCCAGAAACGGTAGTCGAAACGAGGCAGTTCATAACCCAACACAAATGAGGAGTTGTTGCTTGTCATGGATGATGAACTAGACCACAGGTTCTGAATGTCTGTGGTTTGTCCAGAGGGTGGAGCCTGGGAAACCTCCGAAGGGCGGCCGTGGATGCCGATACCCTGTCATTGACGGCACTGCCTGTAATTTTCAAGCAGGAGGCCCACATCACACAACACCAACATCCTTCTCTGCGCTTTTTATAACATAATGCTGAGTTTTTGCTGAACAAGCCCTCACTTGTCCAAGCCTTGGTTAGTCTGTTGTATAACATATGTAGATTGGTATTTTTATTGACTTTTGAAACACTCCAAATGTTGTTCAAGGAGGAGTTTGGTGTCATTTCACAGAAACACTTAAGTCACCCATTGCAAACACTGGAAGCGACTTGCGTGGTTTTGTAATTTAACCTACTCATCTATCCAGTGCGGAAATGAGGCCAGGAGAGGTAAGTATCCCATTTAAGTCTATTCAGATCATTCCAGAAAGACTCATAATTAGAATCCAGGCTCCCTGACTGCTGAACCAGAGCTCTTTTCACTTGGAGAGACCAAAGTACACGATTTAATTTTTTAAAGGCATGCGCTATTGGCCATGGTAAGAGAAAATGAGAAAGAGTTACTTAAACTACAGAAAGAAGGCAGAAGCCTAATGATAACCAATTAAGTTAATACATCCTCCCAATTAAACCATCCATACAGAAGCCAAATTGTGGAATTTTAGTTCCTCTGCTCATCTTCCAATAGAATTCCTAATAAGCTGCTGGGTGACCCAAAGGTGAAGAAGGAGTAAAAAACAAAGACATCCAAGAGCCTTGAAAGTTCAGCCTTGTAGTCCCCAGGCTTGGGCACAAAGGGATATCCTTAGGCCTCCCTCTCCTCCAGTGCAATGCCCCATGGCTGCAGGGGGCATTGCAGCCTTCAGCCCTGTGGTCTATACCAGGATGGTGGGGGGCGCCTCAAGTCCCTAACAGCTGTCCCTTCCTTAGGATAGCAGGCAGGTCGATGAGTGACTGGTTGCCAAGGGCATCCAGCAGAGGCTGAAAGGTACTGCATTAAGCCCAGCATCATTATTATTAAACATACAATTTAAAACCAATTATGCTTTGCAGAAGACTGCAGCCTCCATTTAAACCACTCCTGGAGGAAAATAAAAAGCCCGTTACACAGAGTTCAAGGCAAGCTACAGAAGCGCTTATGCCACACGAAGCTGGGATTCAAGCACAAATTAATAATCATAACCCTAGGGTTCCCACTCAGAGAGAAGCAGAACAATGGAAAGCGAATACTAGAGAATAAAAACAAGATGCAAACATCCTACTTTTACCAAAAAGCAGCTAGGTTTCCTGGAGATTTCAAAATAAATTTACTTACTTCCCTGAGAGGGGGAAAGCCTAACATGTAAATCAGAGGTCCTGAGCTGGTAGCCAGGCTCTCCGACAGTGCTGGCTGGAGGAGGGGGGAGTGGTGGTGGGAGGAACCACTGGCTAACAGCTAGAAATTAGGATTTTCCATATAAAAAGTCTGGATTTGCAGCTTTCCTTGACAAATCAGATTATACAGGAACACTGGGGCAATGACTATCTAGAACCACCCACTGCTTCCTAACACAGAACCTGTGCATCCTATCATCCCATAAGGGGTTACAAAGAGAGTGAAATCATTCTTAGAATGGCACCTCTGTCAAAAATTTTCTTCCACTTGTCCCACTTCATTTATTTGTGTTCTCCATCTGACATATCTTAGATATTTGATTGATTCCTATCCCAAATCTCCTTTAGGAGACAAGAATCCTGCAGCTGCTGAAAGTATCAGTCATAAAGAAAGCCAATTTCAATTTGAATGATATTTATCAAGAGTCTACTGGCTTCAAGAGACCACACTGGGCCTTGAGGGAGGGACTCAAAGATAATTAAGGCCCATCACTCCACTGTGGGCATTCTAGCTCAAAAGGCTGGGCAAAACCCTGGAGAATATGATGTCATGAGAAAGGCATAAACCACTATGGGGTTCAGAAAAGGCAGAAACCGCATCTGGCTGGGACTTCAGGAAGAGCTACATGGAAGAAACAGCATTTGGAATGGGCTTCCAGGAAGGGGTGGTATTTTGAAAAGAGGAGAAGGAAAGCAAGGGAGATCAGCAAGCACAAGGTGAGCATTTGCAAAGGCAGGGAAGCTCCAGGGTACGTAGGGAACAAGGGGTAACCCTCCCCCAAATATGTATAAACTTGGAAAGAGAGGAGTAGTTGGGTTGTTGAACTTCTGGGTTCTGTTTCCACCTCCTCCCCCGGCCCAACTCCTGCAGAGGCAGAGGTGGGATCTTAACTCCCCGATGACAAATGAGTGATGCAGAGGGGGCCACCCTCACAGTCTTTTGCAACAGGAACACCCAAACCACGCCCTGCAGATTCTGATGCCACGGCATGGGGTTCAGGCTCTGTATTACCAATTGGCAGAGCTAGCTGCTGGTGGAGGCTGTTATTTACTGCAGCACCAACTGGGGCCCAGGCCCCTGCTAGGGGGATGCCCCTGTATGTGGCAGGGTCCCTGCCCTCATCAAAAGGAAACTGACAAGCAGAAAATTAGCAGCCTCGTGGGTTTAGCATCATCTGTCTGGCCAGTTGCTTATGTAAAAAGCCTTGGAATTCAGATTTGATTTCCCATCGCATCCATCCTCAAAACCCACAGTCTCTGCTCTCAGAATGCATCCTGAGTCTAAACTCAGCACCAATGTCATCTCAGCCCAAGTACCCTAGATCTGGACTGCTGTGAGAGCCTCCCCACTGGTCTCCTTGCTTCTGCCCAAAATTCTAGAGTCGATTCCCCATGCAGGAGGGAAGGTCAGGTTTATCATGTCACTCTTCTACTCAGGGCACTGAGTAGCATCCCATTATACTTGGAATAGAATAGAATAGCTTTTCAAGGGCTGCATAGCCTTACCCCTGACCACCTCTTCCCCTCATCTGCTACCCTACTCTCTTCACTCCAGCCATGGTCATTCAGATATTTACCGAGTGCCTCCTAAGTGCCCAGCAGCCACTGGTGCTAGCAACACACCAGTACTAGCGACCATGGGCATGGGGTCTTTGTCTACTTTGTCCACTATAGTTTCCCCTGCATCTGGACAAGTGTTTGGCACATCACAACTGCTCACTATTTGCTGAATGACGGAAATAGGGGCGAATCTTTTGGGTCCTGCCCACATGAGCAGGCAGAGTTTAGAAAAGGAGGAAACAGGGGTGAACTGCAGGAGGCAAAGTGGGGCGGTGGGGCGGGGGCTCTTAGCTGAAGATGAAGCTGCGTAGGAAGAGCAGGATCAGCTGCCATGGCTTCCAAGAGCTGCTTGCTTTAAAAATCACCTGCTGGATGGCACTCCATCTCCAGAAATCCTGATCCAGGAATCTGTATCTCTAACAGGTTTGGGAACCGCTGTACTGAGAATCCTGTAATCCTAAAGATAAATGACATCAGAGCAGGATGCCGGTTTTCTAAGTAAGTCTTATACTCTTACCCAGCTGAGAACCTCTGCTAGAAGGGGAACTCAGGATAGCTAAGTTCCGGGAAGCCTGAGGGTGGAGAAAGCCCATGGGGCAATCCAGGGACGCTCAGGGAATGCAGGGAGCAGCAAAATGAGGACGTTGGTATCACATTGTTTCCTTCTTCACTCTTGAATCAGCCAGATGTGATTGAGATAGATGTTTGGCCCAGCTTTATTGGCAAGCTACTTACTTAACCCCTATGAGCTTCATTTTCTCATTCACTCACTTACCCTACTCTCGAAAAGAAACAAAAATCAGTGGACCTTCTAGGTGTCACTGATCTAAGCCTAGAGAGAAAACATCATTCTGCTACTGAAAGTGTATTCATTTCTACCAGGAGCCAGATAAGCAAGGGAACAGCAGCAAAAAGTAAACCCTACCTCACAGAGTTGTTGGAGGATTTAAAAAGAGAAGATAAACTGGGGCGCCTGGGTGGTTCAGTCGGTTAAGCATCTGACTCTTGGTTTCAGCTCAGGTCATGATCTCACAGTTCATGGGTTTGAGCCCTGCGTCTGGCTCCATGTTCGCGGTACGGACTCTGCATGGGATTCTCTCTCACCCTCTCTCTCTGCCCCTCCCCTGCTCATGCTCTCTCTGTCTCTCTCAAGATAAATAAATAAACTTAAAAAAGAGAGAGAATATAAATGAAAGGCCCTGTATAAAACAGAGTCAACGAAGTCACTTCCACCTTGCTTGCTTAGGGCTGCATTAAGTGCTGACAAGGGGCTGGTGCCTCCCAAGATCAAGGTTATTCTAATTGCTATTCCAGGCCTGAGCACCCCTGCCTCAGAGGCAGCACTGGAGAGAGATACAGAATAGGACAGTCAACTCACAGCAGACATTCCTGGAGCAGAGAGCCCAGCGCCACTGGAATTACATGCATAGATAACCTAAAACCTGGACTTGCACTGTGCGGATAACCTAAAACCTTTAAGTCTATGGTTTCAACCTCCACCCTAACCAAAAGTGTCATCAGAACTGCTGACAAGCAGCAAAGTGGAGAGATTTAAATTTCATCTCCTTTTAATTTCCCCACCCACCTCCTGCCAGGGATGCCTACAAGCAGGGAACAGCCTACCCATAAAGATGGCCAGAAGGCAGGCAGCAGGAGAGAAACATCATAGATTCTCCTGCTCAGAGGGATCAGAAAGACCCCAGTGCATCTGAAGAGCATCCCCAGGGTTGGGGCCAGGAGTAGGGGGAGGTACCATAAGCCCTGTGCACTCTGGGCCTTATTTTGGCTTCAATCAGAGCACCTTTGGCTCTGTATGTTAGGAACATATGTTATGTTTTGAAAACAGGGAACCACGTCTACAACAGTTTGATGGCCACTGATCTGGTTCACTGTCCATTTCACAGAGGAAGCAAGGGGTGGGGGCAGGGAAGTGACATGTCCACAGTTACACAGATCATTTGTGACAAGGCCAGGTCTAAAATCCAAGTCTTCTGACTCAGGTCATATTGGCAACTAAACAACAGCAACAAAGCAATAAACTGAAGATGTGGCAGGACCAGGACCTTACCTGTCTGATCAAATAGCTTGATTCTCAGTCTGGGAAATGGGGCTAGCTCTCCCAGGTGGCTTCTCTGAGCAAAGTCAACCAGCTTACCGGGAATAGAGCCAACCAGACATTTCCAGAAGGAAATCTCTGCAGTCAAGAATCAGCCACCCACCGCATCATTTGAAATTTGTGATTTCAGATCCACACCACCTGAATTTATTCATGGGAATCTTAAGGAATAGGAGACCCTCTTGGGAATAAAAGATCTGGACTTTTAACAAAGAAAAAAGGTAACATACCTAAGGAATCCCAACCCTCTCATGCTCAGTAAACAGACTTCTACCATCATTCATTCATGGCCTACAGGCCATGGTGTGGACACTCAGCTCTGGGGTACAGAATGATGGCCAGCAGGTCTCAGATGCAGTCTTCTGGGGCTGAGTTTTTGGGTTGCATAGCTATTCACCATAGGGAGTGGGAAGACAACCTTGGGAGATGGATTTGGTGGTTCTGCCATCAGGGGAAGCAGAAGCCAACATGGAACATGCCCTGGAAGTCTGCAAGAAATGTCACCAAGCTGTGGGGCTCTCCCTGTGAGCCCTCTGCACACCAGTGTGTTGAGGTAGGTGCTTGGGTCACTCTTTATTAGGTTGGAGAGTTCAGACAAGGGCTCCCTGGAAATCACACAGAGCACAGTATAAAGGGAGATCTTGCTCAAGTAGCCCCTAAAATTCAGGCTGAGCACATACAGGAGGGAATATCTTTCCATTTGAGGGTTATCTGCAATGAACAAAATGTCATAGGTCCTTGTTTACTCCTAGGGTAATAGCACCCCCTTTTGCTCCCCAAAGTATCCTAATTTGATAAAAAAAAAAAAACAACAACAACATATGGTCATCCTGTCACAGAGCCCTTTATAACATATTTCTCCAAGTGTGATAGTTTAAAATACCATTTTTGAGCATAATTCCTTGTCTATGCCAAGGATGGCAAAGAGCTGGCCCACATGTCCCCTTCCTATGACCATCCCCTTGACAGACATTGTTAATGGATCACACAGAGCTCTCTTTCCCACTGATCCGAGACAAAGCCATAAAATCTTCTTAAGACAACCCTCCAGACAGCCAAGAAAATGAGTTGACTTATAAGTTGACACTGATTTACCCATGCTGGTCAATATCTCATCTGTTCAGGAAGCCACTCATGAGGGCTTCAGCTTCCTAAGGCCATGAAGACAAAGCCCTAAAAGCCCTGTCCCAGCTGCACCTAGACATTTGTCTTAGCCAAAGCCAATACTACTCTCTTATTTCTTTGGGGATTGGCAATGGCTCCTACCCAGGAGGCCCAGAGTCTAACCAAAGGTCCCTGACTTCCAAGCAGTCCAAACCAGCTGGAGCCCCATAGTTCTATTTTGAGCCCTATATCTGGTCACTTTATGTTGCTCTAAGGGACAGTCTATGCAGTGGCTTGCTATAATGCTAGGCCCTCCACTTGGCCTTATGGATCAAATTTCACTAGTTTTTGTTTTATTTTTTTTCCCTCCCAGAATTTGGCAATGGTAAAAGGCACAATTCAGACAAATTCTGCTGAAATTTAACATGCAGTTTCTTAGAACAGACTGTCTAGTTCTTGATAGTAAGAAAAAAAAATTCATTTACATGGGTTAGGAAACACCTTCCTACAAAAGTATACAATGAACATTATAACAGAAAATGCAAGTTTTCACTAAGATAGGACATGGGAACAAAAGTCTAACTTGAAACAGAAGAAATGTGACTTTACAAAGAACTCATTTTCTCCAAAGAGAGTAAAAGTACTAAAACACGAACACTAAAAGGCTAATGGTACACTTCTCCAGGAATGGACAAGACTCAATGAACGTGGCAGTATGGAGAGGTAAGAGGTAGGTATGCACGGTGAAAAAGTAAGTGAGGTGGTTTGGGCTACATGTTTAGTGAGACCTGAAAAAGGAGGTCTCTCCAGGTGTGTGAGAACTTTCTGGAGGAGGGAGACTTTTAAGGTCCATTTGAATCTATTTATTTTCCTTCAGCAAATATTTATTGAGCACCTACTGTGTATCAGGCATTATTCTAGATGCTGGAAGGATAGCAGTGAACCGAACAGGCAGAGATTAAAGTCTAGTTCTTTTTGTTTCTATCTCTATCTCCACCTTTATCTCTCTCTTGTCGTACACACATACATGCACGCACACATATACACACAGATTTTATTTGGAAGTGAGATTACTGTCCTTTATTCCCCTTTTTGTCCATTCATATTTTCTGATTTTTCTACAATAACACAAATTTCTTTGTTAATATGAAAATGTTACTTGAAAACGAAACATTAAAAATGATACTGAGCACAAGTACCAGAGAGACAAAAGGCAATGGGCATCCAAGGGACACTAATCTCTGTTTGTTCATTTGAATTATAAAGGTGGGGACAAGGGCAATCAATGAATTTACCCAGAGTACTTCTTCCCCTCTCTCCAGTGACCTTGTGAAGCCTCAGACAGGCAGACCTGGGAGTACCCCAAGCACAGAGGGGACAAGGGCCAGAAGTGGCCCACAGGAGGCATGCCTGGGTGGCTCAGTAGGTTAAGCATCTGACTTTGGCTCAGGTCATGATCTCACGGTTAGTGGGTTTGAGCCCCATGTCACATTCTGAGCTGACAACTCAGAGCCTGGAGCCTGCTTCAGATTCTGTGTCTCCCTCTTCTCTCTGCCCCTTCCCACTTATGCTCTCTGTCTCTGTCTGTCTCTCTCTCTCTCAAAAATAAATAAATAACCTTAAACCAAAAAAAAAAAAAAAAAAAAAAGTGACCCACTCTAACACAGAGTTTCTTAGCCTACCAGGAGTAGAATTTTTTTAGCATATTAAACTTTTAGTAAGTTCACAAAAACCCTCTGAAATAATTTGAATATATCCTTACCCTCAATAATTATACATACAAAGGAAGGAAAAAGAGAATACGATATTTTTACAGTAAGACTCTTTCCTGTTCAAACTACAAAAGGGAAAATATCTTTCTCCTTTTTTAGAATTAGCATCATGATAATACTGGAGAAGAGACTAAATGTCAAAAGAAAAAAGATGATATGACCTATTCAAATGATAGCAATATCAAAAGGCATTCTTTAAGCAAGTAATTGTCTTTCCTGTTTTATTTTTAAAGCAAATTAAGACCCTCTCTTGGACACCAGCAGTGACAGAAAGAACTTTTTGGCTAATAGGGGTGTGGTGGACCCACCCATTCTTGACCCTCCTGTTAATGTCCAGTAAACATGGGTGAGGCAAGTCCCAGCCTGATTTAAAAAAAACTAACAATTGTGTCCAAATCTCAAGGAACTGATATAACTTTCAGTACATGAGTATGACTGAAAATGGAAACCACTTTAGAGCAAGGTGAAGCCAACAACCAAGTCATAGCGCTCAAAAGGTCCATGCTTTGTAGTTCAATTGTGGCAAGAAAAAAAAATCCACCTATAAATTCTTTAGAAAGTAACTTCCTTAAAAAAAAGAAAAGAAAAAAAAAGTAACTACCTCAGAAATTTCCAGGCAAACCCAGTTTCATGGAGGTCAGCTGTGTATAACGCTGTTACTACAGAAGTAAGAAGTTGCTTGTGCCTGTGGTTACAAAACAGGCACAATCAAGGGAGAAAAAGACGCGGACAGAAAACCTACACATTTGATATCACCTGAGTCCTGAAATATTGATTATATTCTCTTGCCCACTAGCGTCTCAGAGTGCAAAGTCATTGTCTGGGTTAGCAAACTTCACATCATGGATGCCTGGTCTTTTATGTTCCTCCACGGGGCATGTTTCCTTCATTTCCTCAGTATCTGAGGCAACAATCTCCCAGCAGAGACTCTGACAGAGTGGGCACTCTATGAGTGCTTGCTGAGTATGGACAGATGGAAGAATGAAAGGACAGGTAATGTTATCATGAAAAATATGTGCTATAAGAAACCGGATGCCACTGGGCCTGTCTTGAGAAGAACTATTCACCTTTTCCTGGCAATAACTTCAGCCATGCATTCCGTGAGCAATTTATTATGCTCGGTATTATGCAGGATATGGGAAGAGAAAATTATGACAGAATTCATACTCTGGTTAAAGATAAAAGACAGGCAACAACAAACAACAGAATAAAATCAAGCATGAAAGCATGTGATGGAAACTCACAGGAGGTCAAGATCAATGGATGGCTTAGCAAAACTCACCAAGGGGAAAAGAGTTCTGATGTTTATTCAGATAACATCCCCCAAAAGGAAGGACAGACTGGGTAACCTAAAAGAAAATTTAGAAGAGATTTTAAATTTATTTAGAAGCCTACTTTTTCATGCAGAACTACAAAATAACATACAGCACAGAAATTACTGGATGGATAGATAGGTGGATAAATAAGAGAAACAATATTATTTGATTCACGTCTTCCAGCAGAAGTTGATAAGTCAAATGCCTTCAGAGACCAAGCAGGTGAATCTCATCAATTATCTCTGTGCACCGTGAATTGTTCTAAGTGTTTCACATGCATCTTTTCACATAGTCCTTGCCACAATCCTCTAAGAAGATACCAATATTATCCCACTTAGATGAAGAAAGAGAGGCCCCGGAAAGTTAAGGCTGTGCAAGTTTACCACGTTGGCCAAAGCCACTTAACCAGCAAATGGTAGAGCATTCTGCTTTCAAAGCCCCAGCCCTGCAACATTGCTCCTCCTCCTGCTATGGAGGGGTGGACGTGTGTGCTGGGGCATGGTGGCTGCTGAGGCATGGGCTCCCGTGACAGTGAACAGCCACCCCTGAGTTCCAGCAGATTGCTGCCAGAATGTCAGGGCACAGCCAATAATTAAAAAAAAAAAAAAAAAAAAAAAAACCCACACTCCAAAATGTGAAATCTCTTGATTTTTTTTAAAGTTTATTTATTGATTTTAAGAGGTGTGTCTGTGTGTGTGTGGGGGGGGGGGGGACAGAGAGAGAGAGAAAGAGAGAGAGAGAGCATGAGCAGGGGAGGGGAAGCTAGAGAAGGAGAGAGAGAATCCCAAGTAGGCTCTACACTCTCCCGACATGGGACTTAAACTCACAAACCATGAGCTCATGACTTGAGCCAAGATCAAGAGTCTGATGCTTAACCGACTGAGCCACCCAGGAGTCCCATGAAATCTCCTGGTTTTTAAATACTGACAAGTTCAATCTTTACAAAATAAAATATAACCACTCAGCCAAACTCAACAAAACCATCTGCAATGAGTTTTAGCCCATGCCCCTCCAGTGGGCAACCTCTGCCTTATACTTTGCCCATTTCATTTGTGTGGTTTCACTTTTCAAAATAATTCCTTAAAGGAAGTATTATTATTTCCGATGCATGCATGAAGAATCCATGAAGGCCTAGAGAGGATTCATGTCCTCCCCACAAACATACCTGTGCACAGGCAGAGGGCCTAGACTCAACATGGCACAAAGCCAGCCTCCCTTGAGCTCCACCATACGGGTCAGAGAGCCCCACTCTGCAGTCTGCTGGAGAAACAGCCAGCCTTTGATTTACAATTGTTCCCCTTCCTCATGAAAATGTAACCCTCCATAGGCAGGGCCATGGGTTAGGTATTTACCAGTCAATGCTGCTTCCTGCATTTAATAAATACGGGTTTGAAAGAATGAACAAGATCCTTTCTCTCTGTGGAGCAGTTATCCTTGGGGAGAGAGTTAGAGACAGTACAAGAATGAGAACAGGACACTACAAAGAAGGACAAACACCATGGAAACATCCACACAAGCACAGGTGTGCTTCAAAGCCTTGTCTACAACTGGTACCGGCGGATCCACCCCTCTCGCAAGAGACCCTGATGAGGAGAGGACTTGGGAATACCTAACGGTTTCCCCACGGCTCTCAGCTCATAAGAGACAAACATTAGGGTGAGAACTTGACTATTCTGATCGCAAGTTCAGTATTCTCCTTGATTTCACTTAAGCCCAGCCTCTTGTTTACCTCCACAGACTAAAACTCAGAGCTGTCCTGACAGGCAGGCCCCAGTTCCAATCCACTATGAGCCACTGACACCTGTGTACAAAACCCCTAAGAAAACCTTCAGGAAGAAACTCTCTTTAAAAAATAAAAAAAATCATAACTCTCAACTGAATCTATTTCATTGTCAAAAAATAGAGAAAATAGAGAAATACACAAAGAGAATAAAGTCACCCACCATCTCACCATTCATAGACAGCCACCATCTTGGACACTTTCTTCAGGCTTTTTCCAAAGTGTGTGCATGCACACACCTATACCTGTAGTATTTTGTACTTAATTCAGGTCACATTCCATATGCAGTCTTTAAGCTTAGATTTTCACTTGCTATATCTTAAACATTTTACCATATCATTATAATTCTTCAAAGACTTGCATTTTAATAACTGTGCAATCCTGTGAAAATGGATCACCATAATTTATTTTACTAATTCTACTGTTGGGGAATTTAGGCTGCAGCCCTTTTTTTTTTTTTAATGATCCTAAATGATGCTCCGATGAATACAAAATTGACTCTATATCCAGTTAGTTCTTCAAAACGTATCTATAGAGAAGGAATTACAGGGTGACAGGGCCCCACGTTGAGCCTCTATCTACATATTGTCAACAGGCTTTCCAAAAAGGCTGTAGCAATTTATATCACAACTGTATAATTTTGAAAAACCTCTGCCCCTTATTATTCCTTAATTTCAGAAACCAGGTCTCTTCTGGAGAGATGGGGCCCCCTGCCCTTGTGTATCACTAAGGAATACTTGGTCAATGGCTACAGCTGGGTTCTTCCCGAAGAAGCTTTCATCTTATTTCACTTCATTGAGGACTAGCCAATGAACACACACCACTTGCTAAAAGAGGCAAAAATGCTCTTTATTGTTTTTTAAAGGCTTCTGGTGAGTAGGTTGTAGTGAAGTCCCATGACATAGCCGAATCTATCCCCATCATATAAATCAAGAGAAGCAGGCCTGAAAGAGGCATGCCCCATTCCCAATGGCAGCAGCAGTTCAGAGCCATGTGGCCAAAACACCCATTAGCTGTTTGTCAGGAGTATTTTTAGAAAGTACAGAACAAGACTGGGAGGAGAACCGTGCTGCCCCGTGCCCTCTCCCCAGGATCCATCACAGAAGCCTCCAGAAGCCGCCCCCAATCAGCTGCACTCCCTACGCTGAAAAACCCGGCAAACACAACACACTCTGGACAGCATTAAAGGTGCCCCTGAGCAAGGACACACGTCTGCCCCCAAGGTCTGTCTGAGGATGCTCACGATTTCTCACTTATTGCGGGGAGTTTCTGTTATCAGAATGTGCAGACATGCGGAAGTTAGAAGTTAAAGCTGAGGCCCCCCCCCATCCATGGTTGGGTGGATTATTATTATTCCTCAGATCTCTGAAGTGAAATGATCTGGGGGAAAATCCCATGATCTAAATCCATCATCGATTTCATACCTTGCAATCTAACATTCCAAAAATGTCCATTTTCATTGCTGTTCTCGAGGCCTGTGGTCTTCCACAGTGAATGAGGCTTGTGCATAGGGTCAGGCAGAACTGGGCCGATCACTTAACCTCTCTGAACCTCAGTTTCCTCATCAGAAAAGTAGGGCCAAATAGTAATGTCTGCCTCATAGGGATCTTGTAAAAATTCGGAACACTTGGAATGTAAAAGGCCCTCAGGAAGTGCTAATTTTAATGCGGGTGGTCACGGTACAGTTCAAAAGCAGATTTATCCAGCTATAAATTCCTGGCACATTTTACTTCTGGAAACCACTGTGCTCTAGCGTTTCCACCAGAGGAAGGGAGAGAAAAGAAATGGAACCTAAAAGTCACATTTGCATTATCTCAGCCACCCCTGTAAGCCACATAATGGGAAGAGGAATTTGTAACAACTTCTAAAAATGAAACTGTCAAGTGACCAGTGGCTATTCCTGTCTCCATTATGCATCTATCAGAGGCTATAAAGACATACAAAGGATGTACGTTTGCGTGAACTCTGCACAGCACCAGGACCTTCTTCTGACTCCATCTCCCCTCTTCTAACAATAAGTATGTTGTCTCAAAGTTCTAGGACATGCCCAAGTCTCTCTCAGTCCCAAGGTGTAAGTCGGCACACCTTTGGGTTAGGTAGCGCCAGAGACCTGGAGTCTAGCCTTATTCTGCCACTGACTAAGCAAAACATTTCTGCTCTCTGATAAAATGAGGTGACTGAACCAGGGGTCATCTCTGTCAACGTCTTCTTGGTGATATGAGAGTATATGGTTCTATCTTTGTAAGTAATTTTGAAATCTAAAAGACTTTTGTCTATGGACTTTGTAATAGTCTCTTCTTTTATATTGTAAGTGTTCGCACCTGGGTGAGAAAATGAGTCAAAGGGTTGAATGTCAAGTTGAGACAAGGCTATATGGCTACTGGTAGACTTGTAGGATTCATGGCAAAGCACTACCATCGAATTAGGTCAAATCAACGTATTTACTGAAGAGCTACTCACAGCCATGAACTGGAACAGACTCTCCTACACACCAAGGTTGTCCACTAGCCCTGCATGGACTTTCAGGCAGAACATAAGCAGTGAGAGGCACCCGGGTGGCTCAGTCAGTGAAGCGTCTGCTTTGGCTCAGGTCATGATCTTATGGTTCTTGAGTTTGAGCCCCACGTAGAGCTTTGTGCTGATAGCTCAGAGCCTGGAGCCTGCTTTGGATTCTGTCTCCCCCTTTCTCTGCCTCTCCCCCACTTACGATCTGTCTCTCTCTCTGTCTCAAAAATAAATAAACATTAAAAAAATTTTTTTGGTGCCTGGGTGGCTCAGTGGGTTAAGTGTCTGACTTAGGCTCAGGTCATGATCTCTCCCTTTGTGGGTTCGAGCCCTGCTTCAACTCTGTGCTGAAGGCTGGGAACCTGGACCCTCTTCAGATACTGTGTCTCCCTCTCTCTCTCTGCCACTTCCCCACTTGTGTTCTGTCTTTCTCTCTCTCTGAAAAATAAATAAATATAAAAAAATTTTTTTAATTAAAGAAAAGAACATAAGCAGGGATAGGAAGAGATAAGCCAAAAGCAAGTAACCGTATTCGTTATTTTATGATATTCTTTGTTTACTTACAAAGTTATCATTAATCATTAAATGTTTTATTGAAGAATATTCTCCATCCAGAGAATAGCAAAATCTATGTGGCAAAACACAAGGTACGAATAGGTACATCTCTGATTTAGATGATTCTAATTTAGTGTATTTCTCTGCTCCCCAGATAGGACCACCTTAACAATTTTATTCCAGAAACTGTCATCTTAGCATTCTCTTGTGCACTTAATAGGTTGGGATACTTTAAAATACAGAGTTTATATAAAATGGGTAATAGAAGGTCATTGTTGGGCCATTCTTGTTTATCTCCGGCAGGCTGATAAACTCCACCAAGCTATGTGATCTCATCTCTTGTACTTCTGTCTTATAGATAGCAAAGGGCATCAAGAGCCAAGTACCAGGAGAATGGAAGGAAGCAGTGACCCAGTAACAGCAATAAGTACCTCCTAGGCCATCCCAAATAAGCATACTAGGTAAAAATGGTGTATGAGCAAAACAACTTCAGAACAAGTCCCCTCTAGCCCATTCCTCCACTCCAACGACTATTCCTAAAGTTCCCCCAATCTCTCCACCCCCAACCCTCACTATCTGGAGCTGTCACTGCACTCACAGGGGCTCTCAGAGACCATGTGCCACAGTGGTCAAAGTCAAATTTGGACAAGTAGATCTAATGGTTTTGATTACTGGAGGTGCAAATCTGTTTCAACAGTAGAACCAATGGAGGCAAGGGATAGAAACTCAATCTGAAGAACAGAAGCTGCAAGGGGGAATTTATTGGCTCATATAAATGAAAAGTCCATGGGGAATGGAGATAGCTGTCAGTATGGCTGGATCCATATATGCTGTCACTGGTAATCTTGACTTCTCTGTCTTCTGTGCTGGCTTCATTTCCAGTTGGCACTCTGCACATGGTAGCAAAGATGGACATCAGCAGCCCAAGTTTATGTTCTATAGGCTTAGAAACCACAGACAAGAGCATGTGCCTCTTTTCAGTGGCTCTAGCAAAAGTCCCAGGATGGAGTCTCATTGTCTGACTTGGATCATGTGCCTATCATTCTCCAGACTCTGAGTTATGTCCCAGCTCCTAGAGCCATAGGGTGACAGACCATGAGAGACACGTGGATTGAGAGTGAGAAAGGGCATGTTCCAAAGGAAGAGAGGGGGAAAAATGCCAGAAAGACAGAAACCAAGGGTATGGGTATCCCCAAAGAGCAGGCTTGGCTGTCTGAACCACATTAACCCCAGGATTTTTCTATTCTGTTTGGCGCATACTAACTACTATTTAGGATTCTGTTAAATCACAAGGAGTTGTTCCCATCAAAAATTGGGACATAATCAGCACCTCAGGGACACCCCTTGTGTTCTCTTCCAGGTACAACCCACCAGAAGGTAACCAATATCCTGGCTTCTAATACCATATACATTCTGTTTTTATACGTCATATAAATAGCATCACATAGAATGTACTCTTACAATTGTACACTTTATGTACATTGTATTTCAATAACAAGTTTATTAAAAAAAAAAGAGCTAATCATGATATTTTCCCCACCCTACCAACATCATAAACTGTATAACTTTCAAGGAATTTCTCAGCCTTTTCAGAAATGGCCTTCTCTCCAAACCAAACAATCTCTTAGAAAGCAAAATCTTTATGCATCTGTAGTAAACCACGGGTGACCAAGGTCACAAGCAGTGGGGCCCACACCAGGGACCTGGCATACTCTTTAGCCTCTCACCTCCTTCTGCACAGCCTTCCACCCTGGGCTCACAAGTGAGTGTTTGGGAAAACATCATCCTTTGCTGATCTTTGCATCTAGAGAGCAGAGGTGAGTAGAGGGCATCTGTCAATCAAGCAGCAGTCAGCCAGCAAATTTTTGAAGGATCATGGGTAGAAGAAAGAGATGACATTATTGGGTCACTCCAGAACAGTGGTTCAGGAATCCTTTTTTTAATTTTTTTTAATGCTTATTTATTTTTGAGAGAGAGGGACAGAACACGAGTAGGGGAGGAACAAAGAAAGAGAGGAAGACACAGAATCAGAAGCAGGCTCTAGGCTCTGAGCTGTTAGCACAGAGCCTGATGGGGGGCTTAAACTCAGAAACAGAGAGATCATGACCTGAGCCGAAGTCAGATGCTTAACCGACTAAGCCACTCAGGTACCCCCAGGAATCCTTTAAAGAGTAATGGTAGTTATAAACTTTTCTCCCACCTCTCCACATCAAAGTTCACCTGTGGATAAACCACAAGAGTGTAAGGATTGCAGGTTAAAAAACAAATAAAACTTATTTATAGTCTAGAACTAGAGCAAGCCAACAGACGGCACTGGCCAAAAATGGACTGGTCATTCTTGGGAGGTAGATAACCCTCCGCCCTGGAATTGTGCATGGAGGGGGTAGAGGAGCTTCTATGGTGGTCTAAGAAGTCAGACTTCTTGAGATGGGTGAGAAGCTATATTAAATGTTCTTTAAGGCTCTTTTAAATAATCAGATCCCATGAATCTAGCAAAGCCCCTCTAATGGTTCCAACAGCAAACCAAGAGCTAAACCATCAAAACAAATGCTGAGTCTTCAAAATGTTAAATGGGAAATTATCATATGATAATTTCATTCATAAGTGTACACTCCAAAGGACTGAAAACAGGTATTCAAGCAAATACTTACACATGAGTGTTCACAGCACTATTCACAACAGCCAAAAGGTAAAAACAACCCAAGTATCCATCAACAGATGAATGGAAAACAAAGTGTGGTATATCCAGGTAATGGAATACTATTCAGCCATAAAAAGGAATGACGTTCTGATACATGCTACAGCATGGATGAACCTCAAAAATATTATGCTAAGTGAAAGAAGCCAGATACCAAGGGCCCTATATTGAATTCCATGTATATGAAATATCCAGAGTAGTTGAATCCACAGAGATCAGATCAGTCATTGTCAGAGGTTTAGGGGAAGGAGTAAATATAGAGTGACTATTTAATTGGCACAAAAACTCTTTCAGAGCAATAATAAAAATATTTCAGGACTAGACAAAAGCGACGTTGTACAACATTACAAATTTACTAAACATCACTGAACTGTAATTTTATGTTATGTGATTTTTAGCTTAATAAAAAATAAATAAATAAAACCAATGCTGAGTGAGCAGGCTCTATGTTGCCATGGGCACGCATGTTGCCAGGAAAATATGGGGACCGCTTCATCCTGGGCCTCTTAACCAGGCATGCCCAACACATAGTCATTTTCTGGATTTGGACATTTAAAATAAAACAACTAGAACAAAGTCAACAAAAACACTAGCCACACTGAAAAGGCTCTTAGGATGTAAATCAACCACTTGCAAGTCAAAAGGTCAAGAATTTTAAGCTTGAAAACACGAGAGCCCAAACCAAGGCTGGAGTAGTGTTTTCCCCTAACCTAGAAGTAAAAGTAAGGAATTAACTCTAAACTTATTAGGATATACACAACCTCCAGAAGACGCAACAGTGTCTGTAGGCCTTCAAATCAATGATTTCATTTAGGCAGATCCAGCAGTTAGCTTGGCCATGAGATTCCTCAACAAATATCCACCCTCAAAAGCTCCTTTTTCATTTGAGAGCAAAACCAATGTAACCCAGATAACCAAGACATCCTCGGGCTTTAAAATGTTATAACATGTCAACACTTCTAACACTAATCCCTGACGTCTGTTGAGTAGGAGGACCCTTCAGCCATTCACTAGGTAGAGATTTCTCCCCCACTCCAATCCAAACTCCCTTTCTCATACAAACACACAGACGTAGACACACACACACACACACACACAGTGCACACAGTTAGAGAGAAACACACATCCTATTGGTGGCTTGGCTCTCTGGAGTTGTTATTTCTTGTTATTTCTTCCTTGGCTGAATTGTCCTCCTTATGAAAGAAAAGAGGGCTGATCTTCTCCTGTGCCCCAGCTAACCAGAGATGAACTTCAAGTCAGAATCACATTCATCCATCCCTCACAGGTAATACAGTCAGGTCCTGCAGAAAGAGCAACTAATGTGTGTGAAATGTGGCAACACTATTCAATTCCTCTTGTCAAAACAGCTACTCCTTCTGGTATCCAAAATTCGAGGGTAAAGAAGAAATAATTCATCCCTGGAGCTAACTTGTAAGACAAATCTCCATTCCTTGGGAGACACGAAGAGGTTTTACTCCCCCTGAGCTAAGACTTGCTAAAAGTACACAGGAATCAAGAAAAATCAAGCAGCAAATATATATTAAGCATCCACTCTGCGTATGACCCTTAAGATAGAAAGAGTTACAAGACACACTCTTTGTCATCTTGGAAGGTGTAATCCCTTTGAGTGGAGAAGCCAAGTATATTGAAAACGTCCTTAAGATTGCTCTTAAGTTGACAGATGGAAGAAAAAAGTTGGGGACAGACCTTGAACTCCCAAGCTCTCATTCCTTCCAGTGTAGTGGACACGCAGTCCTTGAAAGTGGAACAATCTGAGTTCAAATACTTTCCCCACCATGTACAGGCTGTGGGACCCTGACAAGATGCTAAACCTTTCCAAATCTCACTTATTCCATCTGTAAAATGGGCATCATGTCACCTATGGTGCATTGTGAGCACCAAATGGGATACAGATCAAGTTAATAGAACATGGAAGATGTGCATTATATAATAGCTATAATATAAATAGCATAGGACAGAGAAATTACTGAATAATAATTTATGGAAATGCCTATAAATTGGAGACTGAGTATGCTACATGAGCTAGCTCAATCCTCCCAACAAACTGGTTATTAGTCATTTTATAAATGAAGTTTAATGTCATGGACATTGAATTGATTAAGGCAAACTAATCTCTGCACCCAAGTAGCATGTAAGTCCCTGAATATTCCTAGGCTAGATAAAAGCTATAAAGAAGGATCATATCAGGTGTGGCCAAGTACCATCTTTGTCCCACCACTCTTAGGACTTACCATGTCCAAAATCAAGTGCCCTTCAACAACCAGTCAGGTGACTTGCATAAGGACATTCATGTTTCATATTCAGCTCAAAGTATACTTATCTTTAGAATTCTTTATGTCCATCTCATTTGCTGGACAATCACTTCCCTTAGGACAGTGGTTCTGACAGAGGGGGAGGGATTTTGCCCCCAGGGGCCACTTGGCAATGTCTGGAGACATATTTGACTGTCATAAATATGTGTGGCAGAGAGTGTTGTCATGCTCCTGGCATCTAGTGGATAGAGGCCACAGGAGGCTGGTAAGCATCCTTCAACACCAGGACAAACCCCTTCTAGAAACACAAAGAATTATCCCGCCCAAAATGTCAGTAGAGCTGAGGTTGAGAATCTTTGTCTTAAAGGGGCAGAGAGAGAATCTTAGCTTTCCTTGTGACTATAGTGGATGCCCATAGGTGGTCAGAGACCATGTCTTGGTTGATTTTATAGCAAGAGCCCAGCTTCATTGAGTGCAGGCTTACATATTCACTGTGAGAGACAGTATTGGAAGAATTTCAACTAACCTTACTCTCAGAAAGGCCCAAATGACATCTCACCAAAGTGAAGAAATACAGCCCAAGTCAAGTTTACTGACTATGGACTCATTGTCTATTGTTTTCCAGGAAGCTCTCATTTGACTCTTTATTATTAGAATGGTGAATATTTTTGTTGGCCAAACCAGTGCTTTGGACCATAGCTGAGTGTACAGGACCAGCTCCCTGCTTGCCTTGCACACTGTGATTTTAAGGGATACTCTCAATCCAATGAAGGGGACAGGAACTTTGTCCAGTCCACTAGTTTGATCTGGCTCTCTCTTCTCCAAATCTACACTCCTCATTCTCAGTGACAACCTATTTGTGCTGGACAAAGTCCTACTACGACACACTTACACCTGGTAATAGGCGTGCACAAACATCATAGGCCCTGTAAGAAGCCTAGAACAGGGACCCCTGCTCACATTCTATACATGAGGAAAGGGAAGCTCAGGACAGTGAGTTTCTCAGTTACATAGAGAGGGGAGGGGTAGGTCTCCAAAGCTGAGCTGCCTCCAAATTCACAGCGCTTTCCAGTCACTCACACACCTGCAGGGGAGGTCTGTGGGAGCCTGTTTTATCATCTACTACTCATACAGCAGGCAGCAAAGACCTGGGGGATGGGCTGGCCTCACTTAGACGTGGGAGGATAAAATTGGGTCATCCGTGTTTGGCCGCCATCACTGAGCACGGCGTAGGAGAAGCACAAAGCCTGGACATCTCCCAGTGTCTGTGGCAGGTGTGTGTGTGTTGGAGGCGGCCTGGGATAAATTTGAGACTGATGGTAACCTCCCAGGAATGGAGAGAGCTCCTCAAAGGCAGAGAGGGAAGAGGTCTGGCAGAGGGCTGGAAGGTCCCAGACTGCTTCCTTCCCTCATGAAACATTTATTGAACACTCTGGGCCAGAGGCTATGGATACAGAGCCAACAAGGCAGATAAGATCCCACCTCCTCAGAACTCAGATTTTAGGAGTGATAGATGATAAGTAAACCAGAAAAAACACAGATGACTGTGTTTAAGTGCCAGAAGAGAAACAAACAGGAAACCGCAATAAGAAAATACCAGGTTGCAAGGAGCATTATTTAGACAAAAAATCAGGGGAATGTACTTGGAGGAAGTGCCATGTAAGCCGAGACCTAAAAGATAAGAAGAGACCAGCTCTCTAGAGTGGAGAGGATGGGAGGGTGGGGGCTATTGGTCCTGCGTCGGAAACCTAAGGGCAGGCTGGAGTAATGACCACTGTCCCAGCTGATGGCAGGAGGGAGCGGAATGGTGTGCAGTGTGATCAGTAGCCATAACTTGTAAGACATTGAATTTTATCTGAGAGCAATGGGGAGCCAGCCCTGGGAAGCTTTATGCAACAGACAGACACTTCTGTTCTGAAATATCATTTGGCTACAGTGAGAAGAATGGACTGGAGAAAACCTGCTGGGGAAGCCTTGGTCCAGGCAGGAGATGAAGATGCCTTGTGTGGGGACAGTGGCAGGGCAAGGGTGAATGTGGAGGGAGAGACAGCAGGACTCGCTGATAGAAGGTTGTGGGGTGGTAGGGGGAGGAAGGAAGGCTGAGTTCCTGCACAAAGGCAATCACTACGTGATACCGTTTACCAAGATGGGAAAATGCAGGAGAAACAGATTTAGGGAGGAGCAGGACCCCGTATTTCAATTCTCAAGACTACCTTCAGCCTTAAAAAGAGCCTTATTCTTCACCTCCTCATGATTAAGGAATATTTATTGACAAAATACATCCAAGACTCAATTTTTAAGAAATCTAACATACAGAAAGGGGGGGGGGTGGATATTGCAAAGCAGGTGTAATGTAAGTTGTGCATTTGAGATTTTAAAAAAAGATACTATATAAATACATAAATGGTAGTTATTGAAAGGACATGCACTTTCCACTCTATACTTTTCTTATAACTTTTACAATAACATTATTTTTTAAGAAAGAAAAAAGAGTTAAGCCTTTGGAGTCAGGCTTTGTGTGTTTCCAAAAAACCCCTCTGAAAAGGCACAGCGTGTTTCCTCCTGGAAGCCATAACCTATCAGGACACCTGAAGGCAGTGGAGCTGGAAGGGAAATAGACACGAGCCAAGCTGATCATGCAGGCAGCCCCATGCAGGATGCCCTGGGCATCACCCAGCCAGCTCTCACATGAGTCCTCCACTAACGCATTCCGATTCCAATCCGCCTTTTCTTTTTGTTTCATCAGTTTCCATTTTCTAAATGTGGCACACTCACTGTGGAGGCAAATTTAAAGTCAGACAGCGAGGGTCCTTGTTTTTATTTAGCTCCAAGCTGCTCCCCTTTTGCTTCGTCCATCAAGATGAGCTCACCTCCTCCAGGAAGCTTTCCCTGACCAGTCCAGGCTGTTAACAACTCCTTTTCTGGTCTCCACCATTGCCATCAACATCTCTTAATTGTAACACTTTTCCCACTAATTTTTGAATATACATCTGTTTCCTCCATTAGACTAGAAGCTTAGAGTCGACATCTGCTACGCTTTTTGTCTTCCCAATGCTTTTTGACACCTCTCCTGTGTTTGCAGAATTTCCCATCTCTTGATTCCACACATCTTTAAGGTGGAAGGCAGAAACCTGCTTTCTAAGCTTCCCTTGCCAATCAGACGTAAGAAGCATGAAGCAGGGGTTGCCTCGTGGAAGTCATTCTGGCAAAGGCGGATGCAGGCATCCAACTCTCAGAGACAGTAGCAGCAGGGAATCTTCCAGCAGTGTCTTGCGCTCAATGTCAAGCATTGGTGCCCATGCACCACTAGGGGCAAAGGGGCTGTCACGGGAACACTGCATTGCCCAGACTGACTGCTTTGCTTCCAAGCCAGGTCTTCCTCTCCTATAGCTTCCTTAATAAATTGCTTCCCTGCTTTAAACCAGCCAGAATGCATTGTGTTGTTTACAGTCAAAATTCTTAACTGATAGTGTGAGGTCCTCAAGGCAAGGATGGATTCTCATCACTTCCCTATCACTATTGTCTACAAAATGTATGCACATCCCTTTTTCAGGTATCAGAATATTGATTTAAACATTACTATTTTTTTAAGTTTATTTATTTATTTTGAGAGAGAGAGACAACCAGCAGGGAAAGGGCAGAGAGATAGGGGAACAGAGGATCCGAAGTGGGTTCTGTATTGACAGCAGACAACCTGACAGACTCGAACTCACGAACTATGAGATCATGCCCTGAGCCGAAGTGGGACGTTTAACCGACTGAGCCACCCAGGTGCCCCTGATTTAAACGTTACTGAAGGTGCTTAATCAATAAACTTGAATGAATGAAAAGATGGATGGAAAAGCCAGACTGCATATAATTAGCCTCTTAAATCCCCTTTCTTTCAGTGATCACTATAAAGTGTTATTTGTTCCCTAAGTCTTCTAACCAGAGAAATAGATACATAAGAAAGTGGCTTCCCAAACTATGTGCCTGTGGAATATTGATGATGTTTCCATTGGTAAAACTGAATAATAGTTTTTCCAAAAACATACAGAAAATATATTCAGTATGGAATTTTGTCAGTTTCAGGTTTTCACTCAGAAAGTTCAAAAACTCTGGCACCTGCTCCTGTTTTGTCAGCAAGTGCAGTGGAGGAAACAGTAATTGAGCAAGTAAGCAAATACTGCAGCGAAAACTCAAAACCGCTAGTCTGCTTAGTTCAACAATTTTCCCCTTCCCCATGCTCATTTTGTTCACTGGGATCTTAGATTGCACACTTAACACAACATCCTATTTTCTGTTAGTGAAGTTGTTCTTAATGGAATCCACAGGTTCAACATTGTTCGGAAAGAACGCCATTCTTGGCTACCTGAACATTTTTGAGAACTGCAGTTCTAAGTTCCTACCACCGTGCTAGCCTTCTGCTACGGGCTGAATTGTGTCCTCCCAAAACTCACATGTGGAAGCCCTAACCTCCGATAGCTCAGAATTCGAGTGTATGTGAAAGTAGGGCCTTTAATGAGATGATTTAGCTAAAATGAGGCGGTTGGGGTGAGCCCTGATCCATTACAATCTGCCTGGTGTCCTCAGAAGAGGACATTTAAACACAGAGAGACACCGGGGACATGCACGTACAGGGAAAAGACAATGAGAGGGCACATAAGGAGGCAGCCGTCTGCAAACCAAGGAGAGAGGCCTCAGGAGAAACCGGACCTACTGACATCCTGATCTTGAACTACTAGCCTCCAGAACCGTGAAAGAATAATGTGTTGTTTAGGCCTCTCCGTCTGATATCTTGTTATAACAGATCCAAAAAACGCACCTTCCTTTTAGGTCTCCGACCTCAGTCGGTGCTTGCACACCCAGACAGTCGAAACAGGACTGCAGCCTCTGGCCACCAACCTTTTTCAGCCTCGGCGTGTTCTCCTAGCCCCGGCTGGAAAAGTGGGGGAGCAAATTGTAACTGTGCCCTGGGGCGCACACGGATGTCCTCCAGGAATCAACAGATTCCCGACTCTTGTAGAAAGTCATCCCTTTATGCTACGCCTTGTGCTCCTCCCCATGCTCTTTTCCGGCACAAATACCAACAGGAGGAGTGACCTTTACCTTCCATCCACGTGACCGAGTGACACAGAGGGGCTGCCAGCACAGTCAGTGGGACCCTGACCCCTTTGGAAGGGGACACACCAAGAGGAGGTGGGAGGGGCCCAGGGACCTCAAAATTGTCTCTGGCCTTGTGCTGGCTCTGGGCCCCTGCCAGGGACAGCGGTTTCTAGGGATGAGAACATTGTGAAAGAGACTCTCTGGGTGGTAAAGCCCCTGTGGGTGGAGGGCTCCTGCCTCACCCCGCCAGGCGCCCCTCCCACCCTGTTCCCCTCCCAGATGCCCAGCAGCCGAGGGGGCACAGCTGCTTTTAATTAGAGCTGGGGCCCTGCTGTGTAACAGCACAGAGGGGAATGGGGGCATCCCACCCGCTCTGACTCCGGGAGGCTCTAGGTGGGTGTGTGAGACGGTTGGGCAGCAGTGGTTTTCCCTCAGTGAGGCCACGTGGCGTCTCTCTCTGTAGTCAGTAAGATGGAGAAGCAGGGACAGACCTGGTGATTGATTTAGAAGGGAGAAGGAGCAGAACTTGATGGCTGGGGGACTAATGGGTGTGGGGTGGAGACAGGAGGAGCTAGGAAATCTCACATTCTGGCTCAAACGGTTGGATAGACCAAGAGGTCATTCTCTGGCCACAGGGACTTTAGGAGGAGTCGGTTTGAAGATAATTATAGCTTTTATTATGGCAATTATCATGTTATAATATATCTATTTATGTGTTTCTTCCTCCAACTAGACTGTACACTCCTTGAGAGCAGAGAAGCTCTGTAGGCACTTCTGTATATTGCAGGCACAAGGTTGGAGCATTCATTCAGTACTTACGGAACAAACACTAACTGAGGTCCCACAATGTGTGCAACAGGGGCTCAGTACCGCACCATCTCTAGAAGTGCGGGGGCGGATGTACAAGTTTATTTTCTCTCAGATAAATATTTTATTTGATTTTTTTATTTAAAAGAATTTTTTAATCTTTATTTATTTTTGAGAGAGAGAGAGACAGAGCATGAGTGGGGCAGGAGCAGAGAGAGGGAGACACAGAATCCAAAGCAGGCTCCAGGCTCTGAGCTGACAGCACAGAGCCCTACATGGGGCTCAAACTCATGAAATGCGAGATCATGACCTGAGCTGAAGTCTGATGCCCAACCAACTGAGCCACCCAGGTGCCCCTCTTGGATAAATATTTTAAAGAATGGTGATTATATTTTCTTTTTTCTATATTCTTGATGTTCTGACATCTGGGTCCCTGATGACTCCTAGGGCTAGCAAATCCTTAGAGATAGCAAACTACTTGCCTGAGAATACACCCTTCCTATGCAAACCAATCAATCCAGAACCCAAACCCTCGACTACCTCCTTTAGCAAGCTCTTACATGTTGACCGCTGCCCTAAATCAACCCAGAGCCTAATCATTCCAGTTGTGCCAGACAACCTGAGACAGTCCCACACCTTGGAGCCCACTGAAATTATTCAAACTAACCAATCCTAAGCCTACTCACCCCACCTCATCATTCCTTCCTGGTAAAATCACAATAAAGGCTTTTACCTGCACTTTCCCTTCACTCTCCTTCTGCCTCCTGACCAACCCTGGTGCTTCCCCATGTGGCCCCATGTGGCGGGCGCACCTTCTGTTTTTAGGGATCTGTGCATATACAATTCCATCAGAACAGTCACTTCTGTGTCTGTGTGTCTTACCACACGTGTTTAAAACAAATCCTGGGTACATTTTAAAACAGATGGTTAAACATAGAGAAGCATTCGGTAATTGTAAATTAACAACTGGTTTCTTCCAAGCAGTGCAAAGTACATCCTTTTCAAAGGGGAGAAAAGAGGTGTTAGTTCTATCATTATGTTCAACTTGAATGGAAGTAACAGAAGAAGCTAGTTTGGGGAGAAGATGGGACATCAATAGGCAGTCCCCAATCTAATGCAAATTCATAAGTTTGGGGCAAAATAAGAAACAAGGAAAAAGCAGAAGAATGGCCCTCACCATACACCCTGCAGAGCCTTGCACAGGTCGGGAAAACACAGAAAGATCCAGTTAACACCTGCTGCATGGAAGCAAAGAATCTTCCTTTTCAGAAATTTTTTAAGTTTATTTTCAGAGAGACAGCATGAGTGGGGGGGGGGGTGCCAAGAAAGAGGGAGAAAGAGAGAGAATACCAAGCAGGCTTTGCACTGCCAGCACAGATCCCGATGTGGGGCTTGAACTCACAAACCGTGAGATCATGATCTGAGCCGAAATCAAGAGTTGGACACTTAACCGACTGAGCCACCCAGGCATCCCAGAAATGACTTTATTAAAACCATGGAAACCAACAATACAAGGAGATGAAGGAAGCATTCTTTTTATGATGTTTATTTTTTTAATTTTTAAAAATACTTATTTTTGAGAGAGAGAAAGGGAGAGCAGGGGAGAGGCAGAGAGAGATAGAGATGGAGACACAGAATCCAAAGCAGGCTCCAGGCTCTGAGCTATCAGCACAGAGCCTGATACGGGGCTCAAACTCACAAGCCATGAGACCATGACCTGAGCTGAAGTCAGACGCTTAACCAACTGAGACACCCAGGAGCCCCATGAGGTTTATTTCTTAATGGTGGCATCAGAAGCTCCCATTAATCATGAAAGATGACATGAGATCATGGGTACATAAAGCACATAGCACATCTTGTATCAAGTGAACATTCAAAAAATTATAGTTGTTATTGCTATTGTTCTTAGTGATGGGCAAAATGGATTCTTTACATGACTTTCCTAGTAAATGACACTTCGACCAATTATCAAAGAGACAATAAACTAAAATTCACCCATCCGTATGGCTTGGTTGCACATAATTTCGCCTTCCTTTGATGCCTTTCATGATTCTGAATACACTTTAAGATCTCACCCAATTTCTGATATATTATGAATAACATTAATTGCATCTGTATTTTAATGATCATAAAAAAATATCCTGACTATATTTGGTTCCTGGATATACACAAGGTGACTCAGTGGGGATGCTGGGAAACCACATCACTGGACTAGGAAGAAGCATGACTTAACCGCAGGCATCTGCAGAGCTATGACCCTTCCCAGGTAGGGAGCTGTGTGTGTGTATGTGTGTTTATCTCTAGGAGGAACCAATCTAATCTTGAAAAAATACTCTAAAGTTCTCTCTACTAGAAACCTGAGATGAACAGACAAGAAACAGGAATCTTAAGAGCCTAGCTCCAAATTAGACATCCTTATCTTTATCCCACTCACCCTGAATCAACCCAGGCTCTACAGACGTAGCTATTTTATTTGTTACATATAAAGTAACATAAATTATGATCTCTGTTTATTCACATTTTGATAAGTTTTATATGCTCAAACAGATGCAGCAATACACAAAGGAATTCTGCTAATTCCGCTTTCTCTGTTTTGAGCTCCAGATAGCATAAACACCAAATAAACACTAACCCTACAGAGGCAAGAAGGGACAAACTCTTCTTGGGACGTGTGAGGTTGAAAATCAGGAAAGCGTAATCACTGCCCCCATCCCCACAAGACCTCCAGAAGCTTCTCTTGCCTCCTTCATCACATTGTTTCTCTCTCTGGAGTCTTTAAACATCCCCAATTCACCTTCCAGAATATTGACTTAAACATTTTCAGACTGATAATTCAAACAACAAGCAACAAGGATCACAGGAGCCTAGACACACATGGAAGCCAGGAGCCGTCATCAGGAATTACTTGTGCAGCAGCACAGCACCCAGTAACTTTAGCCAGAGACTGCACCTGGGGCTACCTGATCAACAGCTGTGCTTCTGCCCTGCCTGCCCATCCTTGTTTCCAATCCAGGTAAACTCTCCTGGCAAAACCACTAGCCGAGCCTATGGGTATTAACCCATTTCTACTTTCAATGCCTATTTTCAGGGAAATACAGATTCGATATCTTCAAATCCTCTTCTGATGCTCATCTTAAGTCACTGCCTTCAGGAGTGGTGTGAAACATCAACTTACTGGAAAATGGAAGGAGGGATTCCAAGGTATATAAGAACCTAATTATCTAATAGCCTAATTAGGAATAATTAATATGCAGATGAAAAGATAATGGACAGGGGTGCTTGGGTGGTTCAGCCAGTTAAGTGTCCAACTCTTGATTTCAGCTCAGGTCATGATCTCATGGTTTGTGAGTTCAAGCCCCACATCAGGCTCTGTGCTGACAGCACGGAGCCTGCTTGGGATTCTCTCTCCCCTTCTCTCTTTGCCCCTCCCTCCACCCTCAGAAATAAATAAATTAACATTTAAAAAAAGAAAAGAAAAGATAATTGACAATGCATAGCAGTACCTAATGGTAGAAACTCACTCAGCCTAAGTTTATAGAACTCCAGAAACTATGATGGTCTAGCAAAGCCTGGAAGAGGAAGCAGACCTTGAAGGCCAGGAGAGTTGCAGACAACCAGTGAGAAGGAAATGCACCCTAGAAATAGGAGCAGGTGGGAAAGTACATGGCAAGTTTAGAGACTAATCAATATACCTGCCTCCCTCTAAAGCATGACATGGTCAAACCCAGGTAGAGAATAAAACTGAAGAGCACAAGTGATGTCACTCCTCCATTCTGTACCCAAAATAGACATGACCAATACACCCTAGTGAAAGCCTTGCTATGGTTTCAGAATCCTTCTCAACACCGTGCTCCATGAAGCCACTAATCAACAATCAGAGTTAGCACTCATGATAAAAATCATTTTGTTCTCTCTGAGATAGAATGGGGTAAACTTGGTCCAGGCAAAAACTTCTGGGATTGGACATGTCCAGATCACTGAGTCTGGATGGTTTCCTGGATATTAGAAGCAAAGATGGTTCATGTTGGTTACATCTCACTCCCAGAGCCAGGAGGAGGTTTGATCTTGTTGGCCAGTTATGCTGACACTCTTGGAACCATCTGGGCATCATCACCTCTGATGTGACCCCAGGCTCCAAATCCTTCCAAATTCTGCCAAAGGGGCCTGTAGTAGCTTATCCCTAAAGATGGCCACCTTTAATTCCTTCTTTTCCTGTGCACACATGCCACTTCCCTGTTAAGAGGTAAAGTTTAATCCTTGATCCCTTTGAACCTAAGCTGCTTCATGACTGCTCAGTCAATGGAATATGGCAGAAATGACACTGTGCCAGTTCAGATCCAAGACTTTAAGAGGATTAACAGTTTCTACTTCCTCTCTTGGGAGCCTCTAGTCATCATGTAGGAAACCTCGTGACCCTGCTAAAGAGACCACATAGAGAACAGACAGAGAGGGAGCAGCTCTGGGACTATGAGAGAGAGAGAAAGGCCCGGCCATCCCAGTCCCCCAGCCATCCGGCTCTTCACTGTCAAGGTCTCTGACAAGAGAGTGAAGATTTCCTGGACCCTCTTGACCAGCCCAGCCATGAACTGAATCCCACTGAGGGATCCATGTCAATGCCACATGGAGCAGAAAATTGCCCAGCCAAATTCTGTCCAAATTCCTGGCCCAAGAATCATAAACAATAAAGTGATTATTCTCTTAAGCCGCTAAATGAGGAGTGGATTGTACTGCAGCAATAGATATCCAGGATTATCTGTGCATGAGCCCCACTCCACAGGCAACTGTAAGTACTTCTCAGGGCTCTGGTTCTGAACTAATCCCTGCAAGTCCCCTAGGTCTTACCGTGTCCAAGACATAGTCAGGGACTTGCAGTCTAGATCAAGATGCCACACTTCTGATCACCCACAGCCTTGGCCTCAGCTCACTATCCACTTTTCTCCTTTAAGTTACTGTATATAATTTCTGAAGAACCCAAGTTAATCACTGACTTTAAGACTCAAAAGTCCAAAGTGTTATCTAATTGTTATTCTGTTTTTAAAGGATACAAAGGGCAAACTTCTCCTCCTTCTGAGGCTGGTGTCCAGAGCTGCAGCCCGCGCTTGGCCTAGAACTGGATGGGATGTTGGTTCAGAACCTCCAAAGAAAGCCTGCGAGTTGGCATGGTAGATAACCCTCACCTGCTCTAGCCACAGGATAATCACAAATCAGTCTACTGAAAAGATCCTGGTCTACTGAAGCTCGATGTAGCCCGAAAGCTCACAGGGTCTGGCCAGCCCATTTGACAGATGAGGACACGGAGACTTATAGATGAGGTATGGTTTATTCAAGGTCATAGATGAAGTTAGCACAGCCAGCAGCCAGACACCAGTCCCCTGAGTCACAGTCTAGGAGTCCAGTACTGTCTGTCTTCCTGTACTGATGGCACTGGGGAAGAGGCCAACACCCCCAGGGAAACACTTCCTCTGCATACCCTCTGGTTGGTGTGTGGCCTCTGCACCATCCTTTGAACCATTCTTGGCTTAAGGAACATGTACAAGCCAAGTACAGGCTTGCTTCCACTTTGGGTCTCTCTCTAAAAACCCAAGGAAAACTGCACCATAGGCAAGAGCAAAAAGACGCTCTATTTTTAACTCTCTTCCCATCCACTAACACACATATATAGTATGTATATATAAGTATATAGTATAGTAGCTCTGGCTATAAGACATCTTCTGGTTTAATATTGTGCACGTGCATCCTCTGCCCTTTAATTACATTGGATTGTATATTTTGGTGCAAAGCCACAAGGGTTGAACCTTGATGGTTCCTGTTTGAGCAAAAAGGCCAAATCCAGATCCCTCTACTAATACCCATGTACTCATATCCATCTACCAATGAACATTCTGTATGGACCCTGGTGCCTGCAAATGCCCTTTGCTGCTCTAACCCTAGCTTGAATACTAAGGCTTGGTGTCATCCCACAGAGATTCAGTATGTCACAAGAGCTCCTTAAACAATACTTATTTTCACAAGGCATTGTTGGAAATTGTTGCAACATGCACTTTCGATTACCAACAATAATGCTCTATGCACCACTCTTCTAGGTGCTTTGCAAATGGATTATCTCTTTTAATCTCCACAACCATCTGATGAGGTAGGCTCTACTATCTCTGTTCTTTATAGATGAGGAGGCTGGGGCCCAAAGAAATCTAGAAACAAACTCAAGGTGACCAGCAAGTAAGCTGTAGGGCTAGAATTTGGACAGAAGTCCAGCCAAATCCAAAATTCATGTCCTGAGCCACCATATTGCATTGCTTTATAGAAACTAATCTCCATATAGTTCATTAGTGTAATTCATGTCAAACACATAAAACCATAACCTATGTAACTATCAGAGTGATATAGATATCACAGAAATACAGTCCAGCAACCAAAGGGAAATTCAAATAGTTTGTGTTCTGTTATTAAATTGAGATTTCATTGATATATAATTTTAGTTTCGACATAATGATTCGATATTTGTATAGAGAGAAAAATATTGTTCATGCTCTTTACATGCATTTTTTAAACATCATGGAGGAATTTTGTAGATCATACATATGTTTCTTAAAGTTTTCCTCATATCTTTAAACCATTTCTTTCACAAACCAAACCTACTGCACTTTTCTCTTCAAGATCCGCCTTAAGTCTCCTTCCCCAGATAGAAACCAAACTCAAGGACAGCTGCTATCTCCCAAGGCGGTTCATTTTTAGCCAGTTTTTAAGAAAATGTTTTGATGTGACTTTATGGCTTTGGAAAAGATATCGGAGCAGCTGGGTGGAAAGCGAGGCCACAGAGGCATGAAGGGGGTGCTTTTTCTAAACATGTTTCCCACTCATGCAAGGTATGCTTTCCTGCCCCAGGCTTGCATCACCTGAAAAGAAAAACCTGTTGATGACTAACTAGTCTGGCCTTAACCCTCACAAAGACCTAAAAGAACTATTCAGTCAAAGTAGGGCCCTCCTCAGAGGGTGGGCCCGGGGTGGTGGTGGTGGTGGGGTACCCCCTGGGCTGAAACCCTCCTGGGCAGGGAAGGCAAATGGGAGAAAGGTTGGGAACACACCCCACTAACTTCTGTCATATTTACATTCTGGGCTTGTGTATCTTATTGATTGATGGATTGATTGATTGGTTTTCCAAATACAGACTCTACAGTGAGAATCCTGGAAAAAGCTCCGGAGTATATTTTTACACTGGCTTCCTTAAGGGGGACAACCAAATCATCTCGGGGTGGGGGTGGGGGGTGAACTCCATCCATTTAATAGCAGAGCAAGCTAAGAAATGGTTTTACATTGAAAGACATCTTTCCAGTAGCTAAATAACTTTCTTTAAAATCACTGAATACTTTCTTTAGAAGCAAAAGGGTTGGTATAGTACATGACAGCTGTGAAGAGAGTAAATCCTAAGAGTTTTCACTATAAGAAAAAAAATTTTTTTTCTTTTTTTTAATGTTTATTTTTGAGAGAGAGAGAGAAAGAGAGCAAGAGCACAAGCAGGGGAGGGGCAGAGAGAGAAAGAGACACAGAATCCGCAGCAGGCTCCAGGCTCTGAGCTGTCAGCACAGAGCCCAATGTGGGGCTTGAACCCACCGATCGTGAGATCATGACCTGAGCCGAAGTCGGATGCTCAACCGACTGAGCCACCCAGATGCCCCACTCTTTTTCTCTTAATCTGTATGAGATGATGGATGTAAATTAAACTTTACTGTAGTAATCATTTCACGATATATATAAGTCAGATCATCATACACCTTAAATATACACAGGGCTGTACATCAGTCATATCTTACGTTACAAAAAGAAAAAAAGAGAGAAAAAAAGCAAAAGAGTGAAATTTTTCTAAGTCCTATGACTGCCTAAAAGCCCAAGATTTTAGAAGACAGAATTGAATTAGTACAGTTATTCCTATGGCTTCTTGGAAAACATCATGAAATCCCTATTATTTTATCATCATAGTCATATATAAAAATAATTGCTGAAAATTAACAAGGCCGTCAGGCCCAAGTTTAAAAAGGGAAGGTTGGAAGAAGATCCACGCTGAGGACTTCTCTTACTGTCTTATATCAAAGAAGCATGAGGTTAGGCCCGAGCTGTAGGTAACCCCAAATGACCTTGATCTGATGCGAAGTGAAAGCCCAGGCTCAGGCCCACCATGTTGCACCATTCTAGAGTTGATTTTTGCTTCTCTGAGTTGATCAGTGTACACCCTGTACATAGCAGCCCAACTTTACAAATAATGATTTTCAGAGACAGCATTTCCTCTTGTGACAAAACAGAAGAACCACTTTTGTCTTAAAAATAGGTTTGGGGGCTACAGAAGTTAGTTGAGAAAGAATAAACATAATCCAAGCCCAGAACAGTCAAAGAAAAACATGTCCAGGCTCCTGCCACGTGGCCCCTTCCCAGTTTCCCATGGGTCATTTATGGTTGGGATCAAAGGCTGTAAGTATGCAGTGACTTGTGCTGTCCCCCTACCAGCTACCCATGATGTGCAATTTTCATTTATAATTGTGGATAAGTTATATCTGTGCTCGGAGAGGGGCAGGGAGGGGCTATGGGGGCCAAGGGACTTAGATAAATAGGTTGCAAAAGATATAGTAGAAAATGCCAGACCAAAATTGAAGAGATTTAATTCGGCCAGTTCAAACTATGAACATGCCCTTCCCGCCACCTGCAGCCTGCTATTGTTTCATCCTTATGAGGGCAGCTGCGAGCCACTGTTACTACCATGATGGGGGTGAGACAGCTCTCAGATATTCGGGAACAGATTGATGATGTTTCAATTCTCTTCTAAAAATGAAAAACTCCATGATGTTGTAGGCTTCTGGGACCTAAAGTTCACTTTCGCAGTGTTCACCTTTTCCAGGCTGGTGTGACTCTCTTTCTATTCAGGGTGTGTTGGTCTTCTGGGGCTGCCATAACAAAATATCAGACTGGGTGGCTTAAACAACAGAAATTTGTTTTCTTACAGTTCTGGAGGCTGGAAGTCCATGATCATGAAGACACCTGCCTTGTATACACCTGCCTTCTCACCATATCCTCACATGGCTCTTCCTCTGTGTACTATGGGGGAGAGAGAGAGCTCCCTGATGTCTCTTCTCTTCTTATAAGGACACTAGTCCTTATCAGATTAAGGTTCCACCCTTATTACCTCATTTAATCTTGATTACCTCCTCAAAGACCCTATCTCCAAATGCAGTCATACTACGGGATGAGGGCTTCAACATAATGAATTTGGGGTGTGGGGGTACACAATTCAGTCTATAACAGAGGGTTTCTGACTGGAAGGAAATGATGATGTTATTTTGCATTTTTGTATTTATGTATGTATTTATTTATTTATAATATTTTATTTTTAAGTAATCTCTACACCCAACATTGGGCTTGAAGTCACAACCCCGAGATCAAGAGCTACATGCTCCACTGACTGAGCCAGCCAGACACCGGAGATTATTTTGCTTTTAAATAAATCTGCCTTCTGCGCAGGTTCTCTCTTAGAGCTTCTTACCATACCCTTTGCCCAAGTTAGGCGGCCCCTCTTCATTCACCCCATGTCTCCCTGCCAACATGCTTCTCTGCTCCTCTCACTTGCCAGCCACCCCTTCAAACTGTTGCCCATGGCAGTCCTCCTCCTTGAAATAGATCCCCCACTTTTCTCAGACATAATCTTGTCAAATTCTGCCCCTACTGCCTTCAAAACCTGTTACTTATTTATAAATTGAAGTTATTTCTGAACATGTTACCCTATGTGCTTTGTCTACAAAAAGTTCAGAGTCAAACTGCATCTGACAAGTGAGTAATGTATACAGGACCATACAGCAAACACCTTGGTCAACGCTTTCTTTCATTCATTCATTCAAAAAATATTTATTGAACACCTGCTATATGTAGTCACTAACCCAGTTGTGAACAAAACAGGCAAAGAATCTTTCCTTCATAGAGCTTACATTTTTCCTGTCCATATTTTCCTTTGCCCTGATTTCATCTGTTTTTTGAAATATTTATTGCCCTGTGTCTATTTCAATCATATTGTATCTGAAAATATTTCCAATCTTATTATATTGTATAAATCTATAACCTTACTGGATGGTAGCTTTTTTTGCAAGGGTCCAATGGCTTTTTAACAGTAAACAAGTAGGGCCATTCGTAAGGAATAAATTAGATGATATGTAAAACATCCTATGCATATTGCAAGCACAATTGTGAGGCTCAATTCAAAGCACCTTTCTATCTTTTAAAATCCCAGATATTCTTTTAAAATCCCCCCCTCTCTCCAGAAAACGGTTACAGAAAATGCAAGGATTTTCTCTTCTTTTACTGTCTTTCCTTAAGTACATAGTCACCCATTGTATAGTTTGACCCATTGTTATAGTCTCTAATTCTTTCATGTGTATAAATCAGGCTTCCTTTGGAATAGATTGTATATTCTTTAATGTATATTCTTAACCCACACAATACAATCTAAGTTTACATAAGAGATGAAGTAGTGAGATGCCTGGGTGGCTCAGTCAGTTAAGTGTCTAATTCTTGATTTCTGCTCAGGTCATGATCTCATGGTTTGTGGGTTTGAGTCCCGCATTGGCATGGAGCTTGCTTGGGATTCTCTTTCTCCCTACCTCCCACTTACCACTTGTGTGTGTGTGTGTGTGTGTGTGCACTTTCTCTCTCAAAATAAATAAATACACTTAAAAAAAAGGGAGAGAGAGATGAAGTAGTGTGTGAACATTCTTATTCCCATCCTTACTCTTTATTTTATTTTTTAAAATATGGCCATCTTTACAAAACAATACATGGTTCCTTAATTGGGGTGAAGGCAGTTCTTCTGCATTTAAAAGATAATTTGATTTGTGTAGCTAGAACACATCCATCATTTAACATGGGGAAAAAAGCAATGATACTTCAAACAAAAGAAACATTTCATATAATTAAGAGTAAAGGACAAGAATATTACAGTGCTTTCTATAATAGGAAAAATCTGCAGTCAAAATATTTGAGAAAAACAGCACTGGTTAAATCACTTGTGGTGCATCCATTGGATGGAGTATTACGCATTCATTAAAAAACATTTGAAGGTGCTTTAATGAAATGGGAAGAAGTACACAAAGTGCTATTAGGTGGGGGAGGGGGGCAGTATTCAAAACTGCAGAGTATGAGCTCAATTTTGTAAATATTTCATTTACATATCTACAAACACAGAAAAAAGGATGGAATGGCAATATCTTAGAAATGTAAAGTATCGGGCACCTGGGTTAAGCATCTGACTTCAGCTCAGGTCATGATCTCAGAGTTCATGAGTTCGAGTCCCACATCAGGTGAGCTCAAGCCCCACTTCAGGTGAGCATGACCCCTGCTTCAGGTAAAACACAAGCCCCCGGTGAGCTTCACTTTCTCTCTCTCTCTCTCTCTCTCTCTCTGCACCAAGCTCACTTGCGCCCCATCTCTCTCTCCCTCTCAAAAAAAAAAAAAAAAAAAAAAAAGAAGGAAAAAGAAAAGAGAAATGTAAAGTATCTGTGGGTGGTGAAATTATTGATGAAAATTTACTTCATTTCCATACAGCCATTAGTTTTACAATTGTTAAAAAGAATACATGTGGTATTGAAATCTAAAGTTAAAGAAGGATTTCAAGGCATCCCTTCAGGGGCGGGTGCTGCATTGGGGAATGTGAGGATTGCCAGTTATCCCGTGCATGGGGTCAGGACCTAGCCCCTGGTCCTAGCATTCAGAAAGTATAGCTTTAAGTAATAAGGTTGCATTTCTTTTAAAATACCATGTAATTAAGGCTTTCCACAAAATCCAATGGATGCTTTTCACAAATAAGACAAAGCTTCTCTAGAAATAAACATGAGTACTTTGTCCTTCCATTCAGAAAGAATGAGGCCCTTTGCTATCCCATGTATTGGGTTGGGCGGGGGAGTATGGAGCTGAGAAGACCATCTGGTGGCCGGTGGTCACTTCCAAAAGAGAACAGGGAGGGCCACTCATCTGAAATAAACCCAGTGTGAGGACATGAGCCATTCTCCCTCAGTCCCTCCCCCTGCCCCAGCCGACGGAGAAGAGAATTCATAGCTAGTGCTCGTTCCTCCAGCCAATATCCCTGCTGGTATTTTTAACAAGGCATAAAACTTGCAATTCTATTAAAAACACATGTCTCTTGTTTCAAAGCATGGTTAGCAACAGCCACTGATATTCAGTAAACATACCATCAACCAGCAGAACACACTCATTGAACTTCAAGTCTCAAATTCTGCGTATTATATTTTTACAAAGAAACATAGGATCTTCAGGCTGGAATAAATTTTGAGATAATCTCTTGGGCCTTCTCTCTGACTTTTAAAAAGACTCTTCAATCTCCTTGAAAACAATAACTGTCCCATTTTTACCATTTCTCAAAGACAGAAGATTAGTGGGGCAGAATTTTAAAAAGTGGGCAATGGGGAGAAAAGAGAAGGCTACTTAATGAACTACAGAGTGGGCAACAGGGAATCTGAGAGTTGGGAGGTTGTCAGTCCCTACATCTACATCATCAGCCAACACATGCCAAAGAGAAGTCCCTACTGGAGTAAGGGTTTTGCTGAGGCGCTGCATGGACTGGAAGTTTGTGTCCACTCAAAATTCATATGTTGAAGCCCTAACCACCAGTGTGATGGCATTTGCAGGCGGGACCTTTGAGAGGTAATTAGGGTTAGATGAGGTCACCAGAGTAAGGCCCTCATGATGTAATTAACACCCTTATAAAAAGAGGAAGAGACTCAGGTCTCTCTCTTCTTCCCCTCATGCAACATGTGAGGACATAAGGAGAAGCCAGCCGTCTGCAAACTAGGAAGAGAGCCCTATCCAGACACTGAATCTGCTGGTACCTGATCTTAGACATTCCAGCCTCCAGAACTGTGAGAAATGAATGTGTAAGCCTCCCAGTCTCTGGTATTTTGCTCTGGCAGCCTGAGCCGACTAAGACATCGTTCAAATGGGGGAGATTTGAATTTGCTAAACTCTAAGGGACATTCACTGCTGAAGAATTTGGGCTCTGCCATTAGACAAAAGGCTTTAAATCCACTTCCCCACTCAACAGCTATAGTAGCATAACCTGGCTAAGACTTCAGTAGAACAGGGGTAACAAGGATGCCTCTTTCATGGGATTGTTTGACAATTAATATGAGACAAAAAGGTCACTAACAGAGGGCATGGCATGCCTCACTCCTCTCCCCCTCTACCCACAGTAATGCTGCAAGAATGCTCATGAGAAAGTCAATGTGAAGAACATATAAGCCAAGGTTAGGTGAGGAGAGACAGATACTCAGCCAGCAAAAATTGAGAATTGACTGTATGTCTGTGAGCTGGAGTTTCTGTAGAACACAGGCCATATGGCCGCTTCAAAGCCAGTTCCATACACACAAATTACCAGGCATTTAAATGCTTCCCCTCAAATCCTGATGCTTGGGGCGGAGGGGAAAGATGGGAGGGAACCTCCAGATCAGATATTTTAGACTCCAGGAAAGGAAACAGAAAGCTTTATTTATCTGGGCTCCCCAGCTTGCTAATTAACTTACGGGCTGGAAACTATTCTCGTGTGTCAGCGCCTGCACATCTTCTCGTATTAGAAAAACATCTGCTCATTATCCCCATGGTTTCCAAATGTGAGAGAGGACCAGAGTTATGTTCCCAGATGCAAATGTATGACATCAAAGCTGCCTCAGGCACTGGTGGTCCTCACAGAGTTAGGGCTTCAGGGAGATTGGAACAGGTATTGGTTTTTCTAAATAAAACAGGAAGAAAGCTTTCATCTTTGAGGCTTCAGAAGGGATTGTGAACGGAAAGACACCTGTGTATATACTAGAGGTCTGCTGTTTAATTGGTCAAGAAAAAACATTTATCCTCACTCTGCCCCTTTTCCATATATAACTCAGGCTTTGGTCGCTGGACAAATATTTACAGGGTATCTACTGCGCACTGGGTACTGGTTCTGTACAACAACTGCAGCCTTGTAGCCCCCCTGGGAGATAGGAGCCCAACCTGGGAGCATGTCTAGCTCCTAACACTGCAGAAAGATTCCCGTCTTTTTCCCCACTGAACCAAAGGTGACTGACCCTCTTGGCTTACCCAGCTCTAAAGGGTTTCCTGGGATGTGGGACCATCTATGCTGGGGTGTGGGACAGTCCCGGCAAACTAGGATGAGTTGGTCTCACCTTGTTCATGTGCCCTCTTCTTTCCCTTCTCCCTCCTTGGCAAGAAAAATGGTTTCACCCTTCCCTCGCTGGGAGACTAAGACATCACAGCTTGAAAACTGGGTGGGAGGGGTCTCTGTTTCCTCTCTGTAAAGTGGAAAGAATATAAAACTCCCCTTCTCAGGGAGGTTGGGGATATTATCAGGGCCTTATGGGAATGCAGCGACCCTGGCTTAAATAAAGTGCATAGAGGGATGAAATAGGCGCAACCTAAATAAAGACTGACAGCTGGGGCTGGGAGTGGGGGTAAAAGGGAACAGGAACGTAGGAAAGGAACAAAAGAGGGGGATCAAAGCAAGGTCCTCAAATCCTTCATTTCCGACCACTGGAAACCATCTGTTTAACTCATGGGCATCTCAAGCTCATCCTCCTCTGACTGTCTACCATCCTTTCCTTTCCAAAGTTGGCCCCCTATCTATCACTGTTCCCTCCTATCTCCTGAAAGGCCCTACCATCCACCCTGGCTCGAGTCTGAAATTAGGCCTTATCTTTATTTTCCCTTCTCCTTCTTGCCCTGGACCTCACTCATTGCCTCCTGTGTGGAGTCTTTCTCCCAGTCTCTCTCACACCTTGTCCTCCCCAACCCAATCCACTACCTCTGCATGCTGTCATCTGGGCCAAATCACTTCCCTGCTGCAACAGACCCTCGTCTCCAGCTTGTACCCCGCCAACCAGACTCCACTCAGAAGCCAAAGTGTGGTCTTTCTAAAGCATGGAGCTGATCCTCAAACCCTTTCCACAGATGCCCAGTTTGGGGGGATTACACTCAGAATGGTTAGTGCATCATCCACCTTGCTTTCTAATCTGGAATCTCTGAGCCTTCTGGATGGTATCCTTCACGCCTCACTCTGCACCCTCATGAACCATGTGTGGTTTCCTGGACACTTCCCCCTGTTTCACACCTCAATGCCTTTAAAATTCAGCTCAAAAGTAGCTTCCTCTTGAAAGGCATCCCTAACCACCACTCCCATCTTCTTAAGATCACTTTGGATTTAGATGTTCTCTGTCCTACCCCAACCCTCTCTACCATTGCTCCTACCACCATGAAAGGTACAGGGTATTGACTTGTCTTTCTTCCCTACCAGAATTTAAACCCACCAAAAGCAGGGACTCCATATTAGTTTACTTCGCATATCTAATGGCAGCTTAGCACCCGGAGCACACTAGGCAACGATAGCTGTTGAATGAAGAAATGAAAACCAGCAGCCTCATCCATTCAACACCATACCAACTCCCAAAGCAGGTTGACATTCAGGAGTCAGATCTTCTCCAAGCAAAGATAAATCCCCTTCTTACCATCTGAGTGCTGGCACAAACCACAGTGGGAAGGAAGAATGGGAAAGCAAGCATCTTGGGCTTTGGAGGAGATGACCCAGGGCTGCCATCCGTCTCTGCAGGAGGTCATAGTGTGGCCTTGGGCCACCTGAACCTCCTGAGTGTTGTGTTCCTACTTCATCATACAGGGATAGTAATAACCCACATCACCGTGTTATTATGAGGAGTAAATGAAATTATGTATGTAAAACTGTTAGTACTTGGCAGGCATGGAAGTTGGTCCTACCCAGCCCCCTTCCTTTCAATGTCACCAAAGCAGAGTCAGAGCCTAATAAAATCTGTCTTCCCAACACACACAGGAAGCTCCTGCTGGTGAGACTCAATCTAAAGAAACAGGGAGGGAGGCAAAGATTTCCTTCCTAGATTATAAACCTGGAATTATGAATGACTCAGAGCACGCCAACTGGGTTCAAAGGTCTGTGGGCTCCTTGACTTGGAACACAGAAATCTCAGGACTCCCCACACCTGAGAGGCAGCTCGTAGGGGCTTCATGCCAACACCCCCTCCCCCTGCCACACATGTTCAGTGCCAGAGGAATAGATCAGGAAACAGAACAGACAATGGGCTTTTCCCCACCTTCTCGACTTCCAAAATCACCATATTCTACAAAGAGAAACAAGTCTGAAAGAGAACACGAAGAAATGTTAACAGTGGTTATCTCTGGGGCAAGATTTCAGGTGTTTCTCTTTTTTTTAATCTCCTTAATCTTCTTTTTATTTTCTACACCATAGTGAATTGCTTCTATTGTCTGAAAACATTGACAATGACCGTGTTATCCTTAGTAAAGGACCAGTGTTCCTAAGTTCCAGGCCAGTTGTGCCCCTGTGAGCATAATCAAGTAACATTCAGTTTTGTTCTGGAATCTCTGACAGAGGAGGCTCAGAACTCTGTGGCCTGGGGTCCAAGGATGGCTTGATGACCCTGGAACCTTCTGACTATTAAGCAGAGGTGAGCTGAAGAAAGACCTCCCCCTGCAGAGGATGCAGGCTCATTCAGGGTACCCACAGTTGTCTCTATGGTCAGTGCTCATGGGTAAGAGAAACCCAGAGCCGGGCACAGATAATGCGGAAGAGAGTGGTGGACGCTAAGACACTTCATAGGACAGGTTTCTGGGGAAATTTACTCCTTCTTGAAAGAAAGAAATGAGAGAATCATTGGAACTTGCTAAAGCTGCTCAAGTTTCTTTAAAGGGTTTTGTTTTTTTTTTTGGCTTAGTTAGGAAGAGATATGGACAAACAAACAACAAATAACCAGACTCTTCAATACAGAGAACAAACTGGTGATGGCCAGAGAGTAAGAGGGTGGGGGGGTGGGCAAAATAGGATTAAGATTAAGGATTAAGAGATACAAATTTCTAGTTATAAACTAAATAAGTCATGAAGATGAAAAGTACACCATAGGAAATATTGTCAATACTATTGTACTAAGGTTGCCTATTGACAGATGGTGACCACACTTGTGGTGAGCATTGCGTAATGTATAGAACTGTCGATTCACTGTGTTGTACATCTGAAACTACTATAACATTGTGTGTCAACTAGACTTCAATTTAAAAAAAAAAAGAAGAAAAAGAAGAAGAAGAAGATGATGACGTATGGAAGAATTCCTCTGCTAGTCCAGTCTTTGTTCATCCATTTGTTTGTTCGTTCATGGACTCATTCATCCATCACTCACTGAGCCCCTCTGGGTACCAGGCATCCTGCCTGTGGGGCAGTATGATTAACTAAGGCCATCTGCCTATTATTCCCATTACCACCACCACTCAAGAGGGAATCTTAAGGAATAACAGTGGTTGGGTGCTTGTTTTGCTCAGGGAGTGTACATGCGGAGGGGGACACAGAACGTGGAAATGAAAAGAAGCATAAGGAGAGTAAAGACAGCTGATGGGAGAGAAGAATTCTGGAGAATAGAATCAAAAGATATCGCAGTAGGACTTTGAAGACATCTTGCTCCTCTATCTTCCCCATGAAATCTTTAGGAAAATGTGCACCCTTCACCAAATGGTTTTGAAGTTGGACTGGGCAAGGATGTCATCTGAAAGCAAAGGCTGATTGAGGAGGCTCAGTCAGCCACAAATAAAGAGATGCTGTCCCTGCCCTCATGGTCCTATGGGACAGACACGACAAAGACAGGAGCACCTCCGGTGACGTATGCTAAGAAGATTGTCCCCAGGGGCTCGAGCACAACATTTAAGGGGCTTCAAAAAACCTCAGCAATCAAAAATAATAAAACTGACATAGTATTTCACAGAATCAAAACGAGTGCAAAAATGCATAATGAACAAAATGTCAAAATTCTGAATAAAGACAAGATCCACAGACAAAGCTAGGATCATGAAAGACAGGGTCAGATTCTGTCTTTATTTCCCAATGTCCATATTTCATTCAAGGTAGACATATATATTTTTGCATTAAGTTTAATTTTTTTTAAATAGCGCACTAAAATCTCACTCATCTTGATACTACATTTTTGGTGATTTTACATTTTGTACCCAAGGTAAGGGCCCCACTCCCCTCGCCCTAGCCAGAGGTCTGAGGGAGCACCCAGGAAGGAGGGACCAGCTCGGCCTGAGAGCCCAGGATATGCTTCCCTGAGGATGGTGGATTTTGAAGAATAAATGGAATCTAATGAATGCAAAAATAATAAAATAAAATAAAATAAAAAATAAAATAAAAAAATAAAGGCAATCTAGCCCGAGGACACAGCCTGGCAGGAGCGTGGAAGGGCCCCGTGTGTTTGTGGGAAGGAACACTAGCAGCATGTAACTGAAGTGCCCAGCCTCATTTCATCTCCGTGGTCTCCTTCCTCACAGGTAAAACAAGACAGCAGGTTGAACTGAGTACCACTGAGTCCTTCAGCATTTAGGGAACAATGACTTCATGCCAGGTAGTGCAGATTCGAAACTATGAGAAAATACAGGAGATACTGCCTCTGCCCTCTAAGAGCTCATGTCAAGCCAAGATACCCTCTGTCATTTTTGTCCCTTAACCTTCTAGAAGCATTGTTTTTGTCTTTGACATTCTCGATGCTACCATCACTACAAAAGCATTATTTAGGAGTTGCCCACATGAGATCATTTTCTTTAAAAACAATATTCGATCTGACGAAGTCGTGCCGGGATGATCCATTTCAAAACGGGCTCTCACAGGTGACATGCTGTCTGCTCCTCTCATTAACCTTGCATCAGGCTGCAGTTAGCTCACTCGTTTCCCACGAGGAGCCTGAATCTTGCGACATTTAAGTGACTTCCTCAGCCGTGTGACCATAAGGGTGGAAGTGGGACTAGAATCCAGGTCTCCTAACTCCTGTCCCTTCATTGATCTGTGGAGGGGGACGTGCCAGCAAAGTGGAGAGCAATTTCCCTCCAGCTCCGTATTAATTTTGCTGAGAAGGCAGCTCCTGGCTTCACACTGATCGGGGCAAACTTGAATGCTCACGGACCACCTTGGTCCCTGATGCGGGTGGCAGGAGAATGAGCAGCCCTAGAGCTTCATCCTCGAAAGACAGAACAAGACAAAACACTTTTCCCCCTCCTGCCGCCTGACCCACAGATTCTGTCCCCCAGCAGGACAGCCAGAGGGCCTGGAAACCTCCGGTCCAACCATTAACTGCACAGCGGGCCCTGTCAAGCGTATCCCTCAATCTAGGATTTCACTTCACGCCAAGGTCCCTGCCAGATCCAAAGCTGCCTCTGCCCACCTCCAAATTTAAAACAAACAAGCTGCCAAACCCAAGCCAAGTAGGGTCCTAAGGACAGCAGCATGCCTAGCTGGAAGGAGGGCCGTCCCCCTTGGCAGCCCATCCTTCCCTGGGCCCGGAAAGTGGCCAGTGGCCGCTGGGACCCTGTAACCATATCTCACAGAGCAACATGGCTCCTCTCTGCAGTGGACGGAGGCAGAGACCAGGCATGAGGGCACATCACTATGCTAAGCACTCACAGAAATCCTTGGCCCTCTCTCTGCATCCCTCACGAGGGAGGCAGGCAACCGGCCAGGGGAGCAGCCCGCCCTGACTGACCTGAGCTGGCCCAGGAGCCTAACAAACCTGGGGCAGAAGGCCACGAAGGGGACACAGAAGACTACCCGGAATGCAGTAAAAAGTAGAAAACAGAGTCAGGCCAGAGCTCCGTCCCCTCTTTGGTGCCACCCTCGACCACCCCCCACAAGCCCCTATAGGCGCCTGGACTTCTTTACTGCTTTATATCATCACTGACATGGTCACTGGCATCACCACTACCACAGGTAGCATTTACTGAGCGTAGCAGGCTGCATAGCCCCTCCCCCAATATGTTCACATCGTAATCCTGGGAACCTCGCTGGGAACGTTACCTTATTTGGAAAAAAACTGGGGGTTTTGCAGGTGTGATTAAGGATCTTGAGAGCAGGCGCTTAGCCTGGATTATTGAACAGGCCCTAAAACAGGAAAGTTAGAGGCACACAGAAGAGAAGACACAGAGGGCAGGAGGAGGCCATGTGACTGCGACAGCAGGGGCTCCAGGGATGTGGCCACAGCCTGGGAACATGCGTAAGAAGACCTGCAAGAAGTAAAGGAAAATTCTCCCCCTGGGCCTTCTGAGGCCGCCCAGCCCTGCCAACACATTGACTTCGGACATCTGACCTCCAGAACTGGAAGAAAAATAAAGGTCTGTTGCTTTAAGCCACCCAGTTTATGGTCGTTTGTTCGGGCAGCCCCAGGAACCGAGGACACTGGGCTCCACACCACCATCATCGCAGGCAGCCTTTTCTGAGCACATCCTGACCGTCCACTGGCACGTTCCAGGCCCCCAGCAGCTGCAGGCGCTTTGCAAGGTTGCCAACCACTCTGTTACTTCCAGTTAACAGAGGAGCAAACTGAAGCATCAGGATATTAAGGAACTTGCCAGGGTTGTTTGGGACCCGCTGAAACCCAGCCCCGTGTGGCTGCTCTTCCCAGCCAGAAGACCGTAAGTGCTTTGACAGGGTCCTCCTTGAAATCACCGCAGGAATTTGCACATAGGAGTTGAACTCATTTTTATCCCAAATGATATTTTTACCAGAGTTATCACTGAGGCTTGGCTGTTCCCAAAAGTCAGGGGATGACTAACTGTGGGGCCAGGAGACAACGTTTCAAATGACCGGAGTGGCATTCTGATGACTTTGCCTGCATCTACATAGCTCAGAGGGGCCTATGGGAATTTCTTGTCCTCCTCCTGAAGGAAGGACTTTGAAGCCAAGACCCCACCAATAGATACTTCAGCCCTGACTACAGGAGCAGAAAAACAGCACAGTACTTCTGCCCTCTTTTGGAACAGAGATTAAGGAAAACTGGACACACAAGAAGTACATCATAACCTTCTAGAAGTCTCTCTGGCCCAGACTATGGAGCTCCAGAAAAGATTTCTGAGCCTCCTCTAGGAACAGAGAGGAGAATCTCAGAGGTCAGAGTTAGGTCCGCTCAGGAACCTAAGGATACAAGCAACTTCGACAGGGCTTAGCAAAATGCAGTCAGAAGCAGGGGGCGGTGCAAGGACTAAATCTCACACAATATCTTTCACTTGTCTTATTAGACACATCGTATATACGGGCAGAGGTGGCTGGCCTGACCCACAGTTTCCCTTGTACGCAACATACCTTACGGCTTGATATGGTTCCAGGCGCAAATGGATCTGGCTAAGATCACCCTAAATCCTACAGATGTTGCACTGTTCAGCCTCAGGCCCTGGCAGTCCCCGTCCCCGGATATAGAGCGGTGACCCTGATGCTTTCAGCACTGCTACCAGGGTAACCAGAAATGCTAATTACCCCAGGGAGGCCCATAAACCCAACAGAAATTGCTGAAAGAGTAGAGTGCCTTGCTGTGACCTAACTACCCCCCTCCTTGCACAGAGGAAACCTCATTCCCTCAAGCAGAGCAGGTATTAAGTCAGCTTTGCCGCAGTATATTCATTCAGTCTTCACTGAGGACAGAAAGGGAGGGGACCCTGGGAGGCAATCACTACCGTGGAGTGGTTCTCTTCAGCTTCCAGGAGCAAGAAGGCAGCCTGCTAGTCCATCCCTCCCCGTCCCAGCACTCAGTGCATGCAGCCTGCTCTGTCCATCCAGCATCCACCCTGGGCACCTGGTAGGGAAAACAGGGCCAGAGGCTTAGCATCCAACCCCTTGCGTTTTACCACAAAATGGTGGTTGGAGGGGGAGTGTAGAGAATAAGAGACAATAAGAATCGTGGATTGTTAGCAAACCCAAGATTCTGGCATGTTCTATGTGTAACTGGAGACTCAGCATGGGACCTAGGAGGTCAACTAATGGTCAATGGCAGCTGATCCAATGAGAAAGGGGCCGGCCTTGCTCATCTCTTTATTGCCTCCCCAGGGGACTTGTTTAGTCTCACCAGAGCCTTGGCTTACAAGGGTCCACAGTTCCTATTTGCAACTCCTGAATCCAAAGAGCTTTGACAACTGAGTTTGTTTTGTAAGACATCTGGCAGCAAAAATTGCCTGATCTGCACTGTCTGCACTTAAAGTCTTTCTTCATCTTACTCTGGTAATATTCCTATATTTTGCTGCCAAAATATCAGTTTATCTGATTATGAGCCCATTGGACGTGGCATATAATACACTCTATGCATGGAGTGACCTTTCTAAAGATCCAAAAAAAAGAGCTAAGTTCTGAAACACATCTGGCTCTAAGGATTCCGGTAAGGAATTGAGAACATGCAGTTCTGCGGTTGAACGTGCTCCTGTGTTTCTCTGCCAGACGTGATCCACACTTACCAGAAGCCTCCACTGATGAACCTGACCTTGCTGTGAGCTCTCCTGTCCTCAGACACCTTTCTTGAAGCTCGCTGACTTAGTTTGGACCTGCTGATGAACTTCTTGTGCATTTGTGAGTATACGATTTTGTCAATTTTTAGGTCTCAAATGAACCCCCAAATGAATTAAATTCCCTCTGGGATCTAATCACCTGTTTGGGGTGAGCCTCACTGTACCCACGCCACAACCCTGCATATGACAGGTGTATGAAGATCCCGAGGATTTAAGCCCTCACCATACTGATTCCAGAACCCTTTAATGGCAGGCATGAGAAGACAAGGAGAGTCTAGAAGTACCAAGATAACTCAATAAGGTGGCAGATCACAAAATTAATATAGGAAAATTATTAGTGTTAATACATATAAAAGTACATTTGAAAAATACAATGGAAACCAACACAAATCTTCCTCAACTTGTAATGGAGTTACATCCCAATAAACCCATTGTAAGTTGAAAATATCATAAGTCAAAAATGCATGGAATACACCTCACCTACATAACCCATAGTTTAGCTTAGCCCATGTTAAATGAGCTCAGAGCACTTCCATTAGCCCATACTTGGGCCAAATCATCTAACACAAAGCCTACTTTCTAATAGTGTTGACTATCATGTGATTTGTTGAATACTGTACTGAAAGGGAAAAATAGCCTGGTTGTGTGGGGACAGACTGGGGGTACAAGTGCATGGGATTTTTACCCTTGTGATGGCGTGGCTGGCTGGGAGCTACGGCTGCCACAATGCCCAGCATCTAGAGAGAGGATCATACTGGGTATTGCTAGCTTGGGAAAAGCGCAAAATACAAAATTAGAAGTACAGTTCCTACTGAATATGTGTTTCTTTCACACCATCATTAAGTTGAAAAATCATAAATCCAACCATCGTAATTTGGGGACTGTCTGTATCTCTATTTTCAATAGAAACTAAAAAAATTTTAAAACTTTGATACATTGATATTCAGTAAGAAATATATATGAATATAGGAAATATGCCTGACGTGTTAGAAAGGAACTTTAAAACTACTAATAAAGAAATATTATGAGTTTTTTTTGATTCATGATGGCACTATAGCTTTTTTTAAAAAAAAATCTTTGGGTGCCTGGGTGGCTCAGTCCATTAAGCATCTAGCTTCAGCTCAGGTCATGATCTCACAGCTTGTGAGTTCGAGCCCTGCGTCAGGCTCTATGCTGACACCTCAGAGCCTGGAGCCTTGCTTTGGATTTTATGTCTCCCTCTCTCTCTGCCCCTCCCCCACTCGCGCTCTGTCTGTCTCTCTCTCTCAAAAATAAACACTAAAAAAATGTATAGAAGTTATAAAATAAATACATAAATAGTCTTCATCTTTTAGAATTACGTATTGAAATAGTTAAAGATGGAATAACGATGTCAGGGATTTGTTTGAAAATAACATGGAGAGGGGGCTGATTGTGGATAGGCAACTGGGGCCATGGGTTGAGAGTAGTAGAGGCTGCTTAATGCATAGAGGAAGGCTCATTTTACTGTTCTCACTACTTTTGTGTATACTCAATTCTGCATACTAAGAAGTTTTTAAAAATCTATTGAGGGACTGGAAGAAATTTTTTATTTTACTTTTTTAGTTCTTTTTTTAATGTTTATTTATTTTGAGAGAGAGAGAGAGAGAGAGAGAGAGAGAGAGAGAGAGAATGCATGCAGGGGGCAGCAGAGACAGAGAGGGAGGCGGGGAGAGAGAGAGAGAAAGAGAGAGAGAGAGAGAGAGAGAGAGAATCCCAAGCAGGCTCTGTGCAGACAGCTGGGACACGGGGTTTGAACTCACAAACCATGAGATCATGACCTGAGCCAAAATCAAGAATCAGACACTTAACCGACTGAGCCACCCAGTCGCCCCAAGAAAATTTTAAGTTAAGAGAAAAACCTAGTGTGCTTTTAAATAAAAAGGCTCATTTTCCCCCTCCAAATTTACTATAAATTCAATGTGAACTTAATTAAAATACCAACAAGGAGTATTTTAGAAAGTTCCTCTGGAAAAATGAACATAATAGCGAGGAAAATTATGAAAGGGTAGGGAGTGGGGTTTACGGCAGAGAAAGCCTGGTCTTAGCACTAAAACTTAATTAAAGCAATTAAATGATAGAGAACAAATAGGGAGGGGTGGCTCAGTCGGTTGAACGTCCAACTTTGGCTCAGGTCATGATCTCACGGCTTGTGAGTTCGAGCCCCAGGTGGGGCTCTGTGCTGACAGCTCAGAGCCCGGAGCCTCCTTCAGATTCTGTGTCCCTCTCTCGCTCTGCCCACTCATGCTCTGTCTCTCTCTCTCTCTCTCTCTCTCTCTCTCAAGAATAAATAAAACATTAAAAAACAAGAGACAGAGAGAGAACAAATAGGGAAATGGTGCAAAATAAAATTCCAGAAATAGGCGTAGGTGCCTACTATGTGCCAGCACTACTCAAGATACTTGAATAATCGGCACCCAACAGAACAGACAAAAATTCTAAACTTTAAGTGACCAAATAAGAGAACTCATATGGTGATAAAGGCTGCAAAGAAATCAAGACAGTGAGATAAAAAAGTGAGAAGGGTGACATCTGAGTTGAAACCTAAGAAATTAGGTGGGACAAAGATGGTCTAGGAGAAGCCCATTTCAGGCGAAGACGAAAGCAAAAGCAAAAACCCTGAACTTTTTGTTGAAATAAACTTCACGCCTTCAAAAGAAAAAGACTGTGGATGACAGGAGGCCAGGAAGATAAGCAGGGGCCAGATTATATAAACCTTGAGGAATCTGGATTTTAGTCTAATTGAGATGGAAAGCCAGTAGAGGGTTTTAGTCTGCAGATATGATCTGATGAGCATTTTTTAAAAATCACTCTGGATACTATGTCGAAAGAGGACTCCATAAAGACAAGAACAGAGATGGAATTTTCAGATTTCCCCAGCAATGGTCTACCCAAAAAGTCATGTTGGCGTAAACTAGCTAGAAGTGGTGGAAATGGTAACAAGTGGTCTGACTTGGGATACAATTTTGAACTAGTGCCAATTTAATGATGGGTTAGAAGCAAAGGAGGAGAAAAAGAAAGGACTCAAGGATTATGCCTAGTGTCCTGATCTGAGTCACTGGGTAGATAATGGTGCCATGAACTGAGAAAGAGAGACTGAGCAGGAGCAAATCAAGGACTCTATTACCATTATCATATCTGTCATTTGAGATGCCTATCAGACATCCAAGGAGAGCTGGCAGTAGGCAAGTGGCTGCTACAGAAAGATGGAGCTCAACCTTGGAAATGTGTATTTGAGTGTCACCAGAAGAAAGATGCCATAAGGGTAGCATTTCAGATCTAGGGGGAAAATAGTGTTTGGCAACCGGTGTTGGGACAACAAACTTTTTGCATTTGGGGATAAAAAAAAGCTCAACTGAATTCCAATTTCAAGCTCAGAGCAAAATAATTTCCAAATCGGTCAAAATTTTTTAAAAATTGGTGAGTGTACATGGAAAAGTGGCCCTCCTGCACCCCTGCTGGGAGTGTAAATTTGTTGCAGTCTCTCTTAGGAATAATATGGCGTTGTTTATCAAATTTAAAATGCATGTTTACTGTGTTCCAGTAATCTTACTATCTGTATTAATTTATCTCACGGATACACAGGGAAGAAATTGTATGTACAAGAATGGCCATTGCAGACTCACTATAGTGTTAAAATTAGGAGCAAGTTGTGTGTCCCAGCAGAGCACTGGCTAAATAAAGGATGATATGTCCACACAATGGACTGCTTTGTAGATGATACAAAAGGGGAAGGGAGACTTTATGTGCTGATATCGAACTATCTCTAAGACACATTGAATGAAGAACAGCAAAGTACAGAACCTCTTGTGTTTCATTATCCTTCTGTGTAAAATACATGTATGTTTACATACAAAGGCCTTCAGTTTCATTTTTTATCATTCTGCACTGTTTGAATTTTGTATGTGTTTTCTATCAAAAAAAAAAAACACCAAAAGGAATTATCTGAACAGTAAAATTATCAGTCACTTTTTTTTTCTTTATACTTCTGGGCATATTTTTTAAAAAGGAATCTAGCAATGTTATTCGAGAAAAAAAAAGTCAAAGAGTGGGACCATCCCACTCTCTAAGATTGTAGACCAATCACTTTAAATCTCCATGAAAATCTTACGATCTTCTTTTCCAATTCTTTTTTTCTGTTTTATTATTATTATTACTTTTTTTTTTAGCATTCTGATCTGAGATTTTGTACCTTCAGGCTCTGTTGGAAGCAGCCTGTCCCCAAGGCCAAGCTGTAAAAGTTGCAGGGGACCTTCGAAGCTGCCAAACAGGGTGTTTAATGAGCGAAACTTAAGGGTCGATGCAAATTGCTCACAGACACCAGATGTCAGGGGTCTTGCAGGAGATCACCTCACAGAGATAAAGCCAGAGCACTGGTCAGGTCCAGGGAAAGATAAACGACTCCCATCAGATTTGGAGAGCAAGAGAGTATCACGGGATTCCTGCAGCTCACCGAAGAGCAGGAGAGGTTTTTCTACTGCAACTCATGGATGGGAAGCTGGGGAAAGGCAGGAGCTGAGGATGCAAAAGAATAAGGCAGCTTGTGGTGGAAATGGAGTGTCTTGGCCTGTGTGAAATTCACCTGCAGGGCTTTTGAGTCTTAGCTGCTCTGAAATCCCAAAATGTCTGAGCATGCGCGTATGTAACACACACACACACACACACACACACACACAGCCTACACATTGAGAATGACTATTTAACCCTGGAGAATAAAAAAAAAAAAAAAAAAAAAACAACCCAGAATTTAATTGAATGGTTATTAAGAATTTTAAATGAGGAAGGAAGGTACCCAATTAGCCCTAACTTTTACATTTCTTTAAACTTCAAAATTATGTACCTTATTTAAACGCAAAGTTAATAGAGTCAGTTAGTGTTAGGGTTATTTGATGTAATAAAGCCTTGTTTTTAACAGGAAGCAAAAGTGCACCATTCCACCTCTTCCAATTAAGCACTTTTATGGGAAGCTAGGCTGCAGGAAACCCAAAGCTATCACTGAGGCACCGAGACCGAGCAGGGGGCAGTCTGTCTGCCCTGACTGTGGACATAGTACCTTGGCAGAAATAAACTTCCTAGCATTGGCCTTGCATACTCAAAAGTGACCACAGACATCAGAGCATCCCACTCCGACCCCTCTCATCGCCGAGTCTAACCTACATCTCTCTGGCGAAGACAGCGGCTCCTTCCCTCCTCTCTCGTCCTGCGTCCTATAGGAAATGCAGAACAGCTGCTTCAGGCCCACAACTCTACCCTCACCCTCATCTCCTCTGGTTTAGCCAGTCCCAGCTCCTTTAAACTCGCCTCTTGGGTCTAATTTTCCAATCGTATAATTATCTCCATGGGTCTCAGGGAGAAGAAAGAATATGGTGTTCCAAAAAAAATTATACCCTTCTTTTGGTCCTGTACTCTGTATTTTCTGCCCCTGGGAAAAGAATCTAAACTATGCCACTACAACATATTTAGTAGGAGTAAGCACCTACTGCAGCACTGTTTCTTTCAAGTTACTACTGCCTTCTTGGGAGAAACTAGCTCAGGAGAGTGGCGATTTTTAAGTGGAGTTTCCATATTCACCAAAAGCATGACACGCCCTGAGAGCAACAGAGCCGTAGGCTAGGCTTCTAGGAAGAAAGCGTTGGTCAAACACCATTTAACTTAAGCTTAGCCACACAGTCCTATTACAGGAAAATAAGGATTCAAGGTTTAATGAAGTCAAAATCATTAGGAAAGAAGAATTGAAGAAAATATATACCCTTTGATTCAAATAGTTGCTAAAATCAGCTTGTAAATATCTTAAAACAATGTCTAATCAAACACTTTTTTTAAAGTTTATTGAGAGAGTAGGGGAGGGGCAGAGAGAGAGGGAGACACAGAACCTGAAGCTTGGAGCCTGATGCGGAACTCTGATGTGGAGCTCAACCTCACAAACCACAGCCCCCAAACAATTTTTTTAAGTAAGTTCTATGCCCAGTGTGAGACTTGAACTCACGACCCTGCTATCAAGAGTCACATACATGCTCTACCACCTGAACCAGCCAAGACACCCCTAATCAAACACTTTTAAGGTAAACTTTTTATTGTAAGGGTTAACTCTTGAAAAGTTTTATAGTTTCCACATAGCATTTTATGATCCAGTATGGTAGGAGAGGCAAGTGTTGATAGGCAGATAGATACATACACACATGTATCTTATACATATATTATATATACATTATATGTTGTACATACATTTTGTATATATATTATATGAAGAACATGAACCTCAGAGTATTTTAGTTTCTTGAGGCCATAAAACTAATAGAAGTCCCTGGATTCAAACCCAAGCTGGACAGTAAATCCTGTGGAAAATCTATGTGATCTGTGATATCAAATAAGTCAACACCATCTGCTGTCCCCAACCCAAGAGGACAGATGACAGTCAAGTTTCAGTTGTCATTAGAGAGGAAAAACGCACTCCTATAAGAGAACCCACAGTCAGTGCAATTCACTGTCTTGCTTTTTTAATGCCTTGAGTTAAGATATTCTGATATTAAACAGAGATGTTACTAAATGCACTGCAGAATCCTGGATCAGATCCTGGAACAGATAAAGGACATTGCTGAATGTGAATAAAGTGCGGAGTTTAGTTAATAGAAATGTGCCATGTTGGTTTCTCAGTTCCAACAAATGTACCATGGTTATGTAAAATGTTAATAAGAAGGGGGAAAGGAGTGAAGGGTAAGCAGAAATTCTTACTATCTGGGCAATTTTCCTATTTGTCTAAAATTACCACAGAATAGAAAGTTCATTAAAAATAAACACGTTATAAGTATCAATAAGCCAAGAGTCTTAAACCTTTAATGTTTATCACATGTTAAAGGAAGGAAACAAGTAATTTTCCACCCAAGTTGTGACTCCAAATTCAGAAGCAGTTAGTGATAATCTGGCAAAGGTCTCCATTCACGGAAAAAGGAAAAACATTTACATATATGGTGGTAATTATTTTGCAGGTGTTGCCCTTGAGGGCAAGAAGGCTGGGGCAATCCGGGAAAGGAGTTCCTGGTTGACCAATCCCCCAAATGGACATCGACTACTGTCTGAGAAGCCAGGACCAGCTACAGAGGCACAAGCTAGACCAGTCCCTACAGTGCATCTCTGCAAACTGCGGGAGACAAGCTGCCAGACTGGGCACAGGCTCCCTGCACCCACAACAGGAGGTATTTACAAACCCAGCAGGACCTGGCGCCTGGTCAGGGATTTCAAGGACAAGCCAGCAGCGTTTCCAGAGAGCAGCAGAGTAATTAAGCTCACATGTCCAGACGAGAAGCCTGGCAGGCCCGGGCTGCAGAGCCAAACAGGCTTGCTCTTGGCCGCCTGTGTGTGTTACCACCAAGAGTCTGGCCCCAGAAATGGGAGCAACACGCAAGTCGATTCCAGGCAGCACGGGAAGACTTACCTTCGTAAGGCTGACATGAAATGAGGAATATTTTTTAAAATTGGTTTTCAAAGGGCAAAGTTCCTCCCAACCCTCAGGAGGCTGAATCCACAGTCAGCCTACTGTACCTCCCATTAGCAGTTGCCTCAGAGATTTTATTTGTACTCAGCACTATTCTGATTTCCTCTCTGATTAGATGGGTGGGTGAAAGCCTTTCTATTGCACTGTCTGCAAGCAAAGTTTTGGAGGTTCCTAATATCTGCTCTACTAGTTCCGTCTGACAAAAGCCTTTGCTGTGAAGAGAAGCTGGAGTCACTATCATACTTGTCCCCTAGGATCCAGGCAAATTCTGGTGACAGGTGGCCAGTGCAGGGTCTTTTCCTCTCCTAGCTCACCCTCCATTCAGGTTTTCTATGACATGTATTCCAATTATGAATGAATGAAAGAATGAAGGAATAAATGGAGACTTAGCAACCCTTGTGAATCATTTCATGAGTACGATATATATCATAAACATAAAATAATTCCATGTTTGATATCTAAGCAAGATGCTGTGTTAGATACATTTAAAATCTTTGGAGCTGAATATTTGGGGGTTAATGGTATTTGAGGATTTGGTAAAATTCTACATACAGACTCGGTATTTTTATACAAGTTTAGGCATTCCACAGAGCCCTGGCAGGTGAGTTTAACAGTCCTTGGTTAGTACAGTCTCAGTAATACAGAATCTAAGCAATTTAATTAAAAAAAAAAGGAACCTTCAAAAATCTAATACTCATTCCCAAAAGGAAGTAAATTCAAAATGGGTAAGTAGACATAAGTACACAATTTTCCAAATTTTCAGCCCATTGGTGAGAGGTCAGAAATACCTGTTTCCTCGTCTGAAAAAAGGTATTATTTCATTGGGATGCCACAGAGTAAATTAAATGAGCTAGTATTTAAAAGCCTGGAAACAATGCCTGGCACAAAGTAAGCATTGCCTAAAAGTCTGTTATAAAAAACACAACTCAGTACATCACAATACAATGACAAGTACCTTATCAGGTCACAAACACTCCACAAGATAGCTGTGATGAATCTCAGTGTCCTTCTCAGAGACAACATTTCTCAAGATGAAAGGAGAGAGCAGCTGCCTTAACCCACTCTTTAAAATCCTCAGTTCTTAAGAGGAAAACTTTTGAAAGCATAAGCTCCTGGAAATGTCTTTAAGCATAAGCTGCTTTGTGAAAGTGAAAAAATATTTTGATTTCCACATGAAAACTTGGAATCTGTGCCAATCCAGCATGGATCTTTCAGTCAAGTGCAAAGAAAAGAAAAAGCACCTGTAAAGTCATTTTATTAGGAAAATAACACTCTGATAAGCACGTCTCCCTCACAAGACATGATGGCCCTTCTTCTTGGTTCGTTCAATGGAGGGGGTCTTGTAACCAGAGACCACCATCTTGCCCACCTCTCTTCCCCTCAAACAGTGTGTAAGATATCACCATGTGTCTGGAAAGAAGGAGGAGGAGAAAGAGGAGGAGGAGGAAGAGGAGGAGGAAGAGGAGGAGGAGGAGGAGGAAGGGGAAGAGAAGAGGAAGAAGAAGAGGAGGAGGAAGAGGAGAAGGAGGAGGAGGAGGAGGAGGAGTAGTTCCTTAATGAGGCAAGACCCTAACTAATTCTATGACATAACCTAAAAGCAAAAATAAGGAACATGATTTAAAATGCCCAGACTATGGAGGGGGGCACTGTGATGCAGGACTGAAGGCCCCAGTTGCAGCAGTGCCCCCAGGACACAGCTCTGAGCTGCCCACTCTCTCAATGAATTGCCCCCAGCAGTTGCTTCGAACGTGAGGTATAAAGGCCTGGCTCCCCGATGATTATTAGTAGTCTCAAGCGGGGGTGGGGGGGTGCCTAAGTTCTTGGCTGGGACCACACTGCATCCCAGCTTCTCCTCTGGCCCAGTTCCATGTCTCACCCTTCCCCCACTGGATCTGATCACAAGATATGCCCCAAAAGCTTCCCTATGGTATTACCACTCAGAGTTGGCTTCCAAGGAACCTCAACCCGCAAAATACATGGGCCCTAGGGGCATGCCTGTTGACCACCTTTCCCACCTGTTTGGGTTTGTAAAAGGAGCTTTATTGAGGTATAACTGACATACAATAAACTGCACATATTTAAAACATACAAGTTGATAATGTTTAACATATGTATATATCCATGAAGCCAACATTGCAATTAAGAGGATTCTCACCTAGATGGTGGGTCTCACATAGATGATGGTGCAACACAGACCACAGTCTGGTGCTTTCTTGGGCTTAGGCTCCCCAAGTCCCAAGTTTGCATTCTCCATCCCTTTTCCAGCTTCTGGCAGAAAACAGTGTTACTTGACCTCTCTCTGCCTTCATTTGTCATGTTGAGGCAACAATAGCACCAACCTCGAAGGGCTGATGAATTGATTAAATGAAATAATGGAAATCAGTGCTGTGCTCTCGACAAATTGCAGCCATTAATGTTTTATGATTATGAATCCCAAATGTTTCATCTGGCTGAGACTCCTTCCTTCTCCAACTCCTACATTTCTCTACAGGCCCCCATCATCACTGAGTCTCCCAATCCGGAGGCATCCAGTTGGCCACAGAGTTCTGTCTTATCCTCCCTCGTCCTTTCCCTCCCTGACCTCTGACCACCACCCTCATCCAGACTGCTACCATCTCTTACCTTCCCTTTTATAATTGCCCAGTTCAGTGGTTTCTAGACATCTGGATTTCACAGGCCAAAAAGAAAGTTTACAAATTATTTTTGGAACTACAGTATTTCTAACTTTCCTTCTGCCAATAGACTAAATAAATATCGTTGAGAAACATTAAAATTGAACTAATGACAAGACAGGTTAACCTCTTCCAATGTAGGAAGGCCACAAGTGCAGTATCAAGCTGTTTTTAAAATGAGTATGTTTAGCTTTAAGAAAAACTCACTTCCCAAACCTCATTCTCCTCAGCTACCCCAGACTGATAGAGATTTAGCACTAACCAGCACCTGCCGTTTCAGACAGAGCTTGGAAGCATGTTGGTCTAAGTCATCTTCTTGACTGTCTTAGCTCAGCTGCTGTAACAAACCGCCACAGACTGGGTGGCTCACACAATAGTTATTTTTCACAGTTCTGGAGGCTGAGGACTCCAAGATCAAGGTGAGTGCTGATTCGGTTCTCTTCCTTGTTCTGTCCTCACATGGCAGAGAGAGAGAGAGAGAGAGAGAGAGAGAGAGAGAGGTAGCAAGCACTCTTCTTGTAAGGGCACTAATCCCATCCTTAGAGCTCCATCCTCCTGACCTAATTACTGCCCCAAAACCTCATCTCAGATACCATCACAACAGGGATGAATTTGTGGTAGGGGATGACACGCAAACATGCAGTCCACAACTCTGACTGATCTCTGTCCTCACTATCCCACACAAATCCCCCTACAACATACCCTATGTACATGACCTTCTTGCTAGAAATCCAAGGGTCACACCCTGTCGGTCTGGGTAAGGCTCATCCAACATAACATCCCAAACTCAGCCAGGGTGTGTCCCCAGTGCAACAGTTTGCATTTTAGACCTCAGAATGCATTGTCCCACAGAAACATGGAAATGTGCAGTGGGGAGACCCCTGTGTCCCAACACAGTCTGTACTAAAGGGAGCACAGCCCTGTCCTCACAGCCCTATAGAACCAGCAGCCACAGTTTAGACAGCTACTCTGGGGAAAGAGCCAGATTTCCCACCTGAGATACTCCAGTGGGGAACCCTGCGACACCAACTGAGAGACCAGGTTGGCAGTTCCCTGCCACTCTTCTCCTTTCCCCACACTGGGACGGCTGCTTCAGGTGACTTTCCTGGTGCCGCAGCCATTTCCACCCCCCCACCCCCGCACCCCACACCATCTCAAACCTTCTTACTAAAACCTTCTTTACTAAAAGCAAAGGTCTCCTAAGAATGTTTACCATTACCAACAATAGGAAATGGACAATGGTTAAAAATAACAATAGGCAAGGTGATAGCACTTCTAGAAGTCTACAAAGAGTTCATCAGCAGAATAATAACTAAGTTCAATGGCACATAAAGAGGGAGAATCCTCCCACCTCCCAGCCCCATCTGCCTTAGGTCTTCTCTGCTCCAGAACTGCAGAAGCTTCTTTGGCTCCAAGAACCATCCCCTAAAGGCTAACCCCAGAGACTATCTTCTCTGAACCTCCTAGAATTTCAGGTGGGCACACCTGGACTTCTTACCTTCTGCCCCACCCCTTCTCAATGCCTATTAAAAAAACAAAGATTCAGGCGCCTGGGTGGCTCAGGTCATGATCTCGCGGTTTGTGAATTCGAGCCCCGCATTGAGCTCTATGCTGACAGCTCAGAGCCTGGAGCCTCCTTCAGATTCTGTGTCTCCCCCTCTTTCTGCCCCTCCCATGCTCATGCTCTCTTAATAATAAAAACATTAAAAAAAAAAAAAAAGACTCTAAAGCGCAGAGGGGCTCTCTGGGTACTGAGAAGGCCCTAGTGAGATCCTTGTGCGTATCAAAGGCAAACTCAGATCCACTGTCACTCATAGAAGAAGACTAACTCTTCCTGGACAAGCAGGACAGGAGCCCCCTGGGCCAGAGGAAGGATTGGGGAGAGAGGGGACGCAACAGCCACCCCTTTAATCAACCTGAGGGACTAAGGAGGAACCAGAGGGACAGACCGATCTTGCTGGGACAGAACCCAGCAATTGCAGGGACACCTCTGAGCCTCTAAGTGCTGCTGTGGACCGCAGCTGCTCAACGGGGGGTCCTCCAGGCTGCAGTAGCAGCATTACCTTGGAGCTCAACAGAAACAGACTCTCAGGCTCCTCCCCAGACCTACTGAATTAGAATCTGCATTTTAGCAAACTTATGTACACATGAAAGTCTGAGAAGCAGTGTTCTAGAATATCTAGGTCAGTGGTTCTCCAACTAGGGTAATTTTGCCTCCCACCGGGTCATCTGGCAATATTTGAAGACATTTTTGGTTGTCACTACTGGGAGGCACTAGTGGCATCTAGTGGGTAGAGGCCAGGGATGCCGCTCGACATTTTATAATGCACAAGGCACCTCCCACTTAAAGAATGACCTGACCCTAAATGTCACGAGTGCTGACACTGAGAAACCCTGACCTGGATGAAAATGTCCAGAAGAGAGATGGAGGAGAGGACAAGTGTGGACCGCAGACCAGCACAGCAGCAGAGAGGGAGACTATTAAATGCAAAATCTCTGACCTGACCCCCACCTATGGCATCAGAACCTATGACATTCCGGGTGGAGCCCAGGAATCTGTGGTTTAACAAGCTCTCCATGTGAACCGCATGCATGCTTTTTGCTTCTCAAATTTTGCACTAAGAAGCATTAGCACAGGCCATGGGGCCCCGCCCTGGGACAGCAATCAGGAAAGGTAGGCTGAGCCAGGTTCTCCGCTGGGCCAGGATTCCCCTCAGTAACAACTGTGGCCAGGACTGGAGGAAGGGCCGGCTCTGGTGGCTGTGGAGGCGATGGGGCTGGCACCAGCCTCTTTGCTACACAACTGAGGGACAATGGCTTAGAGGTGTAGGCCACTGCTGTGAGCAGTGTGCCAGGCTCATAGTCCTGATGCTGACCACAAGAGTTCCTGGCATGACAGAGCACAGGAAAAGGAGAATTCAGAGCTGTCAGACGACAAAGGCCAGACAACATTCAAAATGGTGTTACTGCACCATATCCTAGCACTGAGAGTAAGGAGGATGTTGGTGATAGGGATTTATATTTAATATGTTTTCAGCCCTGCAATGCCACCTCCTCTGGAAAGCCTTCCCTGATCTCCTCTGATGGAATTATCATCTCTTTTTTGCTATTCTCCATTCACTGTCCTCATCCTTTCATTGTCTTCCTACACTGAGAATTCTGCTAATTGTCCCGCCCATAGCAGGGTGTTCCTTGAGGACAGGAATTATATTGTAGCAGAGGCTGGGGACAGAGCCTCTGGCCCACCCTTCCTGGAGATCACCTATGTAGTTCTCAAACCTGCTCTAGTATTCTTCTGACTCTGCCTGAGGGAAGTGTCAAGGAGTTTACTTCCCCAGAAGCAACCTGTGCCCAATGAAGGAATAAGAGTGGGAGTTGATGGATAAATCAGCCTCGTTATTTATCATCTTGTGGGACAATTCTGAGGTGTGATCTGCACAGTCTTGTAGAGACCCACAGAGGCCCTGAGATGCCAGCACCATTGTCAAACCAGTAACCTCACTGGCACAGCCTTGATCAACTTTCCTCCCTTCCTCTCTCACCTCCCCTTTCCTCACCACCATTTCTGCACTCAAATGACCTTCCTGTACCCAAACCCTTGCTTCAGAGTCTGCTGTTGGGGAAACCCAAACTAAGACAAACATTTTGCTCACTGCTGAAACCCCAGTATGTAGTCACCTCCCTAGCAAAGTAAATGCTTACAAATATAAATATTTATAGAAATTAAATAAAAGTTTTTTCATACCTGGAAAATCGAAAACCAACAGCAAACAAAAATTAGCCAAAAATCCACTGATGGCCTGGGTGATATAATCCAGAAGAATCTATCTACATTTCCTCTCCTCAAGTTTTAGTCACATCTCTAAAACAACAGTCACCTAACTATAGTAACAACGGAATCTCAGGGCACCTGGGTGCCTCAGTTGGTTAAGTGTCCGACTCTTGATATTGGCTCAGATCATGACCTCACAGTTTGCGGGATCGAACCCAGTGTCGGGCTCTGCACTAACAGCATGGAGCCTGCTTGGGATTCTCTCTCTCCCTCACACTCTGCCCCTCCTCCACTCATGCATGTGTGCATGCACGTTCTCACTCTCAAAATAAGTTAATAAACAACAACATCAATACAATAGAATCTCATCATCATGTAGAAAAAGAGGAGAGCTCAGTGGGTAGGTGTTCCAGCTCTGGGGTCTGGTAGGAGGAGGCCCAAATTTCTAGCCTGGATAGCTGCTAAGTGTCCTGAGCCTCAGTTTTGTCACCTGTCAAAGGGGAATAATAATAGTACCTGTTTGCAGGGTTGTGGGGAGGATTTAATAAGATAAAGGATTTATTAAAGGATTTAGTATAGTCCTGGTCAAGCATAAACCCTCAATAAATGTTCTCAACATTATTTATCATTATCATTACTACTGCATTGCCTGTTTAAAGCTGTCTTCATGTTTGTTCAGGTGATAGACAGTAGCAGAGTGCCTGGTACATAACAGATACTCAACAATCAGTTACTGCATGAATGAATTAAATGATTATCCGAAAGGAAAATATAAAAAGCTTGTAAAAACTCCTGGGGTGCCTGGGTAGCTCAATCCATTAGGGGTCTGACTCTTGATCTCCGTTCAGTTCTCCATCTCGGGGTCATGAGTTCAAGCCCACATTAGGCTCTGCATTAGGCTCTATGCTGGGCAGGGAGCCTACTTAAAAATAAAAAATAAAAAATAATTTAAAAACTCATAATGATATTTCCTGTTCTTTAATACTACCTCTGTTACCCAAAAGCTGTGTAAACTTAGGAAAGTCAACCTGTCTGATGTTTTGTGGTCCCTACCTGTAAAACTTGGATTAGTATTAGATCCTTTCTTTTTTTCTTTTTTTTTTTTTAAGATGTATGTATGTATGTATGTAACCTCTACACCCAGTGTAGGGCTTGAACTCACAATCCTGAGATCAAGAACCACATGCTCTACCAATGGGGCCAGCCAAACACCATTTGATTAGTATTAGATTATTTCTAAGGCCTTTTCCAGGTCTTCACTTGGAGATGAAATAACTCCCAGGAAAGGGTGGCAGGAGCCACTCCACACCTGCAGGTTAGAACAGAACAGGGAGCCGCAGGTAGGCAGAGTGCTCAGCCCCAGCCTCACAAGGTAGGGGGTTCCAACACTGCTCCCTTGTCTTGGTTAGGCTGGTTTTATTTTTAGTTAAAAAACAAATCAAGGGGCACCTGGGTGACTCAGTTGGTTAAGCATCCAACTCGATTTCAGCTCAGATCATGATCTCAGGGTTTACGAGATCGAGCTCCGTGTTGGGGCTGCCAATGTGGAGCCTGCTTGGGATTCTCTCTCTCTCTCTCTGTCTCTCTCTTGCCCTCCCTCTCTCTCTCAAAATAAATAAACATTTAAAAAATGAAAAACAACCCAACCCCCAAATTCCCAAGAAACTCTCGAGATGCTATTTCTACCTTTTTCCCCTCTTATCCTTCATTCTCTACTACACTTCATTAAAAAGCAGGCCCTCTGGAAATCACCAAGCATTCACTGCAGATTTTGAATTATTTTTTCTCCAGCCTATCATTAGCTATATTTGCCTGCAAATAAGATTGATGTTTTTTAAAGCTCATCTACTTGCAGCCCCAGAATGTAATCCCCTCCCGGTTATTACCATCGGTTTATGACATTAGGAACAGCAGGAGACCTAAACTCCAAAACCCAAATGATCTTGACATGCAAATGTGTCATAAAAACCCAACAACAGCAGAAGATTTCAAAGAATTTAGTGGCAATAGAGCCGCTGTTAGCTGGGTGTATCTGAGGAATTTTCCAGGCAATGGTCAAAGTTGCTCTATGATGGACTAACTGGACCCAAAGTTCTCTGCTCCACGCAGAACCCTCTCACCGGGCAGGTGGGGACGCACCAGGGTTTTGAGGGACAGGGATGACTTTCTCCAAGGGAGGCACAAAAAGCTGGTTTGTATTCATCAACTCCTTCCTTTTTGCCAAAAAGCAAATTCCTGTACAGACTGGAAACCAGACCCACGCATCTGCATGTAGTAGAGTACTAGAGTGCGGTGATGAAAGGAAGTCAGTTGGTTGGAGAACGTGCTCTCTATAGACTTCCCTCACCTTCCTCAAGCAGGGGTCCAACTTTTCTCAAGTACCATTACCCGCACTGCGTCCTGACTTCTGGTGGTCCAGACGGCCCTTGCCGGTGAGCCGGCAGCCACAGGTGGACTGGCAGGCGTACTGCATGGCCCATCCATGACTCCGGAGCCCCTGTACCTATGCTGTTTTTCTCTGGGAAGCATTAGGTTCCTGAAGTTATACTGCATATTAATTAGTTTACTTGTTTCCTGTCTGTCCTTGCCTCTCCTAACATGTAAGCACTATGTGGGGCTGAGGTTTTGAAGGCTTTGTTCACCGCTACATCTCTACTGCCACAAGAGTGCATATGGCGGCTCCCTGCATGTGTGTGGGGCGGCTGATCGCTGCTCTTGGGCTGAGAGGTCACAGGAAACACAGTGGCCCCACTTGGGAGGCTGAGAAGCTGCCGGCTCCTGAAAGGCTGCTCTTTGGTACCGCTCAACCTTACACTTCGGCCCCATCCCTTGTGTTCTTTGCCTTCAGTTTCTGCATCTATGATTGTTCCCCCATAGTAGAGTCTCCCAGGCTTCCAAACCCAAGCCTTTGGGCTATAGTGGGGAAGAACAGAAAAATGGAGAGCCCTCTGTAGAGAGCCAATGGGGTTAATCCCTACTAAACCATCCTGCCAACTTTTCTACTGAGCACCCAGCTCACCAGTCTATTTTTAGGTCACTCTAGTGGTAACCTAAACAGTAAAAGCAGCCATCACCTCATAAATGCAGGATCAGCAGGCCTCTTGCATGTATGAACTTGTCAAGATAATCACAAAAGGCACTTTTCCTTGAGATCATTAAAAATAATTAGTAAGAACATTTTTTTTTAATAAGGAGATAAGTTCAGCTGCAGGAGAAACATGCTCATTTCTTATATCCAAAAAATTAAAACCCCATGTTCCTTTAGAAGGTCCTGGGCCTGTTGGAACAGGAAGATGCATTCCATGATGGTTCTGACCCTGCAGATTCTGCATGCCCTCCAGCTTCCACTTGGAGACTGAGGCTTCTGGTCACAGAGGATGCTTCCCCAGGGAGAACCTCCGCCCAGGTTGGGTGTCTCACTCCTTATCCACCAGCATTTGCAAAATTTGCTCATGTATTCTCTAGAAATGGACTCTTGAGAACTGAAAGCCACTATTAGAAGTGTAGGTTCTAAAACTGAAGTGGCCTCGAAGCCCCGTGCTGTTTCTCCACCTCCAAAGGATTAATGTTCTCATCTCTAAACTCTTGGAAGGTTGTAAAGTTCCTTCCTCACTCCCTCATCATCTTATGCCTTCCTTATCTCTCACTTTTTTCCTAAATGCTCCTTGACCCCCTGAAATTTATACCCTGTAAAATTTCCATTTGATTAGCAGGAGTGCATTCCTGTGGGCAATCAAATTCCAATCAATAATCATCTTCTTGCTCTGTCTTCCTATAAGGCCAGAACACACACAGGCAAACTGGGCTTGTGGGTCCAGGAAAGGCCTCTTGGAGAAAGGCACTACAAGTCTATACCTGATGGAATAGTGAGTTAGCCAGGGGAAGAGCAAGGTGAGGTGGGAGGAAAGTACTAGAGAGAGGAAAGAACTTGTGTGAGAGACACAGAATGGCATGCTGGAGACCTAAATCAAGCTCTGGAGGGGAAGGAAGCCCAGTGATGACTCCCGTGCCACATCCAGTCAGGTGCCTCCCTCCATGCCTTCTCAGTGCCCTGCCCCCATCAACTGCTTACCAGACAGCAGCAGGGATGGTAAACACCAGAATCCCATACACTCCCTTCTAAAGTGTACACTCATCATGGGCTACATTCCCAGTCCCCTCTGCCTCCAGGTGGGGCTCTGTGGTTAGTTCTCACCAATGAAATGTGCTAAGAGATGCGCGCCACTTTCAAAACCAAGGCATTTCAGAAGTAAACCTGCCTTCCCCCTTCTTTCCCCTTCCACCACTTGGAGGCAGAGTACACTGCAGCCCTAGGAAATTGTGGGGACACAACATGGAAAGAGCATGCAGCCCTAAATCACCCCGTGGAGAGCTACCTGCTGACCATGATTGCACTTGACTGTTATGTGAGGGAGAAATAATTTTGTGTTATGTCAAGCCACTAAAACTCGGGGGCTTAACTGTCACAGCAGTTAACATTACCCTAATACAGAGACTAGGTAATATTTGCTTATTTAATTATAGGTAACCTTCTTTAGATGGTAGGAGTTCCCATAATATTGCCAGCATGTAGCAAAAGGTGGATATTAAATAGACATCTGTTGAATGAAAATAATCATTTGATTATAAGGAGGGCCATCCCAGAATCCCTCAAATCCCAGTAAACACAAATCTTGTTATGCCATAAGGCCAGCACACACTCACACACACACACACACACACACACACACACACACACACACACAAATACCTGCACACACACACAACCTGAGTTTCCATGCCAAAGCCACATACAGTTCATGGCCAAACCTGCTCCGGCTGTTTGGAGATTCATATGACAGCAGAGACTATCCTAGGAACAACCCTTTCAAGATTCTGTTCCCCAGCATGGGTAACATACAGGGCCAAATACCGCAAAAGAAAATTGGACTAGGAAAGAAAAAGTCATCAAGAAAAATAGTCCAGATTTCTCATGATCTCACCCGTGAGTCAGATTTGCATTTGGGATAACAACGAACCAAGTAGACCAGAACAGTCTGTCTGCAAGATGTCGGACTGCCAATTTCAACAGCACAGAGAAGGCACACTTCTTAAATTGGCTTAAAAGGACAAATCTAGTGCACTTGTTTATTATTTTGTTCCCTTAAAAAAATTTCTAGGTGAAACAGCCTCCTGTTTAAAAATAACTCTCTTGGACATGGAACTATAATTTGTTTTTAAACACTGATTCCCAAGTACCTGCATCTTGCCATGTTGGGCAGTGAGGGAAAAGTCCTACAGAAGAGTCTTTGGTGTGTGAACTTAGAAAGCCATCCTACCTCAGGGCGCCTGGGTGGCTCAGTCAGTTAAGCATCTGACTCTTGATTTCAGCTCAGGTCATGATCTCACGGTTTGTGAGTTCAAGCCCCACATTGGACTCTGTGCTGAAAAGTGTGGAGTCTGCTTGAGATTCTCTGTCTCCCTCTCTCTCCCCCTCCCCTGCTTACTCTCTCTCCCTCTCTCTCTCTCTCTCTCTCTCAAAATAAATAAATAAACAAACAATATTTTAAAAAATACACTATTAAAAAAAACGGAAGTTGCCCCACCTCTCTGGGCTAGATTTGTTCATTTATAAAGCATGAGATTAAAATAGATGATCTCTAACAGTCCGCAGAAGAAATAACTGTCAGTGGAAGTAAAATTGAATTTTTCATGTCTTGCAAGTCTTTTTCATATTCATAGAATTTACTCTTAACAGAAACGGTATTTTTTATGGGTAGCTTAATTTAGAGGAATTTATTCGCTTAGGACAGAACGTGAGGTCCAAGGCACAGCAGACGTGAGTTGGTCTCCGGTAGTGAGAGGCAGGAACGGGATGATCCGTTCTCAAGCAATAGGCAATGTGTGCATTACTGAGCTATGACTGTGTGTCAGGACGTTTTCTTCTTTTAGAGATAAAAGAGACTTTAAGAATCATTAAACACAATTGCTTCGTTCTACGTGTGGAGAAAGCAGAACCTAAAGATGCTATCTACCATGCACGGCTAGATGGTGGCAGTATCTAGACCCAAACCGAGTGTCGGCCGCTAACCTGCCACTCTTCACTGCTGCCACACTCCTTCCCTATCCTGCTCTGCACCTGCTGCTGTGACAGCATTTACATTTTTACCTCTTGGGAAAAAAGGACTGACAGAGGAGCTGGTTATTCTATCTGTCTTATGGCTGGAGAATTATTGTTGGCTTTTAATTCCTCAAGACTTACCCAACCCTCAAGCCCACAGACTAAGAAAGCTGTCTAAGTATTCAAACAATGAGGTTTGGATCAGGTGAAAGATGGAGAAGTAATCACATACCTTAGAGCACGTAAGAGGATAACTTAGGGTTCTGGGAATGGCTGCTAACCAGGACAATAAAAATAACCATCACAGGTTATCTCCAAGTGCAGTCTCTACAGCTTGGACTTCAGATCCTTGACTCAGTTGCCCCCTCGGACCCCTTCCTCCCACCCAAGTGCTATCTTAGACTGACTGCCTCCCATTTTAATGTTTATCTGCTATTTTAATCAGACCTCTGGTCCTTCCAGGACAATGTATTAGAGGCAAAAATGAAAATGAGGTAGATAATTTGCTTATGTATTCTCTCTATACTTGAAACCAATCCTACCCTGCCCTACCCCATCCCTGCAATAGTGGGTATCTCCTTTTCTTTCAAGTTTGTAAAAGAAAACCCAGGATTTCACCTGTCAGCATCCATCACACGACAACCCAGCACCTTTGATACTGGGACCTGCATTTCATTAAAAGCCATTCTAAATAAATGGAAGAGTTAACCCTTTCTTGTTCCCTTGCAAGCCTGTGGGAAATGGAAGTAGTGCCCCATGAAGAAAATTACATTTTATTAGAATTGTTTATTATACTAATAAACTATCTGTAGAAATGGAGAGGAAGGGTAATATACCAGCAAATATGGGGGCATATATAAGAAGAACTTAAGCTCCAAATGTATTTATTTAAAGTCTGATTCAAAGAATTGCTCCTTTGTATTATCCTCAAAGGTCTACCTATACCAGTGAAGGTATTCATCTAACTATACTATTCTCTATTGAATTGAAGTCTGAATAGAAGGCAGTGGTTTAACAAAAACAGTGATTTAGGGACACTAGGTCTGCTTTGGAGGCCTGGCCTTAATACTGACTGTTTAACTTTAGGAAAATTACTTGACCCTCCAAGCTCCTGGCTTCTCATGCATAACATGGGGCTAATAAGCTCTTAGGAAGCATAAATGAGATGATGTGAACAAAGTATATAGGAGGGGCTTATTAGTTGCTGAATTAAGTCTTAGAGTTGGTAAAGACATTAGAACTCACCCAAATCTTGCAACATCAGCTCTCCAGCCTGTGCTTGATGTTCGCAGTGAAGGGAAACTTACTGCCTCTCAAGGCAGCCCTTGCCATGTTGAGACTATAATGGTCACAAAAACATTCCTAGCGTGAAGCTGAATATCTTTCCCTTAATTTCAATGCTTTGGCCCTTGTTTTGGCTTCTGCACCAGAAGTGAGAATAAGTCTTAGGAGTCCTGCACAAGAAAGCCATTGAAATACTTTATTTGGCCATCCAATGGATTGTAGTTGCAAACCTCCTGTGTACAAGTATACAGAGGCACAGAGAAGTGAGGGATGGGTCCAGACTTCTTGCTTGGGAGGCTGGTTGAGAGGGGTGCCATTGGCCGAGATAGGGAACAGACGAGGAAGAGCAGGTCTGTATGGGGAAGGAAGGTGATGAGTTCAGTTTGAGATGTATTTCTTCGGAGTGGCTGAGGGTCACCCAGACGGAGATGGCAGGTTGACAGCGGATGCATGGGACCAGAGCTCAGGAGGAGCGTTGGGGCTAAAGGTACAGATTTTGGAGTGATCAGAACATAGGTAGTGGTAGAAGGTGAAAATGCAGCTGACATTGGCCAGGGGGGAAATGAGAACATCAATTTAAGAGGAAAACTATAAAATCTAATCAAAGAAGTAAAGGGGGATAAAAGTGGTAGCAAATGTATATTAAAGGGCTCCATACAGAGGAGCTCAGAGAGAGTAAAACTAAGTGTTTGTTAAAGAGGTAGAAAGAAAACCAGGAGACAAATAATGTCAGAGAAACTGGAAAACAGTGGTTCATAAAGGAGGAACTGGTCAGAGTGTCAGCTGAGTTAAGTACTGAAAAGTTTCCACTGGATTTAGATGCAGAGGCCCACTAGTGATCATGGCAAGGGAATTTCAGTGGGAAATGGAATGGAAATCAGATTGCACAGTCCATTGAGGAATTAATGAGAGATTAAAGAAGTGAAAATAGCTGATATAGACCAAGTTTTCAGGTACTTTGGTTGTTAAGGATATGAGGGTGCATGGGGTCTTAATTAAAGAAGGGGGAGGTACGCACATGACGGAGAGAAAACACTTATGGACAGGAAGAGGTTTAAGACAGAGAGGAAAGGGGATACTGATCAAGAATGATCATTAAGGATACAAGAATAAACAGTCTCCTGAGCTCCAGGGATGGGGGAGGTGGGGAGAGTTTCCTCAAAGGCGTGAAGGGAAGAAAGAGTGCAGATTGGATGTGGAAATAGGTCGTTTGTGAGGGAGCAGGACTGAGGGAGTTGCTACTGATTGCCTCTGTGAAGAAAACATTAAATTCCTTAGCTTGGTGGGAGTAAGTCCTGAGGTAGGAGTTGGAGGGGGCGGGGAAGAGTTAGACACTGGTGAAGGAATGACAGGGGAAGGTGAGTGGGATCCTCTAAAGAGACTATCTGCCTGTCTGCCAGCCTACGAGGCTGATGAGGTTGTAGAGACCATTATTCTGCAGGTGCCCCAACTAAATACATGGGTAGGTTTTTCTTTCATATAAATGCTTGGCAGCCTGGAGATAGGAGCAGAAAATGGAGGTGGTTGAACTTACTTGGAGTAGGGATTTTGAAGGGTGGGGAGAGCAAAAGGAAAGGAGATAGGGGAGTTTAGAGTATTGGCAAAAGAGTGGATAAAGCTGTGGTCCATAGGCATGTGGGCTGGAAGAAGGATAGAAGGTAGCTATTGTCTTTCCTGCAAATCTCTCCCACTAACTCCCCCATCTTGGACCCTTGCTTTGGGATGTGTTGCTTGGTACCATGTGTTGCCCAGAGCAGCACACAATAGTCCAGATGTGTGGGCCTGGTAGAGAGGGTCAACACTCTGCTTCTGGGCCTCTTTAATAGTCACACCCCAGTGCTGATGCACACTGCTGGTAGAGTCAAATGAACTGCCTAAATCTTTTACACAGAGACCCCTGTTAAACCAGGTCCATCCTATAATAAACACAGTTGGTTTTCTTCAGGCATAAGTACAGGACCCTCACATGAACCCCTTGGCTGACTCTTGCAAGACCTGGCCTATCCTGTAAGTCTAGATTCTGATACTAGTGTGAAATGAGGTCACTGTGCTTCCCGGATCTGGGTCATAAGCAAATGGGATAAACATGTCATCCATATCTTTATTCAAGTTGGCAATAAAAATGTTGAACAGGAGAAGGACAAATCCAATGGCAGAACTGTGTCTGACTCTCATTACCAGAACTCTGTGTCTAAATGGACACCAATCCTTCAACCCCTTTGTACAGCATTTAGGCAGTCAGCTACAAACCACCGAATCTGCTACTGTGCAGTCCACATTTCTCCATCTTGCCCACAGAGATCTCACAAGGGATAACCCAAACACCTTGCTGAAAAGTCCAGATACGCTATGTCAACAGCTTTCCCATGATGTACTGGTCTAGTAACCTTATTCCCATTGGATAAAAACACAATGTGCTTTTCTTTACCGGGTCTTATACACCTACGACCAGATGGAAATCGGTTTATGACATTTTATGACTTTATAACATTTCCTGTCTCACCATGACATCACTTTTCCCCAAGCCTAGAGCTTCAAAAGGCCACAAAGGTGTTAAGAACTCAGTTTCTAAGCCTTCCTCCTACTCCAGTATATCAGGTTACCTGATCTCCCAGGCAGCTGAAATGAAGAATGTTAGCCTAATAATGAGACTATAATAGAAAAGTAACTACTCCAAATGAGAGAGAGGGGGCCCTATATGGGGCCCCCCACTTTGCTCTATCTTGAAGCTTCCTCCCAGCAAACTTACAAGGCAGTCTAAGTTTTATTTTCTTGGATCTCATTTTGAAAATAAAGCCAAATATGGTTGTATCTGAGCTTTCTTGAATACATCATTTTCAAAGAGGGTACTGAAATCTTAGGATTTTAAATCTCACAAACTATGTATTCAATCACTTAAGAGAAAACCATCAGATAAGAAACAGAACTCAGAGACTAACAATAACTCAGAGTGGAAAATGCCACGGTGTTTATGAAGGGTATAATCCCTAATTACACGAGAGTGACACCTCTTTCCCTAGGCAATACTCCTTAGAAGCTGCCAATACATTAAACAGGAATAGTTTAGCCAATCTGTCAACATCTGTTTACCGCCTACTGCTGGGGACAAAAAGAGGTGAAAAGTATGGCCAAACGACCTCAGAGAATTTGCAGTCCAGTTTGTGAGGGGGTTAAAAAAAAAAAAAAAGAAACACTTTCACCAAAAGGTTCACCAATCAAAACAGCATGTAATGGATGCCAAATGAAGTGCCAGGCAGTAGGTGTGCCAGACCTTCTGGAAGAGGCTGCCAGCCACAGGGGGTGGGGAGACACTTTTTAAAGGGAATGAGACTTCACTTGGGTCTTAAGAAATGAACAGAATTTAAGCAATGGGCAGGTGGGCTTCTGGGTAGGACATGTGGAATAAATGTGTATAGTTAACGTAGACGAAAGAAGTTAAGTCAGATCCAAATCCCTCTCACTTCTCAAATATAAAGAGAAAAGCCTGATGCTCAACTGGGAAATTAACAAAGAAACACTCGACTGTACATACAGGGTCTGTGCCTTCCATCCAAGCTCAGCTAAAGGTCATGCAGTGATCGATGTCCACTACATTAGCTCTAATAAGATGCCCCTATGAAAACCCTAATAAACTATTATATGCAGCACAAATTTCATTAAAATCATCTGCTGCAATTTCAGTTTTGAGGCTAATGGATTTTCTAAGAATACAGCAACATATGCCACAGAGGTAAAATCACAAGAAGGAGAAAAACAAGTAGTGGTTTGCAACCCTGGCTCCACATTAGAACCACCTGAGGGGTGGAGGTGGTGGTCAGAAAACACCAATGCTTAAGCTGTGCCTCCTACCCATTACATCACAGTCCCTGGGTATCAGCCTTTAAATTAAAAATACCAGTGATTCTACTTCATTCTATCAACAAATTATTCTCGGAGTGCCTACTGTATGCCAGCCTTACTCTAAGTGTTAAGGATGCAAGAATGAACCAAATAGACCCCCCCTTCAAAAAACTACTCTCATAGATTTTACATTATAATGAAGTAGAGCAGGCAGAAACGCAAATTAAGTCAGTAAAATATATGATATGTTAAAAAACTGACAACGTGCTAAAGAGAAAATAAAGCCAAGAAGGGGAATATGAAGTCTCAGGCTGTAGTAGGGTAGCACCACGGAAGGTGACATTTAAATCAAGACCTGATGGAAGCAAGGGAGCAAGTCAGCTAGCTACATGAAAGAGGAACACACCAGGCAGAGGAAACAGCAGGCGCAATGGCCCTGAGGCCTGTCAGCTTGAGCTGTGTGGCTTGCTTGTGTGGCTTGAGCTGAGAGGGAAAGTAATAGAGATTAAGTCAGATGGGGAAGGGCTTAGTAGGGTATAAAATGAGTTTGGCTTTTACACTGAGTGAGACGAGAAGATAGTGGGAAAGTCTGAACAGAGAAGTGACATGATCTGATTTACAGTTTTACGATAATCATTCTGGCTACTCTGTTGAGAACTGACTATGGGGAAAAGGGGAGAGAGAGAGATAGCAATTGAGGATTCTCAAAATAGTCAACAGAGATATGAGGGCAATTTGGATGAGGGGAGAGGCAGTGTGCAATGGTCAGATTCTGGGTATATTTTGGAAAACCAGCCAGAGACAAAGTATCTGGAAGGGACAGGGGTGGGAATCTGGAATTTGGTTTTAGATGTTAATGTTTGAGGGATGCCTGGGTGGCTCAGTTGGCTAAACAACTGTCTTCAGCTCAGGTCATGATCTCACATTTCCTAGGTTTGAGCCTCGCATCAGGCTCTCTGCTGTCAACATGGAGCCCGCTTCGGATCTTCTATCCCCCCTCTCTCTGCCCCTCCCCTGCTCTCTCTCTCTCTCTCAAAAATAAATAAACATAAAAAGATGGTAATGTTAGAGGTCATAGACCACCCCTCATACAAGGGAAACAAGCCAATCAGGAATGGACGACCCAGCACCTAGAGCTATCAAGCCAGTAAGGGTAGAACCTGGGAAGGAACAAGGGGGAAGGGGGAAGGTGACGAGAACCTTATAAAACAAGGACCCTTGCCTATAGTTGCAGGTATTCACTTTCAAATGCCCCCTCTCTGTAAAGAGAGCTTTCTTACTATTCTTACTCTCTGATCTAATAAACTTTTGCCTGCTGCTAAAAAAAAAAAAAAAAGAAAAGAAAAGATGTTAATGTTCGAGATGATCCTTAGACAACGGAGATTCAGGTAGATAATTATATACGCAAGCAGTACCAGACAAAGATATACTGGCGCAAATTCTTGGCTAATGGGTAGCATTTAAAGCCAGGAGAATGACTGACATCACAGATAACAATCACAGAAAGGAAAGACAAGGTGTGCAAACGCTGGGAACCTCCAGCATTAAGAGAAGGAGAAGACAGGCAGCCAAGAAAACTGGGAAGGAATGCAAACTGGTGAGCAAGGAGGAATGCCTATAGACTATGGTGTCCAGAGAGTCAAGGGAAGTAACATTTCAAGAAGCGATTAACTGTGTGCATCAAATGCTTTAAAGAAGCAAGGAAAAGGCAGGGAATTGGTCCTTGGAGTCAGCAATGTGGGCCTGATAACCTGATAGCCACTTGCAAGTGTCCAACAGAAGTGGGGCTAATGAATCTCACCATGTTCTTGGAGCAATGCTTTCTCCATAGTTTCTCCCTTGTCCCAAAAGACAATTAAATAATTTGATAGGATTGGTAATTCAAGGTAATCTGAATTTTATTTATTTTTATTCCTCACACATCGAATATGAAACATATATATCTTTTCTATGTGGCACATGCAAGTAAATATTAGTTGAATGGAAAAGAAAAAAAAAGTCTGCAGCAGTAAGGACAAAGTATAAGCTCTATGAGAGAACTGAGCATAACCAGTTACATGACCTCCCACAAATGTTTGAGCACTCACGGTTGTCGGTGGTTTTACGGGCAACTACCTACCTCCTGTCTGCAGGACCACCATGGTTAGCAAAGTTTATATGCTGTGTCAAGATGAAGATGGGGAACAGCAGTTGAGAAAGAGTCACAAAAAATAAATAAATGTGGGGCACCTGGCTGGCTCAATCGGAAGAGCCTGCAAGTCTTGATCTTGGGGTCATGAGTTGGAGCCCCAGCGTATGAATTACTTAAGAATAAACAAATAAGTGAACTTAAAAAAAGGTTTTAAATCAACAAAAAAATAACTAAATCAACTCTCCTAGCATGCAGGTTCCAGCCTGGATTTTACCAAAGGAAATGCAGAACTCCTTCTTAATCCAGCAAACGAGAACTGTGGTGGGCTGTGATATTCCACAACAGAACAGCACGCACCATTCAACCTGGACTTCACTGTGACTACCCACCTGCCTCTTAGCAAGAACAGTGAGCAGTCCCTCTATGGTTTATGATAAAAATAAAGGAGACCGCCAGTGAGTGACATTTTACACGCACAACCCTCCGGGCAAAGCTCTGGTTACCACAGCAAACCCCATTCATGACAGCAGAGACACAGCACGTGGCATATCAAATAGCCAGAGTTCTGCCTTCCTGCAGGAGAACAGTTATATTTGCCAGAGACACTAATCAGCCACCATAGCCCTTCCTACAAATAAAAGCCCAACCTACATTTGTGGGTCTTGGCTAGTCTTACAATTACTATTTGCCTGAAATAGTAGCTTTTGTCTGATGTTTACTTATTGGGATGCTGATGTAATTCTCAAGATGGAACTTATTTTTAAAAGGAGGTTGAACCCCAGGGAAGGAAACAAATAGCTGCCTTCTCACTCTCCCCACTCCGCAACATTGGAAAAAGTTCCTTTGCGCCCCATATCTGGCAAGAGGCTGTCCTTTGGCCTCTGCCACGACTGGCCCAGAGAAATGAATCAGTCTCTTAGTGAGACCCCATAGAGAGGGTCTTGCTACCAGCCAATCTAAATAAGTGTTCTATCAACTAGGAAGAGATGTGGAGGCAGAAACTACCGAAGTAGGGGAAAAGTTGGTGTGTAAGGAAAACCAGGAGGACAAATACCTCAGGGCTTCTTATGAATGCAAATTCCACCCTTGCATAAAGGACGCATAAAGGACATGGTCATCTCTAACCTTCTTGTAAGGGTTCAAGGAAGAGGCCTTAAACCATTACGTCTCCAGATAGATTAGAAAAAGTCATGAGCCTAAATGACCAAATGGAGAAAAAATAACTTCTTAGCTTCTCAAGCTTAAGCTCCAGGGCCAACTTTTCAGAGAAATGGCACATTTGGAATCTGAGTAAGTAATATTTCTTCCCTGTGCTTTACCAATCTGTGTCCTGGGGTTTATGAGCAGAAAAATGAATCCGAAAATTCAGAGCTCTGTAGGGACTTTAGGAATCCTGGGAAGTTCCTGCTTCTTGGAGATTCTATATAGAATACTGGTTAAGAGCACGGGCTTAGAAGACAGAGAGATCTGGATTCCAATTCTTGCTCAAAGTCTTAATACATGTGCTACCTAGGGCAAATAATTTAAACTTTTTGAGCCTATTTTTCATCATCTGTAAAATAAGGATAACTGGGAACAGTGCTAAATCTGTTCAACAGCTGTTTATTGAGCACCTACTGTATACTAGGCACTGTTGTTGGCACTGAAGATACAGTGAGCGAGACAAGGTCCCTGCTTTGATGGCACTTGCATTCCAACAGGTGAGACAACCCATAAAAAAATAAATCAAAACTCTAGTTCAAACAGAATAGGAGTAATGTGATAGAGTGCCTGCAGGCGGGAGCAGGGGAGGGGGGGCATTTTAGATTATATGGTTAGGGAGGAGAAAGCCTATGAAGGTCTGGCGTCAGCAGTTTCTAGGAAGAGGTAAGATCCTTCTCTGGGGTCTTACCCCAGAGCAGAGATACGGCTTCGCATGTTCCAGAACAGAAAGGATGGTGTGTCCATATACAGAGAATAAGAGTAATGAATTGTAGAAGAGATGGTCACCTGAGAGGCAGGTTGGGGCAAAGGGCTTGGTTGTATTCAAATGGCGATGAGAAATCCCCAGTCGTAAGCTATGAAGTAACAGCACTTGATTTGTGTTTATAAAATCTGGGGCTGCTTGGTTGGCTCAGTCAGTTATAAGCAGCCAACTCTTGCTTTCGGCTCAGGTCATGATCTCAGGGTTGGTGAGTTTGAGCCCCGCATCAGGCTCTGTGCTCACAGTGCAGAGCTTGCTTTGGATCCTCTGTCTCTCTCTGTCTCTCTGTTTCTCTCTCTCTCTCTGCTCCTCCCCCCTCTCAAAAATAAATAAATGTTTAAAAAATTTAATATAAATGAATGAATGAATGAATGAATAAAAGACCCCTCTGGCTTATCTGAAGAGAAGGACTAGGAGTCAAGAGTACTCTCAGGAGGCCCAAGTGGAAGACTTGCTTGCTGTGGCAGCAGCTTCAACCAGGACAGCGGCAGCGTAAGTGGAGGGAGGGCCAACAAGACTTACAGATTTAGTTGCTGGTTTGAGGAAAAAAGAATGAAGGTCTTGAGGTTTTTGGAATGAGCCTTTGGGTGGCTGGTGGTACCATTTACTGAGATGGGAGGAGGAGAAGGAGAGAACTAGCTGAGAGAAAAATATCAGGGATCCTATTTTGATCAAGCTAGGTCTGAGATGCCTGTTACCCACAGATGTGGAGATGTCAAGCTGGCAGTGGGGTGCATGAGTCTGGAACTCTGTGAAGAGGTCAAGGCTAGAGACATAAAATTGTGAGGCAACAGCACATGGTGCTAGGTACAGCCTTGAGAGAGATAAGACCTCCCTAGGAGGGAGAATAGCTAGAGAAAAAGACCCAAAGTCAAGTCCTAGGGCAACATCATAAAACAATGAATATAGTTGTTATTGTTTTCAGTAGACTAGGAAGGAGAATGTTGGCCAATTATTGTTATATGTGCCATTTTTTCTATCCATCTACTCACGCATCCCACCATCCATTCATACCATAAACAATAACTGAGCACATTAATGAGAGGCAGTAGAGAAAAGAATGTAATAGTAGGTCAAGAATGTAAGCTCTCAAGCCAGAGTGCTCTATTTAAACCCCAGATCCACCTGTAACCTTGGGGAATTTGCTTAACCACATGTACCACCATTTCTCCATCTGCAAAAGGGAATGTGGTGGGTTGAATGATGTCCCCTAAAAAGATATGTCCATGTCCTGGAACTTGCGAATGTGATCTTTGGCAAAAGGGTCTTTGCAGATGTAATTAAACTGAGGATCTCAAGATGAGATCATCCTAGATGATCTGGGTGGCCCTAAATGGCAAGTGGCCTTATAAGAGACACACAAAATAGAGACATGCAGACATAAGAGAAGACATGGACACACAGAGAAGACAATGTGAAGACGGAGACACAGATTGGAGTGATACAGCTGCAAGGAATGTCAACAACTACCCGAAGCTGGAAGAGACCAGGAAAGATTCTTCCTCGGAGCATCCAGAGGGAGCACAGCCATGCCAATGCCTTAATTTCAGACTTCTCGCCTCCAGAACTGAGAGAATATATCTCTATTGTTTTGAGCCACCGAGTTTGTAGCAATTTGTTACAGCAGCCCTAGGAAATGAATAGGGGAGTAATAAGAGTGTGTGCCTCACAGACTCATGAGGAGAATTAAGTGAGTTAACATGCGTAAAGCATCTAGAACAGTGCCTGCCAAACAGGGAATAGTCAAACAATTTTAATTTTTATCCATGTACTGGACATTGTGCAGGATCCTGAAGGGTATGGGAGGAAAAGACAGATCATGTTGAGAAATCCTAAAAATAAAGATGGCACCCAGAAGCTGAGCAGGTGAGGTACTCAGATGCCTCAAATTGTTGAACACTGCCCCCCAGAATTCCCCAATTAAAAAATAAATAAGTCTTACATCTGCTCAGGCTTTTGAAGAAGAGTAGTAGGTTTAGAGAGGGGTTAATGCAATTTTGTAGTATCTTCCTCTGCTGGTAGCATCTCATTGCCTGCTCTCTCACGAGAATCTATGCTGATGAGGACACTTGGAGCACATTTTCTGGGGACAGCTGTCTCTTCCTTTAGCCTAATGATATTGGGAATAACGGTGACCAGGGCAGGGTAGGGGTGGAGAGTAGGCAGTTGGAAAACCATGGAGGAAAACGATGCCAATTTTGTATGCTGAGTGATTCTGTAATAATATTTGCATGGCTGCTTTAGCCTGGGAAGTTAATTTTCTTCACCGAGAGACCCATATAAGCACAATCTAGTTTTACCCAAATCTCTATAAAATACACCATGCCAAAAGGCGGGTGAGGGGGAATCCAACTGAAACAGCTAAAATCAGACATTTTATAAGTGTCCATTGGCCAACACACAGAAATGTAAAGAGTTTACTGACATCTTGCTTTTTTAAACTTTGCTCTGCTCTTATCTTCATAGGTTGAGAAAAAAAAACATTCAAACACTTGAAGAGAGTTAGCGATTGTATTTGATCACCTGCATACAAATATAAGTAATGTCAGGGGTGAAGAGCATTCAAACTCGTAGGCAGCAACCCAAGATACTATGACTAACCTGAAACACACTGGCCACTCTACGCTCCAGAAACAGTCTTGGGGAATATCAGAACTATAGTACCCTCCCAGGACAGGTACGCAGGACAAGCAGGTTCATGTTAGATAGGCATCTGCAAAGTGCTGGCTTTTGGTGAAAGGGACAAAAAAGCCAGTGTTTATTCTGTCTTCTCCCTAGGTATCTCAAGATCTTGTTAAGGGTGACTGGAGCCAGACAGGCCCCAGAAAGCAAAGCTCCCAGGCACCTGCTCCCATCCCACCCCCTTCTTCTGGGTGCCCAGGGGCCTCCGCATGAGGCAGCCCAGTCCCTCCACGATCCAAAGTTACCCCCTCTCCCACTCCCTGCCCAGCACAACCTCTACTTCCTCAGCAGGCAGGTTCCAGCCAAGGGATTGTCTTTGGATTTTCACAGCATTACCTAGGACCCCTGCTCATGGTAGGAGTCCTGTTCTGTATTGTATCACTATGTCTTTATTTTTAGCAAAGCAGATGATCACTCTTCACAGGCCAGAACAACAGAGTGTGCTTGCATGATATGGTGGCAATAGCAGAGTTAAAGTCTAGTGTGTGCAAAGCCAAGTACTAGAACTGTCCAGGTGTTGATACAAAGGACATCATGAGTGGCTCGACTCAAATCCAATTCTACTCTTGCTAAAAACCTCAAAGGATACAGTGTGGGAATCATTCTGTTAAGGGCCCACATATACCATGGAAGCCCCTCCTCGGGAGGCTGTTAAAACACCGGAGATCTTACCCGAAGTGAGTTAAATGTACTTCAACCTGAAAGCAAAGGATTGGATTGTGCTCTTTCGAGAACTTGCAAATCCATAGGAGTTTGTGATTTTTGATCCTCATGTGGACAGCCACGCATTTGAGGCTGCTTCCCCTATTTCCTTGCTATCATTTCATGGGATGCTTGTGACAATAGTGTGTGCAAAACTAGTCCTCTTTGTTGTAAAATTAGTTCCCCAAAGCCTGCTTCTCCAAAACCTTTTCATGTATCCTAGAGTGTTTTTACAAGCCTCAGAAACACTTTAAAACCTAAAAACAAATAATCCAAGAATAACTTAATTGGCCAGATGTTCAATGCTATCTGCTTTCATTGGATTGCTTCATAAAAAGAGTTAATTCTTAAGTTTCTGATTTCTGCAAGTTAATAGCCCAGTCACCCTTCACTCAATGTATTCACATAGGTAATGCATGCATGAAGGCGCCAGGCGCTCTGAGAACAGGGGTTGTTTCCTGGCCCCATTGAGAATATGGGGTGGAGAGGACTCTATTGGCCTCACAGAGAGGCCAAAGCCAGGGCAGGCCTCTTCCTGGAGCTGGAGGGACTTGAAAGACAAATGTGTCTTCCCCGCACACTTAGTGCCTTAACAAGCCATCTCCAGGCTCAGCCTGCCTTATCAGACCACAAAGGGCCTCTTCAACGATTGAGTTTTCAAACTGTAAATGCTCCCAGTGTTTTCTTGAACACATTTGTAAACTGAATGCAGAGCTCTTTAGCTCACAGGCCATTCAAGCCTGAGTCCGATGACCTACCTGGCTTCCAGTCCTGCCTCTGCCCAGAACTGCAGACCCCACGGGAAATGAATTCTTTCCCAATTCCATCTTTTTTCCATTTCTAGCAAATGGATATTATGAGATCAAGAGTTTAAAATTTTTAAGTGCCATAAAAGGATCTGTTTTTTTTTTAATTTTTAATATCTATTTATTTTTGAGAGAGAGAGAGAGAGAGAGAGCACGAGTCAGGGAGGGATGGCAGAGAGAGAGGGAGACACAGAAGCTGAAGCAGGCTCCAGGGTCTGAGCTGCCAGCACAGAGCCCAATGCGGGGCTCAAACTCATGAACCACGAGATCATGACCTGAGCCGAAGTCAGAAGCTTAACCAACTGAGCCACCCAGGGGCCCCAAAGGATCTGTTATTGTGTCCACAACCTATGCTTACAGCCAAAGAACAATCCAACCTATATATGGACGGTCGACATAAAACAAAACAAAATCAACCAAGAAAAATTTGAGAAAATATTCTTATGCTTTGATTTCCTTAAAAAAACACTGTACACATTTCCCCCCAATATCATTTATTTTGGCACACGCCTATTGAGTGTTTAGTAAATCAAATTAAATGCTCCTTTTCCTCTGATCTTCACTAATAGGGGAGAATATTTATTGAATCTAAGCATAATCATTGATTCATTAATAAAACCAAGGGGGTACACAGGTTTTCAATTCCTCTTTACCCACCTGCATCTTGCACTACTGCCACTGAAGATAATGGTTTCGCAGATTTAGCAACTGGAGATGCGATTCTAGTTCCAGTTGTACTTGAATGAGGCAAGCTCTCCACTTTTCGGGGCCTCAAGTTCCTCCCTCCAATGCAGAAATTAGCAAGTCTGAATGCATCCCCCTTCCAAAGGAGACAGGAGACTCCATCGGATCTCCCTGCTTTGAGCCCTGGCAACCTGATCCTTGCACAGGAGACGGATGGGAAATATAGACCTATCCACTGAAACAAGTCAACAGATAAAAAGGCAGACACCCTGAAAGATTCCTTAAAGAGGGGCCAGGGAGGTGAGGCTGCTCCCAGCAGTCCAGAGCTTTTCATGCAAAGCTGAAAGCAAGCTTCAGCAGGGTCCACTAGAAAGTCCCACCTTGTACACTCACTGTGCTGTCACTGACTTTGACAAGAGGCTCATTGATTTCTCAGCACACTATCAGAAGGGCCTACTTGGTAGCAGACACTGTCACTGAGGGGTCTGCATCCCTACCTCAGTATCTCTTTTAATTCTTCCGGAGAACCCTGTGAAGTGGCTACTGTACCAGTTTTGCACATGAGGAGACGGAGGCTCCGGTGTTTCGAATGACCTGGTCAGTGAGAAGCTTTCCGCACTGCTAGGATCCCAGCCAAAGTCTCTGACTCCAGTTCCAGAAATCTTCCTTTCCCTCTTGGCTGCCTCAGCTGGTGCCAGGCATCAGGTTCACCTGCCGGCCAGCAACAGCATTTCCGCTTGCCCCAGCTCCCAGCAGTAGGCGCTGCTCCCATATTACCAAGACCACACTTCCCTGGGTGCACGCCCTTTCCAGTGCATCCATTGCCCAACCTCTGCTTCCCTTCCCTTCTCGGGAAGACAGATGCCAGCTTTCTCCTTCCCTGCACCAGCTCCTGTTCAGCTCTGGCTTCTTCCCTCCCAAATATCTCTTATCTTGTCTTCGTTCTTTCCTACTGCTCTGTTAAACACGCCTGGGAGAGGGATTGGGGGACATTCCTGAATAACCCTTCCCACAACACTACCACCTCCTCAAAATACCCTCCAGATTATTTTTACCTGGCACACTTCTGGATCCAGAGTCTATACCCCCAACTTCAAACGTCTCTCCTTCGTCCCTTGAATCTGGCTCCCATGACAGTCCTTTACAGACACTGTTCTCAGTCTTTGTCAATGGCCTTCTCCTACCATCCTGGGATGTCGGCCCTTCTCAGACGTTTCTGCCTCTACCTGTCTCCCCACCTCCCTCAGGGGCTTGTCTGCTGCATCCTCCATGATACTATGGAGGTACTTTTGAGGGCAGAAGAAAGACGTTAAAAACTGTCCAGTCACCAAGTCTGTCCTGTTCAGAGATTCAGCCTGTCTTTGAGTTTGGTCCTGCCTGACCTTTTGTGGGTTTGTCTTCCCTGAAATGCTTCCCCTTGTGGTTGGTGCAGGAAGAGGGACCCAAGGCCACGTTCCAACAGGGACATGCCCCCCACCCCCCATACACACACACCATAGTCTAAGTTACTGAGGCCCACATGATTTAGGCCAAGGGAGTATCTGCAGCTCTGTGTTATCTTGTCCAGCCTTCTAGGCCTGGGGGTTCCAAGACGGGATTGCGACAACATGAGTGCAATCAGCTGGTGGCAGGGAGGCATGGAGGGGAAGGTCATGGGTGTTGCCTCTGCCTCTCTCCTGAAGGAAGCTGGTGGGCAGCTGGAGGAGGCCTTATCGGGACAAGAATAAGATAAGGTCCTAAAAAGATAGGCCCAGGGCAGTGTGCCAATGGGCTCCGGGCTCCATAGGGTGAGGTACAAAGGTGGGACTGCTCAACTTGGGAGGGAGAAACAGAGAATCACAGAGGAGGAGGCCCTCGAGCTGGATCTTGAAGAGTAAGAAGTGGTTCATCAGGAAGACCAGAGACGAAAGGATATTCCAGGACCTCATTCCTCCCACTACCACCCCCAGAAAATCAGCCTTGTAGAGGCAGAGAGTAAGACAGGTCAGGAGGTCTATAGTTCGTGTGTGTGTGTGTGTGTGTGTGTGTGTGTGTTGGAGGACATAGCAGGAAAGAAGTCTGAGGACGCACGTAGGATTTGGAATTTATTCCATGGTCCTGAGAGCCACTGATAGGTTTTACAAGAAGAGGTGATGGATAGACCTCAGACACTGATTAGAAGTGGGAAGAGGAAAGAAGTCTGGAAGGATTTCTCCAGGTTTCCAGTTAGCTGAATGTTACAACTCCAAACTCCCCATTTCAGTCACCTGTGCATTTACACTCTGAGCCTGCAGGTGATCTTTGCTTCTTCTTCACTCCAAATGCAAGCAAGCCCATACTTTGAGGCCACATCTGACAAGCCTTTCCTTTCTTCCCACAACCTGCCACCAGACCCCCATGACCCCCTGCAGCCATCTCATTACGGTAACCTTCTCACTGGGCAATTCACCTCCCAGCTCTCCCAGTCTGCCTGAGAGCAGATTAATCTCCCTCCCGCAGAGAGTGACAGTCCCTTACTCAAAAATCCCAAATATTTCCCTATCAGCAGCAGAACGAAGTTCCTCCAAGACCTCAGCCCAGCCTCTTCTTCCATCATCCCCTCGGGCCACATCTGCACTCGGGATCAGCCTCTCAGCCCACCCCTTCTCTACCTCCGTTCTCAGGTTCTCCACAGAGCCGTTCAGGTCTCCTCAGCCTAAAGGGACTTCTTTCTTTCTCCTCTGGACCCTAAACTGTTTTCTTCGGACCATTCTTCAGGTACTCCACTCATTAGATCCTCTCTTCATGCAGTAAATACAGGGCGCCTATCACATGCCACACCGCATGCTGATTTGGATCCGAGCTGTCAGTATACTTCTGTCACTTCTGACAGACTGAAACTCTGACAGCAAGGAGGGAGCCTCGGCGCATCCCCAGGAACCTCTGAGGGCCTATCCACAGCAAACCACAGGTACTCCAAAAATAAAATGGTTGAAATGAATAGCGAAATTATCATAAGTTTCCTTAAATAGTAAACTGCCTTAAGTGCATGCAAAATCAATTTTAATGACAGAAATTTAAAGTATAATTCAATATTTTTCCAGGACCATATTAACTATGTCAAGGGAGGTGCATTTGTGTACTTTACATGGTTCTGATTCTACCCCTGCCAGCACCCCCCCCAACTCCTACATTTCCCTGTCTACTCCCCCCCCCCCCATACACACTCACACCACTATGTGGTTATTAGTGGAGCAGCAGTTCTTAGCCCAGTCTAATGGAAGAAGGAATTGATGAAGCTAGAATCACCACCTACAGGAAGGGGTGTGTTCTGAGACATTCTATTCTACCCCAGCAACCAATCCTCCCACACCATACCTGCCAACCTGTACCTATTTGACCCCCACCCAGAAACCACAGACCAGAAAAGCTGGCCCTGTAGAAAAAGCAGGCCCCTGGAGCCCAAGTCCAGAGCAGGGTGAATGAGGGAGACCTCACGGAGGAAGGACTAGCAGCGCTGAATGGGGGCCGGGGGAGCTCCCTGCCAAAGCAGGTCCACAGTATCACTTTCTGCAGCCACTCGGGGACCACCCTCCAGCAGCTTCATCACTCTTTGTCAAGGGAAACACATGCACCCAAAGCACCCTACCTCTGTGGGAGGCGGAGGCGAGGCCAGCTGCGGGTGATAGGTGCAGCTCCTTCCCCCACAAGTCCTCCACCTCCAGTCCTCCCGCAGGGCGGCAGGGCCACAGCTCTGGAATGCCCTCGTGCCTGCCATTCCAGTCTCTGAGACCAGCCCGTGCCAGACCCTGTGCTCTTCACACTCCAGTGTCTCTTATCAAGGTCTCTGCATTGATCAGGCCTCTGAGGACAGGCTTCTGGCAAACTCCAGCCAGGGACCCTGGACCCTCCCCCTACTCAATTTAGCATTGCAGGAAGACAAGCCACCCAAAGACCTAAAACGTCAACGCAAACCTGAGAGGGAGACGGATAGAGAGAGAGAGAGAGAGAGATGGAGGGAAAGGAACAAGGCCAGATTTTAGGAGGAACTCGACTTCCCAGGGAAAGCAGGATTTCCCCATGTGTACGTTCTCCATCTCCCTGGGAGATGCCAATACTGCTCCAAAGATGTCCTTGCTTTTTGCGCGCCCCCTCCATTCCCTCCACCCGCGCGTCTCTTCCCGGGCAGGGACCGCGCAAGAGACGAGGGAGCGCGGGAGCATGGATCCCAAGGCAGTACCTGAGGCCGGAGCGCCTGAGTCCCTCCGCCCCTGGAGGAGAGGACCGGGCGACGGCCCAGGTACGGGCACCCAGGGAGCGGGTTCCCGTGGGAGCTCCTGGCCCCGTCCTGAGTGTGCCCAGCAGCGCGGCGCGGGTTGTCCCGCTGTCGCTGGCCCTCTTCCCGCGGCCGCGTCCTCCCCGCCCCCGGCCGGATACGAGGGGAGTTTGAGCCTCCCTACCCGGCTTCGGAGCCCTCCTCCCTGCCTCGCCCGAGCTGGGATCCCCGCACCGGGATTCGTCACTAAACTTTCCCGGGCCCGCTCGGTCTCGGGGCGCCGAACCGCCCCTCCCCCGCCCGCAGCCCCGCGTCGCGGCCGCAGCGGGAAGACCGCTTCACCTGCGCGCGGCTCCGCCGAGCCTCCCGCTGCTCCCGCGTCCGGACCCAGGCGCCGCCCGGCGGGTCCCCGCGCTGCTGCTGCTGCTGCCGCCGCCGCCGCCGCCGCCACTGCCGGTGCCGCCGCCGCGCCTGCCCGGAGCTGCAGCGCCGCGGTCCGCCCTCAGTCGGGGGAGGCGCAATCCCGGGCGCCCGCGGCTCGCCGGGTCCCCGCAGCCGCCACCCCACGGCGTCTCGCTGCCCGGGGCCGGCACGCACCGGCGCTGGGAGCCCGCTCCTCGCCCAGCTCTCCCAGCTGCGCGGCGCTGGGGATCCACGGAGCCTCCGGGATGGGCGGGGATTCCCTCCCTCTGGTAGATTCGAGGGGCGGGAACTCCCTTCCCGGAGTGACAGGAACGGGGGGCGGGGATTCCCCTGCAGGAATGACAGAGTGGGCGGGGATTCCCCCGAGCAAGGCACACCGCGTGCCGTGTCTCGCCGGGTGAACCTGGAGTCCAGGCGCGCTGTCTTCAGAACCCCGGGGTTCCTAGGAGGAGAGGATCCGGAGAGATGGCAGCTCAGAATCTCCAGATGGCGGGGCTTGGGGCGCCATCTAGGTGGACAAAGAGCTAGGGGACTTGAAGTTGCCTTTGCATAGCGTCAAGAAAAATGTCAATTGCCTTACACAAGAATGGGGTGGGGAGGCCAAAGGAGATGGGAAAAGGACTAACCACCCACTCCAAGAAACCTTTGGCCTCTGGCTCGTCTGATAGCAAAGTTGATTTGGGAATTTCGAGAATTTCGGGGGAACTTCTTGGCACCTCAGACCTGCTTAATCCCCTAGTTAAGCTCCTGAGAGAAATCCTCAAAGTCCCATGGCCCTGGAGTGTAGGGTTTGGTCTCTGGGAGAACTAGCCTAGAGTCCCTGTTTGAGTGGACCGTCAGAGCCAATGCCAATCGCCCTTGGCCTTATTCCAGGTCAGTCGAGGAACAGAAGCCTCCGGCTTTTTGGATCCTTCATTCCCGTGGATTTTCAGGAAGGCCTTCAAATATTTTTGGTCCTTTTTTTGTCATCCTTGTCATTCTGCCTACCACAGGGAGAGGATGATAAGAACATAATAGTGAGACTGCACAGCTCTGCAAATTAAGCTCTCTTAAGAGGAAAAGGCTGGTCTTTTTCAAGTGCTAGCAGATAAGAGTTAAAAACATATGAAAAATTACAAAACCTGGGATAATGAATAGTTGAATAATGCTTTTGACATTTTCTGCAGAGCAGTAATTGGAAATCTTTGCTTTGGGGGGATGGGGATGGGGTGGGGCAAGGATCTGCTGCAGCTTTGCCCAGCAAGGCAATAAGCACTGGTCTTTGGGAAAAGCAGACAGACATAAATCACCTGCACAGACTGTGCGGAGGTGTCACGCAGCCTCAGAGGCCAGGGTAGTCCCAAGGCATTTTGAGATGGTATTTTTGGCAGGGGTTGGGGTGGGGAAGAACCTGAATTCAGCTGCTCTTCAGCTTTTATCATTACCAGGCCACTGAGATCAGAGTCTGCATAAATCCAAGCTTCCTATAATATAAGCTGTGCAATCTCAGGTACCCAGAGGTCCTCTCTTCCTGTCTGTAAATAGAGAAAATACATACCACTCTGGACTGTAAAGATTGGCAGTAACACAGCTACTCAGCACAGCACTTAGGAAGTGCTCAAGGAAATGGCAACTACCAGAAAGGTATCATTGGGACATCACAGAAAATCCTTCTAGAATCAAACAGGACTCGTGGTTTCTGTTTGTTTCACAGTCCCAGTCCCATATTCCACCACTCTCTTCCAATCACATGAACCATGAAAAGGCAAAGCCTATCTCCTCAGCCTCTGTACCCAGCACCTACATCCTTCAACACCCATTGAAAGTTTGCTGAATAAATGAATATGTAAATGAATTTATTGCTCAAACCATAAGCACTGCTATTCCTTAGTCAACCCATCCCCAACTCCTTCATTCCAGCCATGTACTCCTTTCTTAAAATGCTTTTTTTTTTTAAGTTTATTTATTTTGAGAGAGAACGAGAACATGCACCAGTGGGGTTGGGGCAGAGAGAAAGGGAGAGAGAATTCAAAGCAGGGTCTGCACTTTTAGCACAGAGCCTAACGTGGAGCTTGAATTCAGGAATCGTGACATTGTGACCTGAGCGGAGATCAAGACACTAAACCAACTGAGCCACCCAGGCGCCCCTCCAGCCAGGTACTCCTAACCTGACATTGTTTCCTCTGCCGGTAAGACATTCTCACATTCTTGTGTCTGCTGAAATCCCAAAGGCTTAAGTGTCACCTCCTCTGGGAAGGCTTCTCTGATTGCTGGCACCAACATCAGGTTTCTACTCCTCTATTAATCATTGCAACAGTAGCACTTCCTTTAAGTTGCTGATATAACCCTTGTCAGGTTGTATTAAGTGGTAGGAATCGTAGTGTTCCCTCTCACACATTTCCAGTTTGTGAGTTCCTGGAGGAAGGAGAACCTAGACCTTGTTATTTGTGTGCTTCTAACCCAACGTAGGAGAGTGCACAACCCCCAATAGCTGCTCAATAAATATTTGCTAGATTAAAATAAATTATTAAATATATAGATATATATGATATGTAATATGTGTTATATGCAGGCGTAAATATTATACATTTCAATACTATTTATGCACGTGTAATATTTTATCATCTGTCTCGTTCAGACATGGCTCTGCTGACCTGCTTAAAATACTTCTAGTTTCAATCACTTTTCATCCAATATTTTCCAGATAGTTTTGGGCAAGTTCCTGCTGCTAATAATAGCTCACCTCTCAAGGGGTCAATCAAATGCATGGAAATTTTCTTTTGCCCTTGCAGTCTTGCCAATTTGGAAAGCTCGCAACTGAGGGCATTTATTTTCCAGTGTTTGAAGATCAAAATGTAAATTTTTCCTGCCCCCTTGTTAAATATTTAGTCACAGATTAGTACTTCTGTCCAAGTTGCCATTTTAATTTATTGCTCATAATATACATGATTCAATATACATGAAGGAGGAGGTGGGACTTGGAAAATCTAGGGCTTAGTTAGGGGCAAGAGAAGATTAAAATAATGAACCCAGGGGAAAAAAATGTATTATTCTGGGCCATAATCTATGAATGATGGGTGAAAGAATGCAGCATACTTTAGGTGTGTCCGAGGAGATTCTAATGGGCTGCAGTGGCATTCGGTCTACCTCTGAGCTTTCCCCCTCTGGGAAGAAGAATCTACCCCCACCAGGCAGCTGTAACAGAATTGGAACTTTCATCACCAAGTCCAATGAAATCTTGAAGATTGCTTCCATCTCTTCTCTTCCATCTCTTCTCCTCCCAAGTGTGTTGGGAGGAGAAGGAGCCTTAGTCAACAACTAGCTCAATTCCCTTTCTCCTCCCTGCCTCTGTGGGTTCATTTTATCCCCCAAACAGATTCTAGCTTCAGGTTTATCCAGCTAATTACCCTCCTTTTCTTCCTCTGGAAATTCCTGGCCACTACCTCTTCCATTCAGGAACTCTCATTGGAATGAGCCCTCCCCTGGCCAAGCCAGGGTTCAAGAAGAACAAATAAGGAACAATGACAGTAAAACATTAGTTCATTGGCTTCTAATTCAGAATGTGTTTAAGGGTTACCAGGAGATTGAAAATTCAGGTACCCTGGCCTCACCCCCTGAGATCATCGTATGCTGAGTCCTATAGGGCAGCTTTGGATATTGTATTTTTAACCAGCACCCTGTGATTGTGATTTGGGTGACCCACAGAACATATTTGTAGAAATACTGGAATAGACTGACTTTGAAAATGGGAGGGAGCTGGCGGCAACTGGGTGTCTCAGTGGGTTCAGTGTTCTGACTTCTGCTCAAGTCATGATCTCATGGTTCAGTTGGTGAGATCAAGGCCTGCATCAGATTCTGCACTGACAGCGTGGAGCCTGCTTGCGACTCTCTCTTTTCTTCTTTCTCTCTGCCACTCCCTTCCTCAAAATAAATACAAATAAACTTTAAGAAAAATGGGAGGGAGGCTGAGTTAGATCGCACTCTAGTATTTGGTATAGTGCCAACAGATTTTATTTTAAACCTTGATGAAAATTTTATAATATTTATTTTGTCTCAGACCACATCTCTTTTTAGCTATTACACAAAATGGACCTACATTTGATGTATACTATTGTAAAATACTTGTTTAAGGGGAAAGATTTAAGTACTTTTCATCCTGTGTATATTGAAAGTGATGAGTTTTGCTGTGTCCGTGAGCATGACATTGGAACTTATGCAAATGTGTTTTGTTGTTTTCAGTTTTGTACAATATTATGACACATGCAGAATTTATGATTTTCTCCTCGGGGGCTCCCCCATACAGAATATACTATCTCTCCTTCTATTTATTTAGGCAGATAAATCATCCATTATTTTATCTTTGACTCAGCCTTCCATTTATACTATGTAAGCATGGTTGCCAGGGCAATTTTTTTTAATAAAATTTTTGGCAGGAAAAAATGAATTATATACTAGCAAGTACAGACCAGATATTGCTTATTATTTTCACAATTTCTATAGATGATTCAATAATTCTGTCTAGTGGTGAATTACCCTATATGCTCTGGACACCAGTAAAACCAGGCTACTGAAGAAAAATCGAGAGAGAGAGAGAGAGAGAGAGAGAGAGAGGGGTGGGGGGGTTCAGCTTTAATTAACACAACCAGTACTGTGCAATCAGCATATCTAAAGAGAAGCTATTTTAGTTCCACATACACATCGGTTTTGTTTCCTAGTTGGCCGATGTCTGTATTTTGAATTTACACAAGAGATAGGATATGGCGCCCTTCTTGGGGCTTGGGCTTCTATGATACTGGCATAGTTGTAAAAGAGATTTTCCTTACAGAAGTTGGGAAGCTTGTGCCCTCCCCCATTGGCTGTTCCAATTCAGTCAGATCACTGTGTTTCTAAATTGGTAGACTATTTAGGTAAGGTATTTCCTAACTCCTCCTTTTGTGCACAACACATTCTCATTCCTAACTCCTATCTCCCCTGCTGATTGTTCTCCGTGTTCTGTTCTGCTCTACTTACTTATGAAAAGGCATCATTCTAAGTCAATCATATGCTATTTTTACTCCTTCATCAGATACTTCGACTTCCAGATATCTTCATTTAATAATCTCCAAAAAGAGTAATTAAAAATAAACATATTACTAGTCTCTTTTCTGTTTTGCTGTTGTTGTTTTCTTTTTCTAATTTTATGTTCACTCCTTATTGTCTCTTTTGCCAATCTCAGCACCTGTCTTTACTGGAGCAGCTAAAATGGACATGGAAATAAAAGTCCGGTAATGATACCCAGCCTACAAAAGCCAAAGACCAGCACTGTGTCCTGCGGCCAATCACAGTAACACAGTACAGTGCAGGGTCACCTCAGGCAAGCTTCTTTCAAATGGGGATAAGACCTGCCTCTAAAGATCTCATTAGGATCTTGAGTCCCCAGTGAAATCATAGATGCAAAAATACTTTGAAGAAATTTAAAGGTCTCTTCATGTGAGAGAAGGTGAGAGCAATAGCTCTTTGAATGACAATTTCAGTTTGTCACAGAAAATACATGACTAAGATGATTTACATTTCATCTCAGTGTACAGGAAGAATCACCAAAGGGCAGTAGATAAGGCAGTTGATAAATCATCATTAACAACTTATTTGCATGATGTATGAATTAGTGGGCCAGACATAAAAAATGCATTTTGTATCTCTGCTGTGTTCAAGAGCAATGTACTGGTCAATGAAACCCACAGAAAGTAGAACCTTGAAGAAATGATACAATGGACTTGAAAAAGCCAGTCATTGTCTGTTGGAAAATATATAAGAGCAGTTTATTTTTGTTTGTTTTAGCAAATGCTAATAGCGACCTCCTTCTTCCTTTTTTTTTAATGCTTAATGTTATTTGTGCGGGGGGAGGGACAGAGAGAGAGAGAGGCAGAGAGAGGGGAAGACAGAGGATCCGAAGCAGGCTCTGTGCTGATAGTAGAGAGCCCAATATGGGCTCCAATTCACAAGCCCTGAGATCATGACCTGAGCCAAAGTCAGAAGCTTAACTGACTGAGCCACCCAGTGACCTCCTTCTTTCTAATTGTCCATCTGAGTGGATTCCTCTAAGTCTGCTCTTTAAAAGAGCCCCGGGGATCATGCTGTTGGTTGGCCTTTATTTAAGTCATGGGCTCCTTCTCATTTCTGTTTAATAGAACACCATTAAAAAATATTTAAATGCTCATTATCTCTACACGTGAAGTTTTTTCACGAATCCAGGGAGCAGCGAATTATCTTTTCTGCTTTACTGTGTACTTATCAACAAAGCAAATAACCTAAATTGCCTTTAAATAATTTGTTTTTGTAACTTAGACGATCAGACCACCTGGAAATAGAAACAAGAGAATGAAAGCCAACACAAGATGACAAGATCTCAGAACTCAAAAGCCCAAGGGAAACTCCTCAGGAATCGACTTGCCCTGCTTTGGAAATCTGCCCATCATTTTGCAAATGCTAATTCTGCCTATTTAATGCCTGGTTTTCACAGTCAAGTTGATGTATCTCAGGACTATGGGCTCTGAGGATAGAAAGACTGACTTCAAAGACTGAGGGCATCCATAGTCCCTGGTCATCGAAGGGTGCACACATATCTCTGTCTCATGCCAGAGTAGAGGAAATATTCTCTGAAGAAGGCAGCAGACCTATAAATTAATTCCTTATGATAAATTCAAAATGCTCCTTAAAGAATGATGTTTTTCTTATTAAAGTCTTTTGAGACATGTACGATCAGTCAGAATGTCATGGGGCTTATCAATATTGTATCTCCAGCATGAATTTGCAAGAAAGTGCTTTTAGAGATCAAAAAAGTTCACAGAAAATGCAGTAATACAGAGTGTCATATAGCTGAGTTTCCCCAAGTTTGCTTCTTTGGCATGCATATATTTTTCTAACCAGGCCTCACAATCTACTCCAAAACTGAAACTTTTTTTCTGGAATTGCTCATTGCAAATCTGTTTTTCTAAAATTAAAGTGGGGGCACCTGGGTGGCTCAGTCAGTTAAGCGTCTGACTTCAGCTCAGGTCATGATCTCATAGTTCCTGAGTTCGAGCCCCATGTCGGGCTCTGTGCTGACAGCTCAGAGCCTAGAGCCTACTTCGGATTCTGTGTCTCCCTCTCTCTCTGCTTTTCCCTGCTCACACTCTGTCTCTCTCTCTCAAAAATAAACATTAAAAAAATTTTTTTTTAAGAAAATTAAAGTGAATGGTCCCATAGATGATACCATTTCGTATTAGAGTCTTCTGCTGGGCCAGAACTAGAGTAAGGTAAGAGAGGTGTCTAGGATACTAAATCTAGAAAAGCACTCACTCTTAGGGCTGGAAGCTCACTGTCTGGGCTGTGCCTAATCCCGACAGTGAGGACTGCCTTAATGTTGTGCCTTAGGCACATCTCTTGCCTCGCTCTAGCCCTGGCCTGGGTTCTCTGATAGGACACACAGAATGCAGAAGACACCTGAGAGGTTTGGATGCTGACTCAGCAGGGGGAAATGCAGCAATTGCGATTAATACCACAACCACTGAAGAGCAGTTTCGGTTTTGCCAACATCCCGCAGGGGTGACCTGGAGCCAGCTGGGGCCAGACACCATGCCCCATGATGCAATGCTACACTCGCCGCCCTGCCTCCTGCCTCATGGATGACCGATCACACACCTGCTGCCAAGCACAAGTGTCAACACTTCACAGACCATCCGCAGAGGCAGGCCTGGCACTACCACGTCCACCTTCTATTTTCTACACCTCAGCTGAATTATGGTAAGCTTGAATGCTGAGCAGCCTCCAAGACACATGGGAGATGTAAATGTGCCTTCTTCACTTTTGCATCAGTTCATCCCTACTATGTGCCTTTTTTGGTGACTGCCACTTGTCATGCTCTCAGATCCATGATATCCCGCCTCTGCTCCAACACAGTATACCGCCAGCTGTCACTCTGTCATCAACAAGTATCCCTATTTCCTCACCCTCTTCTCTAAACATTCTTTCCTCCAGACTCTCACCCTCCATGGAAGTCACAGCTTCGCCTGCAGCTCTCTCCAGTGGAGTCTGTTTGGTTACAACAAAAATTACCTTGCGACCCAAGGTCAGGAATGGTGTGAGGACCCTCATGCTTTAGGTCTATGGCCTATCATTTCCATCGCTCTCTTATCTAAATTGTCTTGTGTCTTGGTTGCCCCTACCTGGAAAAATCAAATCCAGGATGAAACCAGCCCTTCCCTGCACCAATACCTGGCAGTTGAAGCACTGATGGGGAAAAAACCATACCTGGGTAGATGTGAATTCCTGGCCATCGATCACAACTGGCTCTATACAGTGTCCAGCTACCATTTCTCTAGCCAACCCTCTCTTCCGTTTACACAAATAAGTATTTCAAACCTTCCTTGCCATGTTCAAATTCCTGACTCCTCCTGTCTTATCCGTGTCCTACCCTCTTTTTAACTGAAGATGACCTTGCTTTCTAATTCTCAGATAAAATACAAGTTATGAGATAGGAACTTCTTTAACACTCTACCTCCAGATTGACGGATCTTTCCCATATCAACACCCACCTTCCTCTTCCTTCTTTCAAGGAGCATCTCCACTTGGATATCCTGTAGGTGCCTCAGATTAGTGCAAGTATGAGCTGAACTTAATGTTCTTTCCCCGCAAAATTCTATTCTATTGTTAACCATCCCAATAGGATGGGATGTTGGGAAACAGAGCCCCAATACTCCCACTGTCCAAAACAAAAGCCTCAATGTCCCTCACTCTTCATCTCCAAAAGGTACATCCTGTCACTTCTTTCTCAACTATCTGCAGCCTCTATCACTCTGATCCAAGCTCCCTTTATCTTTTGTCTACACCAGGGGTTGGCAATTGAGTGTTATTAGGACACAGCCATGATCATTCATTTATGGATTGTCTATGAATGCTTGCGCTGCAAGGGCCAAGCTGAGTAGTATGGTCCACAAAGCAGAAAATATTTAGTTTCTTGTCCTTTATAGAGAAAGTTTGCCAATCCAACCCTTGATCTACACTATTACAGGAATCTCCTAAAAATGCACCCTGTACCAGGCCCGATATTCTGTTTTCAGGCTCGTGACCCATAGTACAGCTGGTCATCTTTTAAAACCCTCATATCACCATGCTTGGAGTTCAGTGCATGAACACCATGCTTGGGATAAAATGCAGTGTCCCTAACCTAGTCTGTTTGGCCCTATGTCATGAACCGCTGTCTACTTGTCATTCGCACCTTGTACCACTCTGCCCGGTGTTTGCCAAACCCAGCAGTGCTATCTGCCTTTCAGATCCATGCATCAAGCTCTTGCATTCTACAGAATCTGAAAAATTTTGTTTCCTCTGCCTTGGAGGCTCTTTTTCTTCCTCAATTTGCCCTTCATCCAATTCTTATTTATTCTTCAGGACTCTGCTTAGACCTCGCTTCCTCCAGGAAGCCTTCTCTTTCTCCAGTTCAGGTGCCCTGTTTCATGGCACTATGTGTACTTTTCTTTTAAAGCATTTGTCTCAATTGCTCTTCATTCTTTATGAAATTATTTTTTTTAATGTTTGCTTTCTTATACAGACTGCAGTTATTATGATAGAAAATCTTTGTATGTCTGGCTCAGAAATGTAATATTTAGTTCTTGACATAGTGCCCGGCACAAGATAAGTACTCAGAAAATATTTGTTGAATAAATGGATGAATAGCAAACGCATAATAAGGTGTTCATAATACTGAGAGGTAATATACACATACCATTTAGTTAATTGCCTCGTACTGGCAAAGTTGTATTATTATGCTCTCGCTTTGAATTTCTTCTGGACTTCTTTATTCAACAAAAGGAAGTACCTGAAAAGCATTTTATTCTTGTAACATGTAGCATGAATTGTTTTTCAATTGATTTCTTCTATTTGGCCACCTATCACAAGCATATTTGATTTTTAATAAGACTGAGACTTCTAAACACCAATGTATCTGGGGTGCCTGGGTGGCTCAGATAGTTAAGTGTCAGACTCTTGATTTTGGATCAGGTCATAATCCAGCACAGTTGTGAGATTGAGCCCCACATCGGGCTCTGGGCTGACAGTGCAGAGCCTGCTTGGGATTCTCTCTCCCTTTCTCTGTATTCCTCCCCTGCTCACATGCTCTCTCTCTCTCAAAATAAATAAATAAACTCTAAAAACAAAACAAAATAAAACAAAACAATCCTGGAAGCCAAAATTCATACTAATATGTGTTTCCTGGGCTAGATAGTCCCTGCTTGCCCTCCAGATCCACTTCCCACCCTTCCTTCTGCTCTGAGCCTTGGAAGCTGACCTCCTGTTGTGTGTCTCCTTGTTTCTTGCTTTCTGGTTAGGGAACCACCAACAGGACATCGGAGGCAGGATAGCAAGAAGACATTGATTTCTCTGGCTCCTCATTTGGGCTGTGGGTTGACTGTCACTCTGCTCCTCTACCTAAGTTCCTAGCTCGTTATCAGGGGACTGCTCTAATCCATCACTCTTACCAGGCCCTCTCTCTGTAGGGACTCCTTTCTCTTGCTTATTCTGGCCTATAGTAATTACAGCTCACGGCAGTTGCTAGACTTGGCATGCTTCATTATCCCTTTTTGTTTTCCGTAGCTTGTCCACACCTTCATCAATTAAAATCTCCCCAATTATTCCTGTGAGTGGGCTGTTTTCTGATATGACCCTGACTCATACAATTCCATTGCCTAAATAAATATAATGAAATCACACCAAGACGTTTTCATGTGCTTCTCTAGATCTCTCAGCTACCTCTCAGACAGTCGGCACACTTGGCTGATTGGAGCTTAGGTGCCATTATCCTCATTTCTCAGGTAGATAACAGGAGTCTGGAAGCAATCAAAGAGATGTATCTACAATCCAGAGCTTGGTGGTGGCAGAGTCAAAGCTACCCCTCAACTCTATATCTTACACATCAAATTCAGAGCTATATCTTGGCTCCTTCCCTCCCAAAGGACCACCTGCCAGGATCCATACAGCTAGGGTCCCAGATAAATCATTCTTGGTGACAAACCTCTCTGCAGTGAGTCTAATCCAGGTGAACTCTGAAGCTGGTGGGTGTGCGGCTGGCTCTGTGCCCCAACTTGGAGCAGGTCTGGGAAGCATTCCCAGATGGCTCTTGGATGCCATTACTTTTTCTGGCTGCATTCCTGGGGGAGGTGGAAAAACACACATAGGTCTCCTAGCTGCAAACCCAAGCAAAGAGCACATTGTCATATCTTTAGCAAATGATAGCACACAAACACAGAAAGCCAAAGGACTAGAGAGAGACATATCTACCAGGCTGAACTAATTCGCTCTTTAGAACTAAGAGACAGCCAGTGTAGAAAATTCTCTATCTTTTTCTTCATGAAAGCAAGTGCCCAAGGCTTTGAGCACATCCAGACAACCCTTCATTCTATCCTCTCAATTTCCTCCTCTGGAAAATGGAGGCTCCTTCTCTGGAAAATTGGTAAAAAGGGGAGAATTACCCATCAAGATGAGCAAAAATCTCTCCATGGGCTTTCATTTTAAAACCTCAAGTACAAAACTACTATTGATTTTTCTCTTTTGTGGGGCAAGAGGCAGGTCCCATAGAGAGAGACGGTATGAGTCATAGTTAAAAGTATAGACTCTGGAGTCAGACTACCTGGGTTTGAATCTCAGTTCTGCCAATAACTAGCAATGTGATCTTGGGAAAGTAATTTGACCTAACCTCTCTGCGCTTCTGTTTCTTTATCTGTAAAGTAGGAAATAATGATAGTATCTACCTCATAGGGTTGACATAAAGATTAAATGAGTGATTATAAGGAAAGCACTTTGAACAGAGCCTGGTAAGACTATCTATATAAGGCAGGTGAATAAAGTTGTTTCAGTAATTATCCATATATCTCTAGATAGACACATTTTGAGTACTGACCAGTTCATGATTTTTCATCATTTTTTGCCTGTGGCCCAAATAACTTCTAGGGTGAAATAACAGATTCTAGAGAAGCTCTGTTAGCACTGCCAATCATTCGATCAAAGGAATTTGGCTTGTGTCTTAACTGTCACCAGGAAGAGAATATACCTGGGATGCTAATAATTGGAAAAGCACGTTCTGCTCCATGACTCAGCCCAGCGAGCTCATCAGTTATGCCCCAAGAATAAGGGGGAGCACCAGGTGGCCTTACCTGCAGGACTGAGCCAGAATGATCAAATGCCTTTTAAGCAGACCATCTATCATGATAACTGAAGACCTGGTATGAGTCCCTATCCATCATTCACAAAAGTCTTTTCATTTGGGCCTCTGTCCCACAAGGCAACACATTTTTATGCTTCTTAGTGGCAGAATTAGTGTGTGTTCTTCCCTCTCCTGTCTTCGTAGTGTTCCTATTGAAAATCAGTGACCAACCCAGTTTCCGTAAGTAAGCTCTGGTTTTCTCTACTGGCTCTCAACTAAAGCACAAGTCCTCCAGGTCTGAGGAAGAGCTCGGTTTCTCCGGCAGGGTCTCCTCCTCTTATGGAAGTCCCAATTGATTGATGTGTTTAATGAAAACATTTCAGTTCTCCTGAGAAGTCAAGAGTTCATAAGAGTGACTGTCCTTTCATAACTCACTAATAGTGGACAATTTTTATTGAGTACTTACTGTATGCTGGGCACTAGGCCAAACACTTTATATAACATTCTCATTTATTCTCACATTCATCCCATGAGATAGCACAAAAGTACATTATCTGAGTCCCTAGAGCGGCACTGGCCTCTAGAAATCTAATTTGAGCCACAAATCAGGCCATATATGTCATTTTAAGTTTTCTAATAGACACATTATAAAAAGTGAAAAGAAGCAAGGGAAGCTAATTTTTTTGAGTGAGAGAGAGAGAGAGTGAAAGCAGGGGAGAGGGGCAGAGGGAGATGAGAGAGAGAATCTCCAGCAGGCTCCATGCCCATTGCAGATCCATGACCATGAGGATCATGACCTGAGCCAATATCAAGAGGCGAATGCTTAATTGACTGAGCCACCCAGATGCCCCAAGGGAAGCTAATTTTAAAAATATGTTTTGTTTAACCCAATGTATTTTAAAATTGGCATTTCAACATGTAATCCATATATAACCCAATGTATTTTAAAATTGGCATTTCAACATGTAACCCATATAAAAGTTATTAAAGAGATATTTTACATTCTGTTTTTTGTATTCAGTCTTCAATATCCAAATTCCAATTAATAAATGTAGAAGGAATGAGGGGAGTAGAAACTCACCGTGTTTCAAACACCCCAGTAATAACTGTTACATGCAAGATCCATCTATGAATGCTATAATTAAAGAATGAGAATTTGAGGAAAAATAGGTTATTTGTATACTCTGAAAATATCCCTCAAGATTTATTATTTTCAAAGAGAGAAACAGTAACTTTATAGTGGAGAAACCCTGCAAGAATCTATACCTCATTCTAACTGTGAGAAAGCATCAGAAGCATCCCAAATTGAGAAACAGCATATAAAATAACTGGCCAGTACTTTTCCAAAATGTCAAGAGCATAAAAGATATGGAAAGACCAAGGAATCCTCACAGATTAAGAGGTCTAGGGAGATAGAATAACTAAATGCAACGGGGGGTCCTGGACAGGATCCTGAAGCAGAAAAAGGACATCAGTGGAAAAAACTGGTGCAATTTGAATAAGGTCTATATTTTAGTTAAAAATCATATGCCAACATTCATTTCCTGGTTTTGATGATTTATCCCAGTTATGTAAGCTGTTAACTGGTGGGAGAACCTGGGTAAACAATATACAGGAACTCTACTCTTTCCGTAATTTTTCTGTAAGTCTAAAACTCTTTCAAAATAAAAAAATAAGAGAACATAGTGCATTGCAAATTAAAATGCAAATGATTACAAATAATACCTTTTTAATTATTTCACAAGATTCAAGATTCGGTTAACTAAAATTTAAAATAAAAAAAATTAAAAAATTAAAAGATTCAAGAGTCTGTGAAGCTGATATAAGTGTTGAAATAATGCTTAAAAATGCATGAAAAACCACTGAGAAGGTAAAGTAGTTAACATTTGGAGAAGAAAAATCAACAAGGATGGTCACAGGATGTGGGTTTCAAACAACAATGACTTAAATGTCAAGGAATTATGAAAGATCTTTGGGAAAGTGAATGGAGCTTTCTAGTATGTTTGGCAAAAACTTTCTACTGTAAAATCATACATTAAATGAAAGCCATTTGGGGCACCTGGGTGGTTCAGTTGGTTAAGCGTCTGACTTCAGCTCAAGTCATGATCTTACAGTTCATGAGTTCAAGCCCTGCATTGGGCTCTGTGCTGAGAGTGTGGTGGCTGCTTCAGCTTCTCTTTCTCTCCCTCTCTCTCTCTGCCCCTCCTCTGCTCATTCTCATTCTCTCTCTCTCTCTCTCTCTCTCTCTCAAAAATAAATACATAAATAAATAAATTAAAGCTGTTGTATCATGCCACATAACGTTTTAGTTTAAAAATTATGCCAAAATAGCCACATGAAATGTATCTGTGTTCATTCTAAGAATGAACACATAGTTGCAACTACAATCGATGTTCTATCGAATAAGATAAACTTTTATTTTCATAATTTGTAGCTCCAGTTAATATTAAAAAAGCCTCATTTAAATTTTTAATTCATCTTAAATGGCTTGACTTTGATCTGTTCCAGCTTCAGTTATTCTTGGGTTATGTTCACTTCCCATCATTTGATAGGAGATCCAGAACTCAAACCCAAGTAATGTGCCCCTCCAGTCCATGCTGGAGTCTCATGAAGTGAGCATATACACTCTACTTGGCCCCAAAGAGGTGACCTCTCTGTTTCCATTACTTGATCAAACTTCCTCCGAGTCATCCAAAATTTTCATGCCTTTCATGAGGACAAGGCACCCTGGAATGTTTTCATTTCTAGCACTCTTTATGAACTTATTGAGGCTGGGCAACTCCATAAATCAATGGAAGACAAAGAAGGGAATGGATAGGAATGATCACATGAACTTCATCAGCCATGCCTGTGTTGCATCTGTGAAATACCCACCTTTTATCTCCAAGACCCACCAAACCTATTGAAGATGACATTTATTTTTAAATAAACCCACTGAATCTTAATGCAGACACTAAACCTTTAGCCAATGAAATCACTCACAGTGCTTGCAGAGTTCAAAATGATGAGCCATGATGTTTTTAAATGAGACTGGAAAAGTCTTGAAAGACTTTAGAAAGGAGATATATATCATCAGAAAGGAGCTTCCTACATTTGAAATGATCACTAGCAAATGATTTGGGCAGAAGACTAATAAGGATAAGAGGATGCAAGTATGGAATAGATGGAAGAACCTTGGAGAAGCCAGGTAAGAAAACATTCTCCAATGGGCCCCTAATATCCAAAGCAAGCATTGGTTTAGAGGGAATGCACACACATACATTCACACTCACACAAACACTCCCACACGACTGAAACTTAGATGATATCAATGGGGTCATCATTAAAATGCAATATTGTAAGTTATCGTTTTGTCTCTGGCCTTGATCTCACCTGAGGTTGAGAGAGAAGGTCGTTTTAGAGAAAAGCTCTCAGTCTTTGGGAATGAAACAAGGCATGACTGTTTTCTCTTGGCATACATGCTGCCACATGGGTTCATTCAGATTCATCTTTATCCCAAAATGATCCTCAAAACAATTGAAAATTGGCCAGTCTTTTAGTAACCTATTGTGCTAACAGTCGGAGAGATTTCATACTGGGGCCAACCCAATGTCAGAAACCTGGGCATTAGGGAGCGGCTTCCTGATCAGCATATTGCAAAGGCAAGAGTTTGTGGACCAATCTTCTTTTTCCCGAAAGTTGCAAAAAGAGCTGATTACTTCTTGTTGGCACTAGGTGGGCTAGCATTCCTCCCTGTAGGGTCTCTCTCATCCCAACCACAGTGCTCCTGCCAAATTACCAAGGTAAATAAGTGATAGGTAGAGATGGAGTGGCGATAGGGGTGATGACAGACCCCTTCTTGGTCTAGCTCACACGATACTTGTAGCTTTTGTTAATTCATCCTAGACCTTCTGGACATTCCCTTTTTCTGGGCATCCTGCCTGTGATCCTTTGAACTGCAGAGTGTGGTGGACACCTCCGTGCACTGCTTGGTACAATCCCCCTTCAGAGATAGCACTCAGCTCTTAGCCCTCTTGGGAATTGCCTTAGCTAAAAAGTGCAAGGCACACCCTCTTCTTAAGGCAAAACAAACATCTGGTTCCTTGCCCCAATTCAGAACAACTCTGAAGAGTTATTTTAGTTTCTGATTTCCCCATGGGGTTGGCCAAGGCCTCAGTTAAGACTGCATTACAGACAAGCTCTGCCCTCTGCCCAATTTGGTTTCTTCTCTTTCTTCCCCAGGCATTGACCCCAGTGTCACTCCCTTTTCAACTAAATATGCACAAATCTCCATCTCAGAGTCTGCTTCCTGAGACTCATGATATTCTCCCTTCTCTGTTTTACCATCCACTGTCTGCCACAATGGCCCCTTGTCAATGGCTCTCTTGGCATTTCTTCTCTATATTGACTTCCCAGTCTTGCTGATTCTGGGGACTTGTCACTGTGGTCTCTAGTTTCTAGGGAAAGTCCCCCATACCTCTATGCATGATTAGCCACTTCATTCTGCCAAAGGGAAGAAAGATCTGACCTGCTGTCACCATACATATCCATCCCCTTTCACCTGCAGCTTCCCAGGGGACAGTCAGAATCGGGTGGGAGCTGGGGAGGTTAATGCCAATGTGAGTTTTGGCTTTCTAGTGGCTCAACCCATCCCAGAATTCTCAGCTTACGGGAAGGCAGGATATCCTGACTTTAGTCATTCCCAGGCCAGAGGCTCACAAAGTCTTAGGCATCTTCTATTGTATATATATGGCCAAGATGGTTTCCTATCCAACTGGGCAACAATGTCAGGTAAGCACAGCAAGCCAGAGCCGTGGATCCTCTGTTCTTGCCTACCTGGAGAGGCATCAGAATAGAACTGAGGGGCAGTTGTGTTGCATTTGTGAGGATCAATTTTTTTTAAGATTTTTTAATGTTTATTTATTTTTGAGAGAGAGAGAGAGAGAGTGAGAGGGAGAAGAGAGAGAGCACAAGCAGGGGAGGGGGCAGAAAGAGAGACACACACACACATAATCTGAAGCAGGCTCCAGGCTTCAACCTGTCAGAGCAGAGCCCAATGCGGGGCTCGAACTCATGAACCACCAGACCATGACCTGAGCTGAAGTCAGGTGCTTAACTGACTGAGCCACCCAGGTGCCCCTGTTAGGATCAGTTCTAATGTGAAGAGAAGAGAGCAAACAGACCCAGAGAAAGATATGTATTTAGAGTCTTCTTAGAGTGTGTAAATTCTGGTAGTCAGAATGACAGTATGGACAGGAGAACAGAGCTCAAAAAGCAGGAGAGGCTAGATTGCCACTGAGCAGAGAGGAGATGAGGGCAGCCTCTGGGAGAGAGGGGAGGTGAGGGCAGGCTCTGAACAGTGAGGTGGGGGAGGTAGGGAAGAGAGCACTGTAGGTGAGGGGCTAGAAGGTCAGAGTAAGACGAGACAGGGGCTAGGTCAGGTGGTTTGGTAACCAAAGCCACAAAACAGAGTTTCTTTCTTTCTTTCTTTCTTTTTTTCCAGGTCCTCTGAGGAATTCTGCTAGGTGTGGGCCACTCCTCTGAGGTACTCTAAATACAAAGAACTCCACAGACCTTCCAAGCCCAAAACAAGGTGCTCGTTATTGAGAGCCTCAGCCAAGATGCCACCTTCTCATGGCACCCAATTGTCAGGGTATCAATAGTCTCAAACACAAGGTGCTGAGCCCTGACATGAGCTCTCACTGCTGGAAACAAAGAGACATCTTACACTCCTCATGGGGATTGGAGGGCCCTGCGTATTTTTCCTGTGAGACGCACAGAGCCAAGCCCAGCAGCTCTGGTAGCACCATGTCTACACAGAGCGCAGCACACCATGCCTCAGCAATCTTGCCCACAACAGCTCCCACCAAGACCAGGGCATACAGCTCCGCTCAGTCACAATTTGCTCTTGGTTCTCTCAAAAAATAACCTTGGGATTTCCTTGCTTCCGAGCTTTGAGAGAGCGTCTAGAGAAAGAGAGAAATATTGGAGGTCGCCAGGGCTAACAGCCCCCCATGCAACTATCAATGTGCAAGGAACCCCAGCTGGAGTGGACTGGAGTGGGAGTCACCAAGGGGAGGGCTGCATGACCCAGGCCCACGCTGAAGCCACATCTCGCTCTGCCCACACCAGGCTTTCACGAAGCCCTCGGTGTGTGGTTTGTGTGGCTACGTGCTTTACAGCATTCACCGACACTGATTTTCATGAGATATTCCCACAGTGGATCATGTATGCACTAAGGGCTTTAGCTGAGGCTTATGCTTTTCTATTAATTAAAAATTAAGGCTCCCTAAAGGAAAAGTGCTGACCCAGAAATTAAGACAAGCACAGTGGGAAATTTAAAAAAAAATGTACAATTTCTTTCTCCGCTTGTCCATTTCCTATAACAGTCCCTCAAAGTGCTTTCTGTGCCCATTGTTTCTACACGAGAGCCCTGTTGGGGATTAAAAACACACACAAAAAAAGGAGGAAATGAGTGATCTATGTGGAAATGCTCAAATCAATAATTGTATCCCAGTAGTAATTGCTAAGAATTGTTGCAGTCTAAAGATACAAGTGGTAATGCCTCAATAACTAGAATGATATTTTAAAGGAGTTTTCCGTGCTATATGAGAATGTGGAGAGAGAACCCTCTGGAAGTGGGAGAAAGGTTGTCAAAGCACTCAGCAACTTGGAACGTGGCCTGTGTTTCAGCTTCTCGTCCAGAGTAATTTCCTACTTACACAGAGTGAAGCTGGGTTAATGGTACAGGCATATTTTATCAAGTTGGCTTGGCAGTTAGTGGTCTAGGACTAGGTAGCCATGCAGAGAAATCTTGGGGCACTTGGGTGGGTCATTGGTGAAGTATCAACCCTTGATTTTGGCTCAGGTCTTGATCTCACAGTTTCTGAGATCAAGCCCCATATCTGTCTCTGTGCTGACAAGCAGAGCCTGCTTGGGATTCTCTCTCCCTCTCTCTCTGCCTCTCCCGCCTTCCCCCATCCCCCTCACGCATACACACACTCTCTCAGAATAAATAAATAAACTTTAAGAAGAAAGAGAGAGAAGTCTTATGTGAGGAACGGGAATTAATTCTCCCCATTGTTTGGAGCTCTTTCCCTGAACTTGACATTCCTTGCTGAGCTAGGTGGGCAGAAGTGGACACAGGTGGGCACCCAGGACAGGCTGTCCCATAAGATGGGGGGGGGGGTCTACATCACAGGCTCTGTCACAAACACACACACAGGCAGCCAACTGTAGGTCAAGGGACTTCCTGGCGAGGCCTCACTTTCTCATCTCATATTTGCAATAAGACCCTTGGGACTGACTAAACAAAGCCAGATTTCTGAATGCGTGAAATCTTTATGAATGTCCTTCATTTTTCACATGGCTGGCAGTACTTGGGCAGTGATTAGACAAGTCAAAACTACTCTCATCCAGTTAGACAAGAAAACAGTTCTCTTTCTTGCCCCTGTGTGCCAGGAATGAGACCTCTTGGGTTGGCAAAAAGTAGGTCTCCCAATAGAGTGTTAGCAGCCAAAGATGATGATTTTTGTCCATACCAGTGGGTGAGCCAAAAGCTCTTTTATGCCCTGGCAACATCTCAGGGTCTTCAATCTGCACATCTGCATAACCTTGCACATCTGAAAGGAGCTTTGTATATGCCAGGCACTGAACTAGAAATGAGGGTGCATACCAGGAAGGCCCTAAGTCCTGACTCTGGAACAAGGCAGGTAGCAGCCCTGTCTGTGCAAGTGGGACTCTTCCATACCAAAGGGTGGCCCAACTGGTTGACAGGGTAGCCACAGACCAAGTACAGAAGCAGCCATACTAGCTGACGGGCCCTGAAGGTGGACTTCTCCATCCACAAAGTCTTTGCTAACTGCTGTAGAACACTGTAGAGAGACTGAGAGCTGAGGGACCTGGTGTGTCCTAAACTCCATACTGAATGTGTGGTCATGAGCAAGACCCCTTACACTCCCTCAGTCAGAGATTCTTCATTTACAGTCAGAGGGTGAAAAATATCCTGGGTCCCATACCAGGACAAAATATGGGAAACTATTTAAAACTGTAAAGCACTGTGTAACTATAGTTTTATACAGATATATAGATTCATCACTTGAAAAGATCCTGTCATTTAATACATGTCTGGTCCCTGGACAAGCACTTTTCATAACATTTTCCACACAGATAAATACCAAGGGCAGACAGGTTAGGGAGCCCCATTACAAGGGTTTTGAATATCCTTCTTGCCCCTCTCTTAATCTAAATGGGGCCCACGTTTGCCTACTCAGATAGCAAGGTGAGTACAGAGACTCATGTATATTTTCGCCTGACATAGCAGAGATTTGACCTTACAGAGTGAGTTAGTACAGCTTCTTAGATTCTTTTTCATCAGTCACATATATTGCCACCACCCCCACCCAGGCGGCACAAAGACATAAAATTACATGCTTTCAGATCTTCTGGTGTTTTGTTTTGTTTTGCTGCTTGTATTTAGGTACAACTTAAGATTGTCACATTGTGTGATCTGTTTCCCATCTTTAATGGGGTGGGGGGTGATGAGCACAACTCAAAAGAAAAGTATTTGCATTGTTTAATAACACAAACTGACTATGGTGGTCTAATATGAGGTCTCACATGCATGCACAACTTTAAATACCATAAATGAATTCCTTTACACATCCAAATGAATGTTGTCCTTCCAGAAATATCTAAAGAGAAAAAGTTTGATGTTGTTTTTAAAATGTTCTGAAGAGGACTTATCCAAGAAGACTATTTTTAAGTTTGCCAGTTTGAAAGTACTAATGTGAGTGTGTCTATTAAAATCAGTCACCTTATTTTACTTGTCAACATTATGTACATCTGTATCTTTTGTTAATATTCAAAATATTTAACAATTGGAACAGACCCAGACTGAAGGCAGTGCCAGGGCACAGTGGCTGACTAGCCGGCAGCAAAATAGTTAAAGGATTCACATGCCTTGAGTAGTCTGGGATATTGAAACCCAGTGCTACAGATGGAGGACAAATTCTGTCTTCGAGAACTCTTAATCTTAGACTACAACTGGGGCAGGGACAAGACCACTCAGGGAACAAATTGTTCTCAGTGAGAGTTCTTTCTTTCTATCCAGTGAAAAAGCAGTCCAAGGGCTTAGGATCTTTTCAGATATTAAAGATTTATTTAAGGTTATTACCCCACCCCTAATGATATTTTGCTATTATAACTGATGGCTCTGCTTTTCATAATGTTGATGCAAAGATGACTGCTACCTCATGGCCAGGTCAACCTCACTAAGCAATTTAGCCCAAACCCAAGATTTACCTTCTACTTCTCTCGGTAATTACATTTTTATAAGTTTCATTTAGTCAATCTAGTTGCATTTTGTATTGTTCTAGATCAGCGTTCCTCACAATTAACCAGTCAGCTCTACACGTGCTATTTTGAAAGACAAGTCTATGAAACTATTCCTGACATTGAGCTAAGGCTCTCCTTTGCCATATCTTTCACCCTCTTTTGCTTGGCCAAAAGAATAGACTCACCTGTTTGGTGTTTCATATCTCACACATTTCTAGGTTTTAAGAATCTATTTCCCATCTAGCACTTAATTCTTTCTTGGCCTCATTTCATCCTTCATCTGGTTTTTCTGGAAGTCGGAAGTTTAGGGGCTATTTCAACAAAGGATGGTGACCAAAATTAAAACAATAATATTATAGCCTTGGATCTAACAACATATCAAAATGCTCTTTACCCTTGTTGCTCTTTCTTTGTTGTAAAGTCAACATTAAATAAAAGAAGTCTTATCCACAATCCCTAGGCAATCTCCTTTTATATGTATTCATGTCACTCTTAATTTTGTATTTCTGTTATTGCATTTATTATATCTTGTTGTAATTATTTGTTCATCTTCCAGAATATGAGTTCCTCCATATACCATAGGGTATATGCCTTATTGATCTTTTGCCCCCCACCACCTAACACAGGGCCTGGCATATCATATAAATTATAAATATGGGGTGTGTATGTATGTATATGGAAGAGAGAAACTCAGGTCACTTTGGTACTTATTTTGTGCAAGTCATTCGCTGATGGTGAACCAACTGGCCTGGCTGATATTTTCATAAAGAGGTAGCTCATGCTAAGAGATAAGATTAGGCAACTGGGGTTTCTAATCCTCCAAGAAGACTAACAGCAAAACTCCCAGAATCAAGTTCCTCAGTAATGACTCCTTAACACTATCAGGGACATGTAACCACTAAAGAGATAAGGACTCAAATATTTACTGCATTCCAGAAGAAGCCCCAGCCTTTATTATTATTCTAAGAGCCACATGGAGACTACAAAATACCCAGATTTATACTACAGACAAAATACAAGGTAACTTATTGGACCATTTTGAAATCCAATCCATGTGTCCCTGAGGAATTCATTAACTGTTCATAATTAGAGAAGAGGCTTCTAGGCACCAAGCCATTCCATCTTCTATGGGGTCACCTTTATTCCCATCTTGTAATCGGTGACTATTTATCACTCACCTTAGTCTTATCTTAATCAGCATCTCCATAAAGCTGGATTAAACAATTCTTGACATTACCCAACAATGCTTTATCCTAAATTATTTTATGACTTTTGTACCCAAAGTCTGCTTTTTTATTTATGATGATTCCCAAGAGCTCAGATTTTTGAAAAAAGTTAAAAGTTTGCACTTAACCCCGAGGCCTAAAGCCTTTAACTTTAAGATTCCTTCTGTTTTCTCTGTCTCCCTGGATTTTTATCCCACTGAATGTCATCTGAGTAGAAGTGAGAAGCAGGCGTTGACTGTATAAGTAAGAAGCATGCATTGAATGACTGCGTAGAATGCTCCTCTGGATAGATGTGTCACACTGTTGGGTAGAGTGTCACATTGTCACCTAGTCATGGTCAGACCGAAACCCATCACCAAGCATCTATACTTTTTGACAAAGAGAATACTTCTCTTCTATTAGCTATCGTTGCCTTTCTGTTCTTCATTTTAACCATCAAATTCCATTGCATATTCCAAATAACATGTTTCAACCGAATGATAGCTGTTACATTAAAGGGAATTCCATAGAATTAAAGGGCGGGAAAGTAAACTGAAAACTAAGAGTAATATATATACCTGGCAGTATAACTCTTGGAAGCTGCCCGAACCAATTTTTAACCTTACTCAATTCCATGAATAATTTAAAAACACAAAGAGCAGAGTGCTTGACACATAAAAGGCACTGGATAAATATTTGTCCAATGATTGCATGAATACTTCTGCACTTAAAAAAAATCTCCGTATTTACCAATTAATTTGCATTAGGGGAAGTATGACACATTTTAAGGGCACAGACCCATGTGGCCAATTCAGAAATGTTTTATTCGATAATAATAATTACCACTTCCTTGAAAAAAAAGAATCCCACATGAATGGCTTAAAAGGCCTACAAAGTTCTCTTAATTTTCATGTATAAACTGTATACTTAGTCTGACTAATAGAACTTTCTGCAATGCAATGGACTATATCTGCACTGTCCACTACAGAAGCCATGTGGCTCCTTAGCACTTGAAATGTGGCCAGTTGGGGTGCCTAGGTGGCTCAGTCAGTTAAGCATCTGACTCATGACGCAGGTCATGATTTCTCAGTCATGAAACCAAGCCCCTGGTGAGTCTCCACATTGAGCTGATCCTGCTTCAGATTCTCCCTCTTGCTTTCTCTCTGCCCCTCTCCTACTTGCTCTCTATCTCAAAATAAATAAACTTAAAAAAAAAAGAAATGTGGCTAGTGCAACTAACAAATTGAATTCTAAATTTTATTTAATTATTATTAAAATGTAAGTAGCCACATGTGGCTAGTGACTAGAATATTGGAACACATGACCCTGTAAAAAAAGACCAGAAAAACAAAATTTGAAACATGGAAGAACACATTTAAAGGCATTCCTATAAGTCTTCATCACTTTTGCTCTCCCACTGCTGGGGGTGGGGGGAGTTTATTCATTTATCTGAACTTCCATTATTGTGATCCTTTTTTAATTTTGTAGTTTTAAGGATGGTTAATGCTGTTCCATCAACCAATTCTTTGCTCTGTGGTTCTTAAACTTGGCCATGCATCAGCATCACCCCCAGAGATGCGATTCAGCAAGTCTGGGGAGGGGACTGGGCATCTGTGTTTTTTAAGATCCACAGATGATTCTGATCTGCAGCCAGGCTTGGGAATGACTCCTTTATACCAGAGATCCCAAACCAGCAGCCCTGGGGCCAAATACACCCTCAAAACATATGTTCATCCCACACTGTGTTTTAAAATGTTTTGAATTAGTTGCCAACTTCTACAAATTGTATTTTTTATCCAAAAAGAAAAAAAAAAGTGGAGTTGAGTAAAGGCTGCCCCCTTTGGATATAGAGCATGACTTCTTTGGTTCAATACTACTTCCGCCTCATACTGGCCCAGCTCCCAGTAGACACTGAGTTTGAGACCCCTTTCTCATCCTATAATCTATGTAGTACTTGCCAAAACAGGCAGAAATTCCTTTATATCAGTGCACCATTCCTAGGAGGGAGTACCAACTATTTTATCCATGGGGCTGCCTATAATCATCCTGGCAGGCTCAAGAATATTACCCACCATCTTGTAAAACCCCAAGTAAGTACAATGGAATTCTCAGGAAGAGAATGCCCGCCTCCCACACCATCCCCAACCATGAGACCAATACTGTTCAGAGACAAATCATTAAATTGAGGGAAAAGATGGTCTTACTTTTTATTTTTTATATCCTGAATACTTTCACCTAGGGCGCCCTAAGGTGAGCCAACAAGACTGTTAGGGAGGACATCTTTCTTATAAATTCCTATCTCTATTTAAAAAAAACAACAGCTTTTATGGCTCTCCCATCCTTCATCCAGTTCCCTTTCAATACGTTTGTATTCAGCCATGGTTTCTCAGCATTAAAAAAACAGCTAATCACACTTGTTTATCTTTCTCTCTCTTAAGAATCCCCTCTAATAGTAGCTAATAAATGAAAATACATAAGCCCCCAAACAATGAGATACAAGGTAAAAGGGCCATTAATTGAGGAAAATGATATAGAGGAGTGTTAATTAATTTAGAAGGGCAGAGGAAGGCTTAGCTTTGGAATATTTGTGGAAACAATAGATCTTCTCTGTGAAAACTGCATGTATGTCAAACATTTTGCAATCAATTTGGGGGGTTTCACAGGTCCCTGAATCCCATCCACTGATTCCTAGTAGAAAAAGTCATCAACCTGAAATAAGACACACTGCTTATTAAATACTTATACTGGATACAAAACACCAAAATGTCAGCCACAGCTCTGCCAAATGAAAAATAATTTTGAATCGAATACTATGATTAGGCTTGATTATTAACAAAAGTGAATACCATTAGGCTTTAAGTAAAATGCAAGGAATAAATAGTCTCCATCCCAGGGTCATGTAAACTGTCATCTAGAATGTATAGCTGAAGGCACAATGGATTCTCAGCATACAATAAATATGTGACATTTGAATTTTTAAACAAATCCTTAGAGACATCCATGACAAGACTGAGACATTTCCTAAAATTGAACACATTGGAGAGAGTAGCTTGATGCCTTAGCCTGGTCAGTTCCACTAACTCAGAGTGGACTATTTATTCCTATTTTTTCCCCCTGAGTAGCAGTTGGTTCTACCACTGAAGTGATAAATTAGGAGCCAACTTAAGGCATAACATGCAATATGAAACAATCTTATTTTCTAATTTGAGATGCCTGTATTTCCACATATGACAGGCACCAAAGGTAAAGAAGTTTTCCGTTTTTTTTTTTGTTTTTTTTTTTTATCCTGCAAGATGGCTTGCAATTTTCTTTCAGCCACTTGAGAATGTTTACACTGCTCACACATCTTGATTTCCCCCTAGTTAGGTAACAGGTATTTCTTAAAATCTTCATGTGCTGATCTTCATCCTTTTTGCTTTCTGCAGATGCACTCTCTGCCTGCTCTAGGCCCCTGGGAGGCTGACCACTGTGAACCACATCTCCTAGTTTCCCCTTGACAACTGGCTTCCACTAATTGTCAGGAGATCTGAAGGCAGGAGAAAAAAGGTATATTAGGTTATTTCTTCCTCTCTCCCTTTCTGTTTTGTGAAGTCTCTGATATGCTGCATCCCTCCACAGCTAGAGATTGTGCTGGAAGGCCCCTCCTCCATATCTCAGTTCTCACTGGGCTCTAGTCATTCTATTCCTCCCCCATGTACCTCTTGTCCTTAATGTGGTAATGGCTGTCGGCCATTACTAGCCCCTGGGTGCCTCGATATCCCTTGTTTGCTCCCTTATCTATATCTCTGAAGGAGTTTTCTTATTAAGGTCCCTTCTTTGGAACTAGTTGAGGTAAAGTCAAGGTTAAAGTCTTCTTTCTGCTAGGACAATAGGGGACACACTTCATCCATCTTTTTTTCTTTCTTCTTTTTTTTTAATGTTTATTTATATGTGTGTGAGAGAGAGAGTATGTGAGAGAGAGAGAAAGAAAGAGAGAGAGAGAGAGAGAAAGAGAATCCAGCTCTGCACTGACAGCTGAGAGCTTGATGCAGGGCTCCAACCCACCAACCATGAGATCATGACCTGAGCTGAAGTCATCTAGGTGACCTGGGCCACCTAGATGCCCCAATCCATCTTCTTTTCTTTCTTTTTTTTTAAGTTTTTTTGTCTTTATTTTATTTTGAGAGACAGAGACAGAGAGTGAGTGGGGGAGGGGCAGAGAGAGAGGGAGACACAGAATCCAAAGCAGTCTCCAGGCTCTGAGCTGTCAGCACAGAGCCCGATGTAGGGCTCGAACCCACGGACTGTGAGATCATGACCTGAGCCAAAGTCAGACGCCCAACCAACTGAGCCACCCAGGCGCCCCAATCCATCTTCTTTTCAAACAGATGAATCAGAAAGAAGAGAAGAAAAATGCTTGAGGAAGAATAAGAAACAATATGGTTTTAAAGATAACTAAAACTCATCAAAAAGAAAATGTTCTTAATTGTATTGTAGTAATACAAATACAGCTTTTAGAGTGACAGTGAGGCAGTCTGATATAGAAGAAAGAAGTCTGAAGTGGAAAAGAGGACACTGAGTTCTGGGTCTGATCCCACCACTAACTCTGGGGGGAAGTTTGTACGAATCTCCTAACCTCACCAGACTTTTGCTTCTTAGTTTTTTAATGTTTATTTACTTATTTTGAGAGGGGGGGAAGGGCAGAGAGAAAGGGAGACACAGATTCCGAAGCAGGCTCCAGGCTCCGAGCTGTCAGCACAAGCCCAATGCAGGGCCCGAACGCACAAACAGTGGATCATGACCTGAGCTGAAATCAAAAGTTGGA
>CM053572.1:120623582-121009021 GCA_028646485.1 Cryptoprocta ferox
ATCTCCTAACCTCACCAGACTTTTGCTTCTTAGTTTTTTAATGTTTATTTACTTATTTTGAGAGGGGGGGAAGGGCAGAGAGAAAGGGAGACACAGATTCCGAAGCAGGCTCCAGGCTCCGAGCTGTCAGCACAAGCCCAATGCAGGGCCCGAACGCACAAACAGTGGATCATGACCTGAGCTGAAATCAAAAGTTGGAGTTTAACTGACTGAGCCACGCATGTGCCCCAATTTTTGCTTCTTCAATGGCTAAATGAAGAGTTTGGAGTAGACTTTTAAGATTTCTTCTAGTCCAAAAATGTTTTAATTGATAATCCATGTACCCAGTTGTGCAAAATAAGTATTTATTTTTCCGTCAAATTTTATAAAGTGCCTCTTCTGCCTGGTGTCAGAAAAAAAAAAAAAAGAAAGAAAATGTTCTTTTCTTTGCAATAGATGCCCTAGTAACAGGTGACTTAGTAAAATGGTCACCAACCTACTCTTCAACTTTGTCTTTAACAAAGACTAGTCTTGATAAACATTTCACTAATTTCCATCTTTTATTTATTCACTTCAAAGCAAAAATAAGACGTATATTTATTGAGTACATAGTGAGCTTATAACTCTTAATACTATTTTAAGGTATTATTGTTCTTATGCTTATTTATTTATTTATTTATTTAGAGACAGAGAGAGAGAGTGAAAGGAGGTGGGCCAGAGAAAAAGGGAGAGAGAGAATCCCAAGCAGGCTCTGCACTGTTAGCACATAACCCAACATGGGGCTTAAACTTATGAAGTGTGAAATCATGACCTGAGCAGAGATCTAGAGTCAGATTCTTAACTGACTGAGCCACCCAGACACCCCTACTTAAGGTATTATTAATCTCATTTTAAAGAAGAGGGAACTGATGATCTAAGGTATCAAATAATTTTCCCAGAGTCATATAGCAAGCAGGTGGTAAAGCCAGAATTAATAACTTAGTATATATGATTTCAGATAAAACATTGCTTTTTTATATTATTGCAAAGTATTTTTCTTTGATTTGACCACAATCTTCAGATGCTTTTGATGCATCTAAAGATTTTATTTTGCTTAAATTCTTTTTTATTAAAACAGTTGCTCACACTTACTATTTTTTGTCTTTCTTGAGATTCTGCTATAATTATAGTTAACAAATGAAAAACATAAGACCAAATGATGAAATAAAAAATAGAATAGCCTTCAGCTGGTGAAAACTAAATAGAGGAATGCTAATTGATTTAGAAAAGCATGGCTTAAAGGGCTCCTAAAAGAAAAATATGGCAAGAAGGAAAATCATTTGACTGATAGAACCCTAGAGAAGTTTGGGTTGATTGAAGGTTGATGAAGATTGAACATACTTTGAAGGGCAAGAATGAGAAATAAGGCTGAAAGCAGAACTGATGAAAAAATAAATGTCTAGGGGCGCCTTGGTGGTTCAGTCGGTTGGATGTCAGCCTCAGGCTCAGGTCACAATCTCATGGTTTATGGGTTCGAGCCCTGTGTTGGGCTCTGTGGTGACAGCTCAGAGCCTGGAGCCTGCTTCAGGTTATGTGTCTCCCTCTCTCTCTGGCCCTATCCCATTTGTGCTTTGCCTCTCTCTCTCTCTCTCTCTCTCTCTCAAAAATAAATAATCATTAAAACAAAACAAAATAAATGTCTGATGATCCTTTATTATCTGTTCCTATTTTTAAATGAGGCACTGGGAAGATGATAGGGAAGTCTGAGTCTGGTATCAGCATGGGTCTTTTTGTCTTCTCTATGAAGATGATCAAGAAGATGACTATTCTTTCTACCACAACCTAAGTCTCTGTCTCTGTCACTGTCTCTCCTGGAGAATGCCTGCAGCAGGAGATGTACTACGTAGGCAACAAATTAGAAGTTTCTCCCGGGAGAAACTGGTCCTAAAGAAAAGACCTGCCTTTTTTTTTTTTTTTTTGACTCTATGGGTTCTCTGAGATAATGCCCATTGCTCCCACATGATCACTCTTCAGCAAAACTGAAAAACTTGCTTACAAACACAGAGCTCCCAGTCAGCTTTTCTGTGTCTCATTCTTAAATATAAATGAATAGATAGATCACCAGGCATTTGAGCTTCTTAAACATGCAAGAAAATTTCTGAGATAAAAAATTCACTGGATGAGATTTTTAATCAGTTGGATACTATAGAAGAGGAGATCAGTAAATTTAAGAGAAGAAAACAGGAAATATCCGCACTAGAAAGACAGAGAAAAACCAGTAGTCTGTAAAGAATGAATAGTCTCAGAGTCTTGTGTCACAACTGGAAACCTAGGAGAAGAACGAAAATGGTGCAGAAAGAAATATTTGCAGATAAAATTTGATGAAATATGTCAGCTTAAAAATCCAAGAATTTTGAGCAGAATAAGCACAAAGAAACCCATACTAGGCATATTATTGTCAAATTAGTCAAATGACTAAAAAACAAAGATAAAAAGAACATCTTAAAAGCAGCCAGAGAAAAAAGACACATTACACATAGGGCACCGTGATGACTTGGCATTGAATTCTCAATCAGAAATGATGAAAGCTATAACACGGAGGATCAACATCTGTAAAGGGCTAAAACGAAAAAAGAAATCCCTATCTGAAATTCTATATTCAGAAAAAAATTCTTCAGAAATGAATGCAAACTAAAGACACTTCTGTTAAACGAAAGTTGAGCAAATTTATCGTCAGCATTTCCAAATGATAAGAAAGGTTAAAGTGTTCTTAGGCTGAAGGAAAATGATACTATGTAGAAACTCAGATCTATACAAAGGAACAAAGAGTGGCAGTAATGGTAGAAAAAAATTGTGAATAAATATAAACGATTTTTTTCTCTTGTGTGTGTTTTTAATTTCCTTAAGGGATTTTTGACTGTTTAAAGCAAAAATAATGCTACTTTGTGGGGCTTATAATGCATGTAGGAGTAAAAAAAATTACAACAATAGCATGAAGAACAAATGAGAGGAAATTACAGTGTAATTGTATTCATTTTATGTGGAGTAATACAATACTATTTGAGGATAGAATGTGGTAAGTTAGAGATACATGTTGTAAACCCTAGAGCAATGACTGAAAGCAACAAAAGAAGGTCTAGTTGATTAGCGATAGAGAAAATGAAATGGATTACTAAAAAGTATTCAGTGAATCCAAAAGGAGGTGAGAAAAAGGAGAAAAGATACAAAGACATGGGGGAAAAAGGGAAATAAATACAAAAATATATACTTAAAGCCAATCATATTAATAATTACATTAAACATAAATGCACTATACAGATCAATTAAGGGAGATTGCTGGGGCACCTGGGTGGCTTAGTCAGTTAAGTGTCAGACTCTTGATTTCAGCTCAGATCACCATCTCATAGTTGTGAGATCGAGCCCTGCATGGGGCTCCATGCTGGGCATGGAGCCTGCTTGGAATTCTCTCTCTCTCTCTCTCTCTCTCTCTCTCTCTCTTTCTCTCTCTTTCTCAAAGTAAATAAATAAACATTAAAAAAAAGAGATTGCTAAAATGGATTAAAAAACAAGACCTGATATACTCTGTTTACAGGAAATATACTTTAACAATAAAGTTCAGGGGCACCTGGGTGACTCAGTCAGTTGATCATCTGACTTTGGCTCAGGTCATGATCTCAAAGCTCATGAGTTTGAGCCCCGCGTCGGGCTCTGTGCTGACAGCTCAGAGCCTGGAGCCTGCTTTGGATTCTGTGTCTCCCTCTCTCGCTGCCCCTACCCTACTCAAGCTCTGTCTGTCTCTCTCAAAAATAAATAAACATTAAAAGATTAAAAAATAAAACAATAAAAGCGCAGATATGGCTTTTTCCCTATATTTTTTCTTTATATTTTTAACCTAAGTCCTCAAAAAGACTTCTAATATGTTCATAGCAGCTTGATTCGTGTAAGTCAAAACTGGAAACAACCCAAAAATTCCCACAAAAAGAAAATGGATGAGGGCACCCGGGTGGCTCAGTTGGTTGAGTGTCCAACTCTTGATTTCATCTCAGGTCAAGTTCTCACAGTTAGTGAGATCGAGCCCCACACTGGGCTCTGGGCTGGCAGTATGAAACCCACTTGGCATTCTTTCTCTCCCTCTCTCCCTGCCTTTCCCCCATGCTCTCTCTTTCTCTTTCTCTCTTAAAATAAATAAACATTTTAAAAAAGAAAATGGGTAAATTGCAGTATGTTCATGTAATGGAATACTACTTAGAATGAAAAAGGAGAAGAGCACCTGGGTGGCTCAGTCGGTTAAGCATCCGCCTTCAAGTCAGGTCATGATCTCACCACTCATGAGTTTGAACCCTGCCTTGGGCTCTGATGATAGCTCCAGGCCTGGAGTCTGCTTTGGATTCTGCGTCTTCCTTTTTTTGCCCCTCCTCCACTCAAGCTCTTGCTCTCTCTCTCTCTCTCTCAAAAATAAATATTAAAAAAAAGAATAAAAATGGAGAGAGAAACAAACTGCTGATATAACAGAAGAGTATGTACTGAATGATTCAATGTTCTAGAACTGACATAGTTAATATAATGTGAAAAATCAGAAATTTGGTTGTCCCAGGAGAGTGGAGTGTTGGGATTGACTGAGAAAGGGCACCAGGGAATTTTCTAGGGTGATGAGAATGTTCTGTCTTGAGAGGGGGGTGGGTTACATGGGCATATGCATATCAAAACTCATTAAAATATACATTTATGATCTGTGCATGTCATTGTATATGTTATACCTCAAAATGAAAAGGCAAAAAATTAGATAAAATTCCATTCTTAATCATGATATATAAGCTTATAAAGATATAAAGATGGAAGATAACATCTTTAACATGACGAATTAAGTATCTCACTCAAAAACCTATTGAAAAAAAAGCCTATTGAAAACATCAAAATATAGTGAAATTTAGAAACCTTTTTATCAAAGGCAGAGATATCTGCTGATAGCCAAATTGGTCAATACTGTATTTGCCATTGTAATAAGACAGGATGACAGATATAGCATAATTTTTACTACACACCTTTTAATATATATATGTATATATATATTAATTGTAGAGAGACAGAGAAAGCTTAAGCAGGCAAAGAGCAGAGAAAGAGAAAGAGAGAGAATATTAAGCAGGCTCCATACGCAGCATGGAGCCTGATGTGGGGCTCGATCCCACGACCCTGGGATCATGACCTGAGTCAATATCAAGAGTTGGATGCTCAACTGACTGAGCCACCCAGGTGCCCTGCCTTTTAATATTTCTTAAAGCATGTGAATATAATACCTATTACAAAATTAAATGAAAACAATATCCAAAATAAATGTTGCTGACTTAGCTCAGGAAAAAAAATGAGTTTTAATAATTTGAAATGAATACCATCATTTCCTGGCAATATTATTATCTGTATAAAAAAATCCAAGAAGGGGCATCTGGGTGGTCCGACTCTTGATCTTGGCTCAGGCCATCATCTCCCTGTGTGGGTTCAATCTCTGCATCACATCGGGCTCTTGTGCTGATGGTGTGGAGAAGGGATTCTGTCTCTCCTTCTCTCTGCCTGTCCCCCGCTCGTGCACATGTGTGCGTTCTCTCTCTTGAAATAAACAAATAAACTTTAAAAAAAATTTCTTTTGGGCAGGTGCCTGGGTGGCTCAGTTGGTTGAGCATTGGACTTTTGCTCAAGTCATGATCTCAGGGTTTGTGAGTTTGAGCCCCGCGTTGGGCTCTGTGCTGACAGCTCAGAGCCTGGAGCCTGCTTCAGGTTCTGTGTCTCCTCTCTCTGCCTCTCCCCTTCTTGTGCTCTCGCTCTCTCTCTCTCTCTCTCTCTCTCTCTCTCAAAATAAGCATTAAATTAAAATATTTAAAAAACTTTTTAAATCCAAGAATATCTATAGACAAATGTTACTAGATTTTTGGTATCTCTTACCCTTATAGGGAAACCAATTTTATTGGATTAGGGCTTCATTCCTATGACCTCATTTAACCTTAATTATCTCCCTAAAGGCCTTATCTCCAAATACAGTTATATTGGGGGTTAGGGCTTCAACATATGCATTTTTGAGCGGACAAAATTCAGACCAAAGCAGTCAGACTCATCAGTTCATTAGTGTTTCAATTATGTATTATATAAAACCATCCCAAAATGTATTGTTTTATTGCCTCAATGCGGCAATAATAATAATTCAATATTTCTCATGATTCTATGGGTTAGCCAGGTGGTTCCTTTGCTTCGCGTGGTGTTGATAACAGTTTTGCCAATTTTTTCACTAGCACAAAACATCGTTTACCATCCTTCTGGACTTTAATAGTAGTTTCTCCACTGGTTTTTCAAGCTTCCACTACTAGTCTCCTTGCCCCACCGGCAGTCTCTGTCCACTGCCCAGTCCCAAGGCCATGCCATATGTGCTAAGTTGTTGTTATAGCTGCACCCCACTTTTAGGGACTCATCTCTCTTTCAGCTGGTCTTTGTTGTGGAGTAAAACACCCCAAAACTTACTGGCTTAAAGCAACAACAATTCGTCATTTCTTGTAATTCTGTGGGTTGGCTAAGCACTTCTCCGCTGGTCTCACTTAGGCTCAATCACACAGCTGCGTTCAGCTGGCAGGTCAGCTGGCTGGGTGCTGAACTTGGCTGAGACAGCTGCTCAGCCTTCTCGTTCCATATGCTCTTTTATCCTGGGCTTCATTATGGTATGGTGGTCTCAAGGCAGCATTCTAAGAGAGCGAAAGCAGAAACCATATCACTTCATGTCCCCCCCCACCCCCCAGCTCTGGAGCTTGCAAAATGTCACTCCTGCCACATTCTGGTGGATAAAGCAAAGAGCAAAGCCAGCTCAGATAGAAGAGGTGGGGAAATCGGCTCCAGCAGTTAAGAGGAGGTGCAAAGAATCTGCAGTCATATTTACCGTGCAAAGTCATGCCATGTTCCTAGATGGAAAGCTTCAGTGTCCTAAAGATGTCAGTTCCTTCAGATAAATCTGCATATTATACCAACCTAAATCCCAAAAGTGTATGTCAGGAAACTTGGTAAGTTGTTCCTAAGATTCATATGGAAGGGCAAAGGGCTCAGCATCACCAACACAATTTTGAGGAAGGACTGGTCTTCACAGATATCAAGACTTATTATAAAGCTATGTGAACAGCAGGGTACTGGTATAAGCAGTACAAGAATTGACCAGTGGAAATGGCTAATAACTACGTGAAAAGATGTTCATTGTCAGCGACTGGGGAAGACAGATACTGATTGCTCACAAATTTTCCTTTCTTGCTAACAGACTATTCTGTTCCTCCTCTCCCCACATCCACACCCATGTACTTCAGATGAGACAGAGTCCTTCTGAAGAACCATGAACTGTGAATCTTGATTAGTTCCTGATTGGTTTAGAAGTGAGCATGTGATATAAATCCAGCCAATGAGACACGGGAGGGCACCTGCTAGGGGTCCTGAATAAGGTTCTATAACTCTTTACAAGGCACATGAGGAAAAGACATGGCCCTTTCCCTTCTTCCAGTCTTTGGAAATTGTTGTGCAAGAGCTGGATCCTTGGAGCTACTGTCCTTTTTGCAACCATGAGAGAGTATCTGAAGCAAAAGGCAACATCCAGAGAATTATAGAGAGAAAATGAGGAAAAAAGGCGTAGGACTCTGGATGTCTTTGAGCTATTCATTTAACCTCCCCTAGCCCTTCCCTACCTCCTGAGTGGTGTGCAGAGCCAAGAGCAATTCTTGTGAAGCCCACACTACATGCAGCATAAATGGGATGTATCACATTCCAAATGGCTTAATGGAGCAATTCACCTTTATGATTTAATAGTGAAAATATATGAGGTTGATGTTAACTAGACTTAGTGTGCTGGTCATTTTGCAACACTATGCTTTACATTAGAGCAACAGAACTCATTCATCTTATGACTAGAAGTTTGTACTTTTTGACCAACATCAATTTCCCCCACATCCCAGGGCCTGGTAACATCATTTTTGAGACTTGGCATAAAAACCCCCTCCTCCCATGGGGCACCTGGGTGGCTCAGTTGGTTAAGTATCTGACTTTGGCTCGGATCATGATCCCATGTTTCATGAGTTCGAGCCGCACATCGGGCTCTCTGCTGTCAGCTTTCTCTTTGCTCCTCTCTGCTCCCTCAAAAATAAATAAACATTTAAAAAAATCCTTATCCTTGAATACTCTTCAGATATTTACTTCTATTTATATGAGTTTGGTTTTCCTAGATTGTGCATATAAGCTATATACAGTATTTGTCTTTCTCAGTCTGACTTATTTCACTTAGCACAATGCCAGCAAATTATTTTCTTAAGGTAATGTATCTCAGTTGTGTTCTATTGGAAAATACCCTAATTAATGCAGATTTCACTTTTGGCAAGTTAAAGACTTTGTGTATGTGTGGTTTCTCTCTCAATGTTTGAGAAGTACAGAAGAATTTGTACTTGTGGAGAGTTTGAAACTGACGAGATGCTAATGAAGGGCATGTGGACCTGGAGGTAGCTTGAAATAAACATAACAGAAACCCAAACCTGTGACTGCTGAGAATGCCAACTCTCTGAAACTCAAGAAAGAATGAAATGCCAACGACGGTAAGATTTATTTTTCTCTAAACCTAAACAGAAAGGTCTCTCATAGCAGTAATTTCTTGCATTCTCTCTCTCTCTCTCTCTCTCTCTCTCTCTCTCTCACACACACACACACACCACACACACACACACACACACACAAAGAGACAGAGAGAGAAGCCACCTAATATTATATTTTTTAAAAAAATCCTATAGTGTAGGAAATTACAAACTATAAAAAATCAGAAGTCCCACTGGCTTACATGAAAGAAGAGCACCTTGTTCTGAGCGGTTACTTGGTGAACGCCGCCACCACCGCCCACAGGACCTCGTTGGTGTTGGCCTTCAGACACTCCACTTCCGGATCCAAGTCGAGGAGCTGCCGTACTCTCTTGGTGGCTAAATCGTACTGCTCGTCCAGAAGGGGAGTGAAAGCGTTCTCCAGGACATTGGAGGCGTGGGCCAAGTAAATGAGCGCCAGCAAGCGTTTGTCCATGCGGTGAGGGTCGTTCACCCACTTGTCAAGAACAGATTCCTGCGCCTTCTTGATGAGGTGCTGCCTGATGTGGTTGTTGGTGAAGGGGTGGGTCCTCATGTCAAAAAATAGGAAGTTCTGGAGCACCTGACTGGCTCAGTTGGTTGAGTGTCTGTCATGATCTCATGGTTTCGTGGGTTCGAGCCCTGCAATGGGTTCTGCGCTGACCACTCAGAGTCTGCTTGAGATTCTGCCTCTCTCTCTTTGCCCTCCTCCCTACCCCCACTCATGCTCTCTCTGTCTCTCTCAAAATAAATAAAGTTTTTTTAAAAAAAGTAGGAAGTTTAGGGGGCATCTGGGTGGCCCAGTTAGTTAAGTGTCCAAGTCTTGATTTCAGTTCAGGTCATGATCTCTGGTTTGTGAGTTCAAGCCCCGCGACAGGCTCTGTGCTGACAGTGCAGAGCCTGCTTGGGATCCTCTTTCTCTGCCCCTCCCTGACTCATTCTGTGTGTGTCTCTCTCTCAAAAACAAAACAAACAAACAAAAAAACAACAACAAACAAACAAAAAACAACAACAGCAACAAAAAACAAGTAGAAAATTCCTACTTGTTTCTCTGTTTTCAATATGCCCTTTCACACCAGGTATTTAATCATTCTTGCGTATTGCTTAACTGATGATACAATTCTTAAAGATTCCACATCTCACCTAAACAAAATGTTTTTAAAAATTAGAGAATTTCAGCCTTATTTTTTTACACTCTTAATATGAGTAGCAAAATGTGTGCATAGAAGCTGGTGTGTTTCTAGAGAAATAGAATATGGAAAGTATTTTATGTTAGTCTGTTTTCCTGGAATCTGAACTTCTTATGGGACAGGAATCATATATGATTGATCTCTGTAGTTCCAAGCACCAGGTATATTTCCTGAAACCTAGTACTTGCTCAATAAGTATCTGTAGAAGAGAATGAATAAACTATTCCAATACACAGAATAGATGGCTAATAGTTTTAGTATGAGGTAGAAATGAGCCAAATTCTGGCACAGTTCAATTGGCATGAAGGTGTCAATTAAATAGCCAAAGGATAAATGAGAGAGGTTTAATTTTTTAAATAAACTTTTTAAAATAGTAATTTTAGATTTACAGAGAAGTTGTGAAGATAGTAGAGAGTTCCCATGTGCTCCACACCCAGTTTGTCCCATACCCCAGTGGTTTTCCTATTAGTGTGATACATTTATCACAACTAATGACCTAATATTGATACATTCCTATTTACTAAAGTTCATACACTATTCAGATTTCCTTAGGTTTTTGGCTAATGTTCTTTTTTCTGTTTCTGGATCCTGTCCAAGTTACCACATTCCATTTATTTGTTATGTTTGCTTAGGCTCCTTCTGGCAGTGACAGTTCTTTTTTGATTTGAGGACTTAGACAGTTTTGAGAAGTACTGCTCAGGTACTTTGTAGATTGTCCCTCTCTTGGGATTTGTCTGTTGTTTTCTCCTTGGTTAGACTGGGATTATGGGTTTTTGGAAGGGATATCACAAAAGTCACATGCCATTCTCTTCTCATCATATCAAGGATGGATACTATGAACATGACTTATCACTGTTAATGTTGACTTTGGTCCCCTGGCTGAGGTGGTGTTTGTCAGGTTTCTCCATCATAAAGCTAAACTTCCCCTGCCCCTTTTCATTCTGGACTATTGAAAGGAAGTCATTTTGTACAGCACACATTTAAGGAGTGGTGAGCTAGAGGCACCTGGGTGACTCAGTTGGTTAAGCATCAGACTTTGGCTCAGGTCATGATCTCAGTGTGTGAGTTTCGAGCCCTGCTTCGGGTTCTGTGATGATAGCTCAGAGCCTAGAGCCTGCTTTAGATTCTGAGTCTTCCTCTATCTCTGCCCCTCCCCTGCTCATGCTCTGTCTCCCTCTCTTTCACAAATAAATAAACATAAAAAAAAAAAGGAGTGATGAGCTATGCTGTACTTCTTTGAAGCTGAGGTATTTACATAAATTATTTGAAAATGAAAGTTTTACCTTTCATTAAAGAATTGAATTGAGGGGCAACTGGATGGCTCAGTCAGTTGGGTGGTTAAGCATCTGACTTCAGCTCAGGTCATGGTCTCGTGGTTTGTGGGTTCAGGCCCCACATCGGGCTCTATGCTGACAGTGCAGAGCCTGCTTGAAATTCTCTCTCTCCCTCTCTCAGCCTCTCCTCTGCTCACGAGCTCTCTCTCTCTCTCAAAATAAATAAATGAACATTAAAAAAAAGAGAATTAATTGAGATTCACATTAAAGGTGGCTGTTTAAATAAGTACTCTATTCCCTACAAAAATGTCATGAAAATGAGAGCAGAGGGACTTTTATGGAGGTACAAACCTATGAGACTAGGAGAGAAAACAATAGCAGTAACTATTTGGACACTGCAAAGTGGAAACGTGGTAGATAGATTAGCGATCCAAGAAAACTAACCTTAACCTGGTGGAGGATAAAGTAGAGAGGTAACCCACTTTACATTGCAGAACCCCAAGGTTCAGAAATTGGCCCCAGATAGCTGTGGAAATAGGAGAGGAGGAGCAGATAATGGTAGAGCTAAAAATAGAGAGATTATTTGAAAGTCTTTTTAGAAAGTGCCTCCAGATTCTCTTATCTATTGTGTGCAGCCAGCCAGTAGAGGAGAACAAAACAGAGGGTGTCTGGACTCAGGTACACAGGCACAGTTGAAGGAGGCAGGGATCTCTTACTGAAAACAAAGGGATCAAAGAAAAGTTTATGTCCTAAAATTTGTGACATCTTAGCCTTCTCTTTCCTCTCAATTCCTGGAACACTGGAAGCTAGGATTATACCCTCCAGCCAAGACATTAGGAGAGTCTTCTCTGGAAAATTCTACCAGCCCAACAGAAAAGAATGAAAAACACTGACAAGAGAGTTTCCTCAAAGAAGTATAATGAAGCCCCCACTGCACAACCGCCCATTATGGATATACACAGTTTCTAAATAACTTTTTTGGCCTCTCTTTCTAAATATGAGCAGACTGCCAGGGAATGCATTCATTTGGTAAAAACCCTCTAATGTGAAACACAGAGTTCAACATAAAATATTAAAATAACAAAAAGATGTGTATAGTTGCCCTAAAATGGAATACTCTTCAGCAATAGAACAAGGAATGATCTGCTGATGCCTGCTGCGGTGAGAATGACCTTCACACACAGCATGTGTGTGACACAGACACAGAAGAACATTTATTGTACTATTCCATTTGTATGAAGCATCTAGAAAAAAGTAAATGTATAGAGACAGCAGATTATTGGCTGATTAGGACTAGTTGGGAATGGAGATGAATTGCAAATGGGCACATGAGATTTTTTGGGGGTGGTGGAAATGTTCTAAAACTGGATTGTAGTGATGGTTGAATGATTCAATGAATACTCCAAACGTCAGTGAATTAGACACTAAAAATGAGTGAATTTAATGAGATAGGAATTATATCCTGGGTGGCACCGTTGGTTAAGCATCTGACTCTTGATTCTGGTTCAGGTCATGATCTCACAGTTCATGAGTTCGAGTCTCATGTCAGGCTCTGTGTTGACAGTGTGGAGTCTGCTTGGGATTCTCTCTCCCTCTTTCTCTTTGCCCCTCCCCAGCTCTTTCTCTCAAAAATAAATAAATAAACTTAAAAAAAAGAATTATACCTGAATAAACTTGTTTAAAAAAAGAAACACAGAGAAACAAACTATGGAGGGAGAAGAAAAATGAAAAAAGTCATGGCTATCCCCAGAGAAATAAGAGATGATATGTATCCATATACAAGATGATAGTTTTAAAAAGAATATTCAGAGGACAACAACAACAAAAACACTAGAAAAACAAAAAATTGGATGGCAGAAATGAAAAAGTGAGTAGAAAAGTGGAGGACATAAGGATTCCAAAATGTAGAGCAAAATTGGTGACAATAAGAAAGAAAACAAGAAATTAGATGGTTGAGTCAGGAAGCCTAACAGCTAAATGATAGGAGCTCCAGAAAGAGAGGGCTGAAAAGAATCAGGTGGGGAAAAAAAGAATTTTCTGGAGCTGAGGAACATGAGCTTCTGCTCAGAAAGGCCCTTTGGGTATCAGCCCAATGAATAAAAGACAAAAAACAAAAGCAAACAAAAACCTCAACAAACAATTTTAAAAAACAACAAAAGACTCATTATTGTGAAATTTCAAACCCTGGGGACAAATTGAGGATAGTAAAAGCTTCTGGAAGGGGATGAGGACATGGGGGGGGGGGCAGATAATGGTGAGACAGATAATGAACAGAGGAGTATGAATAAGAATGGCATCAAACTTCTCAAATGGAAGGTGGAAAATAATGGAGCTAGATATTCAAATTTATTTTTAAGTTATTTTTTGGCCAAAAATTCTATATTTAGCCAAAGTCTCCATCAAGTGAAAGGGTATAAAGGAGACCATCTTTAAATTTTTTAAATATTTATTTATTTTGAGAGAGAGAGAGAGAGAGAGAGCGAGCGCATGAGGAGGGGCAGAGAGAGGGAGACACAGAATCCGAAGCAGGCTCCAGGCTCTGAGCTGTCAGCACAGAGTCCAATGTACAGCTCAAACCCATGAACTGTGAGATCATGACCCGAGCCAAAGTTGGACACTCAACTGACTGAGCCACCTGAAAAGAGACAATGTAGATATGGAGAGCCTCAAAAAATGTACTTCCCAGACATCTTTCTTAGGAAGCTATTTGAGGATGTGCTCAAGTGTGGATGAATGCTTGCACATGCACACGTACACTGCACACGCATATGCTCACACAAAAGGGCTCAATTTAGAAAAAGGACATTAGGATATTGGGATACATGGGACTGAGGAGACAGAGGATCCAGTGGAGACACAGAGAATTCCTAGAGTGACAACAAATGGAAGTCCCAACAAAACAGGATGGAAGCGCCCACAGTGAAACCTTCCAGACAGGAAAGCAGGGGGAGGCACTAAGAGTATTCTCTGGGATAGGAGTGGGGGAGTATGGGAGGCAGGAGGGCTGGGATGTAATTCTTCAATTGCCGAACATGATTTGTATAAAATGCAACTTAGAGGAACTTTATAGAGCTGTTGAGGATGTGGGAATATTTAGTCAGTTGTTCAAAGAAAATTAAGAAAATATCTTAAAGTGAGGCAATTATTGAGGGATCTGGGTGGCTCAGTCGGTCAAGCGTCTGACTCTTGGTTTCGGCTCAGGTCATGATCTCACAGTTCATGAGTTTGAGGTGCGCATCTGGCTCTGTGCTGACAGTGCAGGGCCTGCTTGGGATTCTCGCTCTCCTCTCTCTGCCCCTCCCCTGCTCACGCTCTCTGTCTCTCTCAAAATAAATTTTTAAAGAATTAAAAAGATTAAAGAAGTGTTATCAGAGAAAAAGCTAAAAAAATTGTAACTGTTTACTTGGTGGATGATGGGGTAGGAAGGCGAAGGGAAGGAACTGCTCTTTTATAAAAATCACTTGTAGTAATATTTGATCTTTTAAACTTTTCAATTATAGCATGCTGAGAAAAATAAAAGTGGATTTGATTACCATTATAGTCATTAAAAGCAAAAAATGTATATTTGAAACTATTCAATATGAATAGGAAACTTCAAATTATAGTATCAATACTCAATTTAATATGCATAAAATTATATTTAATCATATGAATTAATACCAAAAAGAAGATATAATTTGGGAAAGCCATTTTGTACTTTATGATTTGCTTTCTGGAATTGGAGTTTTAAAATTGTGATAATTAATTCATGAAGGGTTGAGTATTTGATTCCTGCTTTCTGAGCTATTAATATTTAAAAGTCTGTATTTGAAGCATAAAGAACTTTATCAAATTAAAGAGTGGCAAATCATTCCCCTTTGAATAAAAACATTATAATTTGCATTCAAATTCCTTCCTTATCTTTTAAAAGGAGTAAAGATAGCGCTGAAATTTAGGCCTCATGATATTTACTACCCCCAGAGTTTGCAAATGGAAATTATGCCCAAATGATGAATGTAATCCTGATTACTTCTTTCTTCTCGATTAAACATATGTGCACACCCCATATTTAAATATTACGAAATCAACAACAGTTATTTTACTCATCTGCAGTCTGAGCCCAATGATGGAACAGCCTTCCTCCCTTCTACCCTCCCTCCCTCTTTCCCTCCTTTCCTTCTTTCCTCCTTCCAGAAGCATTTACTTTATTCCCAGTACTGGCTGAGTGTTGAGAACACCAAAAATAGTAAAATAAACTCTTTTCTACAGGGAAATTTCAATCTGGTGCCACTTTACACAACTAGCCATAAAGCAAGGTGTAAGGGAAAGAACAAAGTAGTACGAGAACAGAGAGGAATCAGAATTTGCAGGGTGTCTGGCCACAGAATGTAAAGGGAAAAACTCTCCAAAGAGGACACTTTCTTACTTTGACTTAGAGAGTCAGACAAGCCAAGGGAGAGAGGTAATGCCCTCTGCAGCGGGAGCAGCAGGAATAAAGCATCTAAGGGCACGGAAGGATAGGGTGACATGTACAGAGTACCCAGTTATCTTTGCCTCCCAAGGTGATTAACTTCTAGTCCATTTTTGCCCTGAACACTCATCCCCCCAAAGTCATCTGCACACACTGGGAGGAGAATAAGAAGCCTGAGGCTGTTGCGTTAGAACTGGACACACCAGGGTTGGGGGGAGGGGTGCTCTATAGAACAGGGAATGGCTGTTTCATTCCTGGCACGAAGGAGAATGCATTGTAAGCACATTTGAATAAAGGAGTGCTCTATGAATAGTACTAAATTTGAAATTCTTGAACAAAAGGATTTTCTTCAAGTTCCAGATTATTCAGGTTCAGGTGAGAAACGACTTGACGATTTATATTTGCAAATTGGACATGAGATGTTCTTTCATTTAACAATTATTTACTCGGTGCCTGCTATGGACTGTCATTAGTGTTTAAGACACTTGGGAACAAAAAAAGGTCTTATGTTTATGACATACATTCTAGGGGCTTCTTTATATTTATAATTCATCTTTCTAGATTAAAAAAATAATTGCCAGAAATAGACTTAAAAGTTCATCAAGGTCGGGGCGTCTGGGTGGCTCAGTAAGTTAAGTATCCAGCTCTTGATTTCAGCTCAGGTCATGATCTCATGCTTTGTGAGATCGAGCCCTGACACTGACAGTGCAGGGCCAGCTTGGGGTTCTTTCTCTCCCTCTCTCTGCCCCTCTTCTGCACATGTGTGTGCTCTCTCACTCTCAAAATAAATAAGTAAACTTTAAAAAAATTCATCAAGGCCAATTTAAGGGATTTACAAACAATATTGCAGATATTTAGAAGCAAATGTGAGGAGATGATTTTAAAAAATTTATTACAAGAGGGGCACCTGGGTGGCTCAATTAAGTGCCCAACTCTTGGTTTCATCTCAGGTCATGATCTCATGGTTCATGAGTTTGAGCCCCAAGTCAGGCTCTATGCTGACAGTACAAAGCCTGCTTGAAATTCTCTCTCTCTCTTTCTCTGCTCCTCCTCCTCTCTCTGCCTCTGTCTCTCCCTCAAAATAAATAAATAAACTTAAAAATTTTTTTAAGTTTATTACAAGAAAATTTAGCCTTGCCCCTAGTAATAGACACAGAATTATAAAACTGAGTTTGTATGGTGATCTAGTGCCACCTTGTGTCCCAATTACTCAATTACATGATTTAACAGTCAATATTCTATATTCTTTTCCTATTGCAGCTGTAACAAGGTACCACAAATTTGTAAAAAACAAAAAATAACCACAAATTTGTCATAAATTTGTACTGTATCTAAGTGGGCTAAAACCAAGGTGTCAGCAGGGCTGTGTGCTTTCAGAACCCTAGAGAAGACTGTTTTCTTACCTTTTCCTCATTCTGGAGGCTGCCTGAATTCTTTAGCTGGTGGCCCCAACTCCAGAGCCAACAATGGCCAGTTGAGTCTTCTCATGGTAAATCTCTCTGACACTGCCTCTCCTCTTTCACTTTTAAGGACCCTTGTAATTACATAGGGCCCACCTGGGTAATCCAGGGTAATCTCACCATCTCAAAATCAGCTGATTAGGAAACTCCTGTCTACAATTTTACTTCTCCTTTGCCAGGTAACAGAACATATTCACAGGTTTTGGGGATTAGGATGATAATATCTTTGGGAAGGGGGCATTTATCTGTATACCACAGAATCTATTAGTTTTTTTGGGGGCGTATGCTACTTTTTATGCTTCAAATGATAAAGACATTAAACTGTTTCTCTGCCCTTATTTGTAACTTGGAATTGACAAAGGGAAAACACATACCTTTTGCCAATGTCTGTAAAATTAGCCACTGTGAGAAGTGAGATGATTCATTTTCAGAAATACCAAATAAAAGCTGTGCTGTCTAGTTAACAATAGGTTTACAACCTACTGGGGATATGTGTGAACCCCTTCCCCCCTACCCCCCACCACAGTGGAGTCCCAAAGCCTTAGACACTTTACTTCCTGGTTCTTCCCCTCTCCGTTTTGTGGGCTTATTTTCACAGGCTTTGCAATGAGCATGTGCTAAAAGAACTGAGGTCTCTGTGTCACCTCGAGGAATGTACATTTGTTCCAATCAGACTACTCCTTGCCTTACGTGGACTTAGGCGACATTCAGGTGAGGCTGTAACCTCTTTAGTACTCAGCCAATGAGGAACCAGAGGAGGAACTTGCACGCTAGGAGATAAATTGCTTGCTGTAACTGACCTGAGTGTGCCTGTCCATCAGACACCTGCTCTTACAAGAACGTTGATTAAAATCTCCACGTCCCTCCTTTGATTGGGTCAGTGGCTTAAGACCGCCATGCACTTAGAAATCCTCCCTTTGAATTTTTACTTCCGCTTTACTAATCTTAGCTAGAAAAACCCAAACTAAACATTAAAATATTGTTTAGTTTAAAATATCGTTTAGAATAAATTCATCTTAAAATTATTTCGACTTGGGGCACCTGGGTGGCTTAGTTGCTTGAGTGTCTTGATTTCGGCTCAGGTCATGATTTCATGGTTTGTGAGTTCATGCCTGCATCAGGCTCTGTGCTGACAGTGCATGCAGGCTGCCTAGGATCCTCTGTGTCCCTCTCTCTCTGCCCCTCCCCTGTTCCCTCTCTCTCTCTCTCTCTCAAAATAAATAAACTTAAAAAAAATGATTTTGACTTGACAAAGGCAGGTGTAAGCCCAAATACTGCTTGATCATATACAAAATATGTAAGTTGAGGGTCTTTTTTTATTTGTTTATGGGGCAAATGGTTTTCTTCACAAGCTAGTCAGAATTAAGTTCACAAAAACTCAAAACTGGAAAATTTGAAGGGATTAAAAGAGGAAACAGAAGAAGGAAACAAGTGGATTTTGTTTCTTTACATGTACCTACCTCCATTATCATAGCAGACGGGGACTCCACTTTTGTACTGGCCACTTTCCAGCAAGGGGAAGAGAGACTGCTCTGCATCCACCGGGATTTAATGGGCTGCTGCTCCCAGAGTGCCTTTCAGATAGAGATGATGTAGGCAGGGTATGCTGATCAAACCTCAAAGGAAAATCAACATGATAAAAGCTTGTGATGTGGTTTGAAGTGTTGGGGTTTGGAGCTGATAGGTAAGAAAGAACTCTTGAGATATCTTTGGTGCAAAAAAGGTGGTTTTATTAAAGCACAGGACTCATAGGCAGAAGGAGCTGCACTGGGATTATGAGGAGTGACTGATTAACTACTGGGAGCTGGGGGAAGTAAAGATAAGGGGAAGTTTCCAAAAGGACTTTCATATGCTAAAGAAGACTCAGAATCCTGTAGGCCTAGCTGTTGTCACGCTGAGGTTGTTTTTCCTCTAGCAAAGCATTAACATTAAGAATAGTTGGGAGTTCTTGGAAGAATGCCATACTCTTCCTGCCTCAAGTGTCTGTCAGTGGGCTGCAGGTTCCCAGGAAATTTAATTTTATCTACATTTCTTTCTGTCTTTGTTTCCCACATCACTTATGTTTTCATTTTTTTATTAGTTTTTATTTAAATTCCAGTTAGTTAACAGTGTAATATTACTTTTTGGGTGTACAAAATACTGATTTGACACTTCCATACATCACCCGGTGCTCATCACGAAACATTCCTTAATCCCCATCACCTATTTAACCCATCTGGTAACTCCCCTAACTCCCCTCTGGTAACCATCAGTTTGTTCTCTATAGCTAAGAGTCTGTTTTCTTGGTTTACCTCTGTCTTTTTCTGTCCCTTTCCTCATTTGTTTTGTTTCTTAAATTCCACATATGAGTGAAATCATGGTATTTGTCTTTCTGTGACTGATTTATTTCATTTAGCGTTATACTCTCTAGCTCCATCCATGTCGTTGCAAATGGGAAGATTTCATTCTTTTTTTATGGCCACATCTTCTTTGTCCATTTATCAGTCGATGGACACTTGGGCTGTTTCCATAATTTGTCTATTGTAGATAATGGTGCTATAAACATCAGGGTGTTTTGAATTAGTGTTTTATATTTTTTATATTCTAGTAGTGCTGTGAGATGTAAGGGAGATGATTCATTTCCAGAAATACCAAATAAAAACTGTGCTGTGTAGTTAACAATAGGTTTACAACCTACTGGGGATATATATGAACCCCCTAACCCCCACCACCACAATGGAGTCCCAAAGCCTTAGACACTTCACTTCCTGGTTCTTCCCCTCTCCATTTTGTGAGCTTATTTTCACAGGCTTTGCAATGAGCATGTGCTAAAAGAACTGAAGTCTCTGTGTCACCTGAAGGAATGTACATTTGTTCCAATCAGACTACTTCTTGCCTTATATGGACATAGGCGACAACCAGGTGAGGCTGTAACCTCTTTAGTGCTCAGCCAATGAGGAACCAGAGGAGGGACTTGCACGCTAGGAGATAAATTGCTTGCTGTAACTGCCCTGAGTGTGCCTGTCCATCAGACACCTGCTCTTACAAGAATGTTGATTAAAGCCTCGCTTGACTGTGCTGGGAGTCTCCACTCCCTCTTTTGATTGGGTCAGTGGGCTTATTTCTCACAGTGCAATCACTGGATCCAAGGGTGGTTCTATCTTTAACTTTTTGAGGAATCTCTATACTGTTTTCCAGAGTGGCTGCACCAGTTTGCGTTCCTACCAACAGTGCAGGAGGGTTGCCCTTTCTCCACATCCTCGCCAACACCGGTTGTTGCTTGTGTTGCTGATTTTTAAATGCTTGGGTTTTCAGTAGTGCTTCCTCTGCCTTTTCTGGAATGTCACATACAATGTGCTAATGGGAAGGGTACATCAATATTATCCAGGTAGGATGAGGAAGAACATAAGAATTGCAGACTTATTTTTCTGTTGTAAAATTGTTACCAACTATTAACAGGACTGACCTGCAAATCTCTCCAGGGGTCTGCCCAGCTTGAGGAAATCTTCATCAAAACATTAAAGCGTCTCCAACAGCATTTCCTTACAAAGCATTTCAATAAATTAGCAGTCATTAAATTGCAGTGTAAGTCTTGGCAATAACGTTTTATAGTTTCCACTGTAGAGGTTGTACATACCTTTTGTTAAATTTCCTCAAGTATTTTGTGAAGTATGTTTTTAAAAATAGTAATGGTTTAAAAAATACTAATGGTTTTTTCTTCCTCTGTGATACAAATGACTTTTATATCTTTTCCTTACCTTTTCACAGTAGATGAGACTTCCAGGATAGTGTTGAATGGAAGTGGTCCAAGTGAACATCTTGTCCTTGTTCACTGTCTTGGGGAGAAGGTATTTTATATCTCATGGGCAGTATGGTATTAGTGTCAGATCCTTCCTAGATGCCTTTTTAAAAATGTTTATTTTATTTATTTATTAGTTTTTTTAATGTTTATTCTTTTGTTGGGCGGGGGGGAGGAGCAGAAAGACAGGAAGACCGAGGTTCTGAAGCAGGCTCTGCACTGACAGCAGAGAGTCCAGTGTTCACACACTGGTTCAGACCCACAAACTGTGAGATCATGACCTGAGCTGAAGTCAGACGCTTAAGTGACTGAGCCACCCAGACTCCCCAGAGCTTTTTTTCATTTTTATTTTTATTTATTTAAAATACATTATTTAAATGTTTATTTATTTTTGAGAGAGTGACAGAGTGCGAGTACCAAAGCAGGCTGCAGGCTCCAGGCTCTGTCTCTGGCTGTCTGGGCTGTCTGGGCTGTCTGGGCTGTCTGGGCTGTCTGGGCTGTCTGGGCTGTCGGCACAGAGCCCAGTGCGGGGCTTGAACTCACGAACCAGAGTTCGGGACCTGAGCTGAAGTCGGACACTCAACCACTGAGCCACCCAGGCACCCCCAGAACTTTTAGTTTTAAAATTATGATGCCTTTTGGATTTTATCAGAGACATTTTTTTCACATTTATTGGTATGATCATATAATTTTTCTCCTTTGTTCTGTTAATGTGGCAAATAACTTCAATTGATTTTCGAAGATTAAGGTGACCTTGCATTCCTGGAATAAACCCACTTAATCTTGATGTAGTTAGTGTTTCTGCTTTCAAGTAGCTAATATTTTGTGAAAGGTTGTTGTATCGTGAGAGATGTTGGTTGCAAATTTTCTTGTAGGCTCTTGTCAAGGTTTTGACAAAGTTATATCAGCTTCATGAGTTGGAAATAGTTTCTATTTTCTAAAAATGTGTAAGATTAGTATTATTTCTTTCTTAAATGTTTGATAGAATTCCCAAGGGAAACCATCTGGACTTGCAGTTTTCTTTGTAGGAAGGCTTTTGATTAGCATTTCAACTTTAAAAATAGAGTTATTTAGATTTCTATTTCTTTTTGTATCATTTTGTAAGTTGTGGTTTTTTAAAAATTTATTTATTTTGAGAGAGCAAGAAAATGCAAGTGGGGGAGGGGCAGAGAGAGCGGAAAAGAGAATCCCAAGCAGGCTTCACACTGTCAGCGTGGAGCCTGATGCAGAGTTTGAACCCAGGAACGGTGAGGTCAATGACCTGAGCCGAAGTCAGATGCTTAACCTACTGAGCCACCCAGGTGCCCCTGGATTATTTTATTTAGCATAATGTTTTCAAGGTTCATCCATGTTGTAGTATGTATCAAGATCTCATTCCCTTTTATGATTGAATAATATTCTATTATATGTATATACCACATTCTGTTTATCCATTCATCTGTTGATGGACACTTAGGTTGTTTCCATCTTTTGGCTGCTGTGAATATGCTCTAATGAATATTGGTGTACAAATATCTGAATCTCTGCTTTCAGTTCTTTTGGGTATGTACATAGGAATAGAATTGCTGGACCATATGATAATTCCATGTTTAACTTTTTGAGGAACTGCCAAACTCTTTTCCATGGTGGCTGCACCAGTTTTACATTCCCACCAACAATATATGAAGGTTCCAATCTCTCCAAAGCCTTGCCAACACTTATTTTCCTTAAAAAAAAAATAGTAGCCATCCTAAAGGGTATGAAGTGCTATCTCGTGGTTTTGATTGGCATTTTCCCTTAATGACTAATGGCGTTGAACATCTTTTCATGTGTTGGCTTCTTTTATTGACTAGTTGTATTTCTTCTTTAAAGAATTATTTATATATTCTAGATATTAATCCTTTATCAGATATATGATTCACAAATATTTTCTTCTATTCATTGGGATGTCTTTTTCACTCCCTTGATAATGTCCTTTGATGCAGTAGAGTTTTTAATTTTGATAAAGTATAATATAAAGTTTCTATGGATAAATTTGGAGAGATTTGGCATCATATTGAGACTTCCTATCTATGAATAATAATATTCTCCATTTACCTAGGTTTTCTTCTATGTCCTATTACGTTTACCTTTTCTCTTGTAAAGATCCTGTATATTTACTATACAATGTTGAATGTATGTTTGAATGTTTATTCTTAGATATTTTATACTTAGGTTTCCATTGTGAATTTCTTTCCCTTGCATTTTCTAATTGTCTGTTGCTGGTGAACCAGAAAACTACCAATTTGCGAATGTCTAGTTGCTATCCGGTCACTTTGTTGAACTCTGTTATAATTTGCCAGTTTTCATCATATTTGTTTTCAGTCTACTCTGGAGCCTCAATCCCTAGGAGTGGCAGAAAAGTCATATAAAGAATAAAATCCATAGCATGGAGAAATACCCACACTTTTTCTTTTCCCATGTGTACAATATGAGAGTATACTATATGCACTGTTAATCATTTTATATTTTCTGCTCTCTTCTACTAGTGTTCAATATCAGTACACAGAGAGGACCTCTTCCTACTTAAGGGTGATAGTGCATGGATGTACAATAATTTACTATGTCGTACTGAGGAACACTCTCCCCAATCTTTTACTATTACAGTGAAAATCCTTGTATCAAAGTCTTTGCACAAATATCTGCAGGATCAATTCCTAGAAGTGAAATTCCTAAAATCTGGATCAAAAAGTATATTCATCTACGATATTGATAGCTACTACCAACTGCCTTCATGGAAGATATACCAATACACATTCTCAACAACAGTGTATCAGCATGCTGCTTTCTCACACCTTTAGCAACGCAACATATGCTGTTGAAAATTGTCTGAAAGAAACATAGAGAATTAGCATCTTCATTATTCTTCTTGTAGCAGATGCTGCTGATGTCTCACCAACTTTACCTGCAGCCGTAGGGAAGAGTTCCTGCACATTCCAACAGCACCTAACTTGCTTCTCTTCCTGAATCGTTTTCAGGTGCCATAGGAGTTTGCTGAGCTCATGCAAGGGTGGGCTTTCCAGGGTGGTGGGAAAGTAACAGCATATCAGGCTCTCAGAGGCACCCTTCAATGTATGAGGAATGGGAACCAGTGGATAAATGTGCAAGCTTTCTCTTCCCACAGCAGGCAGTTCTAAGCCATGTTCTTGCTGATTCCTGAGGGAAACTGAACTCCTGTTGACTGCAGCAGTAATCTTCTCATTGATATATCCATTGTTAACTTTTCCACCTTCCTACCTTACTTTCCACTACTCCTTCACATCTTGATTTCACCTCCAAGATAAACCACATGCACTCAAATCCCTTCAATACCTGCTTTGAGGAGGACTTAAACTAAAATAGATGGTACCAGGTTTGGTCCTAGAAAGTTGACCCTCAAGAATGGGACTGTAGAATTTGTTCACTCCCTGGTCAGGGTTTAAGTGGGGTTTGTGATAATCCCCACTGGGGATTTATTAAGACTCTCATGTATGATTGTTTAAGATGAGGTACAGGAGCAGGGTCTGGGCTAGGGAAAGTTATGACTCTTGAAAGACATGGGGCAACAGTAATTATTAAGGTGTAACAGGCTGACTTTTTATTAACTGTCTGGAAGCCTCAGAGAATGGCACACTAGGTTGGCCAACTATCAACTCAGGGCATGCTATGAAAGCTAGAAGGCTCTCATGGCCAACTTTAATCAGGCCCTCATGTCTTGCAGCAAGAGGGGACTATGCTGAATATTAGCCTCAGAATACAATCATAAAAATGTCAGAGCCACAATGGAAATCTAATGCACAGCCAGAGCAGGTGTCCCCATCTTAATTTCAGAGCCCTCAAAGGGAAGAAATAGGATTTTGATATATTTTGATAAAATCTGGATGGTTTTATGTAGGTGAATGCACTGCATGGTCCTCACCCAATATTTCTCTGAATCTTCCAGACAGGCATGCTTCTTGATAAACAGGCCTCCTTTTTCTCCTGTGTTTTCTAATACTTTCCTTCCCTTGCTCCCTTCCTTCTCAATTGTAATTTATTTTGTTGTAAGGAGTGCATTGGGAATCCAGCTTTATTTTTTTGAACTAGCTATCCAGTTTTTCAGCACCATTTATTGAATATTTCATATTTCCCCACTGATATACAATACACCCTGACTATATATTACATTCTAGTATGTACTTGGGTCTTGTGGGAGAGAATGCAAAGTATTCACCAAACCTTTTCCCTCCCCTTTCTGGGCCACATAATGGGGTGATTTCTCAGCTTCCTGTGCAGTTAAGAAATGATGGGCCTGGTACCTGAAAGCCTCCAGCATGTGACCCTCTAGCCTCCTTGCCTTCTGGCAGGTGGAATGGAGATATCCTCCCGGAAAACTCAGGAAGCCACATGTTCACAATGGCAGAGCTACAGATACAAAGAGCAGGATTCCCAGAGCCTTGTTTGCTTGAGAGCCTGCAAAGAAGAAACACTGGTTTTGGATTTTATGAAACTGAGGAATCATCTTTCATTTTGTATGAGCCATTTGCTTTTGCTTTTTCTTTTAAACTAGATATCCTTACTTTAACTAACCTATTTCTGGACCCTATTCCATTCAACTGTCTGACTACTCATATGTTGCTATTACAGTTTTAATTAATATAATTTTATAATGTATTTTCTTTAAAAAAATTTTTTTATGTTTTATTTATTTTTTTTGAGAGAGAGAGAGAGAGAGACAGTGAGAGCAGGGGAGGGACAAAGAGAGAGGGAGACACAGAATCCAAAGACAGGCGATAGGCTCTGACCTAGCTATAAGCACAGAGCCTGATGCAGGGCTCGAGCTCATAAACTGTGAAATCATGACCTGAGCCGAAGTCGAACGCTCAACTGACTGAGCCACCCAGGCACCCCATGTATTTTGGTACATAGTAGGGCTAATTCCCTCATTAACTTTTATTTTACAGTTTTGGTTTCCCTTGCATGATTGTTTTTCCATATGAACTTAAGAATTAGCCTAACTCCTTAAAATAAGATCTCCTTCATAAGCTTATTGAAATTGCATTATATGGAGCCTGATATATACATTGATAAAACACTGACATCTGTATAATATTGAATCTTCTTATGCAAACACATATTTTTCCATAGATATTCATGCCTTCATTTATATTCTTCCATAACTTCATGAAGCTTTTTTTGTATAGGTGATATTTTTTCATTTAGTTTATTCAAAGGTTTTTTTTTTTTGAGCGACGTGATGCTACTGTAACTAAGATCTTTTCCTCTGTTATATTTCATAATTGTTGTTGCTTGTATAGGAAGCCTACTAGAGGCTGTGTTGCCCATCTTAGCATGGTGTCAAATAAAAATAAAACACCAATCTGACAGCCAGGAAAAGCACTTAAAAGCAAAATAAATCTTAAAAATTTTTTTGTAGATGTCTCTACTGCACAGGAGAAAAACAGACTGTATAAACAGAAGGTATGTGGTTGTGGGTTTATTCAGAATGGTCAGAGAATGTCCTCCTTTTTGACTGCAATGTCAAAGAGCTACTGCATTTATCTACTTTCCATACTGTTTAACAGACACGCATTGTCATGTAGAGGTTTGAGGAAGCCCAATAGACGACTGTTCTCCACTAAGTTTCTAGACAACTTAGAAATATGCATAGGTATTTAGGCAGATGGAGATAAAAATGGCATTATTACTGGCAAAACTGATATTAGAGAACATGGCTTAAGTCTGGGGCAACAACTGGATAGCACCCCAGATGGACTATGCCACCCACAGGTACCACTGCACAATGTAAGCTCTCTCCCAGGGTCTGTTCTTACAAACTATGGAATGGAAGGACAAAGCAGAACAGATACAGGCTTCTAACAGAAGACATTCTAGAATTCCCTTCCTTCACTCTTCCTTGCCTGGGGAGGAATGAGTAAAAGGGCACAGCAAGGTCAGGACTCTAATGTGAAGAAACTCAGAAGTGAGGAAGAGTGTTTCTTCACCAACACTCAGCAAAGCTATAATCTAAGAGCAATACTCTTTTTAGGGACCCAAAGTTCACATCCACAGTTTTTGGATGATAGTGTCAAATACAAGATTTTAATTTTAGGCTGAAATTCACACTATGTATTTTAAAAAATTTCTTTTAAATTTATTTTTGAGAGAGAGAGAGAGAGAGAGAGAGAGAGAGGCAGAGAGAGAACGGGAAAGAGGATCTGAAGCAGGATCTGTGCTGACAGCAGAGAGACTGATGCAGGGCTCAAACCCACGAACTGTGAGATCATGACCTGAGCCAAAATCAAGAGCTGGACGCTTAACTTAAGGTATACTATAAACTCATAGACTCTCAGAAAAATACTCAAGGATGTGCAATAGTCAGTGGAAAAAGTGAATCAGCATAGAGGAATAGAGAAGGTGGAGAACAAGATAGGTAAAAAATAGTTATGGTGATTTAAACGTAGAAAAAAAAAAGGAAATTTTAAGACCCATAACAAAAGAGTCTGCCATACTTTTTTTTTTTTTTTTGAGAGAAAGAGAGAGTGTGTACAGGGAGAGAGGCAGAGAGAGAAGGAAAGAATCCCAAGCAGGCTCCGTGCTGTCAACAGAGTCCCATGTGGGGCTCGATCCCACGAACCATGAGATCATGTCCTGAGCTGAAATCAAGAGTCAGTCGCTGAACCAACTGAGCCACCCAGGTGCCCAAGGCTGCCATACTTCTAATTTAAGGAATATAATGAACCCGTGAAATACTGTGCTGATTTAAAAACTATTTAATTGAGACTCAGTAGAACTGCAAGATTGTGGCCCACATTCCCTGGGCAAGCTGCTGATCTAATCTTAGACAACCTTGTGCTCCACTAGGATAGTTAGTTGCTAGGGTATGAACCAATAGTTTCCAACCACCCCAAAATTTTGTATAGAAAATGTTAGGCGTATTATTCTAGTTCTTAATCATGTTTTGAGATTAGTTTATCGGCATCTTACACTGTGAGTGATGTGTTCATATTTATGTGAAAACCAAAGAACCTATATATTTAAAATGTTGCTTAAAAAAAAAGAGTTGGACTCTTAACCGACTGAGCCACCCAGGTGGCCCAAACTACATGTATTTTTACATTATGTTAACACAAGCACTGTGGAACATGCTTCTAATTAGGTTTTATCTGTAAGAGAACAGAGTGCAGAAGAGCTGGTAAACTGACACAATTGCCTTTCTTTCATTTATAACACAGTTATTCTATGGATGTGATTGCTAGATTATAGCTATTATCTTTCAGTTCTTTTGGACTCATGTTTTTAACATACTTAATCCTTGGTAAATATTCTTGTATTAATAATGCCTGCATTTGTTGAATTTGCTGTCAAAAATAGCATGCTCAGAAGAGGATGTACAACATAGGGCACACAATGTTTATTACTGCCAACCTTCCAATGACTACTGATATTTTCTGTACTCATTAATTCATTAGACGTTTAAAAAACATTTTTTATGTTTATTTATTATTTTGAGAGAGACAGACAGAGCAAAAGTGGGGGAGAGGCAGAGAGAGAGGGAGACACAGAACCTGAAGCAGGTTCCAGGCTCTGAGCTGTCAGCACAAAGCCTGATGCAGGGCTCGAACTCATGGACAGGGAGATCATGACCCGAGCCAAAGTTGGATGCTTAACGCACTGAGCCACCCAGGCACTGCTAAACATTTTTTAATAAACACCTTATTTTAAAAAAATGTTTAATTTGAGAGGGAGAGAGAGCATGTGCCATGTGACACCCGTGAGCAGAAGGGCAGACAGAGAGGGAGAGAGAATCCCAAGTAGGCTCTGCACAGCACAGAGCCCATCGTGGGGCTCGATCTCACAAACCTCAAGATCACGAGCCAAAATCAAGAGTCTAATGCTTAGCCACTGAGCCACCAGCTGCCCCTCATCGAACATTTTTGAGGCCTTACGATGACCGAGACTATGGCAAGGCCTGGGACTACAAAGATGTATGATATGACCTCCCGGAGCTCACAGTATACTGGGGAGGGCAGACGTATACAGCTAACTAATGTGCAATCCGGGAGCACAGTGCAGAGTCCCCTAGGAACACAGGGATTCATGTCTAACACAAGGTTAGATTGCCAGGCTCGTATAACTAGTAGCAGGCAGAGGTAGTACTTGAGCTTGGACTGATTTCAAAGCCACCCATACCTCAGGGTCACTTTGTGATGACGGTGCCATTCAGTGCCTGTGCTGCTCCAGATGTGGCAATGCTGCAAAGGCGGTGGTGCTGCCATGCCCAGGGCAGTTTCTGTCCAAACAGCTGGCTTTCCAGCCTAGCTCCAACTCTGACTCAAGGGAGATTAATGAGGTCTCTCCCTCCGTGAGCCATCATGGTCATGTCTGATGGGCTGCTACATAACCTTACCAGGCCAAGCTGACAAAGGCATTCTCCCTTTCTCTGAGGAGCCCACTTTCCTTAATGCTCACCAGGCAGAGGCAGCACTGTGGTAAGGCTGAGACCCAGAGGAGGCATGCGTGTGAGGGGCCTGGAAATATCAGTGAAATGGTTGGAGGTACTCACTCCACCCCCACCTCCCTGTCATACTCTGGCTAATAACATGAGGGACTCTTTTTGCACCAGGTCACCTACACATCAGCAACATTAAAAATGATGAGGATAATTCTAGATTCTATGAAGGTAAATTTAAGTTGGGGGGTGGATAGCAACTTCCAAGCAATGTCTACATCAGAGGTTTAGCATCACAGATCCTAGCTTTATCTACAAGCAGGCAGGATGTAAAGTGTGAAGAGGAACAAAAGCTGGGGCAGGTTTTGACTTCCTTGACATGCATGCCCCCCCACTCCTGCCCCCAGTTGCATGAATACAAGTTTTACAATTAAGAATAAATGGATGCTTGTGCCAATTTTAAGACACCACTTTTACACTATAAGTAGCCTTGCTTAAAGCTGTTACTTCTTGTGGTGCCTGGGTGGCTCAGTGGGTTGAGCGTCTGACTCTTAATTTCAGCTCAGGTTGTGATCCCAGCATTATAAGATCAAGCCCTGGGTCAGGCTCAACGGTGAGAATGGAGCCTGCTTGGGATTCTCTCTCTCCCTCTAATTCTCTTGTGTTTGCTTTCACTCGGGGAAAAAAAAAGGCAAAAAAAAAAAAAAAAGAGCTGTTACTTCTTTTCTTATCAGCAAGGACCTGCCTTCTTTGACTAAAAATTGAAAGTCCGTTATTCACAGAAATATAGTGGAAGCTAATACAGGTTTTTAAAAGTCAGTATTTAGGAGAGGCATAAGAGCAGAGACCTGGAATAGCCATCATAGGATATGCTAAGTAGGGCTGAGTTTGGAAATAACAGTCAATGTTTACTGAATGGGTCTTGTGTTAAGGGTTTTGTAGGTGTTATTCCTCACAATATCCCAGTGAGTTAAGTTCTCTTATTGTAAAAGGGAAGCTGAGACTTAGAGAGGTCACACAGCAGGAACATGGACCAGGGGACACTGGAGCTAGGAAGTAGCTCTCTGAAGCTCAGACTTTTACCAGTATGCTCTACTGTATTTCAGCCATAACATCTCTTCCTTGTCTCAGTCTTGGCATGACTCACATCAGCTAGGGTGCTAAGGCTCCTAACAGTGCTGGTGGCTGATAGACAGGCTTTCGAGATGTGTCTGTTGACAAGCATTTTGAAGTTGCAGACATGGTAGGGATGCTGTAGCTGGAGGTTGGCTATGCGACAAGGTCTTCAGAGAAAGTGAAATCGTGCAGCCTCAGCCTTGCTTCAGCCTCTGTAATGAGCCCCTGCTTCTGAATCATAGGAACCAAACTCACGAGATACTAACGTATAGAATGAGAACTTACTAATTTGCAATGGTTAAGACATACCCTTCCAGTGAGTGACTGGAATATTTACTGTTCAGAGAACTCCCTCCTAAGAATCCAGGTTCAGAGAAACCTCCTCAGTCACCATAACTTCATTTGTTGAATTCAGATGAGAATAAAGGGAAAGGATGGCACTGACGTTTGGGATCCCAGAAGGGTAGCTAGAACTACAAAACCACAGAGGCATTGCAGGACCAGTTAGTTTAGAAACAAGCACGAGAGTGCTGTGACTCAGGATGACCAAGTAGAGTCTAATAATGAATATTTACACAGCTGATCCTCACGAATCTTGGACGTTTCTTAAAGATGTCCAACAAAGACTCCTTCAGTTTCATGCAAGTACTTTCTCTTAAGCTGTCTGGTGAATGGGATAATCTTGTAGTAAGAAACACCACTGACTGTAAGCTATGATGCATATATTGTCAGCAATTCAGGGCCACTACTGCTAAAACAAAATAAAGATTTGGAGAGAATATCATATGAAGGTGAAGAACTTTGACTAAGAGCTCCTGAGGACCGAGAACACGCAAACATAGAGGTCTGCAGAAAATATTTCTAAAGAAAAAGCAAAACATTTCTTCCTCAATACAGAGAAATGTATACTTGTTAATACCAAAGCTATGATCAGTGCTTACATTTAAGACCGTTTTCAAAAAATTGCCAAAATCCCATGAATCCGTGTATATAATCCAAAACCTTGTATTGTGGTATTCCTCATTGATACTTAGAACACAGATGAAGGATGTCTTTATAAACTAATTATCTTTTAAAAATTTTTAAAAAATTTAACAATTTTTTTTATTTGAGAGAGAGTGAGCGAGAGCGTGAGCGCACCTGTAAGCAGGGGAGAGGGGCAGACGGAGGGAATCTTAAATAGGCTCCACACTCAGCACGGAGCCCGACTCAGGGTTGATCCCACGACCCCGGGATCATGACCTGAGCCGAAATCAAGAGTCAGACACTCAACCAACTGAGCCACCCAGGTGTCCCTAAACTAAATATTTGAAATGCAGTGATGTAATTTACCAAGTTGCTGGTGGTCAACGGATAGGGACCGAATTTCATTCAAAGATAATTGCAGAGCATGAGAACTAAATAATCTGAGTGTTCCTAAAAAAGAAATTGGTGCCCTTTTATTCCACCTGAATTAAATGATGAGTCACATCCGAGTTCACGGGAATTGTAATAAATGACTACTGAAGCAGACTCATAAGATCAGTCCTATGAACACACTGACATCATACACAATTAATTAGTGCTACAGTTTGATTTTAAATCTTTATTTTTTTATTTTTGTTTTAAATCTTTAAAATCTCAAAACATACCTTTTTCTTTTACCACACAAAATAATTTACTCATAAAAGTAACACCCATTTACAGAACTCTAATAAAATTTTTCCAAACTTAAAAATAAATAGCATTCTTTTGCAATTCTGATTTTACAGAGAAAACTTTTTGGCACATAATGTTCTATCAAAATAGAAAGCTGAATCACTTTGCTTTGCTTTTCACTTTGCTTTGCTTTTCACAACAGAAATAGGCATTCACACTATCAGCCTTGGGAAATTAACTTGGTGACAAAAAAATTCTCAGGAAAAGTAGCGTCACTGGAAAAAATGGGTTCTGGCGCCATCTACTGAGTGGCAGTGGTAATGTGACCTTGTGTATTAGCCACCAAGTTAGGTAACATACAATTGCAGTTACAGGCAGCTGCACATGTACACATGTGGTCAAGGCCTGAAAGTAACATGCAAAATGAAAACAACTGCTATGTTGGGACTGAGGAATGGGTTGGTATTTTTCCTCCTTCAAATGCCATCTTACCTTTTAAAGAAAAAGAAGTCAGGTAGTGAAAAATAATTGCTGAACATGGGGAATACTGAAGAGGTGAAGACTTTGGTAAATTAAGCAAATGAAAAGTTCTATGATTCAGAAGGACTCAGGTAGGGTCTCTTCCTCATGGGTAGGTTGGTGGAAGGCAGTTATGTCTTTGAGTATTTACAGTAGGTCAGAATTTTCTACTATTTACATTAAAAGCTGGTTTATTTGAAGAAATCATCAACCAAGATTGCCAATAATGTGGCACTTAAGAACTATAATGATAGTCGATGCCAATGCTGATCATCTGGAGGCACCAAAAACCCTGAAGGGCTCTTCTGATTAGCCAAGAAAATTTTTGTTTTGTCGACTACTCGAACAGACCTCCTCCATACCAACAATGTGAGTTTGCCCCAACAGCTGCCCACAACCCTGTCTTGGAAAGGTAGGTTTCCTGCAACATTTTCATGAACTAGCAAGTTTGTTTGTTTTTTTGGTAGTAGCTTTTGAGAATGTTACTTTCTTATCCTGCCAGGATGCCCTGAGTACTAAGAGGATGCCTAAGACACGTTTGTGGTTTTTCCTTCACGATACTTCTTGTAATCCATAATTTGTGTCTTAGCCATCCCCTAAGAGGGCAGGGGTCCTTGTCTATCCTGTTCATTACCATATACCCAGCACTTAATTATGTTTTGCACTGTAAATGCTCAATAAAAGTCAGTTGGTTGAGTGAATAAATGAATGAATGAATTTTGTACAGTCCAACGACCTAGGGGGAAAAAACAACCCGCACAAAATGAGGAAGACTATGATGGAAAGGAAGAAAAAGAAGCAACAATCAATTGGGGGAGGGTAGACCTGATGTCAAAAAAAATTGTCATCATTCAACAACTGATGAGATCTGTTTGAGATTCAAAATACGTGAAAGATTTTAAGAAAGCTAATATAAAAACTAAGTCTTCTCTGGAAGACTCATTTACAATAAGTTAATGAAAACCCTGTTATTACATCAAGATGTTATAGGAACCTAGTGTTTTGTTGTTTCAAGATGGAGAACACTCTGCTAAATATACCAGATGAATGTCTACAGCTCCATACAGGGAGCTCAGCACATTAAGGACTTTTTCTTGAATGGTGTCAACTTGCTCAGAAGGACAGTAATCATCCAGACTTGACCTGGAACCAAGAAGAGAAAGAAGAAGAAAAATACACATAAATGAGATCATACTGTGCAGTGAGAAAAGGCTGCATGTGTTGATTTCAATACATAATAGAAATGAAGGTATGCTTAATTTTGGAATAATAACAGTTGGAAGCTACTAAATATTTACCGTATGTCGGGTACATTACATTACATTCTTTAATCTTCTCAGCAACTCTATGAAATAGGTACATTTACTATCCCTTTAAAGGAATCTGAACAGAAAGCTTAACCTGCATAAGTCACATAGCTAGTAAGTGCTGGTGACGGGATTCAAAATGACACAGCATGCTTCAAAGCCTCAGTGCTTAATTATTAGACTACTGTTCCCTTGAAGAGAGATAATGGAAATACTGGGGGTTATTATTTTAGTGAGTGGACATCTTTCCCATCCTTTTATTATGGGTACACTAGGGCTAGAAATTACAAGGGTAGAGTCTTCCCAACTGATAAGAGGTTTCTGCTTCTACAAGCTATTTGTTAACAATACTAGTATATAGAATTATCCAGAATCAAATGTGGAGAAGTACTGGTATTAGGATTAGTTTCCTAGATGGTATTAAGGAGAAAAGAGCAAAGTAGGATAAGACAGGAATCTGTATTTTGGGGACTCTTTCTAGAATCACCAACTACAACTTTAGTTACCAACCAGTTACAACATCACTGACAATTATAGCCAGATTAAGATTGGAAATGATTTCATCATTCTGGATCTGGTTCTGGACTGGGGTGAGGAAAGCCAGTTGAGGATGCTGGATTAGAAAGAGTGGCATAGAAATTTTTACAAAAGGAAATGGAGGGGTGTCTGGGTGGCTAAGTCAGTTAAGTGTCCAACTCTTGATTTCAGCTCAGGTCATGATCTCACGGTCGTGGGATTGAGCCCTACATTGAGCTCTGCGCCAACAGCGCATAGCCTGCTTGAGAGTCTCTCTCCCCCTCTCCCTCTCTTAAAATAAACAAAAATTAAAAACAACTTAAAAAGGGGTGACTGGGTGGCTCAGTTGGTTAAGCATCCAACTTTGGCTCAGGTCATGATATCACTGCTCATGAGTTCGAGTCCCGCGTTGGGCTCTGTGCTAACAACTCAGAGCCTGGAGCCTGCTTGGGATCCTGGGTCTCCCTCTCTCTCTGCCCCTCCCCCACTCATGTTCTGTCTCTCTCTCAAAAATAAATAAAAAACATGAAAAAAAACACAAAAGCTTAAAAAAAGAAGGAAATGGAATTAGTTATCTAGCTTAGTCCTTGTCACAAGTATTTTAGACCTAAAGACATAGCCTGTAAGACTTCTGATAAACTCATTCCACTCTCTGGCAATCAGGTTATTTTTGAGACTAAATATAAATATTTAACATACAATAAATGAGACAGAGCAATTAAAATTATTAAATACTACCTAATATATACATATGGATAAAGACCTACTTCAAGAAAGAATCATATATAAAAGTTTAATTTATAAGCTTCAACGAATAAGTAGCTCAAAGCTTTTGAAAAGGTTTCTGGCTCCTTTAAAACACTGTTAGAGTAGTTCTTGATGGAAGCCATCCCCAGGAGGGAGTTTTGACAATCTGTAGGTGCATTTCTGATTGTCACAACAACTGAAGGGCCAAGGCGAGAGGGCAGGGCTGCTAGAATGCTTGCAACATGCAGGACAGTCCTGCACTATCAATGTGGATATGAACACCTGTCCTGTGACCAACATACTCTCCAAAGTTCATGGAGCACTCATATAAGTGAAAATCATTTTTAATTTTTTGAGCCTAGAATTTAATACTCTTTTACATATGAACAAAGTATTTTTGAAAATGGATTAAATATAAACTAAATTTCCTAGGAATGCTACTACTCTGTGTATTGAGGGAAGATTGGACTTTAAGTTCAGAATTTTACCAAGAGGTTGTTATGATCAGAAAAAACACGTCACATGGGGGTGCCTGGGTGACTCAGTCAGTTAAGCACCTGACTCTTAATTTCGGCTCAGGTCCTGATCTCATAGTTCATGAGACTGAGCTCCCCACAGGGCTCTGCGCTCACAGTGCAGAGCCTGCTCAGGATTCTTTGTCTCCCTCTGCCCCCCGAAAACAAATAAATAAACTTAAGAAAAACCATGTCACTATGGCACTGCTGTTAGGATATCTGACCAATACATCATGTGATTATGTGTCTGCATTTGTAACTGTTACATTTAGAGACTCTTTGTAAAGATACTAGTCTTGTGTGGCATTTTAATAGATACTATTTTATCGTTACTTACATTTCTTTTATGTTATGACTTTTGTGTGTATACACATATATAAACATATATTTAAATTATGTGTACAGGTATATTATTGCTATAGAATAAATGTTTGTGTCTCTCCAAAATTTGTATGTTGAACCTAATCCCCAATGGCATATTTTGGTTAGATTACAAGGCGTGAACTCCTCATGAACGAGATTAGTGCTGTTATAAAAGAGACCCCAGAGAACTCCTTCACAAGGTTTACAGGGAGAAGATGGCTGTGAACCAGGAAGCAGGTCTTCACCACACTGAATCTGTTAATAACTTTATCTCAGACCACCCAGCCTCCAGGACTGTGAGGAATGAATTTCTCTTGTTTATAAGCCACCTGATCTATGGTATTTTTGTTAATGCAGCCTGAAGGAACTAATACAATTATATCATCCAAATATTATGTATAGTATCTATATATATTTAAACTATGTGTGTATGTAGGTTAGGTCATCTATGAATTTCATTTCAGGATGGTAAAAGGATGTTACAAAATATTTGTCATAAAATACATAAAGTATTAACTTCATAGTTCCACACAAAACCAGCCCAAAGATGAACACAGAAAAGTTTCATTAAACTGTTGTAACTATTCAGCACATTATTATGTTCAAATTTAAAACATGACAGCAGCTAATAGTCATTTATAGGACACAGAAATAGGAATTCCTGTGTTCATCTGAATAGTATCACCAACTTCAAAGACAAGATAATGAGAACTGTATGTTTTTTGCCAACCATCACTAAGAGGAAAGAGAAAATACAACATCTGAATTTTGAGCTGAATAGGTAAAAAATTGGTTAGAATGACTATATTAGTAATCGTTAGATTCATCTATGGAGACTGTATTAATTTCTTATGGCTGCTGTAACAAATTGCCACAAACTTAGCAGCTTGAAGCAACACAAAATTACTATCTTACAGTTTTGTTGGAGATCATAAGTCATAAAATAGAGGGGCTTGCAGGGCTGCATTCTTCTCTAGGTTCTAGGGGAGAATGTTTCTTTATCTTTCCAGCTTCTGGAGGCTGTCTGCAATCCTTAGCTTGAGGCCCTATTCTCCATCTTCTAAGCCAGCAGCCTAGCATCTTCCAATTTCTCAAATTCTGACCCTCTTGTCCTCCTTTTAAAAGGATCACTGTGATCACACTGGCCCACTGGATAATCCAAGGTCTTCTCATTGCAAGATCCTTGAGTTAATCACAATTGCAAAGTCCCTTTTCCTATAGAAGGTAACATATCCACAGGTTCTAGAGGTTAGGATGTGAACATCTTTGGGGTACCACTACTCAGGCTACCACACTTACCTTGCAATTGTCACAAGGGTAGGTTTTGGTAAATTTTTCAGTAAATAATATACAGACTGAATAAGATACTCAATTTCTTGTTCTGTGCTGATATGGTGAGGAAGTTCTGAATAATCACAGGTTAGACCAGCCTGGTGAACCTGAAAATAAGAAAATTAAGAATTACACTGTAAGGCTTTATTGTTTTTAGAAAATTCTTTAACCATTAGAGGACCTGCTGATACATTTTTAAATAATATTGTGGACTGAGATTGTTTTTTTCCTTAACAACTTCTGTGTCATAAAAGTTACCTATTCTCTCAAGTTTTGGAAGAACTGGCCTGCACACCTGTTTGGGCCTGATGCCTTTTGTAGGAATAATTCTTTAACTTTTTAAATTTTATAATATGGATTAATTCAGTTTCTGTCTTTACGTGAGTCTGTTCTGATCATTTATAGTATCTAGCAAAGTATCCATTTCACCTAGATTCTAAAAACTGATATAAAATTGTACATAATATTCTGGTCTTACCTTTTCTTTCAACATATTATTTTATTTTTAAAATACATGCATCTAGTGCTATATTCGAACCTTTAAGAGGATACAAGGGAAAGTTTTCCTCCTGTTGCCAGTTTCTTACATACCCTTTTATGTACAACCAAATAGTACTGGCATCCATATAGGTGTTTTAAATGTAAATGACTGGTGTTCCAGTCTCACAGAACTAAACTGTGGCTGAAAGCTAGAAGTGACTCACAGGCTAACATTTTATATCCTTTGCTTGAAGTTTTGAAAACTGGAACTCAAGTATGTCACTGTTTGGCCTACTATATATAAGTGCAAAGCATGGAAAAAACCATTAATGTGCTATTTTATTGGAGGCTCTGAATACACATCAAAAATTTAGCTAGGAACACTCGATGTAGTAAAATGACATGAATGTTCCTTTCTACTGAATGGATCAAAACACTTAGTGTTCTAACCCTGCAGCTATAGGCACATCATATTCGATTATATTATCGACAACCAAGCCCATGCTATCCCATCCGTCTTTCAACAAACACTGAAAAATCCAGATGCAATATAATGATTATAGCCAACCTGCATGAAGACACATTCAATAATGTCATGTGAGCTCAAAGCATTTTTAAATCCTAAGTATCTTCTAACTCTATAATTCTTAATAACTGCTATTAAAAAAAAAGGGGAGGTGTTTGGACAAGCTCCAATTTAAGCAAAATATTCTTTTGCTAGTATTTTTTATTCTTATAAAGTTGGCATTAAATCAGTACATAAACTTCAGTTCAAGTAAGGTGGTTTGACTGTATTCCACAACTAAATAAAACACTAGAGCAGAAACAATTTACTGGAAGTAAAAGCAGTAGCAGGAGTAAAAAAAGAAGACTTAGTTTTGGCAAAAAATCTGAGAAAAGACACTTGAACTTCAAATGGGAAAATTTATGCTTCAAATACTGCAAAATGATATAAAAATTAGAGAAATTATCATTAAAAGTATCTACTTTTAATGTTGATGTCTGATGGTTCCATTTTAGTTTTCAGGCTTTTTGTTGAGTTTATATGATTTAAAGAATTATTTCAAAGACTCAACGTCACTAATCATTAAATCATTAAAAGTATCCACTTTTGCCACAGCTTTCAGGTCACTGTTGGCAAACACTGTCAGCGGTACAGCTGATACAGCTGGGATGCACTTGCCACAGCACCTTCTTTTATCCATCTGCTGGGTTTGTACAATCAAGAAAGTTATCAGAGTGAAGAAATAAAGGAGGGAATATAAAAATGAATCAATAAAGAAGGGACAACTTTAGAAAGCTTATTTTATTGGAAAACTTTTCCAATGTTCTAGCTTCTAAAAAGTACGTATTTTTCATTTCTTCCCATTTTTAAAAAAGAATTCATTTATACTTCCCTGGTACACAAATAAAAGCAAACCACTTAAATAAAAAGTACTTTTTCTACCCAGAAAAATGCCTTTCTAAAGGGTCAATTTTATACTTCAATATATTTACCATTTCATAATCTGGTACTTCCATCCGTTTTTTCAAACTCTGTACAAGTGGAATTAGTGATTCCATTCTGGAAAAAAGCCACCCCTCAATTAAATATCACACCACCTCAACTAAAATTAAAGAAGCAAATGATAGATATGTTACACTTAAAATAAACCTTTAACAATACATTTCACATGACTGAGAAATGAAAGATAACAATATTCAAATATCATCTTAAAATATTAAGTAATAAATGTTCCCTGTTTTTTCTTACCTGAAAAAGTATAGATTGTGTTAAAGGTTGAAATTAGCACTCAAGAAACTGAGATTTTCCTTTTTTAAAAATAGAAGCTCTACTGTGATTTAAAATTATTTTGATCAGTAAGAAACTAAGTGGTTTTCTTCACATGGTTTTGAAACAGGATAGTTATCCAAAAGTTTAAAAAAGAATTTAAGAAAATATATACTGACATACACAATTACAACTGGAAAAGTTCTATACATTTGGTATACTAACACTAGTGCCTTTAAGTCATTTCAATTTTAATTATTTATTTATAATGTTTTAAATTTATTTTTGAGAAAGAGTGTGCACGCAAGCAAGCAGGGGAGGGGCAGAGAGAGATGGAGACAGAATCTGAAGCAGGCTCTAGGCTCTGAGCTGTACAAAGCCTGACATGGGGCTTGAACTGGTGAACCACAAGATCATGACCTGAGCAAAGTCGGATGCTTAATGTACTGAGCCACCCAGGTGCCCATTATTAAATTTAAATAGAACTCTTTGGAAGCCCTGATTAATTGATGCTTCTAGTATTTTGCCCCCCATCAATATCTACTCAACTGCTAGGAGGGAAAAAAGAAAGAAAAAGGGGAGCATGGAGGCCTATCTATTCACTCATTCTGTTACTCTCTTTTATGAAAAAACTTTCTGGGCTTCTGGACCCTAATCACCTGATTTCTTTACTTCTTAAGGAACAGTGAAGACTCCTTATGCTGAGGGTCTGGCCCTGCCGGGGCATGGTAAGTTTGGGGAGATTCTTCTTGGTGTCTCATCCACTTTTCCTTTGTGCTATTTTATTTTCCCTGCTTTCCAATCACAGTCTGGACTAATTTCTGTTGTAGCCTCAATTGTTTCTTCAAGTCTGTGACAGAACTCTCTACAGGTGATGAAGACTTAACTGGGCATGCTCCCCAGGCACAGTGGGTTTCAGTGAAAGGTGGCCCCATCCATAGGTTAGATTCAGGACTCCAAGGTTTTCATGCTATTTGAAGTTTTAAACTTGGCTTGAGACATCACAAATTCACAAAATAGTAGGTACTTTTCAGTATTTCTAGAAGAATCATGTCCTGTGAGTTATTTCTGTAACTCCCTCTTCCATCATAATTTCCAAAAGGAGGGAATCATTTTTTGAATGAGGTCCCAATACTGAAGAAGAAAAGCATTAACTGATGTTAATGTACCTGGTCAATATTTATTGATGTGATAAATACAATTATGGTTTTTATTCCATACTACTCTTTTCTTTAGAGATAATAAAGTTTTATAATATTTATATTTCAGAGAGGTTTCTCAATATTTTATTTTTAAATAAAAATTACACTGAATATTTTGAATAGGTAATACATACACATAGCAAAAGATGTTTCTCTCTCATAACTTCATCTATTAGCCATACAATTCCTCTCCCCAGAGGCAACCTCCATTCCAGTTTCTTCTGTATTATTCTAGATATCTGACGAATTATTTCCAATAACAATGACATAATAAGTCTTAGTGGCCCAAAGTACTATGATTCTAACTTTCTAATTTATGTTGGTGTCTTATGACTGATTCCTTATATTTACTCTGTGGAAAATAATCTGTTTGTGGGGGATCAATTTGAAAATAAGCTAGTTCTGGTCTTCCTGTGCTCATGGGGACAAAAAAGTTGATGTCTGATGGTTCCATTTTAGTTTTCGGGCTTTTTGTTGAGTTTATATGATTTAAAGAATTATTTCAAAGACTCAACGTCACTAATCATCAGGGAAATGCAAACCAAAACCACAGTAAGAAATTATCTCACATTAATCAGAATTGCTAGTATCAAAGAACAAGAAAGAACAAGTGGTGAGGATGTGGAGAAAAGGGAGCCTTTGTGTCACTGTTTTTAAAAATGTAAACTGGTGCAGCCACTATGGAAAACAGTATGGAGGTTCCTCAAAAAATTAAAAATAGAAATACCACATGATCCAGTAATTCCACTCCTTTTTTATTTATCCAAAGAAAACAGAAACACAAATTCGAAAAGATATATCCACTCGATCTTTAGGGATTAAGAGGTCCAAATTTCCAGTTATAAAATAAGTCACAGGAATAAAAACTAAAGCATAGGGAATGCAGTCAATGATATTATAATAACATTGTATAGTGACAGGTGGTAACTACATGTATTGTGGTGAGCACTGTAGAATATATCGAATTGTTGATTCATTATGTTGTACACCTGGGACTAATAAAATATTGTATGTCAGCTACACTTCACTAGGAAAAAATAGAATTACTTCCAAGAAAAGTAACTACACTATTTATGTCAACATTCTTTCAAAATTGCTTTTTAATACTAAAGGCACTCTTCACCCCACCCTGTAAACTGACAGATTATCAGGTGAAAAGAACTTTCTCTTCATGTTTTCAAGGTAATGTTAATGCTGAGACAATTGGCCAAATAGATGACCTGATGAAGAATCCAGCTTTCAAATACTGCTCCCTCATATGATGGGCAGCTTGACCTTCTACTCATATTGGGTTATCCTTAAAAGGAAGTAAGTTTTCAATTTTAATTTACCAATCTATAATTTACTTTTTTATTGATAGGTTAATTTTTTTATTCTCCTTTGAACGGGGGCTGTCTTACTAATCTTTAATCTTCTGTAAGACCCAGCACCACATCTTATATATAATAGGGGCAGCTACTGTTCAATGATTAATGGCATACCCACTTACTACTATGGGACTCAGCAACTCTGTTTCTTAGTTTCCTCACCTATAAAATGAACATAAAGTCTTAAGATTGTTATAAGCAATAAATGAGATAAATGCAAGGAAAAATCTTACAATTGGGCACATAGACAACACTCAGTAAAGGCTAACTATTGCTAGTAAATTTGTGTTGGCATTTTTTTTAAGATTTTATTTTTAAGTAAGTACTACACCCAACGTGGGGCTTGAATTCACAACCCTGAGATCAAGCAACATACGCTCCACAAACTGAGCCAGCTGGCGCCCCTGTGTTGGCATTTAATACTAACTTTTAAAAAGTAATTTATCTAGCAAACTTAACAATATATCTAGGACTAAAATAAAGTTGGGGAAAAAAATGTTTCAAGGTCTTACCCAGGGTTTGAAGCCCATTTCTGTACAGTTTCTTCATCATCACCATCACACAAATCAGCAAAAGCAGCTTCTAAATCTTCTAACTGATGAATTCGAGTATCAACACAATCTACCAAATCTTCCTTTAAACACATTGAAAAGCCAACATTATAACTGTTCTTTGAAAAAACAAGTGAAATCCCATTGCAATGAAAATATCAATTTAGTTAGTTAAAACCATGACTTGCAAGTACCAACTCATGGGTTAGTTTTATGGGTTTACCCAACAAACATACAAAGATTTTGGTTAGATGTCTGAGAGCATTCTAATGGGCTATAAGATATTATTAGATACATAATAGACAAAACCCAAAAGAAGCAAATGAAGGATACCTCTGTCAGGTTGGTATCAGGCTTTTTAAATTGGTACAACTCTTGTAAGATTTTGTATTCTTCCTGGAAGACAAAACAAAAATCCACATAGTAGGGAAAAAAAACCTAATTTTTTTTTGATGATACTCTTCAAGTAAAAAATGGCTGTGATATTAGGAAAATATCTTAGATAGTCATTTAAAAATCGGTCTGTATAGTTCAGATGTCATTGTAAACAATGTGCTTTCCTCAGGGTTAACTCTATACTGACAAGAATGTATGAAAATTAGCTATGGAAAAGACTTGATATGAAAGAAGATTTTTAATAATATTCTACTCTATAAATGGGTACATCCTAGGATCTAAACAGATTTTCACTATTTATAGGAAATATACATGTCCTGAATAACAAAAGAACTCTTTATGTTCACTTTGCAGCCCTTTCCTTAGCCACAAAAGAGAACTCTGAGGTTCAAAGACAATACGGAAGGCAGATACAATGGGAGGAGGACACCTTCTAAGCACTGACTTTGCAGGAGAATGTCTCCCTTCATTCAGCACACTAAATAGCCCCATTATAGGTGGATATATCTGGCCCCCAAATCCCATTTAGGAATATTGTTGGGAAGAAGTTATACGGAAGAGCTGAAGTTCATGAAGCACAACGTTGTGCCTTCACTGTAATGACCCTATGAGTTGGTTGTGAGTATTTTGATTTTATACCTGAACTGTGGGTCAGAAAAGTTAAGTAGCTTTCCCAAGATCATACAGCCAATAAGCAGAAGCAACAAATAGAACTTAACTTGCTTTGGACTTCTGCATATGCGCTTTAAAAAAGGTAAACAACTGGCTTTCTTAACTACGTTAAAAAAATGTCTATTAAATTATAAAGTATACTACATGCTCTTTTCCATATGTTCCATAGTACGAAACAGTATAAAGGATACAAAGATCTCCACTACCCAGGTTTCCTGATAGCACTGCCATTAAGGTCCTTATGTAACTTTTTAGAAATTTTCATTAAAAATATTTGATGAGTATATTTGTAAAATAAATTCCTGAAGTCAGTTTCTTTAGCTTCCAGATGTGCTGATTTAAGTTTTCTAACTAGCTCTAAGGTCATTTCATAATTCTAAGAACTTGTGGTTATAGTCACTGGCTCCACGTACAACAGTAGAGAAAAACAGCAATTTTCTCCCTTATTTACAGGCTGGGAAAATACTCTGGGTCCCCCATTCTTGTTCCAGATTACAAATCCTCAAATCTTACCTATTTTTAATCATTACCTACTTACTTAGAGGTCTTTGATAACTTAGATAAACCACCATGGCTTCTGATACATACATATTATGATTGTAAAGTGCAACATTGTTGTTATAATCAAACACTGAATTTGGGTGGAAAAAATACCATTGATCTGAATCTCCAAAATAGGCCTGAATAACCTCCCAAATGTTGACACAAGCAGTTGTGCCCATAAAATGCACCAAGGAATGCTCATTTGGATCATGAATTTATTGGTTTCTTTAAAAAAAATTTTTTTATTAATGTTTATTTATTTTTGAGAGAGAGAGAGAGAGCGTGAGCAGTGGAGGAAGAGAGAGAGAGAGGGGGACACAGAATCTAAAGCAGGCTTCAGGCTCTGAGCTGTTAGCGCAGAGCCCGACGCAGGGCTCAAACTTATGAACCATGAGACCATGACCTGAGCCGAAGTCGGATGCTTAACTGATTGAGCCACCCATGTACCCCTGAATTTATCGGTTTCTTAAATGCCTCGTTCTATCTCAGATCTGTGCATACTAATATTGTCTGGTGATTTGCATTTAAGATCTGATGAGGTAGCCTACGGATTAGAGGCCTGAATCATTAGCTACAAGTAGTATATGTGTAAGCAGGCACCTCATTGTTCAGGGAAAAATCTGTCACACAGGACTTTACGTATATAGAATATCTCTGGAAAGATACACCAAGAAACTGGCCATGTTTGTTTCTGAGGTAAGAAACTGAGGAAATGGGGATGGGGTGAGAGAGTGACATTCTTTAATGTATATACTTTCTTATACTACATGATTTTAGTTTTTTCAACTACCCATGTATTACCTCAATAAATACAAAACAAATACAGGGATTTGTAACCCACAGTCCACAGCCTGTTTTCTATGGCCTTCAAGTTAAGAAAGGTACATACAAACTTCAATTTAAAAATAGGTATGTATGATTTTAAAGGTTTAATAATAGCAAGGAAGAATGTGTGATAGGGACCATATGGGCCCCCAATAAAGTAATTAATATATGGTTGTCTGCAGAAAGTTTGCTGAGCCTTGATCTAGAGAAATGTCATACAATTCTCAAGATGTACATTTTTAAAATACCACATATTTACCTGAGTGAACATTTCTTTGAAGGGATTCTTGACTGAAAAAAAATCCAAGTCAATATCTAAAACAAATGCATCCCCTTTCTTCAAAATTTCCAGAATTTCCCCAGTGCTGACTGTAGTCGGGCATTCTTGGCTTTCAGAAAAGCACGGACATGACTGATCTAGGCAGGTTTGGCCCCTCTTCTGTGTCACTGTGTCCTTTTCCAGTCCTTCTGAATAAGAGTCACAGTTAGTACAGGCAGTGTTTTCCTCATCTTCCAGTGCTAGCTTTGGCTTCTTAGCAGAAGACACTGCATCATTTTCTTCTTGTTTGTTACAGAGTTTGTAAGGTTTTATCATAATCACATCCAATTGCAAAGGTTTTTGGTTCTCTAGCTGGTCTTCAGTTACATAAAGACCATCACTTAGAAAGTAATGATCTGTACTTGTAACCCTGGATTAGAGGAAAAAACTATTTTAAAGTCAAATGGACAAATCAGCTGTCATTTCATATAGTATTTCCAAAGCACTCAGAAACATAACAAAGAACATATTTAACAAAAACTGAGAGCTATCTCTCCTTTTCTAATTCCTGTTCCTCTGCAGAAATAGCATTCGCCAAATTTTTAGGTGGGCACACAACTGCCCAAAGTAAAGACTGTTAAAGATTTCATAATTTACCTTGCAGCTAGGTGTGGCCATTTGACTGGCCTAAGGCTATGAATGGAAGAGAAGTGTATAAAACTTTGCTCTCCTCTCCTCACTGACTGGCATATGAACATGGAAGTGGCAAGCCCACCTTGAACTTCGAGGACAAAGGCAATACTCTACAGATGAAGCAAAAAGATAAAAGGAACTAGAGTTCCTGAACCACTGAACTGCCACATAGGCTCTGGACTGCGTGTGGTAAACTCTAACTTGAGAAAGAAAGAAATGATCTTTAAGCTACTGTGTGTTTTTTTTTTTAATTTAAAAAAAATTTATTTTTGAGAGAGAGAGAAAGAGCCTGAGCGAAGACAGGGCAGAGAGAGAGAGAGAGAGAGAGAGAGAGAGAGAGAGAGAAACAGAATTTGAAGCAGGCTCCAGGCTTTGAGCTGTCAGTACAGAGTCCCGATGCGGGGCTTGAACTCATGAACTGCGAGATCATGACCTGTGCTGAAGTCGTACGCTTAACCGACTGAGCCACCTAGGGGCCCCTTTAAGCTAGTGTTTTGGATCTCATACCAGCTGAAACTTTACCCAAAAAAGCACTTAAGAGAAAAATTGCATCTGGAAAGAATTTCTCTTAACAGAAGCTCCCTCTGATGTGTTTCAAAGCTTTGTCAAATTTTATATAGTCACAATATTTTAATATGAAAAGCAACTTAAAAATCTTATACATACGCAGAATGCATTTTACAAGTTACAGATTTCTAATTTTAGACATACTCAGTAAGTTCTTAGCTTTTCAACTATTTTATGCTTTAGCAAGTACTTTGAAAAGCATAACTAAATGTTTCTTCTGGAGGCAGGCTCTATCCAACTAAAATAAAAGTTAGTATTTATTTTCTACTCCCCTTCCTCCAGCTATACAGCCTTACACTTAAAAAGGTGTTAATTTTCCAAAATAAGATTAATGACATAATAAAGCTAATATCCAGGCTTATTATAAATTGTGCCATCCTAAGAAGGACAAAGGCTGTATCATCCAAACTAAATTTGTATTCTTCTTTAATAAAGGAGCCTTCACTTTGTTCATGTCTATATAAACATACATCTTTGACTACATACCTAGATGTTTCTCTTCTGTAAATTATTACTTGCAGGATTAAATAACACCACCAGATAATCAATTCCTAATATTGTTATTTTACATGGGAGTTTGAAATGTCTGTTTCAGATTACTCAAAGTTATTTGATTTTGCAGAAACCTGTTACAGGTCAAATTAGGCCTACTCACTGAAGTACTAGATAAAAGCACTATCATTCTTTCACATAAACCAATATTATATATAGTATTTATTCCATGTGGAGCCTCTTTATTTATTATATCCTCAATAAATATAACTTTCATGTATACACAACAAAGTTATTTGTGCAATTGATAAGAACATACAACAAAAGTTAACTATATCATTAAGGACAAATCAGAAATTAAAGAAATCATTTTTAATGAGAAACACTGTATTTCATTTTCAATATACTATCATTTTATCCCACTGTCATTTGCCTTCCAGATAGTTATGGTTTTACTGCTTAAAACATTGATCTCTTCACAAGAGAATGTAGAAAGTCAAGAACATGTTGATATTTATGAAGATAATTACAGCATTGCAATATACATAAAACATTGGTTAAACAGCTTGTACAACAAATATAGTTGTACATGTAACTCGAATCAAAGAATGCTGTAATTTAATTTAGATTAATTATCTAAAGCTAGTCATAATACTAAAATTAAAACTCTAAATCCACTTTTTAGCTATTGGATTTACCAAAAAAAACCCCAAAATGAGATAATTTTACTTTTCCACTGCTAATTGTTAAATTCAGCAGACAAGTTATATTGTAAGGAAACAGCAAAATGTATCATTAAATATATAAATTTATAAGGTACTTCAATGATTTAATGAAATTAGTCATCAATGGAGCCAGAATTCCAGAAGATGGAGATCGTATTATTCAAAACCAACTTGACTAGCAACAAAATATAAATAATGTGTAAAGAAGGTCCAGAGACTTGAAAACTTGTTTACTGGTGTTTTAAGAACTCTTTAAGTAGTTGAGGCCTTAATCTGACCCTATCTGTATGTAGTGAACTTACAAATTATTATGGGGATTCAAAGTAAGATAAAAGAATTCATTCTCTTCCATACTTATAAGTATGACAAGATTACCTGATTGTTGTGGTAGAAGTGTCTCTGCCTACTAAAAAGTGATGTTTGCCCTCTCTGATTTGCTGAGCCCATGTGGGATGAAGCCACAGAACGTGAGAAAAATGACCAGCATAAACTGCAGGCATAATCCAATTCTCAATACTTAATTCTCTGGAAAAGAAATAGAAAGCATGAAAACTACTAGCAAGTGTTTTTTTCCAAATGTAATTTCACCCAGAACAAGATTTTAACAATTTTCCTAATGACATCAAGGGATTATTTCCCTTTTTCATTGTACTGACATTTGCACTAACGGTACAAAGCAATGGTGGTCCTGAGATTAATCAAGGCAACATCATCAATTCCACTAGTAGTCACTGTATTTTTCACTACCAAGTACCACTGACTCCTTCCAAAGCCAGTTTCATGTAAAAAATAAATAAAAAGCCAGTTTACTAAACCTTGATCCTGAGTATACATTTTAAATATTATTGTGCAGCAAAATGAGAAATGCACAGAAAGTACTTCTGCTACATACTTTGAGGTACTGTGGTTGTTTCAAGGAAAAGCGCTTGTGACTGAATTGAAAACTGAACACCATTTTTCCTGAAAGAAAGATTGATCAACATACAATGGTTATTCAGACTTGAATTGTTGGATTCTACCTTTCAACTGAGCTTTAAGAACCACTACTTGTCAAGTTTTGGTATGGTACTGAATATTTATAATTATCTGAAAAAGCTATGAAAATACTCTTCCTAAATTTTCTTCATATATTTTTACCAAAACAACACATGGCAACAGATTGAATGCAGAAGGAGATATGAGAACTAGCTGTTTCCAATAAAGGCAAATATTAGAGATGTGCAAAAAATTTAAATATTGTTACTCTTCTTCCCAGATACTTTGCTTTAGAAAATATATTTTTCATAAAAATATCATATTTATGCTAACACATGCAGGTCTATTAATTTTAAGTGAATTATTATTTTAAACATTTCTCAGTTTTAATTTCAAATATGGTAAATGTCAATAGATTTAACCCACACTTAGAAGAAAGCTCAGTAATTTTTAGGAGTATACAGGAATATGGAGACTAAAAAGTTTAAGAATTATTATTCTACAACTAACTGTACAGTGTGCATACTTATTTCATAATTCTTTTCAATTTCTAAAATATGAAACCTCTAAATATTAAAAGAGAGTAACAACAATGGTAGAGCTACCACATTTCTTTAGAAATTAGTGATGTAAAATGGGATTCTGGAAAAAGTCAACTAAAAGAAATGTAGAAAGTTACAATTAATTCATGTAAACATCTATCTTTAATTTAATATTATAAAGAAAAATTACTGCTATGTAACTTTTTATATGGTATGAGTAGGATACATTGTAACAAAATGCGTAAACAGTGGCAGAATTTCAGAGAACTTTATTACTGAAGAAAGGCTTATAAGTCAATGTTTATAGATAGATTAGGTATGATCCTTCCTGGGGAATGTGGTACAAATTGGGAGGCTGCAAGTACTAAATACTGGAAGGAAGGATATACAAATTAAAGTTGTTTTGCCTATGCAATTATTGAACAACGTGTTTTAAGACACATTTTCTTGTGCCTTAGTATGCAGACTTTTTAAGGGGAGAGGTAGGGAGAACTGGCTCAGATAACATCTAAAGTCTCTTCTACTTCTAACACTGGCTAGGACACCTGTTTTTTTTTTTTTATCAGATTTTATTTTATTTATTTTTTTAATGTGTATTTATTTTGAGAGAGAGACTGAGCATGAGCGGAGGAGAGACAGAGACACATAGAACCCAAAGTAGGTTCTAGGCTCTGAGCTATTAGTACAGAGAGCAATGTGTGGCTTGAACCTACAAACCGAGAGCTCATGACCTGTGTCAAAATGGGATGCTAATGGACACCGACACCCAGGCGCCCCTAGGCCGCCTGTTTTTGTGAATAAGGGTTTATTGGAACATAACATAACATAACATAGCCACACTCATTTGTTACATAGTGTCCATGGTTGCTTTCATACTACCGTGCAGAGAGAAGTAGTTGAAACAGATCATATGGCTAACAAGCTGAAAATATTTACTATCTGGCTCATTAAGAAAAAGTCAACATTTGCTGTAAATAAAATAAAAAAACGCAAACAAAACAAAAACAAAACACATGAGCTCAGCACAGCCTATATCCCTTAGTTGTTTCTGCAAACTGTATTTCGAGCACATAAAAGATCACTAACAGGGGTGCCTGGCTGGCTGTTGGTGGAGCAGGCAACTCTTGATCTCAAGCTCTTCAGTTCAAGCCCCACATTAGGGGCAGAGTTTACTTTAAAAAAAAAAAAATCATTAACAAAAACCACATATTACCCGAAAAGTGTTTCCTTGTCAAACACAGTGTCAGCAGGCATATTCACAGGAATAAGGAGGTCTGGATGTGAATCAAAATGCACAAAACTTATATTACTGGCAGGAAGATGCTTTGAGCCAATGGCCCGGTATATGTAGGGCAGGACCTGTAAAAACAAATGCACACATTCAGGACTGGCACTGAAATCATGAGCATACACTCAGCTGCAGACTGAAAAACAAGGCTAGCCAGAACTGCACATAATTCGATGCACACCAAATTGTTAAAAAGTAGGCAAACATACAATTTGTTCATCATAGGCGGGTTTAGATGACGTTCTCAAAGCTTAATTTCTTTTCCTCCGAAGTTCCAGGTTGCACCTCCGAAGGCCTTACTAGGCATCGCTTGTGCCATCTTGCCCCAACACAAGCTCAAAAGAGAACGTGGGTAAACAGATTGGCTCTCGGGGAAAAAACTGGTAATTAGTACACATTCTGACATTCAGGGTGTGCCCCAGCTACGCTGGGTCTCCTGGTCCTTCCCACACCTTCGGGTGATGGAGCTCGACTAGGTGGTCTGTCAGGCTCCTGTCCCCTTACAATCTCTGTGGTTCTAGATTTAATACTAAATTGGAAAGCACCGCTGTTAACCCAGGCTTTTCTCAGGTCCGTACACACGATCTCCAGGTCCTGGGAAAACCCAACTTCCTTCCTGTCCTCTCAACTTTCTCCATCTACAAATCCGGAACCCACACCCTCCCGCTTTCACATCCAGACACTACCCGCCCCGCGCCGGGTCTATTAATGAAAAAAAAAAAAAATAGAAAATACCTTCAGGGTTTACAAACGCAGGGCTCTGTTAGAGGATTTATAAGGAATCTTTTTAATGTTTATTTGTGTGTGTGTGTGTGAGAGAGAGAGAGAGAGAGAGAGAGAGAGAGAGAGAGAGAGAAGAGAGAGAGAACGCAAGCGGGGGAGGGGCAGAGAAAGCGAGACCCAGAATCCGAAGGAGGCTCCAGGCTCCGCGCTGCCAACACAGAGTCCCAGGTGGGCTTGAACCGCAAGATCCGGACCTGAGCTGAAGTCGGATGGTTAACCGACTGCCCCCCTCCCCCGCCCGCCGCACCCCTGTATGAAAGGATTTATGTACACACTAAGCACACAATACCAGCGGCCCTAAGGTTGCTAAGATGATTGTCCCATTTCACAGATGACAGCCCACACTCTTTGCAAAAAAACCTTCCCACCTACGCGGCAGGGCTGTGTGGGAGACACCAGGGAGAGCTGGAAGCCTGCGTTAACAAGCAGGTTAAGGACACGGGACTCTGCAGTCAGAATGCGGAGGTTCGAAGTCCGACGCCACCAGTTGTTGGTTGTGGGATTCTGGGCAAACCGCGAGGGTTAAATGAGTTGCCCGACGCAACCATAGTAAGCAAACCATAAACATCAGCGCATATTCCTCCCAGGTAGTCGTTTTGGTGTTTTTCCCCACAGCAATGGAAATCGCGCGGGTAAACAAATTCTGATGAACTCTGGCCTTCGATGCTCAGGCTCTGTCGCCTCCAGGGCCCTCACGCGATTCTACCTCAGGACCCAGCATTCGCCGGCTCACCTCCTGGTGATCCTCCACGACCCACACTGGGAGTTTGGAGTAGCGCCGGAGGCGAGCGCGCTCTCCCACACAGTCTGCGCTCATGGTTCTCTCGCCCAGCAGCGTCCCAGCGGAGCCGCAGAGGCGAGCCCAGGACTCCGGAAAGCCGGGGCTGCTGCCTCACAGGCCCTCCCGGGTGGAAACCCGCGCTCACCCGGTTGTGGTTCCTCATTGGAAGATGTAGAGGAAAGGGGGCGGGCTCTGGGAGGCCCTACGAAGGCGATTGGCTGAAGTGTCCATCGCTCCCGTTGACGCACCAATCACTGAGCATAAGGCGCTGTGGCCAGCCCACAAGCTTTCTCTGTAGCGGTCCAGCTTTCTCCGGTTTGCTTTTTAATTTCCTCGGTTTCCTGTTCCGGAGGTGCAGGAGGCGCTACAGTCCTGGCGGCTGTAGAATAATCCTGGCTTTGCTTTGACGGCAACCTCGCGGCCCGGGAGTCTTTTGTAAGGTAAAAGGGGAAACTTGCGGGTGTTGGAAGACAGAGTGTTTCCGAGTGTCCGGGTTTAAACGGGGCTGGAGTCCGGTGCTGGGGCGAGAGGCGCCTTTGAGTTACGGTCGGGCAGCCCCTCTTCAGATCTGCAGCGAAGGGCAAAAAAGCGACCCTAGGCCTGAATCCCGCAAACAAATAGAAATGAAAAAATGAGACAATTTCATTCATTTGTGGAACGTAGGCGGTGGTCCAGGCCTGGGGCCGCCTGGGTCTCGGAGTGCAGCGAGACCGTGAGCCCAGCGCTTGCCTCGTGGGGCTCACAGTCTGGCGGGAGATGCAAACAGGGAAAGCCGCAACTACAGATCAGGTGGATGAAGGTGACTGGCCTGCAGGTGCAAGTGGGGGGAAAGGAGTTCTTAATAACGTAGTTGCACGCTTTGCAACTCTTTCAGCATTGGCTGATGTTCCTGGACGTGTTAACTGTACAAAACAGTTCCCTCAGTTTCTCTGCTTCCCAACAGCAGCCTAGGAGTAGACATGCGCAGAAAATACTTACTTTTCCAGTTCCAGTGAGTTCCTTGAACTTTTGAATTAAAATTTGCATCCGTAACATAGCCTGTCTGTGCCTTTAATATGTCATTTTCATAATCAGTGTTTTGAGATATGCGCTGTCTAGAAACATCCAGGAGGATCTAATCCTGAAAGTTCAACTATTACACACTGTACAAGAGTGTTTGTGTTCCTGTTTCCCACCTCTAGGTCGAGTACAAGAAGCATTCCCCTAGACGCTGTGTTGAACTCTTTTATCTTGTTTATTGCCTTATTTAAAAAAAAATGTATTTGTAAGGGGATTCAGAGGTTGAGTCTGCAGGCTGTTTGTCTTACTCACTTTGAGTCCAGGGGGCCTGTGACATGTATAGGCTCATTGAATGTTGCATGAATCCGTGAACAGGTCCACTCTTTGTCTGGTTTTGATAATGCAAATCTGCCTTGGATATACTTGAAAGGGAAATGTACGGTAGCAACATAGAAACGTATGCCATTGGTGAGATAGTAAACATTTATTGACCATCTACTGTGTGCAGGATGTTCTGCCAGGAGGAGCTGTGAAGGTTACAGAAATGACTGTGGACCAACCCATGTCCTCAAGGAGCTAATAGCCTAGTGGAGAAGTTAGAAATGTGCACACATGACTGTAATATGAGGCAGTCTCTGGTAAGTGCTATAAAAGGACTAAGTACAGACTAAGCAATGGAAGTTTAGAGGGAATGAGATTATTTTCTAAAGGAAACTAGGAAAGCCTTCACAGAAGAGGTGGCATTTGTAGGTAGATGAAAATTCAGTGGGCAGATTAATGGAGTAGGGGATTTTAGAAGAGTAGGAGCAAAGAACAAGCTGGGTGATAGCACTTGGCATGTTAAGCACTTGGGGAAATCTGGGATGATGAGCACTTCACGGGTAAGGTAATGGAGGGCAAGCCTGGAAGAAGTTAGGTCCAGGTTGTAAAGGGCCTAAGTGCCAAACTTGGAGTTTGAATTAGATTCCGTTGGCCATGAACCATAAGTAGCCTGTGGTGGCAAGGTCAACTGTGTAGGTCCTAGGTTTATCGTGAAGGTCTTAGACTGAACAATCAGATGTTATTTGGTGCCTACTAGTTATTAAGCACAGTGATAGGTATGGCTGGATAATCTGGAATTATTTTCGTGAGCCTTTTGAAAATCTACCTTAAGCCTATTGGTAAAACTTTTTAGTTAGACATTAGGAATATGCTTCTACATTAAAGATTTTTGCACTCAATATTCATTTGAGTTTTTAAAACATTTTGCTGAAGCTTAAGTATTTGGAAAGTCATTCGCATTCACAGTTCTTCAGTGGAAAAAGCTGAGAATGAAATCAAGGGTAACTGTTGTGTTTACAAGGTTATAGTTATGTTTGACTTTGATTGCTAGTCTCACTGTGATAAGGATGTCAAAAGTTACATGAAAACTTTAATTCAGGGGAACATACTCTTAATTTTGTTAGAATGCTATGTGCATTAGGGAATGCAAAATCAATGTTAAGATAGTTGTGGACATTAACAGTTTGGGAAACATTTTTATGTCTGTTTTACTCTTTCTGTTCTCTAGAGTTTATATTCTCTGTGGAAGATGTGACGTATCCAGACAGTACGTCATGATGCAAGGCAATACATGGTGAGTGGTGTGACGGTCATGGCAGGGGTTTTGGAAGAACAGAGAAGAGAAACGCTGCCCCGAGAGAGTGGGAAGGATTTAGATATGTGGGGAGAGGAGGAAATGTGTTCATGTGGGTCATGTACGTGGTTAGGAACCCAGACCGGAGCCCTGCCCTGATGGAGCTTATAGTTTGAGGTGCAGGCAAACACGAAAGGTGGAATTAGTTGTGAATTGTAATTAAAGGATCTGCCAAGAAGAAGCACCGAGTGTGAGAGCAGGGAACCTGACAAAGGCCTGGTAGGTGGTAATAGTGATTGTAGAAAGGCCAGCAATGGCGTTATTAGTGTAGCCAGGGGAGAAACAATGGTGTGAAGTTGGTGAACTCAGGAAGTATTTATGAAGCAGAAATGATGGGAATTTAAAATAAATTTTTGGCCGAAGGGGATAAGAGAGGAAAAGTTGTCAGATAATTTCCTGGTGTATGACTTGAAGACCAATACATGTTATTATCTATTGAGATAGGAAACACTAAAAGAGGAGCCGGTGGTACTGTCTTGGAGGGGAAGGTCACTAATTCCTTTTAGGACATGTTATGTTGAATTTGCAGAGTCTCTGCTGAGTGTGGAGGAAGGTGAAGACAGGAAGATACTGGTGCAGGTGCAGAAAGTGTGGGGTGTGTGTGCAGATGACACAACAAGGTTCAGACTTTTGGGGAGCCTGAGCAAAGACATAATAGCAAATGCTTAAACAATGGTATGCTGAGTTGATCATTCTTGAGGAACAGTTTTGGGGAGTGACGGAGTCCAGGGACTGAGACAGGGGAAGAGGAGTGTATTGGTCTTGAGGCCTCTGAGGTATTACAGAGAACTCAGCATTAGATGGGTGGAACATTCTGTGGCTGAAGGGGTCTGTCAGTTGCTCTTGAAGATGGTCAGGCATTTGTGAAACCCGGTTTATGGTGAGTTTTGGTTCTTCTTCCCTTTTCTCTTTTTCTTTCTTCCCACAAAGTCATAGAATGTCATTCCACCCAGGACGAGGGTGTCCCCGAGGGCGAGGAGGACATGGAGCCAGACCCTCAGCCCCAGCCTTTAGGCCCCAAAATCTGAGACTGCTACACCCTCAGCAGCCTCCTGTGCAATATCAATATGAACCTCCAAGTGCCCCTTCCACTACGTTCTCGAACTCTCCAGCCCCTAGTTTTCTGCCTCCACGACCAGACTTTGTGCCCTTCCCTCCACCCATGCCTCCATCAGCCCAAGGCCCTCTTCCCCCCTGCCCTATACGGCCCCCCTTCCCCAACCACCAGATGAGGCCCCCTTTCCCAGTGCCTCCCTGTTTTCCTCCTATGCCGCCTCCGATGCCCTGTCCTAATAACCCCCCAGTCCCAGGAGCACCTCCTGGACAAGGCACTTTCCCTTTCATGATGCCCCCTCCTTCCATGCCCCATCCCCCACCACCTCCGGTCATGCCACAGCAGGTCAATTATCAGTATCCTCCAGGATACTCACACCATAATTTTCCACCTCCCAATTTTAATAGCTTCCAGAACAACCCCAGTTCTTTCCCACCCAGTGCTAATAATAGCAGTAGTCCTCATTTTAGGCACCTCCCTCCATACCCACTCCCAAAAGCTCCCAGTGAGCGAAGGTCCCCAGAAAGGCTCAAGCACTACGAGGATCACAGGCACCGGGATCACAGTCACGGGCGAGGTGAGCGGCATCGGTCCCTGGATCGGAGGGAACGAGGCCGAAGTCCTGACAGGAGAAGACAAGAAAGCCGCTACAGATCAGATTACGACCGGGGGAGGACGCCGTCCCGTCACCGGAGCTATGAGCGGAGCAGGTAAAGCACGTGTGTGTTTTTAACGAGCTGCAGAGGTCCAGACACGGGCCATTTGGGTTTCTCAGCAAACCAGACCAAAAAGGTCCAACAGCGCGTTTTGACTTATAAAGGGAAGAATGCATGCTTTGGGCTGTTTTAAAGAGGGAGAGACAACTGACAAATGATGTCAGAAAAAGCCACTTTTGAAAAGCATTTCAAAATTGTCAATGTAGATTCATTTCAATGAGTGTAAGCTGACTACTCGGCATAATACAGCTGACATTTTAATGGTGATCTAATGAAAGTTCATGTATTATCTTTTCGTGTGTTTTTTGCATTATCATATTTACTTTTGTTTAGTATAATTACCATATCAGCTTACAGCACCTGAGTTTTCTTGGAATTGATCTGTGTATGTTATCAATTAGGAATCAAACTAGTTAAGCAGAACTTGCTTTCTGGTTTTTAGGGTAAGTGGGAGTTTATTGTACGTAATTGCCTCTTGCTTTGTTTCCTCCTTGTAAAGTGCGATGACATTGGTTACACCTCGGAGTTTTCAAAATAGCTTTTAACCTGTTTTGTTGCATTGAAATGTATTCATACTGAAGAAAGTTATATTTTAAAAATACTGTTTCATTCCAGATCACATTTTTTTTTCAAATGACCAAATATGTACATATATAAGGAAGTAAGGTTTCCAGCAGATACTTCTTTTTTGTTTAAAAAAATTTTTTTAATGTTTGTTTATTTTTGAGAGACAGAGGCAGAGCATGAGCAGCAGAGGGGGAGAGAGAGAGGGAGACACAGAACTCCTAGCAGGCTCCAGACTCTGTGCTGTCAGCACAGAGCCCGACATGGGGCTCGAACCCATGAACTGTGAGATCATGACCTGAGCTGAAGTCAGACGTTTAACTGACTGAGCCACCCAGGCGCCCCTCCAGCAGGCATTTCTAAACTGTGATTTGTAGATGGGCTTGTAGAAATGCTCTGAAATTAATATGCAGAATTTCATGTGTATGCATGTTTTTCTGTAAGTAAATTGGTAGCTTACAGCAGACTCTCAAGAGGTGGTGTGAGTCTATTTCTCCAAAAGTCTAAGAACCATTGGTGTAGATGGGAAAATAAAAATACGTAGATAACAATCGTAACAAATAATTTGTACCTTCAGCAAACTCTGTGTATCGTTGAAGTTTTCCAGAGGCCGAGCTAGTAGTGGTGCTTCTCTTTCTGTCCCTTGTGGTGTGTTTATCTTCATTGTCCTGTGGAAGTTCTGTGCGAAAAATGTTCGAGCTCCCCAAGCCCTCTGTGTGGGTCTGTAGAGAGCTGGCGTTCGCTCCTGTGGCATCATTTCGCTTCTCGGTTTCCATGTTCTCGTGGCTGTTGGTTTGATTCTGACTGAACATTTTGCCAGTAAGTGCTGGTGGGCATTCTCAGTCCTGAAGGGAGTGACAGATGCTTGGAAGGTTGGAAGGAAAATGTGTTGTTTTCTCTCCCCGACGCCCAGTGGAGTGTTTCCTGCAGGGATGACTGATTTCTGGTGGGCCAGAGCTGACTGAGAGTTGGTAGACTTTAAAAAATATTTTCAGCATGAATTATGTCTCTTGTCAATTTTGTCTGTAATTATTCTGTGATGGACTAATTGGCAGAGGCTATGATTGTTTATTTTATAATTTTGTTGTGAAAATCTGATCTGAAAAGTGTTAATCATTTTCCTTAAAGTGACTGTTAATAATCGTTTTTCTGGGGACACACTTTGTTGCAAACTTTAGCATTCCAGAAGGCACTTTTTTCCGTGTTGGGGTGCTGAAATTAGAGGAGTTTTTAGGGTTCTGCTGTAAAACTCTGTAAAATTCTTCCATAAAAAAATTCTTGCATCAGGTTTTAATTTGGAGCTATGTATTTGTTTAAAGAAACTCATGTCCTGTCAACTGAGGATCTCTGTCAGTACGTAAAGTTAACTGCTGAGAATTACCACCAGTCTTCATTATCCTAAACCATAACTCCTTTATTATGAAGCACCTATTTAGGCAGCTCATTTCTCTAAATGGCCTTTATATTTATGTCAGAGTTATTTTGTAATGTCTTGGGGGGTGTTTGTCCTGGAGCTGCCTTAGTGTCATGGCCACATTATAATCAGCTCCCTTTGAGGTCTTAGGTAGAGTGCCAGTCACCTGTCTTATATGGAATGTTTTTGTGAAATAAAAATGGGGCGTGCGAAGTCCCAGTATAACTTCTAGAAGTATATTGGAGAAAAATAAACTGTCACAAATTTGTGCATTAAATTGTGTCAAGATTATGCAAATACTATAGTCTGTTCTCTAGCTACCTGTTCCCTTGCTTCTTAGGATAAGTCAGGCTATCCTTTTTCAGATTCCATCTTCTTTTTCGTCTCCAAAATGTGGTTGAATAGTAATTACAAGATTGTTTTAGGACAAACTATTTCTAGAGGAAGTTTGTGAAGAAGTGGATGTATGTATTTGTTATCATGAAAGAATAAGGTTTCTCTGGGGAATGGGCAAAGAAACAGCCACAGAGGCAATGCACTGAGCACACTGCTTTGCAGTATTGTAGGACCGGTGTAGTGGCTTCCTATAACTGTGGTGTTAACACAAAATAATCCCCATGGCTGTCCTGTGAGTGCAGTGTGTGGCCATTGGAGAGCTAGTATTATGCACTTCATATGTCTCTGTGCCTGCAGCCAAAGAAGAGTCTTTGGAAGAGTAACCCAAACATTGTTTTTCTTGCTTTAAATGGGTTCATTATATAGCGTTACTAATGTGGTTTATATCCATATTGGCCTTTTCAGTTCACACCAACTCAGAGGTAGCAATCAGCATCAAAAGTGTCATTCTCAAATGCAAAATTCTATTGCCTGGATGTTAAAATACAAACAAAAATTTATTTGGAAATTATTATTGGCAATTATTCTTCTCAGCTGCCGTGCCAGTACACATTACATCATATCTGTCGTGTGGTGCCACTCACCGGTTGGGATTTTACTGCTTAAAAGTAAACTGTAATTTTATTTATTTATTTTTTAAGTGACCTCTGCATGCAATGTGGGGCTTAAACTTACAACCCCGAGATCAAGAGTTGTATGCTGTACCCACTGAGCCTGCCTGGTGCCCCAGTAAACTGTAATTTTAGAAGTGTATGAGGTAAAGAATGTAGAATCCCAAGCTCTGGCTGCTTTATTTTAGATAGCTGGTGTCTCCCTGAGGCTTAGGTTTATGTTAAAAGTTTTATTCAAAGGAATCTTTCTTGAGGAGGGGGTGACCTTTAAGTGAAAAAACATTTTCTGCTTTAATATCTAAACAGTTACACTTCTCAATCAGTTTTGTAAGTTGTGACTTTCAGTATATTTACATTTCTTCTATTTGGCTATAGGTTGGGGGATATTTTTTATTTCAGACATTTTTATAGTCTTCTCGCTGGACTCAGACTAATACAACATTTTTTTTTTCCATGCTCGGATGGGGTGGTTATTTCCTTTAGATTTAGTTCTGTTTCACACACACTAGAGTCCCAATTTTGTTCAAGATCTTCATTGTACTTATTAAACAGACTCAGACATTATTATTGTTATTACTAAATTCCCATTTTACATTGAAAGTATTAAAATCTCTTATTCTGTTTTACATTGTGTAAACTCGGTGTCTCCATTTAGAGTTGTTTCCAGATCAAAACAGTATTTAAAGGTAAAGTGACTTACAGTCTCATGGCAGTTAATGATATCTAGAACTATAACTTAGGCCTTTTTTTAAAAATGTTTTTATTTTTGAGAGAGAGAGAGAGAGAGAGAGAGAATGTGCACGCGTTGGGGAGGGACAGAGAGAGAAGGAAACAGAGGATCGATCTAAAGAGGGATCTGCGCTGACAACAGAGATCCTAATATGGGGCTTCAACTCACAAACCATAAGATCATGACCTGAGCCAAAGTCAGATGCTTAACCTACTGAGCCACTCAGGCTCCCTAAGAGTTTAGAACCTTAGCTTAATTTTTACTATAAAAGCTTTAATTTACATTTATTTGATGGATGAAATTTAGAGTTTTCTAGCAATCACTAGGTAGTAGAGTCCTTTAAAGTTTTCCCTGTAGGTTAAATAACCAAGGATTGGCCGGTTGGAAGGTCTGGAGAGAAGATTATGATAAATCCCTTTGTTGGTTAGCATCAAGTATGACTTCTTTCTTCAAAGAAAACAACACAAAATGTTCAAGTTAGTTAACTTCTGTAAAGTGAAAACCTCCTTTATCCTTTAATAAATGATGAATAAAAATCTCCCATAGAGAATAGTGCCAGAAATATTCTTAGGTGAAGTCCATTTATTTAGAAGATGAATTAATTCAGTGAAAAGAGATGGTGTTTTTGAGTCTTTCTGTTGAAAACAGCTCTGTGTATTAATTCCTTTAAGAGAGCGGGAACGGGAGAGACACAGGCACCGGGACAGCCGAAGATCACCATCTCTGGAAAGGTCCTACAAAAAAGAGTATAAGAGATCTGGAAGGTAAGCAAGGAGTTGACACTGAAAGAAGTCATAGGATTCTCTCCTTGAATTTAGGTTTTGTGCTTATGCAAGTATCACCAAGTCTTCAAAATAGCCTAAGAATCCAAAATGCCCTATGAAAAGCTAAAACAGCCAGTAACTTAAAAACCTTTACTTTCAAGATAGATTGATGATGCACAAGGAAAATTTTGATAAATTTCCAAAAATTAGAAATTATAGAGGCCACTTTTTCTGACCTCAATTGCTATTAAACTGTATATATGTTAGTAATTCAAGACTTTTTAAAGGTTTTTTTTTTTTTTTGAGAGAGAGGGAGAGTATGAGTGGGGGAGGGGCAGAGAGGGAGAGAGAATCCCAAGCAGGCTCTGTGCTGTCAGCGCAGAGCCTGACACAGGGCTTGAACCTATGAACCCCCATGAGATCATGACCTGAGCAGAAATCAAGAGTTGAATGCTCAGCCAACTGAGTCACCCAGGCACTCCAATAATTCAAGGCTTTAAAAAAAAAAACTTTGGAAATTCATACTTATGCTCTCAAATTTACTTGTTTCAGAAAAAAAGAGTATAACTGAAGTCATATTTTATTTAGAAGAATGACATTGACATTGTTGTAAACTAAAGCTTACAGGGTGTAACCAGTTCTATATCAAGAGGTAAAATTCATGGTCCTATGTAACAGTAATTAAAAACAGCACTCTGGAATCTGACAGGTTTGGGGTCAGTTATTCTCTCAACTTTGATATTGGGCAGAGTTATCTAACCTTTTTAAGCCTCAATGTCTTTGTCTAAAATAAAGACCAGTTTTACTTTCCTTTTTGCGCGGTAAGGAGTCATTGAGAGAATACATGTAAAAACACATAAAACTGGGTCCAAAGTTAGTGCCAAATGAATGGTAGCTATATAAATATAGTTATATCTTTAGATAAGATTATATTAACATATAAATATGCATATATAATTATTGTCTGGTCACTTGGCTCTACAAATTGGTAGGGTATAAGAAAAGCAGAAAAACATTAAAGATAAAAGAAATTAATAAAATAGCAGAAAGAACTATAGCAATATAACAATATTTGAAAGTAAATGCAAGACTTCTTTGAAAGGTCATATAATTTAAAAAATGGCAAATCTAGAAAAGAAAAACCTGCATTCCATTAGGTATAAGAAAGAATGTGTCATAAGAATGAAGGGGATTTAAAAAATATAATATGTTGGTGTAAGTACACATACTGTATTTACCAAATTTAAAAACTTGGATGTGATGGAATGATTTCTGTGAAAACAGAAATTACAAACTTCACACAAGAAGCAAAGTTTTAATAGGCCAATAGCTATGGAAAAAATGGAAAAAGTTGGATTTGTACCACTTCCAAAAATGTTTTAAATTGTTCTAGAACACTGATGAAGATGGAATATGGATATGAAACTTTTCAGTAGTGTGTTAAAATAACAGAGTTTATTCCAAGATTGCATGGATAAATAGGTTAGTATTAGGACATCTGTATCTAATTATTTGTGTCAAAATCTGTAGATTTATCTCTGTACCTATTAGATACTTAAAATAGAATCAGCATCCTTTTATTTATTTTTGAGAGAGAGAGCATGAGCGGGAGAGGGGCAGAAGTACAGAGAGAGAGAGAGAGAATGAGAGAGGGAGACACAGAATCCGAAGCAGGATCCCGGCTCTGAGCTGTCAGCACAGAGCCCGACGCAGGGCTCGAACCCACAAACCTCGAGTTCATGACCTGAACTGAAGTCGGACGCTTATCCAACTGAGCTACCCAGGCACCCCCAAGCATCCTTTTATAAGTAGAAACTTTATTTCCCATTTGACTACCACATTTTCTCCCAATAATAGATTTTGGTGGCTATGCTTATGGAATAGATTAAAACTGCCATGACCTGAAGAGGGAGGATTTATTTGTGTCCTCTTCCTATATGAAATGGCTGAACAGAAAATTGGAAAAAAATAAAATAGAAACTTTGGTAAACTAGGTATATAAGTAGATTTTTTTTAACATGGTAGAGAATATTATGATGAACATGATTGATACCGTTTCAGAAGAGTCTAAATATTTAGTGTTGAAATCTTGCAGGCCTTTCCATACAAGTTAGAAAAAGGATTGAGGCTCCATTGCCTGTCACTGTCACCTAACATTGTGTAATTGAATCCAGAAGTGAACGAAAAACAGTGCTTTCTCGTGTGTGCCTGGTGTTGTACTGGTGTGAGTGAAACAGTCATTCACAAGAGTCCCCACTTTATAGGAATGAGAAAGTTAAGTACTATGAGAAATGCTTTGATAGAGCAATTACATGTTGCGCTGGGAACACAACAGCAGAAACTCAATCTTGGGGAGTCAGAGATATTAACATCTACCATTTTTATAGCTGATATTTGAAGTGTGTGTAGGGATGTATTAGGGAAGGGGATGGTGGAGGGAGAGAAAAGAGCATGTGTGAAAGTTGTAGTGTGGAGGAGTGGATCTCAGAGGGTCAAGCCTGGAGCTTGGGAAATCAGTTTAGACAGCTTTTGTAGTGATCCATACAAGAAGTGATTGTGCCTAGACTAGCTCAGTGACAGTGGTAATGAGGAACGGTAGAGATAAGGAGAGGTATTTGTGAGATTGAGTCAGTAGGATAACTGATGGTGTGGGAAGAGGAGTCAGCACCTGAAATCTGGTGGCCCCCAATGAGGTTGGGGGGCGCTAAGAAAAATGCAAGGTGAGTACAGTTTGGGCATGTGGAATTTGAGAATCTGTGAGAACCAAGTGACATTGTGTGGTAGTTAATTGGGTACACAGGTGTAAAGGCCAGAAAAGAGATCCCACCTGGAAATACTAAATGCCATGGATTAGATGAGATTAACTAGAGTTTGCTCAGTGAGAAAGGGCCTGAGGAGGAGAGAAGGGTGGGAAAAAAAAAGCCAGACACCGTGTTGGTAGATATTACTGAGGACCCATTTCAGGTTGGTGAATTTTACTGTAGAGTGCTGGAAAAAACATCTTCAATCTAGTGGCTTCTTCTCCAATGCCCAGCAGCTTATGGGGAAGGCAGAAACTTGGATTCTGTGAGTTCCAACTAATGCAGTGGATGAGAAAATTAAAATCATAGATGTACATACTGTAAAGGAAGAAAAGTTATCATAGCCTATAGTATAGCTTATTGTTAAGAAACAGTTTGAAGTTTGGATTTTGAAGTTTGGAGTGCCTGAGACACCTAAAAAAGATGTTTTGCCCCAGTTTTGAAATGACCCTCTCAAAATGTTGAAAAAAAAAAAAAGAATGTTAATTGATACTCACAACAGGCAACCCTGACCATCCATCATTCAAGACACCTGCCTTAGAGAAATGGCGTGAGGATGTTTTTGCCCGTGTTTCTTGACAATAATAGTAAACATTTCATGGGCTTTTAGTATAGGTCAAAGTGTCTGTGTCAAACAACTATATTAGCATTGAACTATCACTTTAATAGCTTTGGATTATTGGGTAAGTGATGCAGTTTTTAATTCTGTTTCCTCTGTAGGAGATGTTCATATCTGCCTCATAGGATTCTTCTAAGAATTAAATGTGAGTGTCAGTAAAATGCTTAGCAGAGCGTCAGGCTTGCAGTAAGCGCTAAAATAAACATACAAACAAACCAAGCCATACCAGTGGGAGCTAAGAGTTGCCATTATTAGCTAATGGTATTAGCAGGAAAATTCAAGAGGATTAGCTAAGAAACAATGAGAATAAATCACTGAAGTTGACAGTTGTAAAAAAAAAAAACAAACCACAAAATTAATATCCTTCCTAATACCAGAAACACCTCCTAAGAAAATGTAATGGGGAAAAACTATGGATTCACTACAGAAATTTTAATGAAAATAAAATATCTTAATAAACTTAAAAAATATAGATCAATGTGAAGAAAACTATCAATGTAGCTGATGATAAGATGATGTAAATGAATGGAGGGCATGCTATATTCCCATAGTGGAAGTAGAAGATAGTGTGGTAAAAATACCAGTTTTCTTCAAAATAATGTACAATATAATGTAACATTAGTTGAATTAAGGGTTTTAAAACTTTATAATGATTTAAAATAGAAATGAGAATAATGAAAAATAATAATGCAGGGAGACTTGAGTGAAATTAAAATGTTTTATACCCATAATAATAAAAACGCTTTGATATGGGTATAAAATATTTCAAATATTCAGCAACATTCCAGTATATATAAAAATTTACATCTGTCATAAAATTATTTCATACAGAGGAGAAACTGATGTGGGGACAATTGACAAGACATACGGAGGAAAAAAACAAGTTAGATTTATGCCTTATATCTTAGAGAGGTGAACTAAAAAAATTTAATGTTAAAAAGTAACTGAAGAAAATGGAAAATATTTATTTAACTTTGGGAGGGGAAAGGATTCCAAGCATAACACTAAAGCAGGCAGCATAAACAAAAAAGATCTCTAGATTTGGCCATGTAAGTTATATGTAGCAATAGACAGAATTAAAAAGAAAACAGAAAACTGAAAAAGGTTACATTACATTTGACAGAGGGGCAGTTATCTTTTTTTTTTTTTTTATGTTCTTCTATTTTTGAGAGAGAGCGCACGTGAGCACCTGCAGGGGAGGGGCAGAGAGAGAGAGAGAGAGAGAGACTGGGGATCTGAAGCAGGCTCTGTGCTGACAGTAGTGAGCCCGATACGGGGCTCGAACTTCTGAACCGTGAGACCATGACCTGAGCCAAAGTTGGACATTCAACTGACTGAGCTACCCAGGCATCCCAGAAGGGCAGTTATCTTAAAAAAAAAAAACTTTTTCAATACATGAAAAAGACTATATTCCTAACTTTAACAATACTGGCACAGCATATGACTGGGATGTTCATAAACGAAGTGAACATGAAACGTTATTTCAGTAGTGATAAAAAAAATTGCAAGTTAAATAAGACATTTCTTTCATCAGAATGGCAGAGATTAAAAACAGTCATGTTGACAGGATGTGTGGAAATGGGAACTCGCGTATGGTTTTGATTGTAGTCTAAACCAGTACTACCTATCTGTAGAGAAGCCTTAAAAAAAGTACACATTCTGTGTGTGAAATAATTTGACAGGTGTGCAAAGAACCCAAGTGTGTTCACAGTGGCATTGTTTATGATGGCAGAAAAAAAAAAGGTAACCTTAATGACTGTGATCAGATTTGTTAGATTATGGCATACATGTATAAATGAATAACACGTGCCTATTAAAAGTCGTTCAGGAATGGATGCTTATTGAAAGGTATTCCTGATTTTCTTTTGAAATAAGCAGGTTATAGATTTCTTTTGTTGTTAAAATGTGTATATTTTTATGTATATATAGTCATATCTATATGTTTTAACACATTTGTGAAATACAGCAGTTATTTCTTAGCGGTTTTATGGATGATTTTATTTCTGTTAATGCTTTATTAGTTTTCTGCAGTGGGTGTATTTGCATTTTACTTTACAGTAACTTCTGGTAACAAAATGATTGTAATATTTAGAAGTATATCAATAAGTAATCTAAATATATAAACTTTCTAATTACCCACCCTTCTCCCCCCCCTCCGATGTATACACACTTACATACTCACACTTTCCCTGTCATAAAGTTAGAAGTTAGTGGTAGAGTTGATGAGAATAGTTAATTTGTGACTTTGATCCAGATGAAAGCTTTCTTGGGTAATAGTGACTTTGTTAGTGTAGCTGCAGAGGGTGCCACCATAACACCAATATAACTGTTACTCTCCTTGGCTAGATTCTCAGGGTGTATATAGTTGCTTTTAAATTTTTGGATCTCAAGTTAAAATCTATCCTTCAGGTTTGTCCCTCTAAGCATATCCATAGGATGGACCTTTGCACATATCAAGCCCTAGAAATTCAAGGAAATCAGGTTGTTTTTATCCCTTTTCAGTGAGTTAATATCAGTATTTGCAGGGATCAGAATTAGAGTGATGTTTCACTAAGTAGAAACCCAAGTATGAGCTTTCAGAGAGATGGTTCCGGATGATATAACTGATTCTCTCTTAGATTATGGTCCTCTGGCTAAATTTATGGCCAAGTTGAAACTGTGTTTTATGAAGCGTTTTTTTTCCCCCTTGCCAAAGCAAGCTGTGGAGGATTCAAAACTAGTATTCTCATTTCTGAGATTGTCCGTATGTGGAGGTTTTCAAATATTTCCGAAATATCTTTCTCTTCTAGGAGTTATGGTTTGCCGGTTGTCCCTGAACCTGCTGGATGCACACCAGAATTACCTGGGGAGATTATTAAAAATACAGATTCTTGGGCCCCACCCCCGGAGACTGTGAATCAGTAAGTAGATCTGGGGTAGGGCCTGGGAATTTGTATTTTTAAACAGCTAACTTCAGGTGATTCTGATGCCACCAGACTAGTGTTTGGGAATCACTGGTTTAACAAAAGTAAATATGGTGATTTGGTATGGCATTTTAATTTTAGGTTAAAACTGAATTGAACAGGTGAAATAAAGTAGTTTTACAACATAAGAACATTTTAAATAATTAGCCTCCTTTGCCTCCTTTTAAAGTCGCTCCCCAAGTAGGGAGAAAAAGAGAGCTCGTTGGGAGGAAGAAAAAGACAGATGGAGTGACAGCCAGAGCTCTGGCAAAGAGAAGAATTATACCTCAATCAAGGAAAAAGAGCCGGAGGAGACACTGCCTGACAAAAATGAGGAGGAGGAAGAAGAACTTCTTAAGCCTGTGTGGATTCGATGCACCCACTCAGAAAACTACTACTCGAGTGACCCCATGGATCAGGTGGTAGGTCTGAGAAACTATAGACCAGGGTTTCTCAACTTTGGCACCTTCGGCATTGGGAGTTGGGTAATTCTTTGTGGTGGGTGCCACCCTGGACATTGTTAGATGTTGAGCAGCATCTCTGGGTTCTGTGTACAGGATGCCAGTAGTACCCCTCCCCAGTTGTGATCCCAAGGCTGTCTTCAAACATTGCCAAATGCCCTCCACCCCTCACCCCAGTGGAGAACCACTGCTGTAGACCAAAGCCATCGTCCACAACCCAAGGCAAGAGTGCAGTAGATTAAAGTATCTCGTCGTTCTGCATTTTTATAACACTGATAACACTGTCTTGATAATGGTGGTTTTCTAAGCTCTCACACATAACTGCTTTCTGCAGTTTGTGGTTGTGTGTTTGTGTGTATATTTTCCCACCAAAATGGGAAATAAAGAAGACTGAGTTTGTGTCTTACAAGTCTGACCTTGACCAGAGATAACCACAGGATGCTTCCCATGTGTATTGGCTGGTTTTGTGGAATGGCAGGGATTGTCACCCTTCATGGACTCTGTGTACATGTTGCCCAAGGGGAGGTTCCTGGGCTCCGCAGCCCATGTGGAGTCATTGCTGCATTAGATTCCACGACTTCCTCTTTCGTGTGCTCGTTTCTTTTTCCTTTTTTATCTTTTATCTCCGTTTTATTTTTGGTCACTCTATTTTTAGTCTCTCTCTTTCTCCTGGTAGGTGTTAGGACTCCATCCCATTAATTTAGGCCTATTCGCCACAGGGTAGACACAGAGTAATGCTCATTGATTAGATGGATGAGTGAAGGAATGATCGTCTATGGGTCTGAGATGTGAGAGGTTGGAGATGCTAGATTTAGTGCATGGGGTTAGATAAAAGAGCATTCTGTTTGGAATTTTGTGGAAATAGCTTCTACTTGGCTTGGGCTCTTATCTATAGAGAACTTAAAAGTAGACTCTCTTGTCTTTGGAAAAAAGAAGTTGAGAAATCTCATGGTGCTGTGATATTTTACTTGATAAATTAGAGCAGGGTTTTAAGTCATGGTTCATGTGATACAGGAAAGGGAAAGCTCATGTGCTGAGCCTTTTATGGTGCAACTTGTGCTTCTCATCTTACTTAATACTTAAAGCAGTCCTGGAAAGAAGGTATCTGTCGGTTAAGCATGTGGTTGTAAATAATAATACTTGACTAATTGTGACTTAAATTGTGAGCCAGGTTTGTTTTTCTTGACAAGTTGTCTGGAAGGAAGTGGTGGCTGGGGTCCATTTAGTGGTTCAGTGATGGCCAGGGCTCTAAGTTGCTATCTGCTGCTTTTGGAACATCCATCCTGGGTTTCAGGGTGACTGCAGGCGTCATGTCCTTACACGCTTTTGTCCAGACACAGGATGCAAGGGTGGTGTTGGGTGGGGACCCAGAGCGCCCATGGATCTTTCCTTCTATCCCTTCCCCAGAACTTCATCGTTTGTCTTTCCCAGGGCTTCCTTTTTCATCGCTGCCATAACGAATTTCCACAGACTTCATGGCTTACCACAGCACACATTTGTTATCTCACAGCTCTGTAGGTCAAAAGTCAAACTTAGGTGTTGCTGGCTGAATCAAAGTGGCAGCAAGGCTGGGTTCCTTTCTGGAGAGAATCTGTTTTCTTGGCTCATTCAGGTTATAGTCAGAGTTCAGCTCCTTGTGGCTATAGGATGGAGGTCCTTGCATCCTTGCTGGCTGGCTGATGAGGGCTGTTTTCAGCATCCTGAAAACATCCTGTTTTCATGTGCATCCCTTGGCTCCCAAGTCCCTTTCTTCATTTTCAAAACCAGTAGTGCAGGTCGCGTGTCTCTTGTGCTTTGAATATCTCCTGCCTTTTCTTCCCTTGCACCTCTGATTCTATTGGGAAAGGTTCTCTGCTTTTAAGGGCTCATACTAGATTGGGCCCCCCCAGATAATCCAGGATAATATCTTCTCAAATTCTGTAACCTTAATCAGATCTGTGAAGTTTTTTCTGCCACATAAGGTAACATATTCCGCTCCCAAAGACAGGGACATCTTTGAGGGTCAGAGGGGGCCTCTGGCTGAGCCCACTTGTTCTGACACCAGGAATTCTCTACCCCAAATCTGAAGGGAATCATGGTTCTTTTAGCAAAGAAGAAAGGGAGCATGGATGCCATGGATGTTATTCTTAAAATAAAATAGCAAACTTGAAGACACTGAGGTTCAAAGAGTTTAAACAGGCAGTTTTTTTCCCTTATATTTTTATGAGTATATTAAAATTGGTGTAGAAGGAAGGCTAATAAACTATAAGCCCAGCATTTATTTGCCTTTGTGTTTTGCCGTCTGGTGCACAGAGGTGGCAAGAATATCAGCTGTCCTAGCAATGCCAGTGTCAGTAATGAGGTGGGGCTTTAAAAAAGCAATCACCCACCCTCTTTTGGGATAACTGCAGATTTTATGATTTGCTTCAGTTTGCTTTTCCTGTCTGATAGGTCTGGTCTTTACATTTTGGAAATTACTAAGTCGAAGAATATGGACATTTAAAGTGATTTCAGCCTGTGAAGAGAGAGTGGGGCCAAGTGGAGAGTTTCCTCTAGGAATGCACTGTAGAATCCTGTGTTTGTGGAGTGTGTGGGTGTATGGCTGTGCGTGCATGAGCGTGTGTCTGTGTTCCTGTGTTTTATAGGGTGTATTTGTGGGGGGCAGGGGATATATAAGATGGGTTTTTTTTAAAGAAAATTCTTTATTTGAGTATAATTGACAATGTTAACATTAGTTTCAGGTGTACTGCGTAGTGATTTAGCATCTTAGTATGTTCTACTGTGCTCACAAGTGTCGTTACCATCTGTAACCATGCGGTGCCAGTGTCACCATCGCAGTATCATTGACTGTATTTCCCATGCTGTGCCTTTTACTCCTATGACTTCTTCATTCCATAAGGATATTTATTTTTGATAATTGGGTTGATGTGCAAGATAGACTATCAGTGATTTTTAGTAGTGGGGAAACGTATGTTCCCTAGGAGACATGAATTCTTGGGTGGGTGGGGGTCATGATATATTTTGTCATATCAAAAGGGCATAGATGAGTAGTTTTTATATTTCTTCTGAATGTTGGCAAGTACATTTTCCTGAGGATTTGTTAGCCATAAATGTTGTGTGTGATTCAGAACACCCTTGCCAGCATTGGCCATTTGTTTTTAAATGTTTGTTAAATTGAAGGAAATGGTGTCTTGCTGTTACAAGTCCTTGATTATTTGTGAGGTCGTAGGTGTCTTTGGTATGGCTATTACTAATGTAGTTCCTAATATTGATCCTTTGTTTTTCAAAGGGAGATTCTACTGTGGTTGGAACAAGTAGGCTCCGTGACTTATACGACAAATTTGAGGAAGAGCTGGGGAGCAGGCAAGAAAAGGCCAAAGCCGCTAGACCTCCGTGGGAGCCTCCCAAGACAAAGCTAGATGAAGATTTGGGTGAGTTAGAAGTTGCGAGACCAAGACCCTGTCCTCTTGTTATTGCTTAAACCTCAGCTTTGGGGATGAGAGAGTTCTTGAGAGTCATACATTGAAATTTCCTCTTTTTCATTTTATTTTCCTTAACTATGGTAGCAAAGTGTGTAACAGTGGAACTTCCTCTATTTTGATCTTCTATTTCCTCAGTTACATTCAGCAGGATACATAAGCGATCTCATTTGTAAGGCATGCTAACAATTGTGTTCCTTGTAGGATTGTCCAGTCTTAGAATCAGAAAGAACCATAGTCCAGCCTCCCGACCAGAAGCGGAAGCCTGTTCCCTGTCGCCCATGCCTCTAATGGGCAGGCATTCGCTTGTGGCTCTGTCCACTGCCAGGGAGCTCCTGCTTTGATGAGGAGACACCAGCTGTAGGCCGGCTCTGATTGAAGGTTTCTCTAATTCACACGGATAGTTTCCATAACTTTCTTATGTAGTGATCTACTTTTTCATGTGTATTCTGAGGTTCCAAGTAGCTGCTGAGATCTTTGAGGACAGAAACTGCTTTCACCACTTTGCAGCCTTTGCCCCTAACAGAAAGCCATTCATACATGAGGCATTCCCTGTGCCTTTTCCATGTTCTCTGGCTCTCATCTGGCCACCTTCATTATGTCTCCCAGCTGAGAGGCAGTGTCCATGGTGAGTAAAAGCACCAACTGAGCCAGCTGGCCTCAGATCAAATCCCTGCTCCACCACTTGATATATGACCTTGGGCAAGTGATTTAATCTCTCCATGCCTTACTTTTCACATCTGTAAAAGAAGGATGATAATAGCATCTATCTCATGCAGTTCTCAAGAATCCAAGCATGTAGGGGTTGGGATTGATGACTGTGATGTACTATGTTAATCTCTTGTAGAAGTAATATAAGTTCTAGGTCTGTGTTTTCATAAATATATTTTTTTAAGTTTACTTATTTATTTTGAGAGAGAGTGTGTGAGTAGGGGAGGTACAGAGAGAGAGAGAGAGAGAGAGAGAGAAGAAGAGAGTGAGACTCCCAAGCAGACTCTGCACCGTCAGCTCAGAGCCCAATGTGGGGCTCAATCTCACGAACTATGACATCATGACCTGAGCCGATATCAGAGTCACTGACTAAGCCACCCAGGCACCCCTAGGTCTGTTTTTTTTTTAAATTATGGTAAAATCCACATAACACTAAATGTACCATTTAACCATTTTGTAAGTATACAGTTCAGTAGTATTGAGACTGTTTGCATTGTGTGCTGTCTCCAGAACCCATTTTGCTCAGCTGAAGCTCTGTACCCATAACTCCCCAATCCCTCCTCCCACTAGCCTCTGGCAACTACCATGCTACTTTCTATTTCTATGAATAAGACTACCCTAGGTACCTCATAGAAGTAGACTTGCATAGTATTTGTCTTTTTGTGACTGGCTTATATCACTTAGCATAATTCTCAGTCTGTTTTTATCCAGTCACTTCCAAGGACTAAAATCTTTATTGCTACTATGGAGAGAAAATAATTTAAAATCTTCAGTCTGGTATTCAGAACCTTCAGGCTGGCATTCATGACTCTTGAACTCCTTACCTCCTGGTATTTTTCTGTGGGGCCTTTGCTCCAGTGCCCATGCTCTTCCCTCCATGCTTTTGCCTGAGTTCCCCCTTTGCATTCCTTTCCTCTTACCTGCTCATCAGCCGAACTCCGCCCCATCAGTGTGCCTGGGTCACGTGCACCCCGGAAGCACCCCTTCCAGGAAATCTCAGTGACCTGCTGGGTCAGGATAGACTCGCCCTTTTCTGAATTACTGCACCTATTTATTTATTCATTTATTTATTTATTTATTTTCTACTACGCCTTTTTAACTGTGAGATTCTGTACTGCTGCTGTGGTTTGCATTTTCCCTGGCATTGTTCATTAGGTCTTTCTCTAAAACCTTTGTTTTCATTGCTTCCTTAACTAGATTGTGACTTAGCGGTATGGGCTGCGTTATTTTCCTTGTATTGCGTAGCAGAGTGCTTGGTGTGGAATAGGCACCCAAACATTTGCTGAAAGAATGAACAATTGCAAATTTCTTCATCTTCTCTGTTTTCCCCCTGCTCTCTATTAGAGAGTTCCAGTGAATCTGAATGTGAGTCTGATGAGGACAGCACTTGTTCTAGCAGCTCAGACTCTGAAGTTTTTGATGTCATTGCGGAAATCAAGCGTAAAAAGGCCCATCCTGACCGACTTCATGATGAACTTTGGTACAATGATCCAGGCCAGGTGCGCATGTTTTTGTGCTGTGTTCTTGCTACAGAGGTTGCAAACCCACATATCACATTTATGACTCCAGGCTCAGAAGATGCATGTTGGCTGTTATGAAAACTGAATTTTACTCTCAGGGTCGTGTGTCATCCCTCAGAGCTTACTCCTTTTCAGCTTCAGAGTTCAGCACCAAAGCGTAAGCACCAGAGCAACTGTCTCTTGAATCATGTTTGACGATGTTTGTAAATTCCATGTTAGGGAGCAGGATAATGGTGCTGCCTCATTAAAGTTGCAGTAAACAGAAAGAGACAAATGGTAGGCTGAGGGAGAGTGCACTTGTAGGTCTTTTTAAAAGCAATTCATCTGGAAGGTATCTTGCAGCAATATAGTAAACAATAAGTCCTGTAAGACTACCCATTTCTTAGCTGGTAATAGTCACAATTCCTTATAAGTTCTTTTCCTTGTTAACCACTTTAGAGCTAATAATGTCATAGCTGGACATAATCATTTTTATTATTACTTACTGTTTTATTATGAAGTAATACTTAATACCAAATAGTATCTTTATAAAAGATTTTATATTACAAATATACCATATCTGCAAAAGTAGTGTCTTTAATGCATATATTATTAAGTTTAATAAAAACGTACACCTATAAAAAGATAATTTAAAATTTGTAATTTGTGAATAAAGTACCTTTCTGTATTAATGCTTTTCTGGTTCTTGTTAGATGACCGCTATCTAAATGTTTTTTTTCTTGATACAATTAATATAGTTGGAGTACCTGAACAGAAATGTATTTTGTGGTGCTTTTTGCTCTCTTGGAATTGAGCAGAAATGTTTAAAAATTGGGAATGCATTTTGAAACTTACTTTCGTTTATTAACCATGTATATGATCTCTGTGAACAGCTTAACTGAGTTATAATTCACATACCATCCAGGTTACACACCTAAAGTGTACACACACTTTCTGTGTGTTCACAAGATTTAACAGCCATCATCACAGTTTAATTCTAGAGCATTTTTGTTTCCCTGAAAAGAAATCCTGTGTTCATTAATTGTCCCTCCCCTTTCTCCATATGTGGTCTTTTTAACACACATAGTTCTAACAGGAAGCCTATCCCTTAGTTTATCTACGTTCTTATTTTTACTAGAGATTTATAGAGGCCTTCAATATAGATAGTCTCACCCTTCGGTTTACTGCTTGGTTTCGTGTCCTCTGTACACTTGAGCCTTGTAAAGTGCCAATCTGCACTGGGGCCAAGACCCTGGTAAAAGGCAGGAATTAGGATGTCTGTCTGCATCCTTGGAAATCAGTGAGAATGAACTGATTTTTCTACTGACCAGCATTAGGAGTGTGTCATGACTTTTGAAGGAATCCAATCGCATCACTGTTTGCCAACTGTTACTCTGAATGATATCTTTTTTTTTTTAATGTTTGTTTATTTTTGAGAGAGAGACAGAGAGTGAGCTGGGGAGGGGCAGAGAGAGAGGGAGACACAAAATCTGAAGCAGGCTCTAGGCTCTGAGCTGTCAGCACAGAGCCTGACGTGGGGCTCGAGCCCACAGACAGTGAGATCATGACCTGAGCCGAAGTCAGAAGATTAACCGACTGAGCCACTGAGGTGCCTCTGAATAATATCTTAATGTGATTTTTTTTTTTTTTTTGGTAGCAATGCTATTCCTCTGCTGTGCTATCTGAAGCATTAGATTTCCCAAAAGGATAAAGTTAGTTTTTCATTTTAATACTTCTTTTCAAAGTTTTATTGAGTCATTGTCATTGGATGTGAGTATATATATATATATACACACGCACACACACACGTAAAACACATATATATTTTTTATAATTAATACCGAGAAAGCGAGAGATGGACTCTCCATTCTCCAAACTAATGCTCTGGTCTCTCTTTTGATTCAGTGTTACCATCCATACTGAATAAACTCATGAAACTGGCTTTTAAAGCCCTTTATGGTTTTGACCTCAGTTCTGCTTCTCTTGTCTTCTTGCTTATGTAAATGATCCATTCTGTTTAGATGGGTCTCATGTCCCTGGATTACATAGGATTTCTTCCTTCCCTTTTTTTCTCATGCTGGTGCCTTGTGTAGAATAGCCATCTTCTGCTGTCCTGTTCTGCCCTTCACATTTCGTCTCTGAAGCCAGTGGTATCTCCACCTGGACTTCTTTCTTTCTTTTTTTTTTTTTTTAATTCAGTAAGTATATCATATATATGTTATTTCTTCTGTATAGAATAAATATTCCTTGAATGCATGAACCCTGAGTTATTTGTCACCCTCCTTCCCCCCACAATGCTTAGCAGTCATCTTCCTACCCAGTAGGCACTCAGGAATTATTCACTCATCTTATCCTGTGGGTGCAGTTCATGGCAGTAAAACGGATTCAGGTGAAAAAACAGATGTTGATTCACCTGATTAGCACTGAGCTAATGCTACTCTGCTTCTGGTAGCATCTTTTTCCCCCTCTGCTTTAGCTACCTTTAGGTTTCTCTTTTGGAAACATCAATCTGGAGGTCACCTTCAAAGCATTCTGTTTGTTCCCTCAAGGTATAAAATATGCTTTTCTTTTGTGAAAGAGTCATTTTTCCTGAAATAAGAAACAGGAGAAACACACTGAAAAGTGGTAAGAGAAGATGGGGGCAAACAGTGCACTGGAATTGATATTTTCTGCTTGGTTGCACAAATAACTTGGGAATCCAGTGTTGTCATACTGTTTCCCTTTATCAGACAATATAGACAGTTTGCAGCTTTATTGGTTTTGGAACATCCGTTTAATCTTCTAACTGTGACAGCCTCTTCAGAGCTTCCGTACTCGTGACATTAAAACCCACACAGTTTCCGAGGCATCATAGTGCATGGTGTGGATTTTCCCCCCAATAAAAAAGAATTACATTCTGTTTCTGACAGATGAATGATGGGCCACTCTGCAAATGCAGCGCAAAAGCGAGACGCACAGGAATTAGGCACAGCATTTATCCTGGAGAAGAGGTAACTGACTTGGGTTATTATATTTGTAAGTGCTGAGAAGCCAGAAGCAGACAGATGCTGTTGCTGTTCTTTTCCCATAAATGAAATAATGCCATCAAAATAGTCTTTTTGTCTTCTCCTAATAGTCTCTGTTACTGATAATTGGAGAAGAAAAGCTCTTGGGTTTTGGGGTGGGAGTGGGGAATGTTATCAAGTAAACTTAAAAAGTTTCGGAAGGTTCATTATTGAAAATAAGCAGGGTGTATTTGAGGGGTTTTCGTTGTTATTATCAATATCTTAAAACTGTGCATATGGTAATTTTTTTCATGTTTTATTATAAATGGTTATGAGTTACCTTGGAAAATGCTCTTACTAAGGTGCTGTAAGGCACCTGTTCTCTTACCTTTCGGGATATAAAGGTCTGCTGTTGTCCCTGTTAGTCTTTGTTAGTCTGTTGTCCTCACTAACTGAGTGGTGCATGGACTGTTTTACCATGTACCCCACCCCTGGTTCACTCCAGATATGTTGAACTGAATGAGTTGAATCCTTTATATCATGGAGCTACATGTAATTGCTCCCTTTCAATTATTTTCCTTCATTTCCTCCCTGCCATCTTATTTTTGTTAATGATTCAGCACATTATATTATATTTAAACATAGTATGTGTAAATCCTTAATTTCTATTTAAAACTTGTTTGAGGCTATAATAATAATTAGAATAAAGACTATGAGACAATGATGGATATTTTTAACTACTTCTTGCTTTTACCTCATTTTACTTTGAGTATTGGCAGGTGTAGCCAGGAGCTTTGGGACAGGAGCTGCACCTTATAAGTGTCCACACCTGTGCCTTAGGTGGGGCTCTCTGAAAGCAGGTGCTGCAGTAGAGTTTGTGTTATGAGATGTTTCTGAGGGTTTAGGCAGGAAGAGAATGGAGGCAGGATTGAGCAAAGGGAGAAGTAGACCAGTGACGGGTCTTATAAAGCCAGGATAATTAGAATTGTCTTACTTACATCAGGCTGGCACAGCCTTCACACCCCCACTGCCCTCTGTCCCCAAAGCAGGCTGCCCCAGGAAGGGCATGATCTTGGTGGAGGGGGCTCTGTAGTAGAGGCAGACCCTGAAGGAGCTGGTAGGTGTAGGCTATGTGCTCTCCTTACAGTGGGGAAGCAGGCCCTTCCTTGAAGGAAGATCTGGGTGGATAGCAGTGCTGGCTGAAGACCTGTGAGGAGGCAAGCCCATGCTCAGAGTACATGTTTAGTCCTGTGAGAGCAAACTTCTGGCCCTTTCAAGATGGATGGGGCCTATGCAGTCAACTGTGTACTAAGTGGTAGGTTGGTCTCTTTAAGGAATGGTGCCATCTGGGGGGCCCATCATTGGTCATTGTGGATGGCCTGTTGGATGCTCGGCGTTGGCAGTCAGCTTAGCCAGCTTAGCCTTGGTAAGTCAGGTCCATGCTGTTGGGCTCATATGAAGCCTTCATCTGTGCTACTGTGGCCACTTCATTCATGTGCCCATACTGTCAACTCTGGGTAGCTGATGACTGAGGCTGGCTGAGTCATGTCAGTGAAGTGGCTTAGTACCTCTTCTGTGGCGTGTGCTCTCTGATGTACACCCGCATATGATACAGGGATTGTCCCACTCACTCTCACTTGTTCACTCACACGTCTACCCCAAGACCTTTTTTTAGTTAAAAAAATTTTTTTAAGTAATCTGTACACCCAGCATGGGGCTCGAACTCACAACCCCGAGATCAAGAGTCCTATGCTGCACTGATTCAGCCAACTAGGCACCTCTACCCCTAGACCTTCTTATCCCTGATCTTCCAGTCTTTTTCCTTCTAGGCCTCTGCCCAGCCGTCATGGCCACTTGCTTCTGCCATGATTCCATCTATATTCTAACCTCAGGCTACTTCTTTTTCCACACAAAGTGGATGACCAGGTACATTGCCTGAAACTCTGCTCACTGGGAAGACTTTCCCTCATCGCTGTTTTTCAGATTCCTTCTGAATGAGGCTGCAGCACAGTCCGACTTTGGCTTGCTCCCCCGTCCCTGATGGGGGGTTTCATCTGCAAATCAAACTTGGGCTTTTCCCTATGCTGTCACCCTTCTGTCCTTAGTCATCGGCTGAGGGAGGGGGGCTGGTGCAGCAGTCATGGGCCGCCTGCTGCTCCTGTGTACGCCTCATTCTGGACGCACAGCCTCCATCTCAGGATGGACTGTTGCTGGTCCCTTCCACACTTCTGCCTGGGTGAGACTGACAGAACCCAGCTTCTGATGGGCCCTTCAGCCACATGTCTCTTTCTGTCCCTTGGCCGTGCCTTCCATATCCACCAGGGCCCAGTAGCACCCTGGGGGTTGTTTTTCAAAGGCATATAATTCTTTACTATAGATGGCATGGCTTTGCTCCAGAACGCCAGATACCAGCATTGTGATTCTCCCGTATGGCCACAGACTCCCCTCAGTCCCCGGTATGGCCACAGTCTCCCCTCTTTTCACACCAACAACATAGGATTTGCTGAGAGTTGTGTCCCCTGCATCAGGGCTGCTTTCACTACAGCTTCGAACTGCTGAAGTCTTTTCTTACTGGAGCCACGCTCAAAGGTGGCAGCTTTTTGTGCCGCTCTGTGAATGGGCTGGAGCAGTATCCCTACATGGGGATTATGCTGCCCCCTGAACCCAGAGAGGCCCGCCTGGTGTTGTGCTTTCTTCTTCATTGTAGGAGGTGAAAGATGCAGTCATTTGTCTTTTACTTTGGACTGATGTCTTGGTACTGAGATCGCTGGCTCTTAAAAATGATGTGGCTGTGGTAGACATTGGAGTCTTTGAAGGGTTTATCTCTCACCCTCCAGAGCATGCCTGCTTTGCCAAGGCTTTTATTTGATAAACATAATGTCACAGATGCAGTGGAACATTACAGTGTTCTGCAGTATGTCCAGAAGGTCGAGAGTTCCTTGGACTGTTGTGACAGTGAGTGGGAGAGTTCATATAGCCTGGCAGCAAAACTGTAAATGTCTTTTCTGTGAACCATTTCTTATCCTCATTCCAATTGGGATGGAAAAGAATACATTTAGCAAATCAGTTCCTATACACTTTGTACCGGAGCTCATATTAATCTGTAGCTCCTGGCGCAGCTGGTGAAGTCAGAGCTACTGCGTGGTTGAGCTTATGGTGGTCTGTAGTCATCCTCCAGGATCCATTTGTTAAACAAAGATATGATAAAGACTGTCACCCCTGAGTCTTTGGATCCTTAAGGATGGCACTAATCTACACCATCCCCCCCCCCGAGCAATACTGTTTTTGATTCCTGTGTTGGGGACGGCGGTAACTTCGGTGACTTCTGCCTGACCTTTCCGATTATGATGGCTCTTACTCCTCTTCATAGAACAAGGACCTACTATGGAGTGGTGCCATCTGCCAGTTTTGTCAATTCCAATGAAACATTCAGGGACAAGGGGAGACACCCACTGGGCAGATCTGTGGACTCAGTGGACCTACTGTAAGCCAGACCTTGACCAAGATTCAATTTGTTACCTTGGCTTTATATCACCCACTCTGATGTGTACTGGGGTGATGTATCCGGTCTCCTCCAAGTATCAGTGTTGATTCAGATGCTGTGTCCAACACTCCTTGAACACTCTGGGCTCCCCTTTCCCCACTGTACATTTATTTGGGTAAATGACCATACACCCTTTGGTGCAAGGACAGGGTTGTCCTCTCCTGTCCAGGTCCTGTAGGGCCCTTCTTCCTGTAGGCCTGGAACTGGGTAAGGGATCATGGCTGTTTATCAGAGCAGCCTACCTTCAGCCTCTTGGTTATTCTTTCTTGATTTCTTCTGTTGGTACAAACTAAGTATTATTTTTGTCAGCTACCCACTTATTTTACCTAAGGAAACTGTGTTCTTTTAATGACTTCCATAACTCTTTGTGAGTCAGTCCCCTTTGGTTGCCACTTTGATTTTGCCAGTTATAATGCTAATTGTGAGACCTGGCTTCTAACAATTAGTCCCATCTTCTTGCCTCCCTTGTTTCAGAGTCCTGTCATCCCCATTGCTGTCAGCAAGCTCTGCTCTGTGACTACCTCTCTTACAGTCAGCCCTGGCCTGCAGAGAAGGCCACCACTGATCTTGCTAGTGAGGCTGGTGCCCTTTCACCAGCACATTCCTTTTGGCCTTGGTAGATGGCCTTTGGCATGTGCTCTGGGCCTTCCCACGGAATATGAGAATCTGGTGTATTTTTCAGTCATAGATATTATATCCATTCCAATGTGCCCACTTCCTTGAGTCTTTGAGCTACTTCCTTCTCTGTCATGGCAATTTTGGCATTTTAACTTCACTCATCGTGGGCCATTACTTTGTCATGCTTTTAGGAGACACCTGAGTAGGGAGTTCCTGACATCTGGGGTCCTTGAATCCTGAATGCTCCCAAGTCAATTAACTCTTTCCTAACTACTTTTATGTTCTGGCCCTGTTGGTCAGCTATTCTCATCTGGTCCTCTGCAGACTCTTGCTGCAGACACATGCTGACTAGTTCTTGTAGCTCCTTTGGAATATAATCTCTCCTCCCACCACCCCCACAGCTGGGTTATGCTGTGAAATGACCCTAATTATAGGTCTCTTGGCCAGGAGGGGAGACTGACTGGGTGCTGGGGCAGGGGGAGGCAGTGTTTGCCTTGTAGGGTCTTCCATTGCCTTTAGACACAGGTGAGTGTTTGCTCTTAATAGACAAGGATGGAGACCCTAAATGTCCATCAGCTGATGAATGGATAAAGAAGATATGGTTTATGTATACAATGGAATACTACTTGGCAATGAGAAAGAATGAAATCCTGCCATTTGCAGCAACGTGGATGGAACTGGAGGGCATAAGTGAAATAAGTCAGTCAGAGAAAGACAGATACCGTATGTTTTCACTCATATGTAGATCTTGAGAAACTTAACAGAAACTTAACCATGGGGGAAGGAAAGGGGGAAAAATAGTTATAAACAGAGAGGGAGGCAAACCGTAAGAGTTTCTTAAATACAGAGAGCAAACTTAGGGTTGATGGCAGGAGGGGAAGAGGGGTAAGTGGGTGATGGGCATTGAGGAGGGCACTTGTTGGGATGAGCACTGGGTGTTATATGGCAACCAATTTAACAATAGATTATATTAAAAAGAAAACAGGGATGGGCCACCTCTGATGAGGCAGAAGATTTCAAGGAGTCTGGGGAGTTAAAACCTGTATGTCCTCATCTCAGGTTTCCAGGTCTCTTCCCTTGGTCAGTACCTTGGTTGGCTGTCAATTGTCGTTAGTGTCCACCCACCTCTGACGCTGGGATTGGTCCTGATGTGCTCGGACTGATCTCTGTAGGTGACAAGAGCTTCTTTGTGTGCCTCCAACAATCCGTCTGGCTTCCAGTTGCCTTTCCTTCTCATCTCCTGTTACATTTCTGTGGAGTAGTAGTTCTCTAAGTATCAGCTTCACCTAGGAACTTGTTAGAAATGCAGGTTCTTAGCCTTTCTCATCTGCTGAATCAGAAACCCTAGGGTGGGGGGCAAGCAGTCTGGGATTTAGCAAGCCTCCCTGGTGATCTCAAGGCACACTAAAGTTTGAGGGACTTGGTAGAGCATCAGTGGTGCTTAGCAATAGCCATCTATCCCATTATCCTTATAGCATGCATTTTCTCATGGTCTTAAGTACCTGGTACACTGCATCTGCTTCTGCTTGCACACACCCTCCCAATTTACCATCTTTGAAAGTTTCAGTTGGCCTGCCATCTGGTGCCAGGGACTCCATCTACCACCTTCATGGGGTCTCCATTGCCAGGGGGTGGTAAGTGATTTGGCTCCAAAATCCCATCTTGTCTCTGGTTTTCTTGGATCATACCTGGAGCTACACACACTGGATTCTGCAGAAGCAGATGCTAAGATGAAGTTTGGGTGCCCAGTGTCTTAGGGATCTTCTCCTGGGAGAGGAAGAGTGTGTGAGCAGGACTGGATGGAGGGATTATTTGGACTATGAGTCAGTCCCAACAAAGCCCCTGCCAGCCTGGTGGTGATCTGAGGAAGGAGAGCAAAAAAAGCATCCATTTATGTTTTCCTTTTCCCATCTTGAGCTCCATGCATATCCTATGCTGCCACCTATCATGTGTTTTTCATTTCTGGCACCTTCTAACTTTACTTGGTATATTGGATCCTTTTACTCTTTTTTTTTCCCCTATCAAAACCTGTTATTTTAAGATGATTTTTCCCATTTTTTTTTAGCATATTGGGAGTTTAGCCAAAGGTCAGTTACTATGTTATTTTACAAATAAGAGGAAGATAGTCATAGCAATTTAGATCTAAAAAGATCTTTATGTTGCCTGAACTCCTTTTATTGCACATGAAGAAATAGGTTAAATACTGGTGACTGGCCAGTCCTTTTTCATCTTGTTAATGGGAAAACACATGCTCTTCTTCCTACCAACCTGTGAAGGAACATGCATAAAACCTCTTTTGTCAGATGCAAATCTAGAAATACAGTCTACTTTTGAATAAAAATGTTTTGCTACTTTACTTTTAAACTCACTTTTGCTTTCCCCCCTCAGGCCATCAAGCCCTGTCGCCCTATGACCAATAATGCTGGCAGGCTTTTCCACTATCGAATTACGGTCTCCCCTCCTACAAACTTTTTGGTAAGTTCCTAACAAAATCAGATTTCATTTATTTTAAAATGTAAATAGGTTGAATGTGTGCAAATAAAATGTGAATAGATTCAGTACTGATTCAGTTTTTAAATTTTCTTTAAACAATATTTTATTTTTTTATAAAATTGGCCTTGATTTATCATAAAGACTTTAATTTTGCTTCCTCTCACTATACTACTTTCTGTACCTTTTTTTCAGTTATGCAATCAGTACCACATAGTAGCTACATTCATAATCGCCGTGACTTTTGGAGCTATTCATTGGAGCTATGGAGTTGGAAGAATGCACAGAACACTTTTACATCTCTTAAAAATGCATGGATAGCTAACATAAGCTAGAAATCAAGAAGATCTATTGTATTTGTGACAGTAGTAATACTACCTAATATTTATCAACTGTGGTCCCAGGAACCACTCTGAGTATTTGACATTTGTTATTTCTCACAACAAACCAATGAAGTAGAATTATTATCGCCACTATACAGATGGGGTGGTAGTCCACGTTTCACAGATGAGGTTAAGTAACTTGCTCAAGATTATTCAGGTAGTAAGACTGGAGTGGGGATACACGGCAGTGTGCATGATGGTCTGCTATTGCACTAGGTTATGTTGTCTTTCACAGTGCTTGGTTTATTAATTCTGCTTCCTTCTCTCCAGAGATTTCAAGTTCAAAATTAGATTATTAGTAATTATGTATTTTAACAATGTCGTCAAGATAATTCATATACCATCAGTTCACCCACTTAAAGTGTATATTTCATGATATAATTCCTTTCCCAGAATTGTGAAACCATCACCAGAGTCTAATTTCAGAACATTTTCATTGTCCTGAAAAGAGACCCTATAATCATTAGTAGTCAGTTCTTTTGTATCCCTTAGCCTTCAACAATTGCTAAGATACTTTGTGTCTATCGTTAGCCTGTTCTAAATATTTCATATGAATGGGATCATAGAAAATGTGATTTAGCTGCTTTCACTCAGCATAATGTTTTTAAGATTCACCTGTGTTGTAACATAAAACTTCATTCTTTATGGCCAAATAATATTCCCTTATGTGAATATACTATATTTATCCATTTATGAGTTGATGAACATTTGGATAGTCTCCACTTTGGTGCTCTTATGAATAATCCTGTTGTAAATTTGTAGAAGTTTCTGTGGGGGTGTATGTTTTCATTTCTCTTGGGTATAAACCTAGGACTAGAGTTGCTGGATCACGTGGTAACTATGTTTAAGGAACTACCAAACTGTTTTCCAAAGTGGCTATACTTTATTATCTTGTCAGAAGTTCTTTCCATTACATTTAATTTAGACCAGCTTTATTTAGAGATATCTGAACAGACGGTTAACAGTAATATAATGTTACTCATGTACAAAACAACTAATGTACATGTGGATATTCTTTAGCATCCTCCTTCCATTCTTCATGTATATATAATGTTTAAAAGAACAATGTTCAATACCTGTGTGAAAAATCATGTCTTTTAAGTTACCATTCTTGATAATTAGTTCCATATTTAGCATCTAGGATTAAAAACGGTGGGTTATGGGGTGCCTGGGTGGCTCAGTAGGTTAAGCATCCGGCTTCGGCTTATGTCATGATCTCATCATTCATGGGTTCAAGCCCCGCAACGGGTTCTGTGCTGACAGCTCGGAGCCTAGAGCCTGCCTCGGTTTCTGTGTCTCCCTCTGTCTGCCCCTCCCCCGCTCACACTGTTTCTCTCTCTCTCTCAAAAATAATAAATGTAAAAAAAAAAGTGGGTTATAAGAATAGCATAAGGAAGAGAATCTCATACGCTTAGATTCACAATTGTATGTTTTAACCACAGATTCAGTTTTCAGATAATTAAGATTTTTGACATTATGCGGGTATTGATGGTGGGGTGGGTTCTCTTTGGAGAGCCTGGGAATGGAGCTGTGAGGGGTTGAGCCTCTGGCACCCTAACGTCTTTCAGAGCCTTTCAGGCGGTTGCTGGTCTTAACTATCGTGATCCTGAGTTTTTTCCACCTTGAGCTTTGAGTTGGCTGTGTTCTTGTTCTTGTTCTTGTTAGGACTCTTGTTAGGTCAGAAATATAATTCAGTAAGAATGGATATGGTAGTATTGTGGGATTAAATAAAACAAGTTCCTAGAAAATGAAGCCATATAGCCTTTTTCCCCTTTATGACACTCATAATAAACATTTTGATGGTCTCAGTATGTAAATATTATTGAAGCCAGAGAATTCCACCAACCAAGAGAATTCCACCTAAAATTAAATTTTTGTATACTGTTCTCCCTGGAGTTTAGAAGAATGTTAATGGAGTCATGGAGTCCATTGTTGATAGCTTTGTATTCTTGTGGACTTCTGCACATGCAAATTATGTTATTTTATTCATGCTTTGTGTTTCTGTTTGCTTTCAGACTGACAGGCCAACTGTTATAGAATATGATGATCATGAGTATATCTTTGAAGGATTTTCTATGTTTGCACATGCCCCCCTGACCAATGTAAGTATGCGCTAATTGGCTGGCTTTCTCCTTTCCTGTACCCTCTTCTTTCCTTTCATTTCTTTCTAAAAGTCAAATTAAATTTCTTTTCTTCTGGCTTCTAAGTAACATTTACTTTGTGTCCCTCTGCGTGAGCTGCAGGAAGTCTGCAGCAGCGTGTGTCAGGTGGGAGTGTGACATCTGTGCTAATGAGTCACAGGTTTGGTCCACATTAAATGGTGTAAGTAAACATGTGTCAGAATAACATTTTGAGAGTGTGAAAGATTGAAAAAGAAGGATAAACTGTGGATTAATGTGTTAAAGTTATTTTGAGTTGGGTGTCCTTCAAAAGAAGGTTGGAAAGTTTTAAGGAGCAGTTATTATTTAGTCTCGGAACAATAGAAAAAGAAATAGTGCTGTGTTCAGGACATCTAGAGCCTGAATTAATTTCATACAGTTTTCTGCTTTCAAATCCCAGGACTATGTCTTCTTTGAGAGATTTGGTCTGACATAGAGATCTGTGATATTTTTATACAGGTATTAAAGCTGCTTTGTTGATAATTGCTTCAAATGGAAGTTCTGTATCTATGAGTCAAAATCTTTCTCTCTCAAAGCTAACAGTCTTGGGAATTGTCTTACTTATTCCATATTCCAGTTGGACGTCGAGTACAGTTTGCTGGCAGCTCAGGAAGGCAATATAGCAGTATACTTTACCCAGTCTAGATGCTGTTATAGAACTTACTAAATTATAGCTGTGATGCATCTACATCAAAATACAATGTTCTTTAAATCCTTTCTGAATTGGTTATAAGAAATTACATCTGCAGTTTAAAAAGTTATTCAAGTGCTTTGCTCAAAATGTGGAATTCTGTTCCATTGGAGAGTAAAGAATAAAATTTTTGCCTAACTTTGTTCCTTTCTGTCATTATTTTTTTCTTTATAAGTAGACACGATTCTATAATAGTGATACTAATTTATTTTTTTATTTGTTTTTTTAATGTTTATTTTTGAGAGAGAGAGAGAGAGTGCGCAAGCAGAGGAGGGACAGAGAGAGAGACACACAGAATCTGAAGCAGGGTCCAGGCTTTGAGCTGTCAGTACATGGCCTGACACAGAGCATGAACTCATAAATCACGAGATCATGACTTGAGCCGAAGTCAGACATTTAACTGACTGAGCCACCCAGGTGCCCTGGTAGTGATACCAATTTAAAGCAGATTGTTTTCTTTCTTTCCTTCTTTTTGACTTTTTTTTGATTTTTTTAAAATGTTTATTTGTATTTGAGAGAGAGAAAGTGCACAAGCAGGGGAAGGGCACAGAGAGAGACAGAGAGAGAATCTGAAGCAGGCTCCAGGCTCTCATCTGTCAGTACAGAGCCTGATGTGGGGGTCGAACTCCCAAGCTATGAGATCATGACCTGAGCTGAAGTTGGAAGTTCAACTGACTGAGCCACCCAGCACCCAGGTGCCCTAAAGCAGATTGTTTTCTTAATGGAATTTTTCTTATTCTACCATTTATTTTATCCTAGAGAATTTTCTTTAGAAGATGGTTATATTCTAAGTGTAAAAATAAAATCATGTGATAATACATATAATATCTACCTCCAATGTGGACCATAATATAGAAAAGGATGTAATGTTGGACCATTCTTTTTCTGAGGTATAATTGACATATACCTTTATATTAATTCCAGGTGCATAGTGTAATGACTCAACATCTATACATATTGTGAAATGATAACTACAGTAAGTTTAGTAACATCCATCACCACACACAGTTACAGAATTTTACATTGAACCATTCTTTAACAGTCTTTATGAAAAGGCACTAATAATTTTGATGGTTTCTTTGCCCCCCCCCTTTTTTTTTTTTTTTAATGTCTCAGTTAGGCACTCCAACCCTATGTTACACCAAACCTCATGGTCTCAAAGTGGGTAAGGCCATTGAAAGTCCTATAGTCCGGTTCCTCCCATGTGATGCATTTCTTTTTTCCCCTCAGTGGGCTTGTAAATATAAATAATTTAGTTACTGTGAAAATATTTAAAATTATCTATCTTATCTCTTATTTCCTTAGAAGAAGTAATATAGATCTTGGAATGCCTGGGTGGTTCAGTCAGTTGAACATCTCTTTGTCTCTCTCAAAATAAATAAATAAAGTTAAAAAAAAAAAGTCGTACAGATCTCATTCTAACTTTTAGGATCACCTTAATCAAAGGAGGAAAACACTGTGGCTCCAGAGAAACCAGGGATTTAAATATTAGTGATTTCCACTTACTGGCTATATGATTTGACATTTCAGTCTTTATAATCCTTGGTTTTCTCATCTGTAAGATAGAAGTATTAGTTGTAGCAGTCTCACCAGCTTTTGAGAAAAATAAATGAGAGGACACATGAAAAGTGTTTGTCATGGTTTTTGGCACATAATACAAGTTGGCATTTCTTATTTTGGGTAGGATGTCAGACAGACCTGGGTTTGTGTCTTTCTTCTAATACTTTTTTTTTAACCAATCCTTAATATTTATGTGACCTTGGATGAGTGAGTCTTTGCGCTTTTTAAAAAGCCTGTCAGCTCAGGGTTTGGCATTGAGAGGCTGCTAGTGCTTAATTAATTGCAGTTGTTACTGTTGTTAGACAATAAAAGATAGGTCTGGAAAAATTCCTGGCTTCAGCATATATTTTATATAAATACTAAAGTTCTTCAAATTTGAGAACTTAACTCTGTAATGAGAAGATAAGCCTCATCATTTATGTTAGAGATGCTGATAAAATAAATCGAGTTTTAAGCTGAATGTTGTACAGTTCATAGGGATTAGATCCATCAAAGGCCTCTTGAATTTGAAATAGCCTCCCAGAAAAAGAATTATTAAATTGCTTTACTGATCTGATTCATTTTCTTGCTAGAAAGAGCAAGCATATCAGCAAGAAGGGCATGCAAATGATGTAACGTTAGAATCTCAACCAATCTAGTTCTGACAAGTTTTCTTAAGATCTTCTTGAATTGAAGTGGATTGAAAGCCTTGTTGACTAAGTATAGAGCATTTGGGAGAATTTTATCCTTTTATGTAGTACATTTGTTATTACTTACAATACCTGATGATATTAAAGATTTTGACAACATAACTAAAGTTATAAAGATATATTTATTAGATGCATCACATCTTATCCTGTCCTCAAAAACACAAGAAAACCCCTCCTTTTAGTTGGCTTTCCATTTCTGGTAATAGCCTTACTTCCCTGGATTTAGCCATCCAGCACCTGGAAGTAGTAGAGTTGGAATGCAGAAGTTTAGGGAGGGTTTTCTTTCTTTTTGGTAGGATGAAATAAGAGTTGGTGTCAGTCAGTATTCAAACATGTTGTAAGAAATGGTAGACATTTATATTATTTGGCCATTGGCCTTGCAATAGAGTGAGCTTGCCATATGTAGAAAAATGACAAGTTCTCTTTGAGTCTTAGAGAGAGATGAAGGTTTGAATAGAAAAGGAGACTTTGCCTTTCCAGATTTGTATATCTCACAAGGGCTCTAGTGGTATGGGCGAGAGCCCAAAAGAAAATAAAGTATAGGGATGCCTGGATGGCTCAGTTCGTTGAGTGTTTGACTTGATTTCGGCTCAAGTCATGATCTCATGGTTTGTGAGATTGAGTCCTATGTCTGGCTCTGCTCTGAGTGTGGAGCCTGTTTGGGATTCTATCCCCCTCCCGCACCCACCCCTTTCCCCAGCTCACACATTTGTGCTTGCTCGCTCTCTCTGTCTCTCTCTCTTTTTCAAATAAAAAAGGAGAAAGAAAGAAAATAAAGTATGTAGAAGAGAAGAACTCAAAGAAGGAATTTCAAGAAGTGATTTTGTTGAAATGATATGGGAAAGGATTGTCTTTGTATAAATCACCCAGCTGAGTTGCTTTTGTGCATGGTAGAAGGAATAAAGTTTACACTTTTGCTCTTTCTCTGACTGCCTCTTGGCTGTTCCCAAGGGCTCTGGTCCTTTTCTCTTCTGGATGCTCTCTCCTGAGTAATGCAGTCTCACCCATGGTTTTTCCTCCATACATCTTCTGATCAAATTGATACTGCTAGCTCTGACATATGCTCCATGCTCACATTTCAGATTGCCTTTTGGACATACCCACCTTGATATCTCCTCAAGTACCTCACCCTCAACCTATGCAAAACTGAACTTGCCATCTTCACATATTGGGTTTGAGGTATTTAGCCAGGGACACCCTAAGAATTTCTTTGTATTAATGCCGTTGTGATTTATCTGGTCATTAGGCCAGAAATCTAGAAGTTATTCTCTCTTTCCTCTTTGACTTTCACATCAGAACGGTCATTGTATATTTCACTAACATCTTCCTTGTTGAAAATTTGCCCTTTTATTTCTAATCTTCTCATTATTTGGCTCCTGGACTATTTTTTTTCATCAGACTCCAGTCCGGTCTTTCAGTCTTTGGCGTGGCTCTACTGTAAACCATTGCCACACTGTTTCCATAGCAGCCTATCCAAAAATGTAAACTATGATAGTCTCTCACTTACAGTACTTGGGTAGCTTCTTGTTGCCATAAGGATAAGCCCTGAATCGGTAATGTGGTTTACAAGGTCTGTAGCACATAGTGTATACTTTTCTGTCTAGGATCTCCTTGCTTCTCTCTTTCCATGTATTTCACTCCTGAACAGCTTAGAGAGTTGGTCTTCTTCTAGCTCCCTTTTCTCTTTCTTGCTAGAAAGTAAACACCTGTTCTTTCCCAACTTAATTTTTCTGTATGACCTGGAAAATTTCTCTCCATCTTTGAAGATTCAACTCATATGTTACCTCCTCTTTGGTTCTTTTGTACTTTATACTTTTTTGTTTGCTTGTTTGTTTTCAGTTGCCCTTAAACATTACATTGTATACATTATATTCTATTTGTACTTGTTTACATGCCTTTTTTCCTCTTCAGATCCTTGCCTTTTAAAAAAGGCTGTGGCTTATTTTAGAGTAACTACAAACCTAGCGTAGTTGTTAGCAAAGAATAGATATTTAAAAATATGAATAGGGGCACCTGGGTGGCTCATTTGGTTAAGCGTCTGACTTCGGCTCACAGTTCACGGTTTATGAGTTTGAGCCCAGTGTTGGGCTCCGTGCTGACAGCTCAGAGCCTGGAGCCTGCTTCGGATTCTGTGTCTCCCTCTCTCTGCCCCTCCTCCACTGTCTGGAGGACATATTCTCTCTCTCTCTCTCTCTCCCCCTCTCAAAAATAAATAAATATTTAAAAATATGAATAATACATTCTTAACTCAAATATTTTTGTATGTTACAGGAATAAAGAGCTTAAAAATAATAATGGCATTAGTATATCTTATTAGAGTTAATTATAAATATCACTCAAATTAGCCACTATCCTTAAAAAAAAAGAGAGAAAGAAAACGCACCAAAGAACTAAACTTCTTGTCTGAGAAAAACATTTCCAGTAGATGGCATTATAATACTATTTTTGTTTTTCTTACCATTCCTTTTGCTGGTAGAATTAAAGTTTGTTTCTGGTTGCTATGGATTCTGAAAAGATTGCATCTACATAAAATCATCTATGGACAGATTGGCCAGAAAAGCCTACTTTACACATCTCTAGGCTTCTGATTCTGAGTCTATTATTTTCCCCAGCTAGTCAGGTAACACACCACAGTGACCTCACATTTTCCCTCTCATTCCTTCCTTCATTGAAAAATATACTTATGGAAAACTTATTATATGTAGGCACAAGGCTAGTGTCTGATGACCAAACAAGATAGATGTGGATTTATTTCACCTGAGCCTGCCTGCCTTCTTTTTCACACCGACCCTAGGACATATAATGAAAGGTGTATACTCTGGTGGCTTAGAGCTGCCTTAGACAAAGTACCTGATGACCCTGCCTTAGTTTCTTCCACTGTACAGTGGGGATAGTAGGTGTGCCTATTTCATAGGTGTATGTGAAGCAGTACAACAGTGCCTGGCTCAATAACTGTTAGCTATTATTATATTTATTACCATGGTTGCTTTTGCTCCAGAGCCACATGGGCAAAGTGAGTTATGTGCACTTTGGTGACAGGAATCTATAACCAATGGGTTGTCATCCTGCTGCCCCTGATGTACCTGAAGAGCTTAAGATTCTGACAGATTTTAAAAACCTGAGTAAAAGAAATATTTAATTATGGTTTTATTAATACTTTAGAGGCAATATATTTGGTTTAAATGGGTTCTTATCGTATTTATGTTGCTGCTAATACAATAACATAATAGTTGATTAAGCACCAACATTATGCATGCTTCCTATAGAGGCCAGGCTCGCTGGGTTCCTGCCATTAAAATCCAGCGGTTGTGGTCAAAGCTCCATGTATGGTACTGTTAGCAGCTTAGGTTAAGGTGAAACTTCCTCATTTGGTTCATGGCCTTCTGGGTCAGATAGCAAATACATGTGTACCATGAACCCATAGGAAGAACTGAACCTATCATTCTTCTTATTGCAGATTCCACTGTGTAAGGTAATTAGATTCAACATAGACTACACAATTCATTTCATTGAGGAGATGATGCCTGAGGTAAGAGAAAAGATTATTTAATAGCTTCGTGTAGTTTGTTTTTTTGTTTGTTTCGCACTTATGTGTTTAAATTAAACTTGGTCAGCTCTGGCCGTTTGCCTTATGCCCTTAAAGTGTGGTGTTCACTGTTGAAAGGGCAGTGAGATGTAGCTCTTAGGAGCGAGGTTAAAATTTGGGTCATTTTTCAACTTCTTTTGACCTATTTTGGAACTTCTTTCTCCTCATGTTGCATCTACTGATTAACTTTACATCTGTTTCCAGTTTGTTTTGGATAGGGGACAGATTTTGGTTACTGGTTGTTATCAGAGAGGAAATTAGAACAGTGAAACCGAATCTGATAGCTGTTGGAATAATCTTATTCATTATCTCCAGTGACAAGATCAGTGCTTGATTCATTTTTCTTCCCATATATTTACATATTTTTCCTAATTGTGTTTCATTGCGGATGCTCAGCAGCTGATTTATCTAAATATATGCAAGAGGTTTAAAATTCCAAAGCAAGATTAATGTGAATCTCAGGATGATTCATTGCGTGATCTTGAATTTAGTGGTGTCAACAAATCACAGTAAGAAATAACAACTAGACAGCAAACAAGCTTGTGCACTTAACATTTGTTGAGTTGGGGTCGATTTCCCAAGCCCGCGGCTCTTCTTGCAAACCTTGTTTAACAGTGCCACTCTGCCACGGGCAGCGGAGCACTGAGGGGGATTGATGAGCGCGGCACACACGCTTAGCTTGTACCTGTTTCCTTCTGAGCGAGTCCTGGGAATTCTACCTGTCTTTCAATAAAAACTAAAGAGAAAGGGCCGCCCCTTCATTCTCCAACTTAAAAGGGGTTTTTGCTTCCTTTTGATTTTTAAGATCATAAGCCTTCATTTGCTGTTGTAAAGGTTGATGACTTGTGGTGTGATCTCATACAGGGTGATTTGTGAACCCTGAGCAAGACAAGTAGGAAGAATTAGGAGACAAGTCTCACTTGTAAATATATTGTCTGTTAAGCTTGTTTATGCGAGAAATTTTGGTACTGTTTTGTACTTTTCCTTAGCCCTTTATTTGCCTTCATTAAGAATTTGAACTTTTTTGGGCACAAAAGACCTCTTTTTATGGTAACTCTGTAATAGTGATTCTGGGTGTTTGAAGGATAAGGGTGAGCAGGGGTAGGGTCGGGGGACCAACCTATTAGAGCCTGTCAGTATGTGTGTGTGTAGCTCAAATTAACAGAAAGACCCCAGGAGATTCTAATTCTGAGATTTATAATTGGGTTAGAAAAATATAACATGAGATTTTAATTTTTAAATGTCACATAATTTTATTTGTATGTTTGGAAGCGCTGAGTTTACATTTTTGTAGGAATCCTAGTGGCATGTTTGCTTACTTCATTTATATCTCAAGCCAGTGAGCTCTGGTAGGACAGTGGACAAACTTTTAGGAAATTATATGATTTTAGTGTAGTTTTAGTACACATTTTTTAAGACACTTGACTAGGACAAGTTGAATCTTTTGTTGATATATATTTACAGCGGTATAGTAATTTGACTTTGGTTTGTTTTTCAGAATTTTTGTGTGAAAGGACTTGAGCTCTTCTCATTATTCCTGTTCAGAGATATTTTGGAATTGTACGACTGGAATCTTAAAGGTAAATAATAGGATAGAAAGAAAAGTATGGTGCTTGTAGAAGAACATTGTAATATGTGTAAAAACTTACGAAAGTGGGGAGACAGTTGATATTCCCCTTATTTTTGAAATACCCAGGGAAAAGTATATTATTCATAAGAACAGTTGTTACCATTTGACGTGAATAAGTTCTTATTTTAATACAGTTTGACAGTGTTCATTACTTAAAATTACCATTATCCATTACCTAACTGATACCTCAGAAGATGATATCAGTTACTCTGAGTAACTACCTTGATTTATGTACATTAGGGAAAATCTCATTAGTTAATATTTTAAATTTATTGAACTTTACTGTAATAAACTTCTTCCAAGGTGACAGCTTTTTAAAACAGAACTTTGGTTAGCCTTCAAAACACACACATACACTTTGAACTACATTAGTTTAAAATTCAGTTCTTTTTAAAGTTTTTTCTTTTTTTTAAAGTTTTATTTATTTTTGAGTGACAGAGACAGAGTGGGAGTGGGAGAGGGGCAGAGAGAGGGGGAGATACAGAATCCGAAGCAGTCTCTAGGCTCTGAGCTGTCGGCACAAAGCCCGACACGGGGCTCAAACTCACGGACCATGAGATCATGACCTGAGCTGAAGTCAGCCACTTAACCGACTGAGCCACCCAGGCGCCCCTAAAAGTTAGTTCTTAGATAATTGTTCATTCCTTTGGAAGGATCTGTATTCTAGCAGTCATTGACTTACCTATTTTTAAAACAGTGTATTGATGAAAATGGCTTTTCAAACCAAGTTTTTAATAGCATTTCTCCCTTTTCCCCCCAGTTGTATTGATTAAAGTAGAGAAGAATTAAAATACAGGCATATTATATCATGCAGTAGTTCAGTTATAATAAGTCTTTATATTTTTGGATTTCTAAAAATAGTTTTCCTGGGCATGTCATAACACTACGTATATCCTTGGGGCCTTGATTCTCTTCTGACTTTCGGGACTCCCCTCACTGCAGTCTTCATTGGGTGTTTGTGGCAGTTACCACATGATTGATTGACCTGTTGGGGAGAACAAGGGGTGGTGTTTTTTATGTCCCTACTTCTCTGGTGGTGTTTCTTTGTGGTTATCATAAATCTTAGGAATTAAGTCTTAGCATTTGTTTTCTAAGGCTGTTTTATTTACTTTTTCTTTCCTTTTCACTTGTTTGCTTTAGGCCCTTTGTTTGAAGATAGTCCTCCCTGCTGCCCAAGATTTCATTTCATGCCACGTTTCGTGAGATTTCTTCCAGGTAAATCTTTTGGCTTGTCAGTGACCCGGTGAGATAGTGCATCTGAAAATAAGCCTGCCGTTCTCTTTTCAGTCTTTACAGACAACTTCTCACCTCCGATACTGTTAATTATCTACTTCTTAGGTCAGGGATGAAATGTAAAATTATGCATTCTGATTTGTACCCCTGTGTAATATTTGGTAGCCCTAAATTAGATGAGCAGTGGACAAGCAATTTATAAATTTTGAAAATCTACTTGATAAAATATCATGCAGGTGTTAAAATTAATGTGGAAAAACTGTGACTCTAAAAAATGCATACAGTTAATTGGAAAACAATTGGTATAAAATTTTCTATGCACTGTGATTATAACTAAGGTAGCAATTACTGCAATAATAGGTATATTAACATACTGGTATTATATGTGGTTTTTTTCCTATTTTTTTGACGCGTGCTTTTATGTATTTTATAGTGAAAAAATAAGTTATTTTCTAAGTAAATATGTCACTTTTTAGTTTTTATTTATTTTTTATTTTAGAGAAAATACGAATGAGGGAGAGGGGCAGAGTGGGCGGAGGGGGGCGGTAGTTGCGGGGAGAGAATCCCAGGCTCCACACCCAGTGTGGAGCCCAGTGTGGGGCTTGATCCCAAGATCCTGGGATCATGACCTGAGCCAAAATCAAGAGTCAGACGCTCAACCAACAGAGCCACCCAGGCACCCCTTTCGTTTTTTTAAGTTTTACATTTTTTCAAGAGTCTAGCTATGCAATGTGGTGTTCTGTTTAGTGTTTTTAAAAATGGCAAAGTTTTCAATGAAATCTTTAGATGCCTTTTTGTTTGCAAAATATTCACCTAAATGAATCTCATACTGGCATCATACTTAGGACATCTTTCTATCCCTCCAGCCTCTCATGCCCTAGTCTGTTTGCTTCTACTTGAATCCGTCTTCCCTTTTCTCCCTGTGTACAGCCACCTTTCTTTGCATTGTCTCTTCAGTCTTGTGCTTTGACTTCTATCTCTCTGCTCTACTGACCTCAGCCCCTTGTGCTAACCACCACCCTCCATTGAAATATAAATTTGGCCATTTTCCTTCTCTTGTTGTGTATATGGGCCACTCAGTGATACTGGCAAAAAAAATTGGCTACGTCAATAAATTTGTGGTCTAAAATTTCACCTGGGAAGCTTTTTATAGTGTAAGCTTTCTGCCCACGTCTACATATCAGCAGTTTCAGGAAGTCAGCCCTGTGTTCATGCTCTCCTTCTTAGGCCTCTTGTCCTCCTGGGTGCTGGAGACCTTGCTTCCCCATGCTTCAGAACCCTCGTTCGAGGCTGTCAGATGTTGCTCCATTCACAGCCTGACTTGGCGTGGGCACCCTATCCCCTCTAACCCTGTCCCTGCACCCCTGCAGCTACTGATGCCAAAGCTATTCCCCCAAAGACCACGTCTAGTGGATGCGCTTCAGTTTCAGTCTTTCCCTGATGTGGTACACCCAGGCTCTTGACCCTCTCTTCTGTGCGCTGCACTCTTCTCGCTTTCCTCCTAGCTCTCTGATTTGTCTTTTGTGCCTTTTGTTTCTTGTGTACTCATTCTAGTGTAGATTTTCCTCAAGATTTTGTCCTTGATACCCTTCCCTCAGTTGGAGACACTCAGTCACAATGGCTTATTTTTATTTTAGAGTAGCGTTACTCATATTTTCAGTATTATTGTTTAGTGCTTATTTCATTTGGAAATTTTCATTTGGAAACTGCATTCAAAAGCTTTTCTCCTTTGTACAGCTGGTTTTATTTTATTGAGAAGTCCTTTTTTCTTTCACATGAATGCATCTTTGATTTTATAATGGAACGTTAGCAGCAAACTTATTAGAAAATGGTGTTAGAGTGACCTTGTTGAAAGCCTTTCCTTTCTCTGTCTACCTGTAGGCATTTTAATACCAAACAGATCTCTAAGAGAAAGTGGACAGTTTTAAAATCATCTTAAAGAAAAATCTTATGTCAGATATTTACTTTGTGGGATTTGAACTCTTACAAAATGTTTCTTATAACTATGTAGGGATAACATTTAGGTTGTCATAAAGAAAAAGGTCTATTGATTTATTTTTAAGTCCAATGAAAAGGATTTACCTTTTCATTGGACTTCCCTTTAAAAAATATATATGTATATATTAAAAAGCCCTGAAAGATATAGAGAAATATATAACATATAAAATGCATTTCAGTATTGGATACCGAATTATGATTGATTTTCCACAGTATGAATATTTCATGAAAATCTTTTAGAAAATGGTGAATAATAAAAGCATTTTAATATATATTTTTATTGTTGTCTGGGCAGAGGCTGTTTCTACATAGTTGTCATCATACTGATGTATGATTTGCATCCTAGTTTTTATTAATTCATTGAGCAGATGGATATTTTTAAAGAATGTGGTATACAGTACCAAATTTCTTGTCGAAAGATTAGCATGAGTTTATGCTGCCATGAAAAATGCATTATTAGTCATCTTTACATTTTGCACTCTCCTTCCTTCCTGCACTTCTTCCTTCCTTCCTGTAACTTCATGCAGCTAAGGAGTAAACAGCATCTGTCTTGTCTCAGTGCTAACATACTACTTGGCACATAGCAGGGACTCAATAAATACTTGCTGACTATTTAATTGATTACAATAGTGCCTTAGTTAGTTATTCCTGTATTTTGTTACAAATAAGAGTGAATGTACTTTGAAACGTTCTTTGGTATTGTCTCAATTTAAAAAAATTTTTTTTAATGTTTGCTTTTGAGAGAGAGAGAGACAAACAGAGCATGAGTGGGGGAGGAGCAGAGAGAGAGGGAGACACAGAATCTGAAGCAGGCTCCAGGCGCTGAGCTGTCAGCACAGAGCCTGATACAGGGCTCGAACCCACGAACTGTGAGATCATGACCTGAGCCAAAGTCTGACACTTAACCAACTGAGCCACCCAGGTGCTCCTTGTGTTTTTAAAAAGTAAACCTTTGAAGTATAACACACACACTGAAAAATGCCCATATCATAAATATAAGACTCCATTGAATTTTCACAGTGAATATGACTGTGTACTCAGCCCCCAGATCAAGATTACCAGCATCCAAGACCCTCTTCGCAGTCACCTCCCAGATCGTCAAGGGTAGCCTCTGTTCTGACTTAAAATCACCATGTTAGTTTCGCTTGTTTTTTAATGATAAAAACTATAATTGTGTGTTCCTTTTTGTTTTTGTCTTCTTTTGCATTGAGTTTTTGAGAACCTGTTATAGTTAACTGTAGTCGGCTCATTCTCATTGCCACATAGTATTATATGGTATGACTTAAGATGTATTTAACCTGTCTGAGATTAATGGACATTTGGGTTTTACCAGTTTTTGGCTCTTTCAAATACCATACATATGTTCATCATTATATTTGTATATGCCTTTTGGTGAGTATATATTTGTGCTTTCTCATTGTGAATATATACCTAGGAGTGGAGTGGAAATTTTGGTTGTTTTTATATTAAGCTTTGTAGATAATTTCCAACAGTTTCCCAAGATGATTGTTTCATTTTCCCTCCCTACCAGTACTATATATGACCGTTCAGGTTATTCTGCATTCTCACCAACCCTTGGCATTTTTCTTTCTTTTTCAAGTTAGCCATTTTGTTGAGTGTTCAGAGGTATCACATTATTGTTTTAATTTTCATTTTCCTAATGACTTATGAAATGGAGCATCATTTCATATATTAATTGACTATTTGGGTATTTTCTTTTGAAGTATCTGTTTAAGTCTTTAGCTTATTTTTCTATTGGGTGATATCTGCCTTTATCTCATTTCTTTGTAGGTATTTATATAGTATATGGATTATAGATGAGACTTTTGTGAGATGTATAGATTGCTAATACCTTCTCTGTGGATTGCTTTTTCACCATCTTAATGGTGATTTTTGATGAACATAAATTCTTAATTTTAATACAGCCTATACAGAATTTTCCCTTTATGCTTAGAGCTTTTTGTACCTTGTTTATGAAATCTTTGTCTATCCTAAGGTTGTCAAGATCCTCTCCTGTATTTTCTAGAAATTTAGATCTCTAAAATGTCTCAAAATTTGTTTTTCTAATTGGTGTGAGGTAAGAGTCAAGATTCCTTTTTTTAAATATGGATATCCACTTGACCCTGCACCATTTATTGGAAAGGTCATTCTTTCTTCACAGAATTGAAGTGTTACCTTTACCCTTTATTGGCTCAATTCTGTATGTGTGTATGTACACAAATAATACAAAAGCGTGTAAAGTAAAAAAGTAAACATCCCCTTCTAGATGTGTGAAAAGGAGTAGGTGCTATATATGGTTTGGTTTGTATTTGTTTTAATCCATATAGAGAAAATTATGCTTTTCTTCTTCAAGTGGGATAATACTAAATATGTTATACAACTTGCCTTTTTTATGTGACTATTTCAGACATCCTCTATAAAAATACATTGCCTTATTCTTAAACACCTTCATAGCATTCCGCAGTATGAATGGACGTTAATTTTTTGGACAGTTCCTCTAGTAACGAATATTTTGGAGGTCTCTGTTCTTTTCTCCAGTACATATAAATACTTTGACAATAGACTTGTACATCTTCTATAAGCTAGAGTTCTAGAAGTGAAATTATTTGTTAAGATAGTATGCACATTTTAAATCTAGAAAGATGTCCACATGTTCTCTAGAAAGGACATAATATATAGTTCTAACCAACGTTTTTAACAGTATCTTTTTTCTATATATCTGTCCACATTGGATATTATGTCTTTTATAGTTTGTCCATCTGACAGGCAAAATGTAATCTCATGGTGATTATTTGCATTTACTTGAACTCTTCTGAGAATGAGCAGCTTTCATATATTTCAGGTTATTTCATGATCCTCTCATACTCATTTACTTTTCATTTATATCAGTTTATTATATCTAATTGATGTGTATCAGTTATCATAATTTTTTTCTAGTTCCCCAGTTTACCCAGTTTTGAAGACAGCTGTTTCATTTGCTCTGTACAGATTTATCCAAAATTAAGCTTATAGTTTAAACCAAGGATTGTTTAATGCAGGACAGTTTACCAGGAGTCAAATCACAGAGCAACTAGTTTATTGAGATTTTAAGGATTTTCTCAAATTTTTGTTTCTTTCCAATCCCTGCCTCTACCTTTGGTAGCCAGACTATTGATAAGAGCTCTCCTTGAGTTAAAGGTTTTATTCTTGCTCTGGGGCCAGAGCAGGGCATAACTCAGCACAGGAGTCTGTACTTCTAGGAAACCTGGTCATTGCTTATATCATCACTGTAGTAAAGCCTCATAATTCCTGAATCAGGAATTCTGCAAATTGATTTTTAGAAATTGCCCCATTCTGGAGAAGTAGTTTGCAAGGTATGGCTGAGAGAGAGCCAGAGGGGAAGCTATCTCAAAATTCCCAGGAAGCCAAGTGTAATTTGATAAAAATATCAATTGATAACAGAATCTTAATATAACTTTCTATTTGGAGGGTGATTTTTTGAGGGGGAAGTTTAGAAAATATCTGTTAATACAGATTTTCAAAAGTTGAGATTGTGTGAAGACATGTTAGCAGGAATATACAGGAAACATCATAATAATGCATAATACAGTTATACAGTTATTCTCCATGTAGGAAAGAGGAAGGTATTTTTATAGTTCTTAAAATAACTATTGCACTGTTGAAAAAACCTTGTTTAACCAGCCATATTCTTAACACAAATTCCCTAACAAATTGCCCCCCCCACCATATAAATAATCAAGCAATATAAACTGAGAGAATTGGGTCTCTGAGAAACAGTTTATAAAGTCTGTCAGTTCCTTAATGACTGTCCAGATTCATTCCCTGAAACACAAACTCCAGTTCTTCCCGAATAATGAGTCGTTGTCGCAGCTCCAGTCCCAGTGCTGGCAGAATTCCTTCTAACCTTAGCTTACCCGCTCTCATTTCTCATTTATATCGTGTCCTATTTATCTCAGCCAATGAGATAAAAATTACTTCCTAGCCCTCAGTGACATAGTTCCATAAATCGCCAACATAAACATGTAGCAAAGCAGACAAACCAAAAGAGCCAATTCATTAACATTAGTAAATTCATAGCAGTTTGCGAGCAAGTGGCTACGTTATTTATCTGCTTCAGAAAATCATTCCACAAGTATTTATGGAGTGGCTTTTTTACCGGGCTGGGTGTGAGGGAGGCAGGACTCTGGTCTCATCTTCCTTTTCTTATATTTCCACGAGGATTGCGCCCCAGTACCGGACCTAGAGCAGTGCCTTGATGCCCCCCTGGGTAAACCTTTCATCTCCAGTTATCTGTCTTGAGTTTCTGCTTTGTCACAGTGGTAAACACCTATCTTTTTAGGTTTTAGTTGCCAATTAAAATATTTAGCAGGTTTCAGCATGGATTTACAGTTTCTCTTTCAGCATTACCAACTTTGCACCAATGTGTATGTTTTTAAATGGCTCTAGTTTCAATGCTGCTATAAAGCTCTTTTTTCTCAGCAGCTTTGTACCTGAACTAGGTAAAAGCATTCTTATAAGCATTTGGTGGCCTTTTTTCTTTATCTTGCAGGTTTTCTTCTCCTACATTGGGCCCCACCCTTGGTTTATAGGCTCAGGTATTTCCCCTCTTCCAATACTTTTTCAGTTTTTTAGTCTCTTCACTTTAAATTCATAGCACTTAGTCTATTTCACTCCTCTTTGCAGTGCCAGGAAATCATCCCTCCGTAACTGCTAGGGGAGAGATTCTGGTGCTCTTTTGTATACCTGGCGTTGCATGTATTTGTTCCTTCCACTGTACACCAGTCTCCCCAAATAAAATTCTAATCCTTCTAACAGAACAACACTCTCTTCCTTCATATGGCATCCTGGGCTTCTGATGGATCCTTGTAGGCTCACAGTTCCCTTAAGGGATACTACCAAATGTAGAGATTATGAGCCAAATAATAATTTACTCTTTTCTTGGTTCCCAGTGAAGCCAGTGTGGTCGTTCTTCTCAGAGCTCGCTAGGGGTCCTTTCTCTCTGCTGTTCTGTATGTATACACATGTAGCATAAATCAGCGTCTTCTGGTTTTAGAGTTCTCTTGTCCATCTATTTGCCTCAGACCCCCTGGAAGTAGAGACCATAGAGGGCTGAGACAAATAGGCATTGTGACAGAGGTATGATGGCTTTGCCGGGCTCCTTAGCAAAGAGGGGAACATCGTGGATTGAGGCAGACATGTTACATGCAGGGACATTGAAATGTTTTTTGAGACAGACTCTGAGAAATATGCCCTTAACAATGGAAGTTTGTTAATCAAAGGTGACTCTTGGATTTAAAGCAGATGTTTTGTAATGAGGCATAAAAAAATTTCACTGCTATGAGCAATAAACTGAATCAGTAGGTAGAACATGTCCTCATGTGGGTTGATTGTATTTTAGTCACTTCTTGGACTTCTTTCTTCTTCTCCTTCTCCTTCTCCTTCTTTTGGAGACTCTGGGTCTTTGATTAAGGGAACTCGGTTTTCAGAATGCTATCTACAAAGATTCCTCTAGGAACTGTTGTGGTTAATCATTATTAGCTTACACGTGTCTTGAGGACTTGGAGCTTGTGTTTTTGTTTTTTTCAATGGCTGTGACAGGGGACCATCATAGTGCCTGGCACATAATGGTAAAAACCCTCCTCCCCTGTGAGAATAAAATCCAGAGCTCTCACTGTGCTCTGTGAAAGCTGTACAAGATCTGACTTCCCTGCCGCCTCTTTCATACTCTGTTGCTTACTTCACTCCATCCACGGTGGCCTCTTTGCAGTTCTAGAACACATCGGTCCCACTTTCCCATAGCACTTGTGCTGTTTTCTATCTGAGACATTCTTCTCCCAGATTGCTGCATGGCGGGCTCTCCTGCTTCTTTCTAGTCTTTGCTCACGTGACACCTCTTTGAAGACTCCTTTCCTGACCACCATTTATTTCTTTTATAGTTTATTGTCAAGTTGGTTTCCATGTAACACCCAGTGCTCATCCCCACAAGTGCCCTCCTCCTTCATGCCTATCACCCCTCTTCCCCTCTCCCACTTCCCCATCAGCCCTCAGTTTGTTCTCACTATTCAAGAGTCTCTCATGGTTTGCCTCCCTCCCTCTCCCCAACTATTTTTCCCCCTTCCCCTCCCCCTTGGTCCTCTGTTAAGTTTCTCCTATTCCACTTATGAGTGAAAATATAGATGACCACCATTTTAAATACAGTTGTAGTCCCTTGCCCATTTTGGTTCTACCTTACAGAAGAATGTTCATCTTGACCTGATCTGTCATGTAGTTGTTTTTTACAGTCTCTTTCCCCTCTCTGGAATATAAGGGGTTTTAGCTGTTTAGGTCACCACCATGTTTCCAGGGTCTAAAAGAGTACCTGCTGCATAATATGTACTCAGTAAATACTTACTGAATATAAGCAAGTATTTAATGAATGAATGCAAGCCTACATATATAGTAGCTCTATAGCAGCAATGCTTTTCCAGTTACTGGAAAGTTCCGTAACCGCATCTGAGATTAAAAAAAAACATACAGATCAAAAAGAAATTTTGATCTTTACTTTCTCATATGTGTAATCCTGTCCAGGCTCTTATCTCGCAGCACCTCATATTAAAGATCTTTCATCCTCTTCTTCTAGTACCCCCAATTCTTGGGTACCACTAACCCCTCTAACACAAATAGGACACTCATCTGTGCCCGCCCATCCCCACCATCTTGGTCCCCTTGTTTCTCCATTAAGTGTTTGGCCCTATGTTGTGGTTCCCAGCATATCTTCTGACCTGGGGAGGGTGGTCATTGTTTTCCATACCTTCAGACCTCTTGTCCTTCCTTGGGCAAAGAGTAGGCAAAGAAAAGGGGTACAGGGAGGTTGCACACACTGGTCAAGAAGTTAAGCCCAAAGAGAAGGCAGAAGCATGTGAACACAGAATTAATGGCCACATTATATTAATGTCTTTGGTTCATCAAGTACCAGATTAATTGGCTCTCTCCAAGGTACTTTAATTATATCCTTTGTTGTTTTTATGCTATGTACTTGGTAATATATGCTTCTGTAAGCCTCAGAGTACTTGGTATTTTTTCCGTGTACTAACTCCATAATGATCTTCATGATATTAGTACAGGCATTTTAGTGCTATTCATCACGGCAGGTGCAGCACATTAGCACCAAAAAATTAGACCATAATGCAACAATAGCTTATTGGAAACATCCATAAATATCTCATAAAAGCTTAGAATTTCCTTAAGACAGTAACATCACTTCTAAAGAGCTTTCATCTGTTACCTTAGAAAGAATGATAAAATATTTAAGACATAGTTCTGTATATTATAAACTGTGACTCTTTATGCTAGGTAGTTTTAAATTTATTTAGATAGGTACTTTTTTTATATTCATGCCTCGCAAATGGAGCCTTTTATCATTTATAATGTTGTTGCCATTTTAGTAAATGAGATGGTTTATGAGCACTGTTCATCAATGAAACAAATGGCTTTTGTATTATTTGGCACCTGGTTAAACAATGTAAATTCTAAATTACTTTTTTATAAATGCTCTTTTTTCCCCTCATTGTCTTGTTTTCCATTATTCGGCTGATGATTGGCTGTTGAGTAGCCTTATTTTTCCCTCTCTTTCCACTCCTACTCAAGATGGAGGAAAGGAAGTGCTGTCCATGCACCAGATTCTCCTTTATTTATTACGGTGTAGCAAAGCCCTGGTTCCTGAAGAGGAGATCGCCAATATGCTTCAGTGGGAAGAACTTGAATGGCAGAAATACGCAGAAGAATGCAAAGGCATGATCGTCACCAACCCCGGAACGGTATGTTCTGGTGCTTACATATTCTGAGACTGAATTACATATTCTGAGGCTCTTTCCAGGTTTGAATGTTGACAAAAACAGTAACAAAACATTTTAAAAGTTTTAAGTATTCATTCTTGTCCTTAGAGTAATTTTCCCTTTTTTAAAAATTTAATTTTTTTAATGTTTATTTATTTTGAGAGGGGGGAGAGGTAGCGAGAGAGGGAGACAGAATCCTCAGCAGGCTTCATGCTGTCAGCACAGAGCCCAATGTGGGGCTCAATTCAGCAAACCATGAGATCATGACCTGAGCTGAAATCGAGAGTCAGATGCTTAACTGAGCCACCCAGGCACCCCAAGTAATTTTTCCTTTTAAATATTTAGTAAAGAAAAAAAATTTTAGTGTAGTCATATTTAGTAGTAAATTCATCTGATTAGTAAATTCTGCCCATTATGGAGAATTTAAAAGTTTTAGATATGTTCACATCTGATTTTTTTCTGAGTATAAAAGTAATATACTTTACAATAGAGAATTAAGAAAATAGAGAAACAGCCCAAAGAAAACAATAAAAGTTATCTATAATTCCATTTTCTAGAGATGTTACTATTCACTTTTCTAGCCTCTTTAGAAATTTTCATATTGTTTTAAAATAAAATTGGCATCATACAATTAAATATTAATATTCAGATGTTTTTTTCCTCCTCTTCCAGAAACAACAACCACAAAATTATTTTTTCATAGTTTTAAAGTTCTTTGAGTATAATTTGAAAAGGCTCCTATGTTATTTAATTTACCCCCTATTATCGAATATCTAGGTTGCTTCCAGATTTTTACTGGCACAAATAGTGCTGTATTGAATTTGTGTATGTGTGTATAAACACATGTATACATAAATATCTATGTATCTTTGATTATGTGTCCATTTAATTTTTTTAGGAAGATGTCCTATAAGTGAAATTAGTAGGCTGAAGATAGGCACATTTTTAAAAAAGTTTTTATTTATTTATTTTGAGAGAGACTGAGAGTGTGAGCAGGGGAGGGACAGAGAAAGGGAGAATCTCAAGCAGGCTCTGCGCTGTCAGTGCAGAGCCTGACATGGGACTCAAGCTCATAAAACTGTGAGATCATGACCTGAGCTGAAACCAAGAGTTGGCTGCTCAATCGACTGAGCCACCCAGGTGTCCCTGAAGATATGCACATTTTTAAAGGCTTTTGATACATGTTGTAAATTGCTTTCTAGAAAGGTTTTAAAATTTGCACTTTGACCAGGACTATATGAGCATGCCCATATTCTTCATATTGGTTATACTGTACTAGTTTAACAAAAATACTATCAATTTACCAGGGGAAAAAATTATGTTCGGTATTTATTTTCATTTCTAACAAAAATTGGTATTTTAAATGTGTCTTGGCCTTTCATGTTTTCTTTTGATAATGGCCTCTTACTATCCCTTGTCTAATTTTCTTTTGTGATACCTGTCCTTTTTTATTGATCCTTTGCCATACTAATTACCAATATTTCCCATTTCTTTGTTTCTTCTTTTTGTAAAAATTAGCTTCTAATGTTAAGTTTTGAAGTAAAAATGAAAATATTAAGAGCAGAAGGTTAAAAGTTAAATAGGTTTCTCTTATAAAGAAAATGCTGTTTTGTATATTTATATGAATTAAAAAATTTTCTCTGTGTTATTGTAATCATAAAATAGTTATATATTGATATCTTATCAGGATAAAGTTTTCCAGAAATGGAGAATTAAAATATTTTTATGTAAAGAAACAGAGTTATCTATTTAAACAAACCTGTTGTTTTTAAAAGGCTGTCAAATTGTTTAATGGCCTTGATTCATAAAAATAAAAACTCTGGATCAGCTTTTTGTAGCATGACAGTAACATCTGCACAGACAAAATGTTACTATTTACAAATCAAACATTCCAGCTAATACTGATGGTTTCAAATAAATTTAGAAAGTGAAAGTGTTTAATAAAAATATGTTTAAACATAAAACTTATTTAAAACTTAAAAAAATCATATAGTTTTTACAATTATATTGTTATGCCACATAAAAAATTGTTAAAGTAACTCTAAAAACTACAAGTCATAGTATTATGACAATCTAAGTGTAAATTTGATTTTTCTTCTTAAATAGTTGCGTAAATTTCTTCTGCCGGTTTTATAGTGGGGTCAGGTGATGGGTAGGTGTGGTAGGAGACACACCATTTCATCTTGGTGGGTCTGCTTGAAGAGTCCCATGATCTGTAGTGGACACTTTGGGAACACTTTCACCCTGGGGTTTCCATCCACAAAATGGTTAACATTTCCTGAAATCCTAGAATCAGTCAGAGAAAATGTAAGAATGCCCTGACTGTCCCCACCCCATATATACTTAAGTAATGGAGTCGAAGGATCTCTAGTTTAAAAAATAAATCCCACGGTGCTTTTCTGATTCATCCATTGCTTTTTTTTTTTTTAATTTTTTATATAGTTTATTTATTTTTGAGACAGAGAGAGACAGAGCATGAGTGGGGGAGGGCCAGAGAGAGAGGGAGACACAGAATCCGAAACAGACTCCAGGCTCTGAGCTGTCAGCACAGAGCCTCATGCGGGGCTTGAACCCACGACCGTGAGATCATGACCTGAGCCGAAGTCGGATGCTTAACCAACTGAACCACCCAGGTGCCCCCATCCATTGCTGTTTTTGAGCCAAAGGCATTGAAGATATTTATTCCATTGCCATGATTATCATTTAGCTCTTTTGTTGGGGGACTACTATTTGAGCTAGGTGTTAGTGAAGTATATAGATTATATATGTTGTTTGTCTAGGCACAAACTCCTGGCATATCCATATGAAAGGAATCTGCGATGAATTGTTGAATCAGTGGACAATTCAGTAGAAAAGCCAGTGAGGAAGGCCTGTAGTTTCAGGCAGGATCCCTGGACCAGGCTGCCAGTGATACCTCATAATGGTACAGTGAGGTCTTTAAGGAATCAAGAAATTGTAGAACTTATTGGCATGATTAAATTAATATACTTGGGAGGATAAATGACCAGTTTTGAAGATAATGAAACCAGATTAATCAGGATGAAAGGTTTATGTTAGAAAGTAATCAGAAATAAATTAAGAAAGATAAGTTTGGGTGCCAGACTTTGGGACATGTTAAAATTAATAAGAATATGTTTAAAGGAGGAAAATATTCTGAAACTCAGTATCATGGAAATATCCTTTCATTATATCTTTTGTGAATAGAACAGAATAGACATGGCACCACATTTTATCCTCTGCAGTACTTGCTTTGAAAGATTACCCAGTGGTAAGAATATTGGAGAATTTATTAAATTTTTCAAGCCATTATGGTCACATTAAGTACTTTATTGCTGCAGAACTTAAAAGAATTAATCTCCCTCCCGAGGCACTTTGCCTCTGCCAAGGAATACTTGGGTCATTAGCAGGAACGTTTTTTTATTCTTCCTCAAAGCTGATACGATGGATATTGTAGGGTGTGGCCAAAGTCTAGAACTTATTTCATCTCGCCCCTCTATAAATTTAGAGATGCTATAGATATTTTAAATCACTATTTCCTTGGTTGATGCCATAGCATGATGTTTAAAATCACGAAAACATGAATAATTCACTAGCATTTTCAGTTGTGCAATTCCTCTTTTAAAACTGTATCCTGCTGCTTAGGTAGACAAAATCTTGGTAACAATTCTTAGACATAAATAACATGTTGCTACTGCTGATGGGCATTTAAATAATTTTATATTAGAATTTTATATTAGGTTACCTGTTTCTAGAAAATCTTCTCCAGTTTATTAATTTTGAGAGCAGAGGTCAACTTTTTCAGATACTAGTGAACTTTTGACTGTTAAGTGACATTTAAATATTCTTTTAAAACTTAAGTGTAAATTAATGTGTATGAATTTACACAGATCTATTTATTTTGTCACTTACTTGGATTTGTCAGATGGCTGACTGGGGCTACAGTTGTGGGTGGGGTAACCAGCTTGTTTCAGTTGCTGGGGGTTTTCCCAGTTTTACCATTGAAACCCCTCTGTCCTGGACAAACCAGGCCACCAACCAGATTCTGACTGTGGGCATTGCTTTATGGCAGAATGAAGCTTATTGGCCTCCATGTGAATTAACTCTGTAACATTTGGCTCTAAAGCAGCTGAGTCAAAGAGTTTAGTTTCTAATTAGGGACTTCTGTGAGATTTGGATATAAGCAAGGAGGTTACATAATGGCTTTTGCCATCTTTTCACAAACTTCAGCTTTTAGGATGAAAGAAAGGTATTTTAGAAACAGTATTTTGTTAACTGAAGAAGGAACCACCTGTTCACTTCTTTCTGTATTAGATTAAAAAACAAATGAGGCTTCTATTAAAATAAAAAAATGTTCTCCATGGACATAATGAGAAGCTTAATCATTTGGTTTTTGTACCACCATACCTTCTATTTTAAAAGTGTAGACTTAAAGGAATACATAAGATCAGGAGTAAGACAAGGATGCTCACTTTTATTCAACATGTAGTGGAGGTCCTCGCCAGAGCAGTTAGGTGGCAAAAAGAAATAAAAGGCATCCAAATTGTAAAGGAAGTAGTGAAACTGTCATTATGTGTAGATGATATGATTTTATATATAGAAAACCTTTAAAGGTTCCACCAAAAAACTGTTAGAGCTAATAAATGAATTCAGTGTAGTTGCAGGGTAAGAAAATCAATACCTAAAAATTTGTTGCATTTTTATATATTAACAGCAAACTATCAGAGAAATTAAGAAAACAGTCCCATTTAATTACATCAAAAGAATAAGATGCTTAGGAGTAAATTTAAACTAGGAGGTGAAAGGCCTGTACTCTGAAAACCATAAGACATTGATGAAAGAAATTGAAGACACAAATGAAAAGGTATTCTGTGCTCATGGATTGGAATTAATATTATTAAAATGCCCATATTACTCAAAGCAATCCAAGGATTCAGTGCAACCCCTATCAAAATTCTAATGGCATTTTTCACAGAAATAAACAATCCTAAAATTTGTATGGAATCACAAAAGATCTTGACTAGTCAAAGCAGTCTTAGCAAAGAACAGAGCTGGAGGCATCATATTCCCTGATTTGAAACTATATAACAGGGCTATAGTAATCAAACAGTATGGCATTAGCAAAAAGAAAAACCGACACATTGATTAGTGGAAGAGAATAAACTCCCGCATATATGGTAATTTAATTTATGACAAAGGAGGCAAGAATATGCAATAGGGAAAGGAAGTCTCTTCAATAAATGATGTTGGGAAAGCTGGACAGCCACATGTGAAAGAATGAAATTGGACCCCTGTATTTCCCATACACAAAAGTGAACTCAAAACGAATCGAAGACTTGAATGTAAAATCTGAAACCATAAAACTTACAGGAGAAAACATAGGTGGAAACTCATTGGCATTTGTCTGGGCAATGATTTTTTTGGACCGGACTCCAAAGGCAAGGGCAACAAAGGCAAAAGTAAACAAATGGAACTACATCAAACTGAAAAACTTGTGTACAGTGAAGGAAATCATCAGCAAAATGAAAAGTCTACCTACTGAATGGGAGAAGATATTTGCAAATCAGATATCCAATAAGGGGTTAATATCCAAAATCTATAAGGAACTCACACAATTCATTAACCAAAAACCCAAATATTTCTGATTAAAAATGGACAGAGAATGTGAATAGACATTTTCCCAAAGAAGATATAAATGGCCAGAGGCATATGAAAAGATACTCAACATCACTGATCATTAGGAAAATGCAAATGTTATTGTCTTGTACCTTTCAAAATGGCTATTATCAAAACGACAAGAAATAACAAGTGTTGGTGAGGGTGTGGAGAAAAAGGAACCCTTGTATACTGTTGGGAGTGTAAATTGGTGCAGCCACTATGGAGAATAGTATGGAGGTTCCTCAAAAAATGGAAAATAAAACTACCATATGACCCATCAGTTCCACTTCTAGATATTTATTTGAAGAAAACAAAAACACGAATTCAAAAAGATATGCACCTCTGTGTTCATAGCAGTATGATTTACAGTAGTCAAGATATGGAAAAAATCAAAGTGTTCATCAATAGATGAATGGATAAAGAAGACACACACACACACACACAATGGTGCGCAGCCATAAAAAGAATGAAAGCTTGCCATTTGCAACAACATGGATGGACCTCGACAGTGTTACCCTCAGTGAAATAATTCACAGAAAAAGACAAACACTGTATGATTTCACTTACGTGTGAAATCTAAAAAACAAAATGAATGGACAAAGCAAAACCAAACTTAGATACAGAGAACAGATTGGTGGTTGCCAGAAAGGAAGGGAAGTGGGCAAAATGAGTGAAGGGAATCAAGAGATATACACTTTCAGTTATAAAATACATGAGTCATGGGGATGTAATGTACAGCATAGTGACTGTAAGTCAATAATACTGTGTTGCATATTTGAAAGTTGCCAAGAAAATATCTTGAAGGTTCTCATCATAAGAAAAAATTTTGTAGCTTTGTATGGTGACAGTTGCTAACTAGACATGTGGGATCATTTCACAGTGTATACAAATACTGAATTATGTTCTACACCTGAAACCAATATAATGTTATATATGAATTATACTCCAATTTAAACAAAAGAAAGGAAAAAACAAGGTACATAGAGAACTAATGGAGAAAAGTATATAGAGGCATCTGTGCATCCTGAGTAGAAGTAAGCCATTCATTTGATATGTGAAATGAAACAGAACAAGCCAGCACATTTCTTCCCTGTAACGTGGAGTATTTCCCCTGTGTCTTTGGAGAGGTTAAGGAAAAGTTATATCTGACTAGGTGTCCTTTTAAAAGTTTAATTTTTAAAGGTTTCTATGTGGACTGCAAAAAAGGACAGACTCATTGTTCATTATGCCAAATGGCATAGACTCATTTACAGGGATGACATTATAGTTTTTATATAGAATAGCTGCTATGATTAAAGTGTTTTAAATGACATTTTCCCTTGGGGGATGAGGCTTTCCCAGAAAAAAACCCGATTAATTTCTTCCTTACTTAGGTTAAAGTCAATACTGAAAGACTTCTTATGGGCATTAATGGGTTTGATTTTTCTCTCTAGAAACCTAGCTCTGTCCGCATTGATCAACTGGATCGTGAACAGTTCAACCCTGATGTGATTACTTTTCCGATTATCGTCCACTTTGGGATACGCCCTGCACAGTTGAGTTATGCAGGAGATCCACAGTAAGATATTTCTCAGTGTTTGTCATAGCCACTTTCACCTTCTACTAACAGTTGACTTAGCAGAGAAATACCCTTTAGTGGATGCTTTCTTTCTAAAAAATTAAGACCTGAAATGAGCCATGTTTCCAAATTTAGGTTACCGAATGAAACATGTTTTGATAGTTCCTGAAGAATTATTTTCTCTATTGATTTGACTGTAGTAATTATTATTCAGTAGGATTATCCCTGGCAGTTTTGGTCAACATGAGTCCCATATGTTTTTAACCCTTAAGGAATTTTTCCTTTATTCATCATTATAATATTTATTGTTATTATTATTTACTTTTTCAGTGCACTCTAGAGGAAAGTAACACCAAGTTGGGTCCTAGCACTGCCGGATCTATGCAGAGTTCTATTTGGGGAGGCGTCTTAATAAGAGCTCAGGATCCCATGCAAAGTCAAAGGTTGTGTTCTCAGGAGAAGGCATGACTTCTGGCTCTTAAAATCGATGTTACTTTCCACATTTGAGTTTTTCCCAACTGGCTTATTAGTGTTTTTCTGGGAGAAGCTGAGGATGTGTGGGAATGGAAATAGTACCATTATATTCTTCAGAAGTGTTTAGATTTCCTACCTCATTAAACAAACAAACAGTTTCCTGACTTAATTTTTTTTTTTAAGGATTCATAATGGGAGAAAAGGGCATGGGAGATTTTCAATTCATAAAAACAATTCTGGCTGATACATTAGAAGAGGCTAAAGGGTTTTGTTCTTTTTTTCCCCCCTTTGGATAAAAGTATGAAGCAGTGAACCAGGCACTGTGTAAGTACTTCTTTCTTTCCTCCATTCTCTAAAAAATTGTTACCAAAAAGGAGAGATCCAGCTAAGGCCAAGAAAGGAGCAGTTTGAATATGACAGAAAATTCTTTGAAAGTCCCTTCTTGTCACAAATGTTAGTAGAATGTGATAGGCTGTCGTGGACTCTCCGATGGCAGGACTGTGTGCTGCTAAAGGACCGCATTTCTCTTCATTCCCAGGATGCTTTAACGGGATCCTTTACACTGAGCCAGCTTGTCCCATATTTGGCTGCAACAAATAAGCTTATTTTTGTGATGGTAAATACAAATTGGTACACACCATTTGTCTTTTTCCTTCTCCAGTGGAGAAATGGAGACAGCTGTATAGCTTGGGTATTGGCACAGATGGGTTCTCTTTTCTAATATTCTCCAACTTTTACTTTCAGTGTAGGCAGTTCAGAGACCGACAGTATCCTTGTTAAGTAAGGGGTCTTTCTTTCAACAACCTCAGAAAGTACATATTAAATAAAGTAGGTAATGATGAGAAATGATACATGTTTCTGTTGGTTTTTATGTTTCTTTGGAATTCTTTCCAGAGAGATTCATGCATATAGTGACACCTCATTTTCAACACAAACTTATAATAATGAACTTAATTGCCAGCTTCCAGATGACTCTTGGTCATCCTGCCCCACTGCCCCCACATCATATCGTTCCTTAGAATGAAGATTTGTTACCATTAAGGATTTCCAAAAGAATGTAATTAATGATTCAGCAGGCCTATTAAAACAGCTGGTTTTATTGCACTTCAGATTCTCCTTCTCTTTGTCTGAGATGTCTGTCTGTCCTTTTCCTTAGGTACCAGAAACTGTGGAAGAGTTATGTGAAACTTCGCCACCTCCTAGCAAATAGTCCCAAAGTTAAACAAACTGACAAACAGAAGCTGGCACAAAGGGAGGTTGGTATCAAATCCTATTCTCTGATAAATGATGATTTGCTTCAGATTTACTTCAAGATTATTACATTACACCATACTTCTAGAATAAGATGGAAAACTCTTAAAAAACCATACTTTTCTTTCCTCACATTAGTATACAGATTGATCTTTTCTTCCATCTTTTAGTATCTAAGCGAGCATATCCCCCCTAAAAAGGTCAGTTTCTTAATGGATTCCTACCATTGGGAATAAATATATCTTTTAGAAATTTTCCAAATTTTAAAACTTGCTAGGTTAGTTTTTTATCATTAATTAGATTGCATATAATACAACTTGGGTCTTACTCAAGTTTCTTCATCTTAAGGTTGTAAAAGATTATCTTCCATATGTCTGTTAGTTTAGTAGGGTGAACTTCTAAGGTTTTATATCCCAAATTCCATATTTTTTACTAATGGGTAGTATTATCCCTGTATTCCAGGATTATGTTTTAGTTCTTAATTCATAATTTTAAGAATAAATGGATTCAGTGCCAATATAAATTTTGTCTCCTTGAAGTTTTATTCTGCTTTGGTAGTGTAAGAGAGCAAGGTTTTGAAGCTGGGAAAAGTGTTTGAATTCTGGTCTTGTCACTTCCTGTGACTTGAGCCAGAAAGCTACATTAAAAAGGAGGGAATCCCGGCTAAAAGAGGCTGACTGAAAGTTCTCTCTGTTGGTGCATCCAGGGAAATAGGTGGTTGTGTGGACTTCTGAAATACTCCATTTAACTCTCCTCCAATGGTATTTGGCCTGTGGTAGGGACTTAATGGTGGAGGTGGTGCAGTAGTTGTTGTGATGAGTTCCTGTGAGATGAGTTCCTGTGAGATTTTTATTGAATAAGCATACAAATATAAAATTATTTTTTATAATGAATTATTTGAAGGGAGGTAAAACAGAAGAGTCTTGCGAAGTTTTGATTATGTCTTGCAAAAGTTTTGAATCATTGTCTTTTTTAAATAAAATGTACCGCTGCTGCAAGAGTTTTTGTAAGAGTTTTGCAAATTAGAAGGCAACTTTTAGAATTAGGTGGGTTGCAGGTTAATTTACTGATTGTCTTTCTTAGATGTAAAGCTTAACATAAGACTTGATATAAATATAATTTTTACATGCTAATTTTAAGTCCCAAGCATCACCTTTTGTTTCTTTTATCATCAAAAGGTCATTTTTTTATTTGAACTCACCAGAATAGTTGATTTGGTTTAAATTTTTTCTTATCTAGTTACCAGGAAAGTTACTGACTTACACCCAAGGCTTTGAACATCCTGGCCTTCATTTCAAATAAAGTATTGTAATTTGGTATAAAGAGGCTTGAATACCTGAATATAAGGGTGATATTCAGTGAATCCAGCTTATATTCTAATGCTTGATGTTTGGCTTAATATTGCTTTACCACTGTCAGGTTACTCATTGTAATGAGTTCTTTTCTAGGAAGCGCTCCAAAAAATACGGCAGAAGAATACAATGAGGCGAGAAGTAACAGTGGAGCTAAGTAGTCAAGGATTTTGGAAAACTGGCATCCGTTCTGATGTCTGTCAGGTGATGACTCTTCTGAGAACAATATTATACCTATGTGTCTCTTTCTTTAAAAGGCGTTTGCCCCTGAAGTTTTCCTAATTCCCATAAGTTTCTGTAGAACGTACTATCTTATAGCTAAATGGAACACCAACCATAAATTGTTTTCTATTGTTTGGGTTTTGTTTTCATGTCCATTTTCATGTTGTCTTGTTCAGTTTTGTGAGTGTGAGTGTGTGTGTGTGCACGTGCACAGTGGTGGGCAGTTACTTAGTCTGTCTCTGCATGTTGAGGGAAGGCAAGTCTGTTCAGATGCCCCTGCCTGTTGGCAGCACGTGTGTGGGTGCTTGTCAGAAGAGCTCCTCCAGCAGAAGGTGGTGTGTACAAACTTTCCAGACTGATGACTCAAACTTACATTGCACATAGGTGCAGGCATTCATGAACAGAAGCAGTGTAAATTTCATATTTGAGCCAAATGGTAATAGTTTTTGATGGGTGAACTAATAGAGGAACATTTCAGCTATGTACGACTGTCACTAATAACTGTTTTGTTTTCCCTGTGAGTAGAGTTTACACCAGATTAGAGATTCCTAAAACCGAGCATATTCCTTGGCTCTTCACTTGATTCTTTTGTTGTGATTGGTACTGGTTATACTTCATGAGAATTACAGTAACGGAAATGAGTACACGGGCAGGGATCAAGTAATGTAGTTTGCCGTGTTCAGGCCTTTGGAAGAATACTTACAGGCTTCCACTTACTCTGTTTTGATGGTAGCATATATTGTAATCAGTTCAAGCAGTCTTAGGAATTTATTTTATCATAATGAGGTTTATTTTTTCTTTAAGTCAGTGTTGGCATTTAATTATTATATTGAACAGTGGGATTTAATTTTATCATTAAATGTATTGTTGTGTAATTCATTTACATTGTGATGTCTGGAGCTACATATTTTTGTGTTAAGATTAATTGCTATTGATGCAGTGTTACTAAATAGTTTGAGAGTAGTTATCTACAGTGGCAGCTACCTATATCTACCAAGTCTTCAGTTACTTTGTTAACTGACTAATTTGGTTTTTTATCGTAAATGCTTTCAGGAGTCAGTATCTCTGTTGATTCTTTCTTATGGCCACTTGAAGCCATGTTACCCAGGTTTTCAGTTTCTCCAAAACCAACATAATGTCATCCTAAGGTATGCATTGTAAGAACAGTAAGCAGAATGTTCAACAATCTGTTCAAAATCTGGTGCTTTCAGTGATAAGTCAGAGTTGATAGAGACATAAAATTACGGAACATTATGAACTGGAAGAGACCTTAGAGATCTTTCAGTTCATTGGGTTTTAAACTTGTGTGGGGGGTGTTTTTTAGGCAAAACCCTACAGAGCCCTAATTTGTAAAAAGATAACAAATAACTAAGGGGTAGTGGGTGTGGAGGGAGTATCGTATTGTATTTGATTTCCACCCTATGTAGCAGGCCCTAAGACAGTTTTGTTCCATTGAACACAATTTTGTTTAAAGTATTGAGCCCTTGGGGCACCTGGGTGACTAAGTTGGTTAAGCATCCCACTCTTTTTTTTTTCTTTTCTAGTTTATTGTCAAGTTGGTTTTCATACAACACCCAGTGCTCATCCCCACAAGTGCCCTTCTCATGCCCATCACCCCTCTTCCCATTTCCCCCTCCCCCTTCAGCCCTCAGTTTGTTTTCAGTATTTAAGAGTCTCTTGTGATTTGCCTCCCTCTCTCTCCCTATTTTCCCCCTTCCCCTCCCCCATGATCCTCTGTTAAGTTCTCTTGTTCCACTTATGAGTGAAAACATGATATCTGTCCTTCCCTGCCTGACTTATTGCACTTAGCCTGATACCCTCGAGTTCCATCCATGTTGCTATGAATGGCCAGATTTCATTCTTTCTCATTGCCATGTATTCCATTGTATATATAAACCTCATCTTCTTGATCCATTCATCAGTTGATGGACATTTAGGCTCTTTCCATGATTTGGCTATTGTTGAAAGTGCTGCTGTGAACATTGGGGTACATGTGCCCCTATGCATCAGCACTTCTTTATCCCTTGGGTAAATCCCTAGCAGTGCTATAAGCATCCCATTCTTGATCTGATCTTGAACGGCTCAGGTCTCACTGGTCATGAGATTGAGCCCCAGCTTGGCTCTGTGCTGGACAGTTGGCTCCCCACTGGACATGGATTCTCTCTCCGTCTCCCTCTGCCTCTCTCCCCATCCTCAAAAAAATAAATTAATAAAATAAAGCAGTGAGCCCTTTTCCCCCTTTCTTTTGGTGAAATGCATGCATACAGGTGCTGAATAATCTTTTCTACTGCAGTTCTGTGTTGTTCAGCTGTGTCGCAGATATCTTATTCTGGCTTCTCAGCTAGATTAGAAGTAGCTGGAGGACTAGGTTATCATCTCTTTATGTATTATATTTAACCTTCTGTCTGGAGATTGGCAGGCAAAAGAACTCAGTCAGTTCCTTTGAATAACTGGTCAGAGAAATTGGATACTGATTAAAACTCCTGCCAAGGTGAATACTCCTTGATCTAATAATAGTCCTTTCCTCTGAAGGACTCCCACTCTTCCAAAGACAACTGCCATCTGTTTAGAACCGTGCTTCCAGTCTCTGATCCTATTTTTTACAAGTAATGTTTGCTTTATTTAATTTCTTATCCTAGAATAAATGTTTCTTTTTGTGTGTGTTCCTCAAATAAGATGGCAGGTGGCATGTAATAATGCAGTTTAAAACATTCAAACTAAAGGCATTTCGTATGTTTGGTAATGAAGAATAAGAATCTGAGAAAGGGCAGTTAAATGAAATTATACACTGAATACTTTGAATAATCCTGAGGCCTGTAAATAGGTAGACTCATGCCTAATTTTTTTCAAGTTTATTTATTTATTTTGAGAAAGAGAGAGAGCACAAGCAGGAAAGGGGCAGAGAGAGTGGGAGAGAGAGAGAATCCCAAGCAGGCCCTACACTGTTAGCGCAGAGCCTGACTCAGGGCTCGAACCCATAAATCATGCATGAGATCATGACCTGAGCCGAAACCAAGTCAGACACTTTACTGACTGAGCCACCCAGGTGCCCCTCATCCTTAATTTTAAGGGGGAAAAAAAAACACTTCTCTAAAATTCTCAGGGATGGGGACTGGGGAGGGATTCTCTGTTTAGTAATACATTGATGTAGAACTCACTGTGCATAAGTAATAATTGCTACTAGGTTGCTGGCAAAAGCCTTTTGATGTTATCTTGCTGCCTCTGAGATAAAACTTTTGTGACAGATCTGAGGTGGAGAAACTTAAGTACCAGCCCCTCATTCTAGAAGTATAATTTCCCATCAGAGAAGTTACAGGGTTGTTATGAGGTTAGAAAATTCAACCTGATGCTCCAACCAATGTGAGGAGGAATGGGAAGCTAGGGGTGGGCCTGTAGCTTATAATTACATGTGAACTAAATGCAGACTTGAAACCATGTTTAGAGACAAACTATTGAAAGATTTATTCTGTGTTGCTGTTTGTTAGAGTGAATTCTAGGTAATATGGGGGAGAAAAAAAAGCAAGAATTAAAACCTGCAACTGAGACTGAAAAATTCAACAGTAGGACTCAGAAAAGGAAGAAAGGCAACATGTTGCTACAGGATCTGTATTTTAAGAATGGTGTTCTGCCCACTGGGGTTGAATTGGTATCTTACAGAAGTAGGTGCCTGTACCTTCTGCTATGGTAAGGAGGTGGTCCATGGGAATCAATAAAAACCGTAAGAATGGAGAATGGATAAATGTGACCAACAGAGACATCAAAAAAGGAGCAAGGAATCTGCCACCATTTTGGTTATATAACCTGTATAAGGCTTATGCCAAACTGGGGAGACTAACTCATTGAGAAAAATAAGGAGGCGCAGGTGCATGGAGAATTGCTGTTGGTGCTAGGGAGACAAGCTAAGTTGTGGTGGTTGGTATTTGTACTGAGTAGATACGGGGCTATATTTGGATGCATTAATAGCTGTGCTGTCTTCCCATAGTGATTCTGGAATGCAGTGGAGGGCTGCCATGCTGGATCACAATAACTGATACTCTCACTCCATGATTTATCAAGGGGACTGAACAGTGTGAAGAAATATCTCTAGGGATTAAGAGGGTTTGCACAACACATTGAAGAAATCATTTTCTAAGTTAGAACTTGGGGGAGACAATGGAGATTTATACCTCCGAGAGACATATGGCTTCACAGTTACTGTTAACAAATTTTTGAACAATGAGAGATACTTGATTTTTGTTTTTTTTTTAAACTGGAGATGTCATGCTTCTTGTAATGGAAGAAAAGGAGATTTTGCTTGACGGCTGACTGGCCTGATAGAGAACTGTTAAAATTACATTTTTATTATACATTTTTCAAACATGTACAAGGTCAGGGAGGAAAGCGTAATGAACTCTGTGTAGTCCTCACACGGCCTCAGCCATTATCAGCAGCATTTCTGTAATACTGAATGCCAGCCAGTGTTGATGTTTCCCTGACTGTTAGATCTGTGTCAGTCTGCTTGAATTGGGATTCAAACAAGATTCATACATTGTGATGAGGTGATGTGTTTTAAGTCTCTTTACTCTAGGTTCATATTCCATTTTCCCTTTGTTTTCCTTGCAAATTTTTGTTGTTGAAGAAACTCAAATCTCGTGTTCCGTAGTGGTGGTGTTCCTATGGTCTGGTCTGATCTGATCTGAATTTTGCTGATTGTAACTTTCTGGTATCATTTAACATGTGCTTCTCTCCCTTATATTTTCTGTACATTGTTATAAACTGTTTAATACAATACCACTGGCTACACATGGCTATTTAAACTTAATTAGAATTAAATGAAACTGGGGGCGCTTGGGTGGCTCAGTTGGTGAAGTGTCCAACTTCGGCTCAGGTCATGATCTCATGGTTTGTCAGTTCAAGCCCCACGTTGGGCTCTGTGCTGACAGCTCAGGGCCTGGAGCCTGCTTTGGATTCTGTGTCTCATTCTCTCTCTGCCCTTCCCCCACCTGTGCTCTGTCTCTTTCTGTCTCTCAAAAAAGAATAAATGTAAAAAAATTTTTTTTAGAATTAAGTGAAATTAAAAATTCGGTTCTTAGTTGTCCTCACCACATTTCAAGCACTTATTAGACACATCTTGCTCTTACTTGTTATAACAGCAGAGATGCAGAATATTTCCATCATCATAGGATGTTCTATTGAATGGCACTGATCAGCTCTAAGTTGATTTTTTTGCACAACTTACTCATAAGTGGTAGTGTGGTATATCTCTCTCTGTCTCTTTTTATTATAAGTGGATTATCCAAGGGTTCCTGGGTGGCTCAGTCAGTTAAGCATCTGTCTGACTTTGACTCAGGTCATGATCTCATGGTTCTTGAGTTCAAGCCCATCATTGAGCTCTGTGCTAACAGCTCAGAGCCTGGAGCCTGGTTTGGATTCTGTGTCTCCCTTTCTCTCTGCCCCTTCCCCCCCATAAATAAACATTTAAAAAATTATAAGTGGATTATCCAAAATTTAATAGTTATTTTAGAGGGTAAATTCTGTTTGTAGAAATCTGACTTAATCAGACCATTTTTAAATTGGAATGTATTTCTCCTCAGTCATATACCTTGTTTTAAAAATTGAAGTAATAGTTGATATAAATTTAAATTAGTTTCAGGTGTATGACCTAGTGATTCAGCAACTATATACATGATGAAATACCACGATAAGTGTATTACAGTATTATTGCCAATATTCCCTATGCTATGCTTTTTATCTCTGTGACTTATTTATTTTATAACTGGAAGTTTATAACTCTTAATCCCTTTCACTCATTTCGTCCATTTCCCCAGCTCCCTCCTGTTGGCAACCTCCAGTTTGTTTTCTATATTTATGAGTCTTTTTCTCTCTTGTTGTTGTTTATTCATTTGTTTTGTTTTTTAGATTCCACATATAAGTAAATCATAGGGTTTTTTGTCTTTTTCTGTCTGGCTTGTTTCACTTAGCATAATGCTTTCTGGGTCTATCTGCGGTCTCTCTTTTGTGTGTAGCATTTTTAGTCACTGATGAATTATGAGCCAGACCCAGTAATTCACTAAGAGCTGCCAAAGTGATATTTTATATCTATCTTTCTGCAATTTATGAGTTAAAATACTTTAAAAAAGAATCTTTCCCTCATCAACTATTTAACTACTCATACCAAAAAAATTACTCATTTTTCTTTAATACACTAATAATAGTCCCAGAATAACAATATTAATGGCACCAATTATGGGAAGTAGTTGCTTGTTTGGGGGTATTCCTTTTTGTCTGTGATTATCTACAGATATGACACAAGGCATGCACACACATTACTGTGTTTTCTGGTCACTTGTGCTTATACCACAAACTGGGTATGTAGATTCATTTATTTTATTTGACTTTTGATTTAAAGTGTTTCTTTTAAAAAGTAAGTATTGTTTTATAAATCTGTAAACTATTTTCCATGATTCCAAACTCAGGTTTACAAAGCCAAAGTCTGTTTTTAAAAATCTAACTTGTATCTCTTTCCTCTACCCTGTTCTTGCCACTCTGCACCCCTAAGGGTAGCCATCTTTTAGAAATGGTTTAATTTTTTCCTTTAATATAAGAAAACACAGACACGCACACATGCACGCATGCATACATTCTTTGTATGTTTGGTCTCTTCTGTCAAACAGTGTTTTGTTATGTGGTCACTAGGAGCCCCATTTTCTGTGTGTGTGTGTGTGTGTGTGTGTGTGTGTGTGTGTGTTTACAGCTCTTTGTATTCGGGAGGGTTTATATTTCTGTACGAATGGTTATAGTTATCTTATATTAACACCTCTGTAGTCTAATGAAATTCCTCCCTCCCCTCCTATGTGTGTCCCATTCCCCATTACTGAAAATAAATGACTATTATTTCTTTGCCATCCAGCATCTAATTTGAAGTGATTATCCTTTTTTTTTTAATGTTTATTTATTTTTGAGAGAGAAAGAGAGTGTGTGAGCAGGGGAGGGGCAGAGAGAGAGGGAGACAGAATCTGAAGCAGGCTCCAGGCTCTGAGCTGTCAGCACAGAGCCCAACGTGGGGCTTGAACTCACAAACTGTGAGAACATGACCGGAGTGAAAGTCGAATGCCCAGCTGACTGAGCCATCCAGGTGCCGCTGAAGTGATTATCCTTTTGCTGCAGGTTAATATTTAGGAGACGCACAGCAGCCTTATCCCTACTCTTCATGGATGTCATGTTCTCCCCTCATTTCCTGATAGTTGTACTAATCTGTTAGAGTATTAAGCATTTCCCATAATATTGACTCAATTATTGATTATCTATAAGTAAAAATATATTTGAAGGTAATTGCTAGTTTATATGGCAGTGTCTGTCCCCCTTGTTTTGATTGAGCTCTTTTCTGGCAGATTCCTTAAGAAGGGCTTATTGAAACAGTGATACTTGAGGTCCTGCATGTTCCTAACCCTTTGTCTTTAAATATAAAAGCCACTTAAACTGGATTTAAAATTTGTGGGTATGATTTTCTTTTTTTAACATCATTGTTTTCTGGCATAAAGCTCCGTTGTCAAAAGTGTGATAATATGAGTTTTATAAGTGACTTGGTTCTTTTGTCTCAGTGCCTAAAGGGTTTTTTTCCTTTAAAAACTAATAATAGCCATACTAGAATATGTCTCAGCTATTTTTGGATAATTTTTTCAGATATGCTGTGTACCCTTTCAGTATATACTTTCAAGTTGTCTTTTATCTCAAATGTTTTCTTGAATTATTACACGTTTCATTATTTTGTCCTGTTGTATTGATTTTCTTTAAGGATTCGTGTTACATGCCTTTTGTACCTTCTTTGTTTATCTTCTGTATCTATCATTTTCTTTTGAATTCTTCATTTCTTTTTGACTTTTTTCTCTAAAATTTTACCTTTTTCCATCTTTTATTTCTCAAAGAGATTATCCATTGGTTAATATGCTCTTCATTCTGTTTAGTCTGTATTCTTAAAATGATTATTTCCTTTTATGTCTTTTCTCTGAGTTTTGTCACTTCTTTTCATATCTTTTCCTCCAGTCATTTCATTTCTGAATTAATATAATACTTATTTGTATTTTTTTATAGCTTCTATTATCTTCTTAATTTTGTTTATCTTATTTTGAAATGTTAGGTTACAGCTTTCATTTGTTTTGTTGGCATGTTTTCCTGGCTTTATTTTTTAATTATCAGAGGAATCTTACTCTATTCTATTTTCTGATAAAATCCTTGGCTGGGATATGATCATGATTTTGTATTGTTCTTCAAGTTAAATAATGTTAGATAAGTAAATGAAATATTTTCTTGTGCTTTTAGGAAGGAGGTAGAAGTCAGATTAACTTTTCATAGTTCTAGAGCCCCTCCTGCTACTTTTGCAAAGTGATGAAAGACATGACCTCATAATATCTGAGACCTGCCATCTGTGCCTCCCTCCCCTACTTTTATCTGGACTTTCTCTTTCTTTTGCCCTTTATTCTTCCTCTCTTGCTTCAATGTGGCTGTTTCTCTCAGTACTTTCTTCACCATGGGGCTTTACCCTGGAAGGGAACTTCAGTTTCTAATTTTGAGTATTTATAGGGCCTTGGCTGCTCTGGCACTGTTGCACTGTCCTCTTGTACTCACGCAGTAGATTGGACTCTGCGGAGCCCTCCAGTTTTGGTCACATTTTTATTTACTTTTATTTTTTAAAAATGTTTATTTCTGAGAGAGACAGAGACAGAGTGCAAGGGGGGAATGGGCAGAGAGAGGGAGACACAGAATCCCAAGCAGGCTCTGGGCTCTGAGCTGTCAGCACAGAGCCTGATGCGGGACTCGAACCCATGGACCGTGAGATCATGACCTGAGCTGAAGTCGTATACTTCACCAACTGAGCCACCCAGTGCCCCGGTCACATTTTTGATGAACACATGTTAATTTGGGGGTTCTTCTACTCTCAAGGCTGTCAGAAGCCCTGCTACTCTCCCTGTCTTTTTCTCTCCCATAGATGCTGAGACCTAGGTCTTTGTCCTCATCCTGTCTAATTTAGGTATTCATGGGGGTACCTTGTTGTCTAGTTTTTATTGTTCATATTGTTTATGTCTGTTTTGCTATTCTAATTGCTCAGTTTTTATGAGAGAATTTGAATATATTTAAAAACTACACTTTCTGCCATTTCCTTATAGTCTTTAAAGGGGATTTTTTAAATGAAAACATTTGCCAGACACAAATTGGTGGGTGGTGGGGGGCAGGGGGAAGATACTCAGTGATTTTATGGATTTCAACCTTGCAAAGATAGATAATTTATTTATTTTATTAAGTTTTTTTGAGAGAGAGAAAACAGAGCACGTGAGCGGGAGGAGAGGCAGAGAAAGAGAATCCCAAGCAGGCTCTGAGCTGATAGCGCAGAGCCTGACACAGGGCTTGAACTCACGAACCATGAGTTCATGACCTAAGCCGAAACCAAGAGGTGGATGCTTAACCAACTGAGCCACCCAGGTGCCCCACAAAGATTGATAATTTAAAAAAGGGCACCTGGGTGGGTCAGTCAGTTGAGCATCTGACTCTTCCTTTTGGCCTGGGTCATGATCCCAGGATTGTGGGATTGAGCCTCACATCAGGCTCTATGCTGAGTGTGGAGCCTGCTTAAGATTCTTTCTCTTTCTCCCTCTGCCCCTTTCTCCCACTCATGCTCACTTACTCTCTCTAAGATAAATAAAATGAAAAAAAAAACAACTGAGCTAGAGATTTTAACAGTCTTATAGATAACATTGAGACTTGAGTCTGGGTTACAAGATGGACATGGGGCATATATACCTTGTAGTGGTATTCACAAGAAACACTGTTATCTGGAAAGATAAACTAGTACTATTTGGAGCAAGTTTAGAGGAAGTAGTGAAAGGAGTCCAAGCTTTCTCACATGAGTAAAGGTTAAAGGAAATAAGACTTAGGTTAATGAAGAAAAGATGTGGAGACATTACCATTAAACGTATTTTGTTTTTCTTCTCCGGGGGTACAGCTAGGTTTCAAAGGATAAACTTCCAAAAGAGATAGATTTGGACTAAATGCTAATAATAATTTTCTAATCACCAGAGTACTCTAACGAGGGTGTTCTTTCCTTTTTTAAAAAATTTTTATTAGGGTGCCTGAGTGGCTCAGTCGATTGAGTGGCTCTTGATATTGGCTCAGGTCATGATCTCATGGTCATGAGATTGAGCCCTGCATTGGGCTCTGTGCTGACAGCATGGAGCCTGCTTGGGATTCTCTCCCTCTCTCTCTGTCCCTCCCCTGCTCTTCCATTGCTCTCTCTCTCTCTCTCTCAATAAAAATTAAAAAAATTATTTTTTGTTGTTTTTTATTTTTTTAAAGTTTATTTGTTTATTTTGAGAGAGAGTGAGCACAAGCAGGGGAGGGCCATAGAGAGAGGGAGAGAGAGAGAGATCCAATCAGGCTCTGTGCCATCAGCACAGAGCCCAATGCAGGGCCTGAACTCATGAACCATGAAATCATGACCTGGAATGAGATAGAGAGTCGGATGCTCAACTGATTGAGCCACCCAGGTCAGCCTGACCCCCCAGCATTTTTTTTATTAAGTATAGTTGGCATACAATGTTATATTAGTTTTAGCTGCACAACATGGTGATTCAACAATTCTATATATTACATAGTGCTCACCGTGATAAGTGTAGTCATGATCTGTCATCATATGTTATTACATTATTGACTGTATTACCAATGCTGTATTTTTTATCTCTGTGACTTAACATATTTTATAACTGAAAGTTTATACCTTTTAATCTTTCACCCATTTGTCCATCCTCCACCCCCCTTCCCTCTGGCAACCACCAGCGTCTTCTCTGTATTAATTTTATTTGTTCGTTTGTTTTTTGTTTGTTTTGTGTTTTTAGATACCACATGAAAGTGAGATCATATGGTATTTGTCTTTCTCTGATCAATTTATTTCACTTAGCATAATTCCTTGAAGAGGGTGTCATTTTTGTGACAGGTGACTATCACTGGAGGTATTAAAAAAATAAACAATTCAACAGTTTGAGTTCATACTTAAAGAAGATAGTCACACTGTGTAGTCTTCATGACCCTTCTACCTTGAGTTTTTAGCATCGACTCCCTTGAGTTTTCTGCAATTTAAATGCCTGGAAAGTAATACCGTACATTGGCCACAACTTTGTTTCCCTATTACGGTGTTCCTTAATGCAGCACTTACCAAAACAAAGTGGATGAAATGCCAATATTTCTGATCATAATGGCATATCTCTGGGAAGTCATTGAGGGCAGAGTGTCTTTTTCTCTTCCACAACCCTAGTAAGCCTTGCACGTGGAGGTGCTCAATATGTATTTATTGAATTGAATTGGAAAGAAGGACTTCCTGTTGATTGGGAGCACTGATCTTTCCTTGTAAGTTAGTAATACAGGAGACTGATTTCTGCATTTTCAAGCAAATCCATTTTCATGTATTTTTAAACAATGCCATCTGAAAATACTTCAAAGACTAAAATGATGTAAAGCATATGTCAGTCATTCTGAAGGCTGTGCCCGTCCTCTAGGTTCTGATGAATGGGAATGACTCCTTTCTCTCAAGTTCTAGGGAAGTGTTATTAAGAAAATGAAAAAGCTATGCCTTTTATGAAATTATCTCCCAATAAGGAATCTTTAGCCAAATGAAAAGTGATTGAAACCAAAGTAAAAGTTCCATGTCCTCAGGTAAACTTAACTGTATTGGTGGTTTTATAAAAGTTGTCCTTAGATTATTAGATCATTAAGTATTAAACCTAGAATGGCCTTTTGAGATCATCTGGCTGAGAAGTTCTTACCTGGAGGATAGTGATGGGCTTTTAGGGGTCTGTGAACCCATTAAAATTGAATGCATTTTTTACCCGTTTATGCACATAGGTATTTTTCTGGGGAAAGAATCATTTTCCTTAGATTCTCAAAAAAGTCTTGACCCTGACAAAGTTTCAGAATTTATAAGTCCTAATCCATTCTCTTGGAATTAAAGATAGACAAGGAGGCCCAGAAATTCTTATGACTTCCTTGAGGTTACATTGCTGTATCCTGATGAAGCAGGGCTACTCCTACATGAGTGAGGGTGAGAGGCCTTGTGCTGAGCAGCTTTTTGTATTTGCTCATTTCATCCTTTTGACCATGCCCTTCCCCCCCCCCGCCCGCCTTGAAAAGTAGCTATACTGATTATGCCCATTCTATAGGTGAAGAAGCTGAGAGATGGAGGTTAAGTAACTCCCCTGCGAAGTCCCACAATGAATGAGTGACAGCAGGAAGTCACAATGAATGAGTGACAACCAGGCATTGTGGTTCCCGAGACCATACTCTTGGTAACTGTAGTCCAGCACCCCTCATACGGGATTCGCAAGGATGCCATGCAGCCAGGAAGCTGTTTGAAGACTTTGCGAAGATGCAATCTGGGATGGAAGATGGTTCTTGTTTATTGTAAATTAAATGAAGCATTTTTATAAGTTTTTATAAAGTTAAACATATTGAAATTTTCTTTTCCTAGCATGCAATGATGTTGCCCGTTTTGACCCATCATATTCGCTACCACCAATGCCTAATGCATCTGGACAAATTGATAGGATATACTTTCCAAGATCGTTGTCTGTTACAGGTAAGAATTACTTTCCTGTACACTCACATAATAACAAAATAGGGGTAATTCATCTTGCAGGTTACAAATGGAACATTGAGATTCTCCGTTCTGGGAGATAATGAGGATATTTAGAAACATACCTCTCCGTTACTCTACTCTGGTTGCCGCTTTCAAACTCTTTTTCTCACCTCCCCCCCCCCCCCCACAACATTGTCTTTAAAGAAACAGACTAAAGCTAAAATTTTCCTGTCAAACCTGAGTCCCTTCTTTCAGCCTTCCCTTTTCTATGGCTCTTCTTTCCAGGTGATGACTATTCTAGTTCTCCTTTGAAAGACGTGGATTTTTAGGTTTATTTTCAGAAGAGGGCTTATACCAGAGCTCTAGGGATTTGACACTGGAGGAGAGAAGATGGAAAAATGAGGGCTTAAAATTTGACTAGATACATAGATCTTCCTGTTTCATTCGAGATGGTATAAAGATGGCACTTCTGAGTTTTTAAGACTAAATTTATCTCATTGAAACTATAGCTGGCCATGACTCATCCAAGTCATCACTTAAATTTTGGAATGAATCCTGATCATGCCAGGAACTCTCTGTCTAACTGTGGAATTCGGCAGCCCAAGTATGGAGACAGAAAAGTTCATCACATGCACATGAGGAAAAAAGGTATGTTTGGATTCTGCCCTCGTGTTTTGGACTGTGTTCCCTTTTGTAAACGTACTCTCTTTCTTTACTGCTTTCTGACACATACGTAACAGCGTTGACTTTGAGCATTATTATAAGGGTGGGTAAAATTTTTAGAAAAATTTCTTGATCCTTTCAAGTCCTGTAAGTAACTTTAGTTGATCACACTTGTAGACATGCAGATATTAAACCTTTTGAAGTCAGACTGGGGTAAGAGAGAGAATTTTCTTTCTACCTGTCATGTCATGGTCCTAGAATGCTTGTAACAGTATTTACTTGAGTATTTTTTTTTAATAGGAATTAACACCTTAATAAATATTATGTCACGTCTTGGACAAGATGACCCAACTCCCTCAAGGTAAAGTAGCTTTTATTAATAACAGCTTTATAGAGAGGTAATTCACATAGCATACAATTCACCCATTTAAACTATACAATTCAATGGTTTTTACAATGTTTACACAGTGGTGTAGCAATGATCACTAAAGTTTAGAATGTTTTCAGCACCCCGAAAAGAAACCCCATACTTCCTGTTTCCTCTCAGCCTGCCCAGCCCTAGGCAGCCATATTCTACTTTCAGTCTGCCTTCAGTCTCAAATGGATTTGCCTATTCTGAACATTTTGTGTAAACGATATCATACAATGTGGTCCTTTGTGACTGGCTTCTTTTACTTAGCACAATGTTTCAAGACTTACCCATGTTATAATATATGTTAGTGCTTCGTTTCATTTTATTGTCAAATGGTATTCCATGGTGTGGATATGTCATGTTTTATTTATACATTCATAAGTTGATGGGCATTGGGGTTTTTTCCACTTTTTGGCAATTATGAGTGATATTGCTGTGAATATTTGTGTACAGGTTGTGGATATATATTTTTATTTTTCTTGGATATGTACCTAGGAGTGGAATTTCTGGGTCATATGGTAACTTTGTTTAATCTTTTAAGTAACTACCAGACTGTTTCCCAAAGTGGCTACATTATTTTATATTCTCAGCCACAGTATGTAAAGGTTCTGATTTCTTCACATCTTTCCCAACATTTGTTATCATCTGTCTTTTGTGAATCTAGCCATCTTAGTAGGTAGGAAGTATTACCTCATTTGTGGTTTTGTTTGTATTTCCTTGATGGCTAATCATGTTGTGCATCTTTTCATGTGCTTAACTGGCCAGTTGTCTATCTTACCTAGAGAACTATCTGTTGAGAATCTTTTCCCATGTTTAATTGGGTTATTTTAAATTATTGATTTAAAATCATTCTTATATATTCCAGATATAAGCCTCATCATACAAATTTGCAAAAAATTTTTTCTTGTTCTATGGATTGTTTCTTCATTCTTTTGAAGATGTCTTTCAAAGCAGAAAATTTTGATGAAGTACAGTTTATCTGTTACTTCTTGTGTTGCTTATACGTTTGGTGTTGTCTAAGAAGCCGCTGCCTAACATAAAATCACAAAGATTTACATCTTTTTTTCTTTTAAGAGTTTTATAGTTTTTTCTCTTATATTTAGATCTTTGGTCTGTTGTAGAGTTAATCTCTGTGTGTGGTGTAGGGGGCCAACTGCAGGCTTCGCTGTGGATATCCAGTTGTGCCGGCATCATTGGTAGAAAACACTAATCTTTCTCCATTAAATTGTCTTCGCACCCTTGTTGATAATTAATTGATGGTATATGTGAGGATTATTTTTGGACTCTAGGTTCTGTTCCGTTGATCTTTATTTCTGTCCTTATGCCAGTACCACACTGTCTTGATAACTGCAACTTTATAGTAAGTTTTCAAAATAAGAAATGCAAGATCTCCAACTTTTTTTTTTTTCCTCAAGATTGTTCTGGCTATTCTGGACCCATTACATTTCCACATGAAATTTTGGATTAGCTTACCAATTTTTGCAAAGAAGCCAGCTGTGATTTTGATAGGGATTGTGTTGATTCTATAGATCAATTTGTGAATGACTACCATCTTAATATTAAGTTCTGATCCCTAAACATTGTATATGTTTACATTTAAGTCATCTTTTTAAAAAATTTTTAAAGTTTATTTTTTTGAGAGAGAGAGAGCATGAATGAGGGAGGGGCAGAGAAAGAGAGAATCCCATGCAGGCTCTGCACTGTCAGCGCAGAGCCTGATGTGGGGCTTGAACTCACCAACTGTGAGATCATGACCCAAGTCAAAATCAAGAGTTGAATGCTTAACCAGTTGAGTCTCCCAGGTGTCCCAAGTCATCTTTTTTTTTTTTAAACACTAATATTATTGTGTTCTTTTATTTATTTTTTAATGTTTATTATTTATTTTGAGAAACAGTGAATGGGGGGAGTGGCAGAGAGAGAGAAGAGAGAGAATCCTAAGCAGGCCCCACTATATCAGTAAGCGCAGAGCCTGACAAGGGGCTCGATCTCACAAACCATGAGAGTATGACCTGAGCCAAAATCAAGAGTTGGACGCTTAACTGACAAGCCACCCAGGTGCCCCTAATTAAGTCATCTTTAATTAATTAAATTTACTTTATAGTATAGTTTTAAGAGTATATTTTGTCTTTGCTAGATTTATTCCTAAGCGTTTTATTCTTTTTGATGGCTATTATAAATGGAATTGTTTCTTAATTTCATTTTTGGATTGTTCATTGCCATTGTAGAGAAATAGAATCAGTTTTTGTATATTGATGTATCTTGCAACCTCGATGAGCTCATTTGTTAGTTCTCATAGTTTTTTAGTGGATTGCGTAGTATTTTTTTTTTGTGTGTGTGTATAGGATCATATCACCTACAAACAGAGATAGTTTTAGTTTTTCCTTTCCACTCTGGATGCCTTTTATTTCATTCTCTAAACATAGTTGCCCTGGCTAGAGCTTTCAGTATAATATTACATAGAAGTGGTAAGAGTCGATCCTTGCCTTCTTCCTAAAATCTTTAGGTGAAAGCATTCTTTCACTGTTGAGTGTGTTGTTAGCTCTGGGTTTTTTGTAGATGTCTTTTTAATCGGGTTGAGAAAATTCCTTTCCTGTTCCTAGTTTGCTGAATGTTTTTATTATGAAAGTGTGTAGAATTTTGTCAAATGCTTTTTTTTTTTTTTTTTTGCATCTATTGAGATGATCATGTATTTTGTTGTTGTTTTGTTTTTTTCATTTATTCATGTGGTTTATGGTGTTCGTTGATTTTGGTATGTGGAACCAACCTTGCTTTCCTGGGATACATCTCACTTGATTATGGTATATAATCCTTTTTATGTGCTACAAATTTAGTATGCTAGTATTGTTGAGAATTTTTGTGTCTATATTCATAAGAGTTATTGGTCTGTAGTTTTCCTTTTCTGTGATGTTTTGTTTGGTTTTATTATTAGGATAATACTGGCCTTATATAATGGGTTGGAAATTTTTATATGTTAATTCTCATTATTTTCTTTCTTGATTTTAAGAGATACCCTTGAATATTAACATTCTTACACTTGTATGGCCTTAAGCCCCTGAAGAATCTGGAGAGGAAGTGGGCTGGGTCTAAAGTCATTAACACCCCTGGAAAACTGAATGGAAGCAATCGGCTAATAGCTGAAGAGTCTCTGATGTTGCCCTCAGGAAGCTTATCTTTATGTGCAAAACACAGTAGGTTATATTCTGAAAGCCAATAGAGAAGATTGGTTGAGGGCAGATTTCCTTTTAAAATGGGACAGTTGAAAAGTTAAATAGCCAGGCTTGTCCATCTTGGGATCCAGGCTTAGCTGGATTAAAGGTAGGTAGAGCCGGGATAGAAGTGACAGTGTTTACAGTTACAGCAGCTCATAACTGGCCTCCACAGCCACAAACATGACCAGCCGTAGCTAGCATAACTTCCTTTTCTACCTCTTTCTTCATCTGTCAGTTTTCTTTTTAAATTGGCTTGCCTCAAGTTGCCCTCTTTTCAAATTATCATAGACCATACATACTATCTTCCTCTTCAATCAAGAGGTAAAAAGAAAGGCAGGATGAAACTTTAAAATTCCCGTTTGAAGATGATCATGTGCCTTACTGTGGTATTCTGTGAGAGCCTAAGATCAGAAAAGAGCTGTCTAATTAAAAGAGCCCTTAATCACACCCTCAGGGACAGTGTGACCATGGTTTCCTTTTACCCGGCTATATTGTAGAGTCTCCAGATGACCAGTTCTGTGTTTTAATAAGTGGAACCCTGAGTTCCTGCAGCCCCTTTAGCAAGGCTACACATGCCCTACACTGATGAAAGCATGAGCTTAAATAATCTTAGTTTCATCTACCCCAACCATAGTTGTTGGTATGTAAATTGTCTCTGATAGTGTTGTTCAGACCTCATGATTTGTTTTCTTTTCCTGTATCACAAAGACAGGGCTTTCTTTCCGTGGCAGAAGGAATGATATCTGAGAAGCCGTGTTCTTTTTGAACTCGCCGTGTTGAAAATGATAGAGAATAAACAAGTATCTCTCGTCCTTTGCTGCTTGTGTTGAGAGCCTCCTGCCATGTACCTGATCTTATGGCTGATGTGGGGTTGACTGTAGGTTTCTGTTCAGGAAGAGCCTTCTCACTTCTTTCGTGGCCGTGTCTGCTGCGGCTGGACTGCAGGTGTCCAGCAGTCCCCACTGTGCACGGCTTTGGAAGCTGGGGTTCAGAGTCTTCATACACATTTAATTCAACAGACGTTTATCTAATGCCTTCTGAGTTTGAGGCGATTTCTAGGTATTTTAGAGGATTTCAAGGCAAGTAAGATAAAGCCCCTACTCACCAGGAGGTGTGACTCCCTCAGGTGGGGTAGGAAGTATGACTACCTCAAGTGGGGTAAGAGTGCTGTGAACATGAATAACTTAATGTAAGAGATACTCTGCTAAGTGCTTCAGTGAAGGTCCAAAACAAAACATACATAGTCTGCTGTGGGGCTGAGGATCACTCTGGTGGTGGTTTAAGGATTCTAGGTCAGTTTTATATTATGCACTTGAATAATTGAGTTCACTTGAAATGATTTGCCCTCTCCCTTTGTTTCTTAGTTTGCTATTTTAATATGGGATGCAGTTGTCCCTGCTCCTTGGAAGTGTTTGTATATCTTTAAAGTGAAACCTCGGGCGCCTGGGTGGCTCAGTCGGTTAAGCGTCTGACTTCGGCCCAGGTCATGATCTCACAGTTCCTGGGTTCAAGCCCTGCATTGGGTTCTGTGCTGACAGCTTAGAGTCTGGAGCCTGCTTCAGATTCTTGGTCTCCCTCTCTCTTTATTCTTCCCGTGCTCATGCTCTCTCTCTCTCTCTCTCTCTCTCTCAAAAATAAATAAACATTAAAAAAATTTTTTTAAATAAAAAAATAAAGTAAAACCTATTGGGGCACCTGGGTGGCTCAGTCAGTTAAGTGTCCAACTCTTGGTTTCACCTCAGGTCATGATCTCACAGTTTGTGGGTTTGAGCCCTGTGTTAGGCTGTCAGTGCAGAGCCTGCTTGGAAATCTCTCTTCCTCTCTCTGCTCCTTCCCTACTCATTTTCTCTCCCCTTCTCTCAAAACAAATAAATAAAATTTTAAAAACCTGTCAAATTGCAAGTGTCAGTGGTTGTATCTCCTCCCAAGCAAGCTTGTTCAGAACTTCAGACTTGAAAAAGGAAAGAGGGAATGAGTGAGGTACTAATGGAAATAGGAATGTGGAGAAGCAGGACAAGCAGGAGAGAAGGGTGAGGGGAGGGGGGATCTTGATCAAATTCTTCTCCTGGTCCTCCTGGAAACCACTCCTCCCACCCCTGTCTATCCTGCACTGCAGTTAGTGACCACATTGTGTCACTTCTGCCCTTGTACTGCCTCTGCATTCAGTCCCCTAGCTATTTCTGGAGCCTCACTTCTAGTATTTTTTTATATGTTTATTTACTTAGAGAGAGCGTGCATGCACATGGGCAGGGGCAGAGAGAGAAGGGGGGGGGGGAGAGAGAGAGAGAGAGAGAGAGAGAGAGAGAGAGAGAATCCCAAGCAGGCTCTGCACTGTCAGCACAGAGCCTGATGTGGGTCTTGCTCTCACAAACCATGAGATCTTGACCTGAACATAAATCAAGAGGTGGACACTTACTTAATTGACTGAGCCACCCAGGTGCTCGCCTCAATTCTAGTTTTTAGCTGTAACCTGCTTGAAAACTTCTAGTGACATCTCATCACCTACTGAATAAGTCTGAACCTCCCCACCTGGCAATCCCAGCACCTATGATCTGGCCCCAGGCCAGTGTTCCAGGCACATCATTCTTTTCCCTGTGGCTACCTACACACTAATAAGACCGAAATACTTACTGTGCTATCAGGTGTACCCTTTCCCTTCCCCAGATGCCCACAGTCACTGTACAGCTCCCCCTGGAATGCCCTGGAACCCTGTGTTATGGACTTATTTTCTTTACTGTAAGCATTTTGAAGGTCTTTGGTCATACTCTTTTTTTTTTCTTTTTCTTTTCTTTTCTTTTTTTGCAACTAGTGCCTTTCGTTAGAGCAGAAGCTCAGAAAATAAGTATTAAAGAAAAAATGCCATTCATGGTACTACTTTCCTCTCAGGTTATTTACTTGTTTACATTTCCCTAGAAGTAGGGAAACTTGATGTTAAGGGTCATGGTCAGAGCCATCAGCAGAGGTTTAAATGGCAGGTTAGTATCTTACTTAATCTCATTTGACATACAAATGAGGCCTTCATACAAAAAGGCATGAAGACTTAAATAAAAATCTATCTGCCTATCAAAACGATAAAATAATTAACTCTTATGATGGCATCATCTCACATGAATATGCCACCCTTAATTTTTGAAGTGTCACTGTTTAACCACATAAATCTCAATTGTATAATTATATTTAACTTCTGTAAATTACAATGAACTATTACCACAGAAAGGGTCTCTGAAGGATTAAACTTTGGGTGGCATTCAAATAATTCATGTATTATCAGTAAGACCTTTAGAAAAGAGGGGCAAGAAGACTGTTGATGGAAAAATGAGCTGCCATGGGGCATCTGGGTGGCTAAGTTGGCTGAGTGTCCAACTGGCTCAGCTCATGATCTCACGGTTCGGCTTGTGAATTCAGGCCCCACGTTGGGCTTGCTCATGTTCACGCAGAGCCTGCTTCAGATCCTCTGTCCCCCTCTCTCTCTCTGTCCCTCCCTTTGCTTACACTCTCTCAAAAAGAAAAGAAAAATGAGCTGCCTTGTTTTATTTTGTTTTTGATTCGTAGAGTCATTGGTAGACATAATGTTTAAGAATCTATTGGACCAACAATGAGACAGGTATGGACTATTTATTAATGTCTCTGTGTTTAAAGAAATGGTAGTTACAAAGTTTCAATCAATTACGCCTAAGTATCTTGCATTAAAGACAGTAAAACATGCTTGAGTATATGTGAATTCTACTGAGTAGATTTGCTGGCTTAAATATTTCAAGTAAAATCCCAGAGATGCTTGCCCTGGGGTCCCTACAGCCAGTGGGTCTCAGATCTAGCAGCTCTCTGACTCCCTACTCCCTAGGTGTCCAGGTAGATGTAATGAATACAAGAAATTCCTGAATTGGGTAGAAGGTTCAGCTGATCTCTAGCACCCCTTCTAGCTTCACTTTACCCATCACTGATTAAAGCCTGGAATGCAAAGGTGAGAAAATGTCCATACCATTACCATAGTAGTCACCCTTGGACTTGGCCCATCCCAAGATGGTTTTCCATGAAGTAAATGACACCTTACAGTAATTACTGTTACAGGGAGACTGTTAATGTTTTATAAAGTATTTTGAATTCCTTAGACCAAATTTGCTGTATAAATGGTACACTTAATCTAGATTTCATAATGCGTTTGCTTATTCAGTTCTCAAAAACAAATGGAGTGTTTATTTCTCAGTAAACATCTCCTCTTGGAGCTAGCTAGCATTTATAAAGGCTGTAGAAACAATAGAAGGAACAAAAGCTTGGCTGCTGCAGTCAACAGTGACTAGCAGCTCGCCCTGTTTACTTTTTTGAGATAAACCGTTGGATTAGGAATTGTCTGTTGTAATAATGAACTGAAGTGGTATTTAATCCCCATTTTTGTCTGTGGCTCACTGCCAGCATTTAGTCACAGTATAGATACAGAAAAACATATGCTGGATACGGGCAAATTATTTAGTGGATGGCAGACTCACTGTTGAATAAACCTGTTTGAAACTGTGACCTTGTATTTTAACACACTAAGTAATAGTCTAACTTTGTGGTTATTAAAATCCTAGACATAGTTCTTGTCCTGAAAGTTTATAAAACAAATTAAAGTAAAATTTATGCCAATATGACTTCATTCAAATAGTATATGACTCAAAGCAGCTATTATTCTTTGACCAGATGTCTTATTTTTTTTTTCTAGATGTCTCACTTTTTAATAAAGCATAAGACAGTCCAAATATGGTTTGTCTGCACCCCAGGTTTCTTACTTTCCATGTTAAGTAGATTTTCTGTACAGTACTTTGAACTGTTGGGAAAAACATAAAGTCTCCACTACAGAAAATGCTATTCTCATTTTCCTGACTCTTGGAAGAGAATAGGGTAATACTAATTTCTTTCTTTTTAAAAACTCAATATATCTTTCTCTGTTCCCATCATCTCTCAGGAGAACAGTTTATTAGGTTTCATGAAATTAAGTTAGCAAGAGGTCTTAGGCCTAGTTACCATGTTAACTAGGGCCTCTACTCCTTGATGCGCTCTCTAAGAATGATGACACACTTCTGGAGTTCTGGTGTATTTGACAAAAAGCAAAATCACAGTATCGAGTAGCTTCTAAAACACACTTTTAAAATACAATGTTTAGTTATTCTTGGCTAATGGAGTAGCAGCAAAGTCTTCTAAAATCTAATATAAAGTAGATAAGACTAAGGAAAATATGTTTGAGGACTTTCTTTCCTTCTTTCTTTCTTTCTCTCTTTCTTTCTGTAAGCTATTAGATTATGAAATCTTCATCATAGCTATAAATTGTTTATTCTTTTTGTTTCCTGCATTTTCCATTATTGGCTGTTAACTGCTTTCCAGAGTGCCTTCTTCACATAAATAAAGGCCATATATTGAAACGAAAGTTCAGAATCACGTCTTTGTTGATCATATCTTTCTAGTTTTCTCCTATATTGCATTTATTTTTCCTTTAAAATTTTAAAATGTGGAGGAATAAAAAAAAATGTGGAGGCATGGTAAGGTGGAAGAATTAAATTAATGAGATATGTGAGATAATGTAAACTTGAACTCAAATTACCAAGTAGATGATTTGGTAGCCAGGGGCCATTTAATTTATAAATAAGTATTTTTTTTGAATTTTCCACATGTACTGAAACTATAGGGTGACTTTAAATATGGAAACTAGGGGCGCCTGGGTGGCTTAGTTGGTTAAGTGTCTGATTCTTGATTTTGGTTCAGGTCATGATCTCATGAGATGGACCCCGTGTTGGGATCCACACTGGGTGTGGAGCCTACTTAAGATTCTCTCCCCCTCCCACTCTACCCCTCTCTCCTGCACATGCTCACATACTCGCATTCCCACTCTCTCTCAAAAAATAAACAATAAATAAGGAAACTAAACTAGCACACATGAGGCAGAGAACAATAAAAGATAGTATATAATTTTGTCATAAATTGAGTGATATGCTTAAGTCACGTGGGGATAGGAGTGCTCCCGGGAGTCCCAGCCATTTGGGCAGGCCCCCAACTGACATTAAGAACAAGTAGGATTTGGGAGAGGTAACGTGGAAGGGAGAAGCCGTGGTGTGTCTGGTCAACTTAGAGTCGTGAATTGTTGTTGAAAGTAGATGAAATGGTTGGTTACAGTGGTACTAGGTAAAGGATCGCCTTGAAAACCAGGCAGGTTTAGACTTGATAGTCAGCTATTGAATTTTTGAAGATGAGGGTCAGTATCAGAAGATGAGTAAGCCCCTGGAGTCAGCTCCAGAGGTGAGATCCTGCTCAGGCCCAGACCTGTCCCTTGCCTTCACTACTCAGGTCCCAGGGGCTTGGTGTGCTCTCCTTTCCCTGTCACTGTTGTCACCATCCTTTCTGGATTCCCCCTGTTACAATCCTCCAATCCCCATAGTTTCTGTGTCCACTGCTGGCCCTGAAACAGGAACCTGGGTTCTTCCCTTATGAGGCTTCAGACACACGTTAGTTTGCAACCTACTCTAATCGGAATCAGGTTTGTCAGAGTTCTCTGTTTCACCGAGATGCCTCCCTCCCCCTCTCCACCCACCCAGCCACCCCCGGTGGCCTTAATAGTGTCCTCAGCACCACATCAGTGCTCTCTTTGCATCTAACCTGAATCCGTTTCTTTCTTGACGATTATTCCTTTTTGCCGGGGATAACACTGGCCTCCTTTTCCTCCCACCTCCCCAGCCAGTCCCTTCTTCTTTGTCATTTCCCTTCTGCTTGACTTCAAGTGTGGCCCTCCCCTGAGCTCAGTCCTGGGATTCTTTTTTTCTAGCTGCATTCTCTCCATAGGTAGTATCATCCAGTTCCATCACCCAAAATCCTGTCTGAACATTGACAACTCCTAAAGATTTGTTACCAGCTTCGTTCTTGCCCATGAACAGTAGGTTCATATATACTGGATTGCTCCATTTGGATGTTTCATGGACATTTCAAAGTAAACATGCTTCAGATGCCCCTCCTGCTTCTGCCAAAACCTGTTCCTTTGGTCTTTACCTCACAGTCAGTGGCACCACCTTTCACCCAGCTATGGAAGCCAAAATCTAGGTACTGACCTTCATTCTTTTCTTGCCTCCTCCACCATCGCCTCCCCAGCCTGAGCCTCCATCACGTCTCACCAGTCACAGTACCCTCCTCAGTGCTTGTCACCCTGCACGTGTTCTTCGCACAGTAGCCTGGGTGGTTTTTTAAAAACCTAAACCAGATCGTGTCACATCTCTGCTCAACCAGAGGTAGTGTTCTGCTTTAGCACTGAGGGAAGGTGGCTCTGCTGGACTTTCTGAGAGGCGGAGGGAGGTTTTCTGTGGACTACCTTCCCGGTCATTTCAGCCTTACACTTGGACATGGGGAACTTAGCCTGTGAGATGTGCCTTCATCATACAATGAAGGTGTAAATAAAGTGTGGTATGCACTGAGGGGGAAGTATTAACTTAGATGAGAGCAGTTGGACAAGGATTCATAGAGAAGTAACATTTGGTAGACCTTGAGGAATGAGTAGGCTTAGTGCATGGTAGAGATGGTGGAAAGCTTTAGGGCAGATGCCTTTTTCAGGGAGTAACACACAGTTTGGGGGCAGGAGCCCAAAACTTAGGTGGGAGAGGATAGCAGTGGATACTGGGACTTGAAAAAGTAGGTTAGGCCTCTTTTGAAGGACTTCAGATGCTAAGTTAAATTTAGAGTTCGGGCATTGGGAAGCTGTTCTTAGAACACCGTACCAAACAGGTTTTTCAGTGCTCAATTCTGACTCTTTAGAATGCATTCTCCTTTCTCTTACCCACCTTTCAGCAGTGTGGAAAGATTCACAGTTGTTAGGGTTATAACTCCTCACTTTAAAACTGATTCACAGGGGAAGGAAGCCCTTGTGTAGGAAGGCCTTAAGTACACAGTAGGATAGAATGACCCCTCTCTTGCCCAATAGGTGCTCCATACTTCGACTAAGATGGCGATCAGTGCTTTTGATTATGAAGAATAAGGTGGGGTGTTTCGATTACAAAAAGAGCTTTGAGAAGAGAAGGAGGGAATGTAGATGTTTGCTATTTTAAGTTCTCTTTTTAATTTTCCTATAGGATTAATCACAATGAAAGGTTGGAGTTCCTAGGTGACGCTGTTGTTGAATTTCTGACCAGGTAAGAAGGTTTTTCTGCTGTCCCCCAATAATTACATTTTATAAGTAACATACTTACTCTGTTGCCTTCTTTGTAATTATCAAAATAAGGGATTGAAACACCATGTATTTTGTCTCTTCCGTAGAGCTTGAAAGCCATGTGTCTGTGGCTCTTGCCCTAATGACTTGTACTCACTGACGCTGTAATGCACAAGATTATAAGATGAAAGGCTAGTGTCTTTGTCATGTCAAGTTTATGTTCAAGTTGCTCCAGCCACAAGAGATCAGCTTGTCTTAGTCTTGATGCTTCAGAGCTTATATTCAGTTTGTAGAGAAGGGGATGATATTTTAAAATGTCATTTCATTTTCTAGGATTTGTCTTTAATCCATTTCTCACTCTTTCTGATCTGAAGGGAAGTAATTTTAATGACAAGATTTTGGTATGTATATGTGTGTGCATAATTTGGTAGTAGGGGTAGGAAAGCCCACATAGCCTCTCTTTTAAAGGGAGACACACGTACTTGTCTGGGAACTATCTTGAGCTATTTGTATTCTCTCTGGGTCATTTCTTTTCCCAAGAAGGACGTAATGAGACAGAGGGGCCACTCTCCAAGCCTGTTCTTCACTGGACACAATAGGACTAAAGAAGCTTAGCTGCCCCAATCAACAGCAGATCTTAAAAACTGGTGTGAGATTTAGGAGAGGCAGTTGCTGTCTTGGTCCAAACTGGCTTTCCACATGGGCTTCTTCCAAATCCCCGCACTTTCCATCAACCCCTTTGGCTTTCCTTGGGGCACGGCCAGTCTCAGTTCTGTTCCTGTCCCTGTTGTACTTGAAGAGGATATGCCACCACTGCTGCCCTGCTTGGGACTTCCAGGCTTGTCTTCAGAAGCCACTCATAACGCAGCCCCACCAAAGGTACTTATTTCCAGGCCCGTTTCTGAGTGTCACATAGATTTGCTCTTAGCAGTCCATGACCAACTGTTCAGGTCTTTGTTGTCATCAGATTTGTCAGAAAAGTCTTTCAACACAAGTAAATGTGAAAATAGGAGTGAACGGTGCTGTTTGGGTTTTAGCACATTCAGACATTCATGTGCTTCCTATTTAACTTTCATAGACTTTTAACCAAACCCTTCAGTTTAGTTCAACGCAGCTGATATCTGTTGTGCAGACATTGTGCGCCAGGCCTGTTTTTATAACTTGGAGCTACAGGCAGAGGTTGTGATGCATATTATTTATGTGCTTTTTTTTTTTTCCCCAGTGTCCATTTGTACTATTTGTTTCCTAGTCTGGAAGAAGGAGGATTAGCAACTTACCGGACCGCCATTGTTCAGAATCAGCACCTTGCCATGTTAGCAAAGGTATGTCAAACATCCGACGCATTTGTGGAAAAGTCGGTCCATGCATAATTTTGCATTTGAATAAGTAACTCTTTAGGGTATATTAAGACTTTAATATTTTATAGACCGGGAAGAATTTTTTTTGTTTGGGTTTTAAAGATTCAGTCTTACCTTTGTGAGTTCACCAGCAGCTAATGAACTCCATGGTGAAGTCACTTGATAACAGAAGAGGAAAACCTTGACAGATGTTCGTGAACAGAGTTAAACATTTGGGGAAAAGGAACAAGAACAGAGTAAAAGAAATGAAATATTTTGTGTTTTCCCTTTGTGTAATATTTCTGTATTGCATTTGTCTTTAATTTATGCTAATAAGCAGCGTTATAGCTTTGAATAGAATATGCCTGCCCATTTATACCCCCAAGGGATACTGTATAGATCTTTGAGAATCCCCAGATATCACAAATACCAGTAATTAAGGTTTAGGGTTTAGGCTGTCCAGCCAGCTACACTGACTTCATTGTTTGACTCAGAATTCAGTTTGTAAAGTACTTGGCATAATCCCTGTTCATAGTAATCACAGAAACAGGTAAATAAATTAGTAGGAGTTGGTTGTTTTTATCATTGCTACCACTGTTTTCACTATAAATTATGGCATTTTAAAGACCTGTGTGTTTATTCAGTAGTAAGGGAAACTGTGGCTCTTAAGTCTCCAAATACCAATCAGTGATTCACTAGAAAAGCTTTTTTGAGTTTCTCTTGATTTTTGTTTTAATTATTTTTCTGTTTTTCCCTTCATTTTGATACAAATATTAGAATTTGATAGAAAAGACTAGATAAAACCTATCCTGGTTCTTAATTTGATCTTGGCAAGACATTTAATATATTCAAAATGGTTAGTTTTAGCCTCTGGTTTTTATATTAGCAAGAGTGCATGATTTCATTTTATGTAACATCATCATCATCATAGTGATGGCATTTGAGAATGTAAGTAATGACACATTAATGAAAAACTATAGGCAACAGGTATGCCAACTTGATTTTAGCAGCTTCACAATGAGTGAAATTCCACAGCCCTATGTAAAACTGCTTCAATGTTTAGTTGCTTTAATTATCAAAATGTTTCCTGATAGGGCACATAAATGTCCACTGGAAATAAATGTTATAAGTAGTTATCAGCCCCCTCCCAATTTTTTTTTTCAGTTTAAGATATAATGGATTGTATTATTATTTTTCAAACAGTTGTAGGGAGGATATTTACAAAGTTTGGAAAATTGCCATAGCAGGAACACAGAAACTGTTAGGTGACACATTGGGTATGTATAAAACCATGAGTTAATTTGGCCAGTTTCTCCCTTCACATTTCTGTATGATCTTCTTCCTACCAAGTATGGACACTCCCATAGCATTCAACCTTCATCTCCTCCAGGAGAAGGCAATGGTGGCCTTGCCCTCTGTCTAGACCAGTTGTTTGAACCATTTGGGAGGGAGGTACTTGACAGAGGATTGCTGAGAATCTTTGAGAATCTAGTGAAAGCTCTAGGTCAGCTCTCCAGACAGATGAACGTTTTAACACATGCACCAGTTGAATACCACTCTCCTTTTTAAAAGTTCCACTAATGCCTATGGGAAAAAGTAAAGATGTAGAGCAGGGATTATGAAAAGTTGGAAAATTTATAGCCTTCCTGAATAGTTGTTTGTAATATAAAATATGGCTTGCAGTCTATTCTCAAACAGGGCTCCAGAGATTAGCTAACAATTGGATTTTCCCAGTGAAGTTGTGCAACAGATGAAATTTACATATTCTAGCATAAGCTCTTGCACTTAGGGATCAATTTTTTAAAAGAGGTGTTTTCTGCTGTTGCGTTTGTGGTAGTCAAAACTCATTTGCATATATTTTGTACTCATGAATTCCTAGCAGTACAGAATACTGATAGCACACATGTCTGGTTTTTATTGTCTCTTTTTCCAGCATAAATGGATATGGATGTTTTTAAGATACACACTGAGACACACAAAATCTGAGTATCCTATTTGAGGACTGATGAGATTCCTATTGTCCTAGTTGGTTCATTGACTTGTCACCTGTTCCATATAACACAGCATGTTCCTGCTTAGTAAGAATTTATTGAACTGAATTATAGGGTAATGGAAACAGATTTATTGCATGCTTATGCAATGTTTGTATTTTTCTCCTTTTATGGAAAGAATTGTGATTTCCATTTATTCAGTCTCAGGAGTTTTATTTAAAAAAATCATTCATACTGTGTCTAGTTCTAAAAGGATTTGATTTGTATCTTATAATACAATAGGGTAAGAAATAAGTAGGTACTGAACTCAAAGTAAAGAGAAAATATGGTTAAGACAGGAAAATATATGAAGCCAGAAGTGAAGTTACTATACACAGAGAAGTCCCACACAGTTTCCAGATCTTGGCCACAAATTTGGTTCTAAACTTTTCTGAGGCCAAATAAAATAAGGAAGGATAATACAGTATAAGCAATATTCCAAAAACAAAAACAACGAAAAAAGATTTAGAGATATAAGGCATTTTGAAATCTTCCGAGCGTCCCCATTGATTCTACCACATAAAAACTTGTTCTGTCTGGTACAGACGTCAATACCACATAACTTGGGAAACAAAGAGGTTAACTTTGGGTTGCATTTGTGTCTCTAGACATGTTGGGTGAACCCAAAGGCCGATGGTCTTATAACATAGTCTTTTTCCAGCTTTGGGTAGTGCTTGGTCTGTACTTGGAATTAGACTCAGATCTGATCAGTTCTGAATCATCAGAGTTCTAAGCCTACTTGGGGAAAGGTTGAGATTAGTCAGATGTGAACCATAAGTAAGGACTCCTAATAATGGCAACCTAAACTCTCTTAATTTATTGACATAATTAATTAATTTGTATCCATAACTCCTTACTCCCAGGAGATGTTGAGTTGTTACAGTTATGACTTTGTCAAATTCTTTCTTTCTTATTGTCATTTTGAATTTTGTAGAAACTTGAACTGGATCGTTTTATGCTTTATGCTCACGGACCTGACCTTTGTAGAGAATCAGACCTTCGACATGCAATGGCTAATTGTTTTGAAGCATTAATAGGTAATTTCTTTTTTTATAATCTAGTTTCGTGTATACCTAAAATGTTTGGAGAGCATATAAAATTCAATGTGGAAACGTGGGATAAAATTACTTGTTTCCGGAGCACGCGAGGTCCCTAGTAGAACACTAACTTCACGTATTGTGGTTATTGTTCTTCCAGAGCGGACGTCTTACTTTCTTTTCTTGCATTCCGCATGCCTGAATTGGTGTCTGATGTCATGTACGTGCATCGTTAGTATATACTGAATTGAATTGAAGTGAGTTAATATGTAGGTGGATTACTTTGCAGATTCAATTCAGGACTACATGCATAAACAAACAGTCAGTAGGTTGCTTGTGAGGCCCTAATATTGTTGTTGTTGTTTTATCACATTTTAAACTATTTACAAGATTTTCTTACTTGTAAGAAAGACTTAAAAAAACACTGCATTTTTTAAATCCCAGGGCTTTGAGTCTTTGTAACTATTACTTACACACTTGAAGCAAGATGGATGCAGACACTTTACTTCCTCGGTTTCTTTTTTTACTATAACCAGAATGTAGTTAACTGTTGGTACCGGAAAGTTATGAAGAGTTAATGAGCTGGTGATTGCAAGTATGCTTTACAATGAAATGTAACAGTAGATTGACAATACCTTGATTTTTTTTTTAGGTAAATGATTGAGTACATTTTATTTTTCAAAGGCCTTTGTGCTTCCTTATCAATTTTTCCTTCTTCCTTTGAAAATGAATATAAAAGCATCCCATTATAGTTTTGTGCTGATGATGGTAACAAGAGAATGTTTAATAATTATTATCCACAGTCTTTTCACAGCTATGTCTATTTTGCACAAATATGTCTATTTTCAGAGAATGTGTCACATGGAATTACTGTGCTCTGTACACATAATAATTTTGACAGTGTTACAGTTGGTTCCCGAGCCAGGCAGACATGATTCAATTCCTTTTTGCTTTATTTATCAGGACTGTGTCTTCACGAAGTTACTGAATCTCTTTGAGCCTCAGTTTCCCCATCTATGACATGGAGATGGGGTCACTTATCTCACAGAATTGTGAGGCTCTTCATATGCAATCCTGGCAGCCTCCCATTCAGAGTTCCATTTCCTTAAGCCTTCCCCAAATCACCTACTATGAGCTCAAGTGCTGTAAATCTTTTGTAACACTCTTACTGAGATGAAGGTGAAGATAAGAATGTGAAAATGCTGAGGCGCCCGGGTGGCTCAGTTGGTTAAGCATCCGACTTCAGCTCAGGTCGTGATCTCGCGGTTCGTGAGTTTGAGCCCCGCATCAGGCTCTGTGCTGACAGCTCAGAGCCTGGAGCCCGCTTTGGATTCTGTGTTTTCATCTCTCTCTGTCCCTCCCCTGCTCGCACTCTGACTCTGTCTCTCAAAAATAAACAAACATTAAAAAAAAAAAGAATGCGAAAATGCTTTGCCCTTTGCCTAGGGCATGAGTGGTCCCCAAGCCACTACCACTACTGTTACTATCCTCCTTATTATTATTAGTATTATTATTACTATAACTATGGATAAATAATAAATGTATTTCTTTATCAGAAGCCCTGGTGACCAAGTATCTTAATGTTTTACATAAAAAAACGCCTTTCTGGGGCGCTTAGGTGGGTCAGTCAGTTAAGCATCCGACTTCGGCTCAGGTCGTGATCTCGCACTTCGTGGGTTCGAGCCCTGCATCAGGCTCTGTGCTGACGGTACAGAGCCTGGAGCCTGCTTCGGATTCTGTGTCTCCCTCTCTCTCTACCTCCCTCCTTCACAGTCTCTCTCTCTCTCTCTCTCTCTCTCTCTCTTTCTCTCTCTCTCAAAAATAAACAAACATTAAAAAAATTTTAAAAATACCTTTCTGAAGACAGTTTTAAAATATGATTTTAAAAATATAGGACTACCTTACTCCAGAGTTATTTGATGTCCATTTAAAATGTTATTTGATTTAATACTCAGTTTAAATGTTAAATAGTTATTTCAAATTAAAGAAAAAGGTTGTCCTGAGTTTTTACACTTTATTTATTCATTATGAGAGAGAGAGAATCAAGCAGGCTCCGCGCTGTCAGTGTAGAGTCCAATGTGGGGCTTAATCCCATGAACCGTGAGATCATAACCTGAGCTGAGATTAAGAGATGGAAGTTCAGCCAACTGAACGACCCAGGTGCCCCTGAGGTTGTCCTGATTTTTATTTGCAGAAGCCTTCATTGTTCTGAACTCAGGTTTTAGCAGGTCTTTTTATGGTCTGAAGCATAAACTATAAATAGAAAATAAAACAAAACCTTACATGCTCATAAAGTCAGTATTTGAGCATAGTTCCCTTAGTAAGTTCATACCTATACCCCTCATGATAGTTCATAGTAGGCCTCTTTTTACTTAAAATATTGGATTTATATTTTAGTAACTTGAATTTCACATTTCAGCCTAATTTATAGTACAAATCCTAGCTAAGAGAGGGAAGATGCTACCTTTAAAACAATTGCTTCTGTTCTTGTCGATTTTTTTTCTTTTCTGTGAGTGGGTTTTGGCTTGCCTTTTTGCTTTTTATAGAGATGTATAATTTTCTTTGAATATTAATGCAGCCTTCCTTTTGGCATTCTCTTCCTTTTATCTAGGAGCTGTTTACTTGGAGGGAAGCCTGGAGGAAGCCAAACAGTTATTTGGACGCTTACTCTTTAATGATCCGGTATTCATCTTGAATCATTTGATTTTTCTCAGGGATCATTATAAAAGATTTTATATCAATTAGTGTTTGTGTTTAAAGAGAGTGTAGGAGAAACAAAGTTCCCAAATATGCCATGGGTGGTAGATTTCAATACACCAAAATAGCTTACTCAACCCTGTTGCAAATGGGAAAGTTCTGTGGGCATTTGCAGGAGTTTGCCTTTTACCTGAGACCCCATGTCTCCTCATGGCCAATTAACAAATTTGATATGAATACTTTGCTTTATTTTGAAGTATCTTGAAGTTAATTATGATTTTCTGTTTTATAATGGTTGGGTACCTACCCCATGCAGGCTTACTTGAAGCTATTGCCTTTTGGCTTTTCTGTTTAGGATTTGTTTTTATATAAACTGTGTAGACTAGATAAATGTATATTTATTTTAGAAAGTCAGTTCATAGGGAGTTTCTGATATGGCTATGAATAAAGAGATGGAGGTATTATTTTTTTTTTCTTAAGCAAGTTATATATAGTTTAAGAACAAATGATAGATTCTAAAATAGTCCCTGTTGTTACTAAAATATTAAGCTATTAACATTGCTAGAGCCACCTTTTTAAATCCTGCATGTAATAGAGCATACTGGATGCTTTTTGTACCAAAACAAGTCAATTTAACATTTAAAGGGAGAGGCAACTCTGTATTCCAAATTGAAATGTCATTATAATTGAGTGAAATAGCCCTCATGGAGCAATAAAGAACAGAGGAAGCCAGTGTTTTAAGCCTTTGTGAAACCTTCAGCTTAAATGGCTGTCAGATGTTATTACTGTATTACTTAGGATAGTTTAAAAAAAAAAAGAATCAATAGTTTTTGAAAAATGTGACCTTGATGATGTTCGTATCTGAGGATTTGATTTTTTATATTTGTTTTTATATAGAGATATGTGATGATTTTATGTGTGTGAATTTTCTCCTGATGGGAAAGTTATCTACAGATGTTCCATGTCCCCCATTTTGTCCTACACATATAAATGAGTGTGCATCTTGATTTATATCTGTAGCAGATGGCATGTATTTTAAGTCTTTTTCTCAAATCTTAAAATATCTTTGTTCTGGCCTTTATCTTTTGTTGGCAATTTCAGCAACTTCTTTACTTTCTTCTTCCTTCCAGTCTTGCCTTACACTAGTCCCCACCCCCAGCTCCTCCCTGCCCCCTTCTCCCTTCGCACCCGCTGCACCCCCCCACCCATGCTGTGTTCCTAGTGTCCTGAATCATATGCAGTTTTACACTGTGTGCTCTTAATTGCATCGGTTTTTGTTTAGATTCTTTTCTCTCTTTAAACTCCTTCTTTCTCCCTCTTGTCTACTTAGCAAGCTTATCTTATATTTCCAGTACCGAGTGCAGTGTTGGCAAGTGCAGTATTTAATAAATATTTGTTAACGGAGTGAAATGAATAAGTGATTAAATGAAAAAGCAGAGTCTGAACATGATCTTACAAATGGGGAGGCTGAGATTCAGAATTCATTTTAAGTGTGTCTTTTATGAAACTGAGCAGTGCTTAGTAATATATGGTCTTTCTGTTTCACCGTTTTCGAGTGCACACACCAGGACATTCTGACTCATTTGACATCTCCATATTGGCTCACATCTATTAGGTGTAATGTGTGAGAGACGCTGGTGAACTGTTGAATTTTTTCTTGAGTAATGATACTGTGAAAGTCTAATCAGCCACAGGCAGGCAGACACAAACCTCTAGGCCCACAAGACAGATTTATTGAATCCATGTAGCGAGGGAGGCAGGAGTCTTTCTGAGGCCTGGGCTGGTGCTGGCAGATGATAAGGAGCAGCCAGGAAAGCAGGGATCAGTTCTTGGTTGGTTCCCTTTTCTGAAGCTGGATTAGAAGAAGCCACGGATTGGGGTGCCTGGGTGCCTCAGTTGATTGCATGACTGCCTCTTGGTTTTGGCTCAGGTCGTGATCCCATGTTGGTGGTGGGATCTAGCCCCTTGTTGTGCTCTGTGCTGAGGGTGGAACCTGCTTGGGATAGTCTCTCTTTCTCTCAAAAAAAAAAAAAAAAAAAAAAAAGCAGCCAGGGATTAATCTGGGATTGGGTGCTTCCTGGAGCCAAGGGCAAGTTAGCATAGTGTCCCCAGTAATCTTTATTCAGAGGAAAAGACATGGCAAAGCAGGTAAGAGGGCAGCATTGGCAGGAAAGCATAGGTCCCTCAAGGAGGGATGTGTTCTGTCATTTTACGGCTGCTATAAGTATCTTGAGGGAAATGTAGTTTCCTGTCATCTTTGCAGCAGGCTTTATCTCTGTCGTCCCCTAGCCCCGTTCACAGCAGGACTGTTTTTCCATTCTCAGCCTGTTCTGATGTTCATTCACTCTTTCATCCCAGACCATTTTTCGTGGTTCCACGTTTTCATCTTTGTGTAGCCCTTCATGGTTTTTCAATACATTCAGATCCATTGTTGCAATCTGATCATCCCAATGGCCCCTTAGAAAGATAGGGAGAGATTACTGTGTAATCTTTCGTATTCTCCCATTCCCTTCCCACCCCGTTTTTGTCTTTGTACATCTATCCCAGTATCTCCTTCCCTGGCCTTTCTCTGGAGCTCCAGAGATTGGAATATGTCTTTTCAAATTGCCCCTGGGCAGCTTCATGTGGATATTCCACACATACCTCATTTCAACATTTTTGGTGTTTGAACTCATCACCTTAATACCAAAACTTATTTCACCTCTCTTACTTTTATAATCTAAACCCAAAACCTTAGCATCTTCTTTTGTCCTGAAGCTTTTTCCTTCCCATCTGGATTAGTTGCAGACTCCTCTATCAGTTCTGTCCCTAGTATGCTTTTTTTTTAATGTTTCTTTATTTATTTTTATTATTATTATTTTTAATGTTTATGATTTTTGAGAGAGATAGACAGAGAACAAGCAGGGGCAGAGAGAGAGGGAGACACAGAATCAGAAGCAGGCTCTAGGCTCCGAGCTATCAGCACAGAGCCCGATGTGGGGCTCAAACTCACAGTCTGTGAAATCATGACCTGAGCCAAAGTTGGCTGCTTAACTGACTGAGCCACCCAGGTGCCCCTATTTATTTATTTTGAGAGAGAGAGAGAACTGCACAGGCATGAGTGGAGAGGGACAAAGAGAGAGGGAGAGAAAGAATCCCAAGCTGGCCCCTCACTATCAGCATGGAGCCCGATACGGGGCTTGATCTCATGAACCATGAGATCATGACCTAAACTGAAATCAAGAGTTGGATGCTTAACTGACTGAGCCACCCAGGCTCCCTGTGTCTAATATGACTTGAATTGGTTTAATGTTTGCCCTTCTCGTTTCTCACATGAAGTATTTAACCACTCCAGTCTATTATTAACACTGCATTTAGTGTTGTCTTCTTTAAAGTGCATAGATTTGACTGTTTTCTTTCTTAAGATCTTTGATTTCTTTACTGTCTGCCAAGGCCTGTATTATACAACAGAGCATTTAATAGTTTTCCTAATTTAATTCCCATCTATTTTTTGTCTTCTTTCTTCTACCCCTTTGTGCCATTCTAGGAATTCCCTTTTTTAATTAAAAATTTCTTTGAGACTTGATTTTTTAGAGCAGTTTTAGGCTCACAGCCTTATTGAGAGTAAAAATTTCCCATACCACCCCTCCCCTCACACATTCATAGCCTCTCCCATTTTATCAACACGACCCATCAGAGTGGTACATTTATTACAGTTGATGAACCTACATTGATATATCATCAGTTCTCAAGGTCCTGTAGTTTACCTTAGGGTTCACTTTTGGTGTTCTACATTCTGTGGGTGTGGACAGATGTATAATGCCATGTATCTATTATAATACCATATAGAGTATTTTCACTGCCCTAAAATCCTCTGTGTTCTACCTATTAGGAGTTACCTTTTTGTGCCTGTGTTCTTTGAGACATAGTATTTGTGCATTTATGGTGCCCTGCTTTTGATTTCCTCTCCCTGCTGATTTGCCAAATTCCTCATGTTCTTCAGGATACATCTGAAGAGTTACCTCTTCTTTGAAGCTTTATCTGATGCCCCCAAGCAGAATTTTCCTTGTATTAATTTATATCACTATTATAGAACTGATCTTAGTTCATTAAATTATACTTATTTACCTTCATTTTCCCCCACTAGGCTCCTTTGAGGACAGGAATAGTGTCTCATTTGTTTTATCGAACTCATAAGAAGTATTCGATAAAAATATGTTGCTAAACAACAAGTGTTGGTGAGGACGTGGAGAAAAAAAAATTCTCTTGCCCTGCTGGTGAGAATGCAAACTGGTGCAGCCATTCTGGAAAACAGTATGGAGGTTCCTCCGAAAATTAAAAACAGAACTACCCTACAATCCAGTAATCACACTACTGGGTGCTTACCCAAAAAATACAAAAACACTAATTCTAAAGGATACATGCACCCCTATTTTTTTTAAATGGGTAAGGATGGATTTAAATGAGTAATATATTACTGTAATAGGAAAGAAGGTCCAGCGTGAACTGATCCAACTTTGATTTGGACAGAATGACTGGGCATTTTAAATAGAGTCAGGGAAGTGAAAAATGACAAAGGAGTGATCAGTGTAAATCATGTACCCCTATGTTTATTGCAGTATTATTTACAATAGTCAAACTGTGGAAGTAGCCCAAGTAGCTATTGATAGATGAATGGATAAAGACAGACAGACAGACAGACAGACACACACACACACACACACACACACACAGAGGAATATTATTCAACCATAAAAAAGAATGAAATCTTGCCATTTGCAATGATGTGGATGGAGCTAACGAGTATAATGCTAAGCAAAATAAGTCAGAGAAAGACAAATACTGTAAAATCTCACTTATATGTGGAATTTAAGAAGCAAAACAAATGAGCAAAGGAAAAACAAAAAGTCAAACCAAGAAACAGACTCTTAGCTATAAAGAGCAAACTGATGGTACTAGAAGGGAGATGGGTAGAGGGATGGGTCAAAGAGGTGATGAGAAAAAAATGTTGCGTTAATAAATGTCTCAACAGTCAACGAGCATTTTCCAGAACACACTGGAGGAAGAGGTCTTGCCTTGAGCTAATAGAGGGTAGAGCTAGAATTCCAGTCTGGATCTTTTACAGGCTGTTTCTCTCACACCGTGGTATGGCAGAACCCGATCTCTGAGTAGGGTAGATGAAAGGAAATGGAGGCAGTTGAAGTAACGTAGGTGTGAGGTGTTAAGCGGTTATACATCTGAGGCATCTAAGGAGTAATCACAGTGTCACCGAGTGAAAAACACTCGGAGAAAGGAGAAAGAGGAATTAAGTTCCTGAGAATTTTGAATATTGGAGACTGAAGTCGGTTAGAAGAGATAGCTGTTTATTGTTGCTGTTGATATGCTCAGCATTAGTAGTAGCATCTTCCGTGTGCCAGCACTGGGCCTGATGCTTTGAGGAAAAAAGCATGAGAGAACATGAGAAAGGTGTGAGAAGGGAGTGACATTCTGTGTAATTCATGCTACAGAGAATTCAAGGGAAAGGTTATTGAATTGGTTAAGAGAACCTCTCCAAAGTGCCTTAAAACAGTTCGGTATTTAAGCTTTTTTTTTTTTTTTTTTTTTTAATATTGGCCAAAAAAAAAAAAAAGAACAAAAACAAACAAACCCAAAACCTCTAAGTGTATTTTACTGGGATGCAAGTTGCCCAAAAACATTGAGTATTTTATTTCACTTTGTCATCATGTGTGCCACAGTGATACTAAATTTTCCTATTCTTCTTCTGCCCCCAATTTTTTAAAAAATATTTTTTTCCTCTTTTTAAAAATCTTTTGTTATTTGTTTGAAAAACCTAACATGAAGACCAGAAAGTAGATTCAGTCAGGGACTCCCTAGAGTCTAAAAGTGAAGGAAAATGCTTTAATCCTGAGGAAGTTCTAATTATAACTGTCTCTAGATTTAGCTCAGTGGATAAAATAATGTACTGGGCTTCTCCATAAAATTCACTCATTTCCGTATTTCAAGGGAACGTTTGTAGTGACCCACAGTAAAAGTGTGGTCTTACAGATCTGAGGGTGTAAGAACTAGACATGGATGTTTTCCACTCCATCTTAAAGCAGCTCAAATGATAATGAACGAGTGCCAAAAATAAAAGACATTTGAGATGAGTTTTAATTACAAAAGGCACAGCTGATGCTCATTTCTGGGGAATGGTAAACTAAAAAATGTGATTAAAACAGCAGCTTAATCCCATGTATTAGGTTAAGCAAATGTGTAACTGAGTTTTGAAAGGTATCTTTGACTTCTGGGGGTGGAGGTGGCTCTTTTCCTCCCCAGCTTAATAGGCTAATTAGAGTCACTACAGGCGGTTTGAGTGGTGAATACACTTTTAAAAAATTAGTTTGCTAGCACTATCGAATTTGCAATAAGTGGAGTCAGCATCTGAAATAGTTCACTATTTCAAATAATGGCATTTTATTTAGTACTCCAGAGTGTGTTAAATGGCTCCCTCGAGCATTAAAGGCCTCACTCTGTTTTCCAGGACCTACGTGAAGTCTGGCTCAATTATCCTCTCCACCCACTCCAAGTAAGTGTGACCTTCCTGTCTGCAGTGAGCTTTAGAACGCTGGGTGTTCATGTTACTTTAGCTTGCCCGTTTCTCCTCCTGCTTTTATAAACCTTTGATTCCCTTGAATGGCACTATGACTTTAGGCTGGGTGTTAGGCAGAATTGGAAAACTTTGGAACAAATAGTAAAATGAACCCATTAGTGCTACATTTGTGCTCTGGGATGGGGTGGGGGAAGCCCTGGGAGTCGTCTTCCTTCAAGGCAGAAGGAACTCCTTGTGTGGTTGTGGTTTGGTGCCCTCTCTCCCCCCAAAAAGCGATATTCAAAGCTTAATGTGTTACGATTGCAGTATATCTACCTGCCTGCTGTTACAGAGAAGGTAACATGGAAGGAAGTTTGGGCTTATTAGTAAAAAGAACAAATACTAAATGAACACTGCTAAATTGCAACCTAATTTGGATCTTGGAAATTGAAGGCTTTGACTCCAATTGCATAAAATGTATTGTAAATTAAAATTTTAGTACAATGCAATGACTTTGTACTCGAGATTTTGGTATTTAGAAGATCTATATGTGGTAACACCCTTTTTCCCAGTTGGTTTAAAAATTCCTTGTATTCTTTGCTTGTATTTCTATTTTACTTGGAGTTATACAAATATATGTATACATTATATATATATACATATTTTTATATATGTTATGTATACATTATATATATATACATATTTTTATATATGTGTGTATTATACATTATACATAAATAAGAATAATCACTAGTGGCTGAACTTTCATGAGAGGCTTTATAGTAATAAATGGCATTAATTCAAAGAACTTTAGAAACATTACTATGAAATTGTTCAAAGTTGTTGAAAATGTTCACTTTAATTACGCTTTTCATGATGATTGCACTCTGCCAGTTGTTAAAGCTCATTGTTATGTGGAGCACCTGCCTACTGGTATGATAATCTCCAGTGTAGGCCGCGTCTAGTTTTAGTGTTGTTCGTTCACCAAAATAGGTGGTCCCTAGAAGACACACACAGGCCATGTTCCTCTAGTACAGTGGTTCTCAGAGGGCAGCTCCCAGACCAGCAGCATCTGCATCTCCTTCACCTGGGATCATGCTTGACAGGCAGATTCTCAGTCCTTTCTCCAGACGTACTGAATCAGAAACTCTGGGGGTAGGGCTCAGCCATTTGGATGTAAGAAGCCCTGCAAGGGCACTGATGGGCTGAGAAGTTTGAGAAGTACTGCGTTACTGGATACACGTATTCTCCACCAGCAGTTCTTCCCTTTGCTTGGGGGGCTGGTATAGTACTTGGGATTTTGAACTATCTGTATACAGTACTTGGCCTTGAAATTTGATCGAAGATTGGAAAATATTATTTGAACCTTCTTTAAATATTAGGTTTGTTTGCCATTCTAAGGGATGAGAAAGAAGCTTCCATGTTTTATCAGCATTTCAGACATTTCTGCCCATAGGAGAAGGAATTTTACAAAACACTATGCTAGAGTTGATAATTACTCTTGTAACCAAAAACTGCACATAATTTTTATTTCTTTTTCTCCTCCTGCAGCTACAAGAGCCAAATACTGATCGACAACTTATTGAGACTTCTCCAGTTCTACAGAAACTTACTGAGTTTGAAGAAGCAATTGGAGTAATTTTCACTCATGTTCGACTTCTGGCAAGAGCATTCACATTGAGAACTGTGGGATTTAACCATCTGACCCTGTAAGTTAGAATTACTCATGTAATCCCAGTGTGACCATTTAGACAGTCGGTCCCAAACCTTTGCTGCATGCCTTTCAAAGGAATTGGGATTTCAAACAAATTTCCAGGAATGTCACATCAGGAGATGGGTGAGTAGCCAGACACTGGGATATGTTCCAACGCAATATTTTTGGTTTCATTGTGCTGCATCTTATGTCTTCATAGAGTAGAAGAGAAGCATGAAGGAAGTAAAAAATTTTATCTGCAAAGGGACAGATATTAAGTGTTTTAGGCTTTGCAGGCCGTGTGGTCTCTGTTTCAGTGAGTCAACTGCTCTAGTACCAGCATAAAAGCAGCCCTGGAGAAAATGTAAAATGAATGAGCATGGCTGTGTCCCAATGAAATTTGCAAAAACAGACCAAGGGCTGAAATTGGCCCTCCATCCTAGATACAGATGAGTGATTTGGAGATGAACTCATGTAATGATTAGGAAAATAACGAAAATGTTATTTTTCTGCATGTTGTTTTTCATTCCGTTTTTGGCTTCTCTCCCCCAAATCACATATTCACAGCTATCTTTAAAGCGTAAAGATTTAAGATTCTTGTCATATTTTTTTTTTTTTTTTTTTTTTTTTTTTTTTTTAGTGTCCTTAAACTGGATTCCAGATAGAGTATGTATTTCAATAAAGAAGTGAAGATTTAACAAAGAAAAATCTTTTCTGGACCGTTTTGCTTTATTTTGTCTGAATGGAGGTTCTCTTTGCAGATAACAATCTGTACTCTATTTTCCTACTGATACTCCTTAACCTCTGACCAGGCACCGTTTACCAGTCTTTATGTTAGCAATTGTTTAATCCTAAGACGGTACTCACTTTCTTCTTCAGAATCCAATCTATATTGACTCAGATCTCTCCTCAATTGAGGGCCCTTAGGGACTTATATTTAATTTTGTGCTTTAAAGCAAGGTGAATACATTGCCTTTTAAAATAATGCCTTTTTAAAAATTCTGTTTCTTTTTTTAATATACAAATGCTTATTGATCTCCTCTGCATTGATGTTGTTTTTTCCAGAGGCCACAATCAGAGGATGGAATTCCTAGGTGATTCCATAATGCAACTGGTAGCCACTGAGTACTTATTTATTCATTTCCCAGATCATCATGAAGGACATTTAACTGTGAGTTTGTGTTAAATCATTCCCTCCAGTAAGATTGCTGTATAATAAAGTGAAGATTGGAAGAGCCAAATATGTATTTCTGTAATTGATTACTTAATTCTTGGTGACTTTAGCATAGCATATGGTTTTGTTCATTTCGTTACGCAAATTGTTTACAAAGCAGTCTACGAGAAGAACTGATTTTATACTTCTTCATTAATGGTTACCTACTCTGTGCAAGACATTGAGCTAGGCTTCATGGGATGAGCAAATATTACTTGACACCTAGTCTATCCATAAGGGGTTTGAAAACTGTTAGCAGCAATGGAAAATGTAAAGAAATAACTGCAAATTCTGTGTGCGTGTGTGTGTGTGTGTGGTGTGTGTGTGTGTGTGTGTCATGTGTGTGTGTGCATACCCATACATGTGCACTGTGAAAAATATAAGTAATTGTAACTAAATACAGGAGAGAACCATATGGAATATTATGCAGAGCAAAGGTAAACTGCTGCACTTGTGCCATTTTAGGAAAAGATAAGATTTCATTTCGCTGTGGATTTCTAAGAAGGCTTTGTGGATATGATGGTCTTTGAGCCTTTAAAGATGAATAGGATTGGGCCATTAGGAGTTGGTGAGAAGAAATTTCTGTGCAAAAACATGCCATGCAATGGGCCTACCGAAATAAGGGCACAACATAAAAAATCAGAAGATAGAAGGGCAGTAGGGAATGAGTTTGGCTGGATCCAGGGTGGAGTTGAAAGGGACTTAGACAAGGTTTGATTTATGTACAAGTGAAACAGTCCCCATTTCTCTCACTTTTATTTCATTTTATAAAATTGTATTGAGCTTTTTTATTTGTTGCTTACTGTTTTTACTCTGTGAAACTGATCAATAATATAGCTGGAATGGTGAACAAAGCATATCTGGAAGCCAGTCATGGTGATCTCTCAAGGCACAAGAATAACCTTTGAGAAACCCCTCTAGAGTTGGGCCTTGAGAAAGTAAATACATTCCTGGACGAAGAAAAATAGTAGTGTGCTCTAAGATATTTTGTTAGTGTAGACTTTCTTCTTTATTATATTAAAGAAATAATAAATCTCTTATAGTTTGCCTCTCAACAATTTTTATGCATGTTTTGCTTTGAATAGAATTGGATCTTATCTTTGCAACTGTGAACCCTGGAAATAGTTTATCTGAGACACAAATATTGGAATTAGGGAGAATATGGTGATTTGACTGTATTTAGATGTAATTTCTCAGTGAAATTTCTGAGCCTAACAAAATGTGGTCTTTTATTCACTCACTCAGTGAGCATTTTGTTCTTACTATGCCCCATATACTATTATATGGGAAATCAGCAATGTACTTCTTTTAAATTTAACTTAAGGGGCGCCTGGGTGGCTTACTTGGTTAAATATCCAATTCTTGGTTTCGGCTTGGGTCATCATCTCACAGTTTGTGAGTTCGAACTCTGCATCAGGCTCTCTGCTCTCAGTGCAGAGCCCACTTCTGAGCCTCTGTCTCCTTTTCTCTCTGCCCCTCCCCCCCTTATGCACACACACGTACTCTCTCTCAAAATAAATAAATAAACATATTAAAATTAACATTTGATGACCATTTAAAGGTTAACTACTTTTGGATGGACAAGGAAGTATTTTCCTCTTGAATTAATATTAAATTCTTAAGAACACAGGAGTATTTGCCAGAAATAAACTAGTGTCTAGTGTCTTGTACATTAGGGAATCAATAAATGCTTGTTCATTGTCTTCCATTAGGGAATAGACTTTATAGCTGTCAGAGTATCTGGTTGGTCTGAGAAATTACCAAACCAAGCCAAGTGGCTTGAAATAATAATTCATTTTTTGGCCATATAGAGGCCAAAATGTTGAAAATGTGTGACTTCGATACATGAATTTACCTTTGTATTCCTGCATAATTAACTGAACTGTTGGGTTTTGTGGCGGTGGGATGATGTGGACCAACAGCTTTACTGTTTCCCATCTTGGTCATTGCACACATGTACACATTGAACAGATAATAAAACCAAAACTCAGAAAGGCACAAGTCCTGCCCAAGGTCTAGATAAAGGTAAAACCAGAACTAAAGACTATAGTTTTATGTTCTTTCCTAAAGTGCTTCAGTGCCATAACGGTAGTTTTATCCAAAGTGTGTTTATCAGCCTTGCTGTCTTAAAATTAGAGAATTTTTGAATAGCTTATTAAAAAGATGTTAAATGATAAAATTATGATATGACGGTTTTATTAACTATATTCACAGAAAGCTTTGGTAGAAATCAATAGGACTGACAGATCTGCTGGCAAAACAGAGATGATCTGTCATCAGTTGAGTACATATTTGAAAAGATATTAACTCTCATCGGCGCTGCCGTGGTTGCTCCCTCCCTCCCTCCCTCCTGCTTGAAACACTGCCCTTCAGTGGCTTCTGTCACGCTGCACTTCCTGGTTTTCCTCTCACCTCCTTAGCCACACTCTGTTAGCCTTCTGTGCAGCTGATGGATATTCCATCATCTGAAAGGCTCCCTCCCAGGCCCTGTCTCTTCTCACGAGAGCCTCTCCCACACAGTCTTTTCTGTGTCCCCACCATCAGTTCCCTTCTAGGGGTGATGACGTCCACATGGACCTCTTCAGTCCCATTTGTTTTTCTCTGAACTGTTGCGGCTCAGCGTCTCCACACGTCCAAGACAGAACGTATGGTCTTCTTGCGCCTGGGTCCTCTTCTAGTATTCCCTGAGTAACCAAACAGCAGCGTCAGCCGGCCCGTGTGCCAGTCAGGAGCCTGGGAGTCATCCTTGATTGCTCTCTCCACCCACTTGCCTATATTCTAGAACATTCACGAGTCCTGACATTGTTACTTCCTGAGTAACCACCTCGCCTTCATCACCTAAATCCTCTCAACCAGCCTCTGTCACCTGGACCACCGTAGCAGTTTGTGTATTGCTGGCAGACAAAGAAACCCCGTTAGAAGAGGTGGCATTTATTAAATGCAAAGGATACGATCTTTTTTTTTTTTTTAACATTTATTCATTTTTGAGAGACAGAGAGAGAGAGAGGGAGACACAGAATCCGGGCTGCCAGCACAGAGTCCGACATGGGGCTCGAACCCATGAACTGTGAGATCATGAGCCGAAGTCAGACGCCTAACTGAGTCACCCGGGCGCCCCACAAAGGATACGGTCTTTAGGGTGTGTTTATACCGAGCACGAGGCAGTGCAGCTTGTACAGACCCCCCCGAGATGTTCGTGGCTGTCTGTGAGCTGGCCTTTGCAGTTGTGTGCTCTCCCACAGTTGTCTCGGCGGAAATCCTTCAGTCGGCCCGGGTTTTGGGCCTGTTGACAGTGTTGTAGCTTCCTAACGAGTCTTCCTGTATCCAGTCCTGCCCCCACGTGACGATGGATTCTCATGCTGTAGCAGTGGTATCTCTTCACAGCAGAGCTCCTGTGACCGTGCTCGCCGTTCATCTTCAGTCCACTTTGGTCATTCCTGTTATCTCCCCAGCCTCTAAATGTTAGAGTGCCCCCATTCTCAGACCTCTTCTCTTTTCTCTTGGCTTCTTTTCTGAGTGATCTCATGGCTTTGAATGCTTCTGCCTATACCTCTCCCCCTAACTCCAGACTCATGTTTTTATACACTTGAATACCAAATACACTTGAATACCTAGGTATAAAGATATACTGGAACCCCTAGTTGGATATCTCTTAGGCATCTCAAAACCTACCATGGCCAAAACAAAACTAATTTTCATCCCAAAACCTGCTTTTCTCTAGCTGTTCTCCATATCAGTAAGGACCGTTTCATTCTGTAGTTGCTCAGGCTGAAAACCTTGAAGTCATCCTTAATTGTCCTCTTTTCTTCATGCTATACCTGTTAGCCACTAGCATCCTGTTGATTTTACCTTAAAACTTTGTCTAGAACATGACTACTTTTTACCAGCTCCACTGTTAACACTTTGGTCCTATTATCTTTTCCCTAAATTATAGCCTTAGCCTCCCAACTGGTCCATCCCCCTCAGCCCTCAGTCTGTGTTTAGCACATCATCTACAGGGACTGTTTTAAAAGGAAGTCAGATTACAACCCTCCTTTGTGAAAAACCTTTCAAAGATTTCCTGTCTCAAGGGTAAAAGACCTAGTTGTCACCTATAAGACCCTATGACCTGCCTATCTGATGCCATCTCTGTCTTTGTCTCCTAGACTCCTCACATTGGCTTCTGTGCCATTCCTGCAGGACACTAAGCAAGCCTTTGCCTTGGGGCCTTTGCACATGCTATGGCTAAATCCTCCCTCTCCTTCAGGTCTTGGTTCAAATGCTATCTTACAAGTGAGGCCTTTAACTTACCCTGCTTAAATAGTGACCTCTTCCCCCTTGTCCTTAGTCCCCCTCTCCCAGCCCGAAACCTCATTTCCATTTTCTCTTTGGTACTTTCTATGTATTTTACTTGTTTACTGTCAGTCTTTTCTCATCAGAGTATAAACTCCTTGAGGGCAAGAGTTTTTGTCTGTTTTCTTCATTCCTGATTCCCTGGGTCCTTGGAGTTCCTGGTATATCAGTGCTCAGCAAATATGCTCAATGAATGATTGTCATATCCCAGTTCAGTGGTCTTTGTTTATTCTTTGGATAGTAACTAAACAGCAAGCAAGGCCCAGGGTGCCTGCCCAGCTGCCCGCCTCGTGTCACATACTCTTCTTTTCATTGTGCACCTCTACACTGGCCTGTTTTGTGTTCCTCCAAGCCCTTTCCTGCCACCAGGCTTTGCATGTGCTGTTCTTGTTCTGGAGAATATTCTGCTTCCAGCCCTTATTCCCATCTGCCTGGTCTCTGCTACTCTTCCCTTAGATGTCGGTTCTGGCTTGATTTCTGGATGCACGGAAAGCCTTCCTGGATGCCCCCCTTCCCAGTCAGAGTTCCACGTTCATTCCTTTCCTGGCACTTATTTCAGGTTGCCTGTCCCACTAGCCTGGAAGTTCTGGGAGAGCCTGTTTTTATTTATCACTCTGTACCCAGCCATATGGTAAGCTTTCAGTACATATTTGATAAATAAATAAAAGAATGAGAGTTTTGTGGGCAGCTGAGTTGTACAGAGAGGGAAGTAGAAGTGGCATTGGAGGGAAGTGGCATGTTGTTTTATAGGAAGGAGGCTGAAAACTTATTTATAAATGTCTGAAGATTAAAATTTATTTAAAATTTTGTGGAGGGTTACTTACTGCAGCTGCATTTGTATGAGGGAGATGGCAAATTATTCATTATTGTGATTAAAAAACATACATCTACATTAATTCACACCGGGAGGCATTCGTTAGCTTTGAGCCATTCCTTTGTACGCTTGCTTTACAGAGAGTAAGGACAGCTGAGCAAATGAAATCATGGATTTGAAGTTTTGAATGCTGATGGGGAAAAACATAGTGTTGTATGAGTTGGATATTCAAAAAGGCCTGCTTGGGAAGGAATATCAAGCATATATATATATATGGTTGTTCTGGGATGCCTGAGATTCATTTCATAGACCGAAGAATTTGTTTTTTAGGGCAGGGATTAGGTAAGTAGTGAGAGGGTCCCAGAGAGCAGACCCTCAGACCAGGGTGCCTGTCTTGTCACACTTGCAGGTTTTAACACCTGCATGTTCTTCCCTCTAGCTCATTCCTCCCTCTTAGCCTTTCCTGTGTGCTACTGAGCTAAAAATAGTTGCTAATCCCATACCTACTATGCGCAAGGTACTGTGCCCACTCACACGCATCAGTGAGATGAATTTACAGAAAGTTCTGTTTGTTTTTGGAGGAATGATTTGCAATAATGAGAAGGCACGGATTACAAATAAAAAGTTTGAGAACCAGTGATGTAATCCCTCTCTGCTGCCTCCAGACAGCCCTAAACATAAATCATTTAGACAAACACGTATCTTATCTACAAGATCTCTTTGAGAGGATAGATAGATTCCACAGCCTCCTGTTTGAGAATTTCTCTGTCACTAACATAATTTGCCTCTTTGTATCTGACCTGCATTTCGCCTGCTAGCATTTGTGCACCTTTTCTTTAGTTTTCATAGGAGATGGAGACCATCTGGCTACCACTCTTGGTATAATAGACCTGTGTGGCACATCACTGTCACTTTTAATAATATATTCTGCATTCACTCCATGCTCATATATTAAAGCTCTTAAAATAATAAATCACAGTCTACTTATTTTACACTAGGTGGCCCTCTTTGGTTGCTCATGTCCCACAGCTGTCGCTTCTTCTTTAGAATCGAGAGTGAATAGAGAAGTTGAAGGAAGAATGCCAGTATGTTTCTTTGTTTGTTTTCAAGCAGTAAACCTTCTTCCTATTAAAAGTTAAGTTTAATTATGAAAGACTGCTGTGCCGAGATAATCAAAAACATCCTGGATTCTCAAAATCAGAATTCAAGGTGTGTGATATTTATACTGGGCCTGCCATTACATCAGGAACTTGGCCATCTTCTCAGCCTCACAGAGAGCCCTAACTACACCTTCATTTTTCCCTCGTGATTTCAGTTATAATCACGGGATTATAACTCATGATGGGGCGCCTGGGTGGCTCAGTCAGTTGGTTAAGCATCTGACTCTTGATCTTGGCTCAGGTCATGCATGATCTTACGGTTTGTGAGTTCGAGCCCCCAAGTCAGGCTCTGTGATGACATTGCGGAGCCTGCCTGGGATTCTCTCTTTCTCTCTCTCTCTCTCTCTCTGTCCCTCCCCCACTGGCTTGTGCATACACACTCTCTCAAGATAAATAAACTTAAAAAATAAAAAATTTTTTCAAGTAAAATTTTGTATTTTGTGGGTGAGGTTTAAAGAAAAATTTGTTAAGGGCAGCCTAGCACTTGGTAAAATGGAAAGCTTTGAAGACAGTAAGTAAAAGAAGAAAAATCTGTGTTCAAGAAAAATCCAGAGGAATTTCTAGAACTTTCTATAACCCTTTTCTTGTAACCAGAGAGTGAGCTTATCTTTCCTACTGTGGGTGACAACAGCAGCTAACATAAATTTCTTGTGTGTTTATTGCATGCCAGCCATTGCCCTGTGATTCATTACAACCCCGTGCAGTAGGTACTACTTGCTTCATTTTATAGATTACACAGGGTCACTCAGCCAGGTAGTGGTAGGGCCACAGTTGGAACCCAGGAAGCTTGGTGCCAAATCTTTTGCTTTTCACTCCCACATCTAACACAAGGCATTGTTCACAAAACAGCCTACTAACTGTCTCAAGCTCAATTGGGTATTTAATATTATTTCTAGAATTCTACTAAAAAATGAAAAGCAGATATTTCCTCAGTAAAATAACAATCTACAGCATAGATGTCAGCAGGTTTTCCAATCTCATATCTTGCCCCATTCAAATCTATTCATCAGAATGGTCTTTCTAAAATCAAAAAATTACCTTGCCACTGTTCCCATTTGACACTTTTGGGGATTCCTCCTCCCCTGCAGGAAAGTACAGACTTCCTTACATGACCTGCAGACTCTTCCCAGAGACCAGCTGGCCTCTCCTGCATCAAGGGTCCCTGACTCCGCTCTGACCTGTCCTGCAGTCCCATCCTGTGATCACCTTGCTGTGTCCTGGCGCCTTGTTTTGCCAAAGCTTCTCCCTCTTTCTGGAAGACCCTTTCCTGCTGTCTCAGTCTGTTCAGGCTACAACGAAGGACCACAGACTAGGTGGCTTATGAACAATAGGAAACCATTGCTCACGGTTCTGGAAGCTGGAAGCCCAAGATCAGAGTGCCAGTGTGATGAAGTGAGGGCCCTCTTCCAGGTCACAGACTCCTCCATGCACTCTCACGTGGGAGAAGGGGCTACACATCTCTCTGAGGCTTCTTCTCTAAGGGTGCCTATCCCATCAATGAGGGCTCTACCCTCATGACCTAATCACCTCACAGGCCCCACCTCCTAATGCCATCATCTTTAGGGGTGAGGGTTCAACATAGGAATTTTTAGGGGACACAAACATTCAGACTGTAGCACCCACCCTTCTGACAGACTCTTTTTCTTGGTTCGATTTTGATTCTGTGTTTGTCAGAATCCACCTACGTGCACGTGGCCAACTTGTGTCCCCAGAAGTACTCATTCTGTGGTTCTTGGAAGGGGCCTGAGTACCAGTATCTCAGAAGCACCTCACGATTCTGATGTAACAGCCAGGTCAGTGAGCCTCTGCAATGTTTTCACTCAGGGGTCAGGTCCTCCAGGAGGCCTCTAGGCTGGGGTAGAAAGGAGTGCCTTCATGCTTCTGTGCTGTCACAGTATCTACCACAGTGCGTCGCCACGGCCAGTTCTTGTGGCTTCCCCTGGATATTAGTAGCAATGGGGTGTCAGTCATCTCAGGGACTTTAGCTGTCAGCATAGGGCCTGGGACAGAATCGGGCTCCAAAGCCATTACACTGAACTGCCATAACTCCAGGTGGTTTTCTGCCTTGTGACACCCCCTCCCAATCCCACTTATTGGCAAATGGCATGATTCATTCTGAAGTAGAGTTCAGCGGAGGCCAAGGATGCAAGCTGTCATTTAAAGAACTGCCATTCGGACTTTGTTGTTTAGGTAGAGAGCAAGGTCTTCGCATCTTCTAAATTTAAATTGACTCTAAAAATATGGATGGTTTATAGCTTCCTTCTTCCACACTGAGTTCTGGTTTAGGCTCTCAGTTTTGGCAAGAACTTGAAGATCACTTTCTCCTGGCCACGCTGCTGCTTCAAGACCTGTCAGGGCGTATCTTAAGTAAAACCGGAAGCACTTGCTAACATCCTCACTGTTTTCCTCCTTCTCTGTCAGACCACATTACTGTATAATACTGAAGAAGGAGCCCCGACTGTGAAGGTAGCCGCTGGGCCTGGTAACCTGTGATGTATGGTGTTTTGTGTATGCCCATGTGTTCATTAGGCTTGTTGATTTTGAGGCCTGAAAGCTCCATATACGCAACCTTAATTAGAGTTTTGTCTTCTCACCAAAGCATATACTGAGAGAGAACCCAACTTGCTCAGCACAACCATATTCTCAAAATAGCCCTTCTATCCCCCTCTGGCCTCTACTTTGAGAACTGCCTTCCCCCACCTCCCAACTGGGAATCCAAATAAAGATCTCTTTCTTCCAATTCAGTTATTCTGTAATTACAAGATATTAGGCTGGTGGGTTCCTATTGGTTGGATCTTCTATTAACATTATATGGTAAGCCTTTTTAATTTTGAGCTTCTCTGTGGATATTAATTTTAATGAAACATTTACTATATTGAGAAAAAAGTTAGAGTCAGGGGAAATAGGAGGAGGAAGGGAGCAGAGACAGGCAAAGAATAATAGTCTGTAACTCAACAGCAAGCATGGCTTATGAAGATCAAGTTGAATTTCTACTTCATGCATCACTGTCGGGCAAATTAAGAACATATTGTTTCTTATTTATCTATTGTCAAGGATGCAATCCCAGGCATTGAGAATAAATCTTGATTTTCATAAGCTCAGTTGACACCTTGGAGCCACAGAGCATAAAACTTGCATCTAATAAACCAACTACAATGTGGAATGGTAGGGCTGTGATACTAGCACAGCCCACAGCTGCTTCCTGCTCCCTCGCCCTGGTGTCACGGATTTTCCTTAGCAGGAAGGAATTGTAGTAGACCAAGAATTTGTTCTAACTGTTGTAAGAAAAGTTCTAGTTTTAGATATGTTATTCCCCAAAATCTTAGATTTAGGGAAAATAATTACTTTCAGCTTCTGTTTGGTCCATATTGGTGTCTACCTGCTTCCCCAGCCACCCTCCCCACCTTCCTCTAGTAAGTGGTTAGCGAATTCTGAATTCCTAAACCATGCTTGTCTTGTGGGCACCTCTATGATGGGTTTCTTGTATAATTTTCATGCACTGTAATGTTACTGCTTAGGATGGTGCTTAGAGGACTCTTTGCCGACTAACATTTCTACTAGAATTTTTGTTTTGAGTTCTTGAAGTCGAAATATGAAAATCACATTTTAATTTGATTAAAGATCTTAATTTGATACACTGTAACTCTGGATATATTGTATACATCTTTAAAATAATAAAAGTAAAAAGACAAATAAATAATTGAAAAATTTAAATAATATTTACTAAAACATTACTTCCCCAAATCCTGTAATATCAAATTTAACATCAGTGCTGTGAAACTTGAAGTTTATTTTAGCCTTTTTAAAAACGCTCCCTTAAAACTGATGTACAGTGACAGAAAGCAGGTCAGGTTTGCCTGGTAGGTGGTACATTGGATTGATTGATTGCAAAGGGGCACATGGAACCTATTTCGGGTGATGGAAATGTAGAAAGTTGTCAAAACTCATCTGACTATACTTAAAATGGGTACATTTTATTGTCTGTAAATTGTACTGCAGTAAAGTTGGTTAAAAATTTTTTAATGCTCCTTCACTTCGTAGCATTACATTTAATGGAAGCTATATGCTCTTTAATCATAGTACAGTATCCTCCTCCAACATAGCTCACTGCTACTAAACTAAATTAACTATTTAAATTGTCTGATAAAATCCAGGAGCAGAGTAAGTAATTAAGGAGAAACTAGAAGCATATGGAGTTTGTCATGGCAGTGTGGAGGTAGTAGTTGAGGACTTAAACCATTGCTTACCTTGGTGCCCCTGCCTATGAAATGGTCTCAGGCTAGTCAGGCCCAACACAGGAGCAGGAGAGAGACCACAGTGAGATGGTTTCTAAATGTATCTCACTTTCTTTTGGCCAGTTGTTGCGAAGCTCTTTGGTGAATAACAGAACTCAGGCCAAGGTAGCGGAGGAGCTGGGCATGCAGGAATATGCCATCACCAATGACAAGACCAAGAGACCCGTGGCTCTTAGGACCAAGACCTTGGCAGACCTTTTGGAATGTGAGTCTTAGGAATAGAGCTTTTCTCTTAACCTGCAGATTCAGAGTTTAAATCAAATGCCCACCCACATTTATCTGACTTCTCATTATTATTATGTTCTAACTAAAGAAACCTCTTCTATTTTGATTTTTTTATTTATGTTTTTCTCCAAAGTTTGTTCGAAGGAGAATAGTTTGGAATTAATTTATGTGAATAATGAATTTTATATTCAGTCTTTGTTCAGTGATATCACCCCTCCATCCCTGCCCCAGCAGCCCTCCTGTCTACTCCTCCGCCATCCAGTCTTTGTGTGAAACAGTAGCAGAGTGTGAAGATGGCTAATAGTGAATCAGGTTTTTTTTGCCACCCAGCAGCCTTTATATCGGGGCGTAGAAGAAAGAAGGGTAATTTATTCACTAAATACTAAAACTATTATCTGTTGTTTTGAATGAGCTCAAAGCTCTACAGACAAATGTTGTCATCTTTGGCAGTTTCTGATATGGTCTGGAAGCATTATAAATAATCCTATTATGGCTAACTAAAGGATTTTACACATCATTTTATTGTTTCTGATACTACTTTAAAATAAGTGGGCCATTCACTGGGCCTTGGGACTTTTTTTTTTTTTTAAACATTATGGTATTCTTGACAGTTGGAATTATGTACAAATATTAAAGTCTACCATGCAAAACCAGCTCATTTGCAAAGTGCAAAGCCAGTCTGACTAAGGAACTTAAAAGAACTTTTTCAATTAAAGAAAAGTAACTTAAAAAATTAAATTGAGTAATCACTTTCACTGGCTTTTTTTCTTTTTTCTTTCTTTCTTTTTTTTTTTTTTTTAGCTCAATGAAAGCTATTTTTATACCTTCTTTTAAAAACTCACCGTTGGGGTGCCTGGGTGGCTCAGTTGGTTTAGCGTCCAACTTCGGCACAGGTCATGATCTCACAGTTTGTGAGTTCGATCCCCACACCAGGCCCTGTGCTGACAGCTCAGAGCCTGGAGCCTGCTTCGCATTCTGTGTCTGTCTGTCTCCCTCCCTCTCTCTCTCTCTCTCTCTCTCTCTCTCTCTGTCTCTCTCCCTCTCCCCCACCTTCCTCTCTCTCTCTCTACCTCTACCCCGCTTGCACTTGCACTCTTTCTCTTTTAAAAATAAATAAACATTAAAAAGAATTTTTTTAATAAAATGAAATAAGAAATAAAACCTATTTGTTTACTTGGTTATAGTACCTTTTAACGAAGTCATCTTTGGAGTCACCATTTATTAATGCAAAGTTTGATATATTATTACATTGTCATTAAGCCCTTACTAAGTTTTTCTCTGGACAGATTGAGTCTATAAATTGTTTCATTTCTGTTCATGAAAGGTAACACAGACCCTCGTAAAAGGCTAGTCTTCTCGAGATTGGTGTTGAGGATGGCAGGCCCCAAGAATATGCTCATTCTGGTGTCCTGATCTTCAGGTTTTCTTCTGATTTGTTATTAACATGGTTGTGTTCCCAGATACCATTATTTTTTTCTTTTTTTTTTTTAATGTTTTATTTTATTTTTGAGAGAGAGAGAGAGAGAGAGAGACAGCATGAGCAGGGAGGGTCAGAGAGAGAGGGAGACACAGAATCCAAAAACAGGCTCCAGGCTCTGAGCTGGCAGCACAGAGCCCGATGTGGGGCTCAAATCCACAAACTGTGAGATCATGACCTGAGCTGAAGTTGGACGCTTAACTGACTGAGCCACCCACGCGCCCCTCACAGATACCATTCTTACCCTGGCATACAATAGAAATCTGTGTATCATTTTAACTATTTATTTAGCCTTTAACCAAATGTAATTTGGTCTTTGTACTCTTTGACTTTTGCATTTTAATCATACATCTATACTGTTGCTTCTAATATTAGTGATGAAGGGTGATTCTTGTTTTAAGAAAGAAGATATGATAATTCTAAAAAATAAAGAGAGTCTGGCAGTTGAAAACCTCATTACAACATTTCTTAAAAGTCTGGGTCTCCTAATCTTTCTGGGAAATGCCAATACATTGTGCTTTTATTTTTTAATGTTCTCCTTTTCAGCATTTATTGCCGCGCTGTACATTGATAAAGATTTGGAATATGTTCATACTTTCATGAATGTTTGCTTCTTTCCACGATTAAAAGTAAGCTCATATAAAATGTAAATTGCTTCTATGCTTTATGCTCGGTGATTCCAGAGCCCATTACTAAATACTTTCTGGGGACTTGCTACAGGAGTTTATTTTGAATCAGGATTGGAATGACCCCAAATCCCAGCTTCAGCAGTGCTGCTTGACACTCAGGACAGAAGGAAAGGAGCCAGACATTCCTCTGTACAAGTAAGTACTCGCTCCTGCAGGCGTTGGATGCCCTGGGCTGATCGTGATGAGGGTCCTGCACTGGGACTTCTCAGCACCGACTCTGGACCCAACACAGAGTCTCTCTGGGCATCTCCATGTTTTTGTTCGAAGTAAAGTAAGTAGGTCACCTTTGATTATTGGTGCTTTGTTCATCTTATTTCTTGTAACCTCTGCGGGGCCATGCATCTAGATTAGAAGGTTGTGCTTGTTTCTCACGGTATTTGGGTGTCAGTCTCCACTCTGCTTTGAAGCCTTGTTGGCCTCTGTCCCTGTTGCCTGACAGCTGTGCGCTCCGTCGGGCAGTCACTGTGAGAAGCGGGCGGCTCTTCACCACCACTGCGTTATTCAGATGTTTGGAGTTCTTCTTGAATGTGTGTCACACACTGCTGTGTGATTTTAAATATCTTTAGTGACAAATCATTATCCTTTGAGTGGGAGCCAAAAGTCATTCAGGAAGAATGCAGGTCACTACACACAAGGTAACTGGTTTTGATGAAAACAGGAGATTTGACTCTGACATAGAGTGATTATCTTGAGACTCTCATGCGTTGATTCAGAAGGTGTTTTAAAAGAAGAATTACAGAAGGAGAGGATTATCAAAATAGGTGGATTGCCTCCCCAGGTATTATGTGGGTATACGTTTTTAAGGATGTTTAAAAATCGAGTCGCAGTGCTGGTTTACCCCCTGTCCATGCACACACATGGTTGCAAGCACGCGCGTTTGTATGAATGTTCCATATGGAATAAAAGCCCCTCTCAGTGGGCTCTCTCAGACTTCAAAAGGAAAAACACTAGAGTGGCAGTTGGGAATTTTAATCCTTTCTTATGTCTTTATTTAATAGTCACAACACGTTACAGGCTTTTTCGCTAAAAGAACGGAGGCCAAGAGAAGTTTGAGTCACCTCACAGCAAGCCACTATAAATTGTCCCAAGAAGCTGTCACCGCCAAACAATGTTTCCTTTCCCTATTGAGAAAAATCCCCAAATGTTTAGAAATAGCACTTTAATATGTGCCTAATAAGCATAATGAATATCTAAACCATATTACATGAAAGGCTCGAGATATTTCCTCATCAAAGTGATAATTAAGGTTCAATAAATAAAATGAAGATGATAAACTTCTCGTAGCCCAGGCCTGATTACTATAATAAGTGCTGCCTTGAAGACCATCCGTGTGCTTTCATCCCACCGAGCGTAGAAACACAAAGGAAATGACTGCTCCCTTCTCATAAATCCCCCAGATGCAAGTACACGGTGAGCTTGCTCTTTTTTATCAAGATGATGGGATTGTTTTACATATTTTTTTCAAGATTACTGTGTTCATTCCATTATCTTTGTTGGCTACGTTTAATTTCCCTTTTCCATAAAGTTATCAGTTTTAGTGCATTAGAAATCTGGACCATGTCATTAAAAACCAGAGTACCTGGCCTTTTGTTTTTGGGCGATTGTGTTGTGTACTCGGCATCATAGCAAACCTCCGAAATTATCTCAGCTCTTTCAGAAATTAAATATCTATTCTGATCTTTTAGATAAGATACCAGACACTGGAAGGAATTCATAAAGGATGAAACCATACAGATGTGGCTGGAGGTGTATTGCCTAGATATTTATCATGTTTAGTTGTGATTAGCACTGAAGAACAGTGAACAGACTGAAATAGTTACCTTTTCACTGCTGAAAATTTGTTAGTTTTATACTTGGAGTATATACACTTTGAAATTGTTTAAAATATTTTACACTTAAGTACTAGCCTTCAGATACTATTTATAAAAAGCTTTGGGGGGAAAAAAAATCCAGTGTAGAATTTAAAAAATTTTTCTACTTTAAAAGCTCTCTATATTTGTCAGGTTAGCAAATAAACTTACTCCTTGAATTTTCTTGTTATTTTTGCCTTTCTCTAAGTGGTAAGTACATGTTTTTTTCTGGAGTTATATATTAGCAATAACAATTAAATAACACTTTACCATAATTAAAGTTCCTGTTTTTCCTCTCAGGACTCTGCAGACAGTAGGACCCTCCCATGCTAGAACCTACACTGTGGCAGTGTACTTCAAGGGAGAAAGAATAGGCTGCGGGAAGGGACCAAGGTATGATGGAAGATACTTTTAACTCCTTCGAGTGAACATCCCGTGTGTCTGCAAAGTCCTTACTTGGTACTTCCAAGCTCTGCAGTCTATCTTTTTAAACTCCGATTATAGAATGTTAAAGGGTAGTAGCAAAGTGAATCCCAAGGATTAGTGTCCCCACCGAGCCCAGCCCCAAACTTGAGATTGGCCTTGGACAGTGGGAATACCACTGCATAAGGGGCTTTGGCTACCTTGAGAAAGCCACATTACCTGGTGGACAGGTAAGTTGTGTTCAGTTTTAGTTACTCAATAGGGTACCCAACATTGCTGCAAGCATTTTATGGGACACATCGTACATGACAACAGCCATTAGATATTTGATTTCTTATTGCCATTCACTTGAGCTTTGTTGGGAATGCTAACATCTCTCAGGAAAAAAGAATTATATATATTATCATCTTTTTTGAACCACCTAATTTATGTCTTAAATTGAGAAGTGATTTTGTCTGTCTATACATATATTTTTTTACTCTGCTTCTTTAAACTTTATGCTGAGAATGTTCAAACTTAAGTAAGAAATACTTCAGACCTAATATAAATGGGAGGCATTTTATTACAGTATTAAGTATTAAAAATGGAAACAAATAACTTAAATAGGCTTTGTGCAAATAAATGATGTTTATGCATGCCCTTGCGTATATTCCTGACTTGTACAATTCAGTATGTGACAGAAGTATTCTGATAAGATTTTATGCAGTGAACATGAAAATCAACCTGAAAAATTTGTAGCCATAGCTTGTGTTTTTGAAAAAAATCTTTAAACTGCACCTTACCTTTATTTTATTTAATAGTATTCAGCAAGCGGAAATGGGAGCGGCAATGGATGCACTTGAAAAATGTAAGCCTGTCCCTTTTTCTATAATTGTATGTTCATAATGTATACTTTATAGAGAGAAAATGGGGAAATGTAAAAATGGTAAGTACTGATAAACTGTGATCTTCTTTTCTTCATAATTATTCTCTATATAGAGCCTAGTAGAATGTAAGATTTGTATAAAATGGGCAAATAATTTTTTTTAAGCATTTCCAAATGCGTTTTGACTTTCATTTTCCTTGTTTGTGTGGAGTTCCACTTTCAACCCAGGTAGCCCATGTGAACAGCCTAATGTATTTTTTTCTGCATATTTCTAAAATCTTATATGAGTGAAAGTTCTTTTTAGTTTTCGGCCACTGTTTTAGTAGAATGATATATTTACACGCATTTCTGCATCTTTCTGTTCTTACTCAGTAAGAACATATCGTGGGCAGCTCTATAGGTGGTTGAGTGTGGCCCCAGTTCGTTCATTCATTCTTTCTTTCCTCCTTTCCTTCTTTCCTTCCTTTTTAATATTTATTTATTTTTGAGAGAGAGATACTGAGTGTGAGCAGGGGAGGGGTAGAGATAGAGGGACACACAGAATCCGAAGCAGGATCCAGGCTCTGAGCTGTCAGCACAGAGCCCAATGCGGGGCTTGAACTCATGAACCGTGAGATCATGACCTGAGCCAACACCAGACGCTTAACCAACTGAGCCACCCAAGCACCCACTGTCCCCAGTTCATTCTTTCTTAATAGCTGCACAGTATTTTATGCTGTGGATTTGCCATATTTTATTCACCTTTTTTAGTTTTGGTAGACACTGGTTTTTCTTGAATCACTGTTGACGATAAATGTCTATACATTTATCCTTTTAGTTCTGTGAGATAGATTCCCAAGGGTGGGATGGCTGGGTTGAAGACACTTCAGTTACATAATTGACCATGTAGGAAACTGCGTAGTCTTTTGTAAATTGAAGGCTGAAATGCAGAGGATTTTCTCGTGAGATACCTGTACTTACAGTGCTGCACAGCAGAACCTGTGAGCTAAACATGACAGTGCAATTCTATTATGCTTCAAGTACCTGCTAAGTGTGGGAGAGAGAGAACAAAGTGGGGCAAGGAAGCTAGAAGTAAAGAGGCCCAGGATTCTCAGCTGCGGAACATTCCAGGAAAGGCAAGAGGGCCAAGAGCCAAGTGGAAATCAGCAGACAGTAGCTTCCTCGGCGTGGGGAGGGAGGAGAAGTTGGGGGCAATAGCTAGTATTTCCAGGTTCCAGTGTCCATGGAATCTTCACTGAAAGTTTTAAGTTAACTCTATTGGGGAATTTTTTCATTCATTATATACAAATGTACAATCACATATTAAAGTAAAAGATTCCATTTTCTACCTATATGATTGTTAAAGGTTATCTTTGGAGCTTTTTGTTTGCTTTTAATGATAACACGGTACTGGAGAGATGGCCTGTTCTGAGACTGACCTCTACATATATACTGGTAGGAGTGAATTGTTTAACTGCTGGAAAGCAATTTGACCATCTGGATCTGGTCCTTAAAGAGGACCTTTGATACGTCCCCTTTGATCTGGAGACTTCAGGAATCAAACCTAAGGAAACAACTGGAGTTATGAGCTAAAGTCCACATGCCATGATGATAGTGACAACTTGATTTATAGTAGCCAGGAAATAAAAAAGTAAAGTAAACTGCATGTTAACAGTAGGGAAATGTTTAAATCAATTGTGGTATAGCCCAGAGGTTGGCAAACATTTTCTGTAGGGGACCAGACAGTAAATATTTTAAGCTTTTTTGCCGACCATACGGTCTCTGTCACAATTACTCAACTCTGCCTTTGTAGTGGGCAGGAATGAACTGTATGCAAATGAGTGGATGTGTCTGTGTTCTAATAAAACCTTATTTACAAAAACAGGTGGTGGGCTGTATTTGGCCCATGAACAGTAGTTGACCCATTCTTGCTTTTACCCAAATATAATATTTCACAATCATTACAGCAGTATTTTTTAAGACTAATGGTATAGGGAAATGCTTATACTAGGATACATTTAAAAACAAAAATGTACCCATAAAAACATACCTATGTTGTTCTCTCCCAAAGTAAGGGTGGGTGGGGAAATGATGAAGTATTCATGTGTTTATGTACATATACGCATTTACACTTGTATGTATGTGTGTAGCATAACTTTACTTCATGGGAAACCAAAAGGATATATTCTAAAAGTTTATCAATGGTTACATCTGAGTGGTGGAATTTTTTTTAATGCAAACTAAGTTTTAGAATAGAATTTACTGAGGAAGAAGGACTCATTTTGTAGAAACATGCTATACAGCTGACTTTTTTTTTAAATTTGATTTACTTTTCAAAAAGTACTTACAATGTGTGAAACCGGTAATATAGAAGGTCAACTTGATATCATTTAGGGAATAGGATTTTCTTCCTGCTTTATTTCTAAAATACAGAATTGTTCAAAATCCACCAGTGATTTAGATATACAACATCTGATTCACTGCCTGCCTCTCAGATGCTTTTCCTACCACTGTGTTTCTGTCCCTTCTCCCACCTGGGGTAAGGACGAAACACTATATAAAAAGAGAAAATAATTTAGGAATCTGCTATCTATTTATATCCACTTTTATTAAGCTTCAACTTTAACAAAAAATAAACTTGCTCTTCCCCAAACATGCTGTGCTCTCCCACATCTCTGAATCTTCATATTTTTAAATGTAACGAAGGAGCGCTTCTATAGAACGACCCGTTACTCAGTTAGGCAGGGCAGTGCCATTTATCTTGGATGGCTCTCCTTCCTGCACGCATCCCTTTGTGATGTGTGTTGTTGAAGTATATACGTGTTTGTTGACTAAGTGTATAAAATGACTTTTTTCTTATTCCATCCTTGATTTCTCATCCCATCTCTACACTTGCTACATACCACGGATGACAACTGAATCATAAAAATTTTTTAAATTTTTTTTTGTTAACATTTATTTATTATTGAGAAACAGAGAGAGACAGAGCATGAGCAGGGGAGGGGCAGAGAGAAAGAGGGAGACACAGAATCCGAAGCAGGCCCCAGGCTCTGAGCTGTCAGCACAGAGCCCGACGCGGGGCTCGAACCCAGGAGCGGTGATATCATGACCTAAGTCAAAGTCGGATGCTCAACCGACTGAGCCACCCAGGCGCCCCCCGAATCATAAAATTTCTAAATCTTAACCAAGATCCACTGTATCTAACACTCTTGCACATGGTCAAATATCAAACTAAATATAGTTTACACTATACCATTGAGTGACCTGTTTCCTTTAACTAAATAAAAATGCTCTACATGCGTTGCTGTTGCTGACATAACTTTGGGTAACTTGTGATAAACTTTAAGAATAGAAGTATCAGAAATAAGGACTTAATGCCTTTTGTCCATCAAATCTTTTTCCCCTTTTCAGAAACTTTAATTCTTGGTAACGGTGCATTGTATGAATGGTTATTTGTATGAAGCTTTTGGTTTGAACTTTGTAAAAATACACAGGTCCATTTGACTATATTCTATAATCTCTCCCTGACAATCATTTCTTGTTAAAACATCTCCTGCCTACCTGGAACCATTTTGAAACCACACCTCTGTGTTCTCACATTTCTCTATGTTTTGGTGCTTTTTATACTCCAGTTCACCTCAGATATTGCAATCTAGAATCAGGGGTCCTGGTGCAGACTTCCGCTGTGTTTCTGAATGAGAAAAGACTAAGGAAACCCACCAAGCAGTTTCTTGCCTCTTGCCTTAGAATATGCAGCTCTCCGTTTCTGGTGAATGTGTGTGTGGTTAGTTTTCATCAGTCTTTGCACTAGAGGCTACCCTTTATTGAGTATAAAATGTGTCTCCTCGTGTCAGATAACTTTCCCCAGATGGCCCATCAGAAGCGGTTCATTGAACGGAAGTACAGACAAGAGTTAAAAGAAATGAGGTGGGAAAGAGAGCATCAAGAGAAAGAGCCAGACGAGACTGAAGACATAAAGAAATAAAGGAGGGCACGGAAGTGGTGGCGTATTTACTTGCTTAATAACTGTGACTGTTGCCCATCGAGATCTAGCCTAGTTTTCCTACAGACAATGAATGAAGTGTGCCCATTGAAACAAAATAGAAAGTCAAAATCGCTATTGTTTTACTGATCTAATATGCTGTTTTTAGCTGGATGGTCTTTATTTCTCTTCTATTTAATGGAAAACCTTACTTTGGTGGATGTGCATATTCCCTTTTATTTTGTTCTTTAAACAATAAATTTCAAAAAGCATATTCTATGTGGAATAGATCATGTTTTTCTATGTCTGTCTGAGACTGTGTCACAAGACTTTCAGCTGACAAGTGAAAAATTCACCTCACTAGATATTTGGGCTACACTCTATTAACATCTATACTTTTGGAAATCTCTGGATTATTAACTAGATTTTTCAGCTTTCATCTGGATGTTTATCATCTTCTCAACTGCAAATATTGAACTTACCCCTCATTAAGCAGTGAATCCTTTGTAGAGGGATCCCTTTAATGTTTAACTGGCTAGTGGGAGTGGGGATAGACGTATATTCTTTGAATCATCAGAGTAGGGGAGAAATCATGATTCTAAGCCAGATGACACTTTAAATCAGATGCTCTAACCCTGGGGTCAGTGGACCCTTTAAGAAGTTTATAGACAGGCTTAAAGGAAGTCTCAGAAGCTCCTGAAATTGTATTGGATATTATGTGTGTTGGGGGGAGTTGGGAGCGGGTGGGGGGCAGTATGAGGACACTTCATGGCTTTCATCAGGTCGAAGAAGTCTCTGCAATAAAGGGCTAACATTACATTAAGAGACATGACATTTACCAAGAATGTTATTTTAAACTGAATATCACTTGTTTCTTGTTAATAAAGGCAAAACCTCTTTTGTAAAACAAATGTGTTCTCATTCATTATTTTGGCAAATATATAGTGAATGCCTACTGTGTATCAGGCATCGTTTGAGGCTCTAGGGCTACAGCCGTGAACAAAATAAAACTCCCTGCCCTCAGGGAGCTAATGTGCTAGTAAGGAATACCCACAGTAGACAAGGAAGTGAAACATAGGTCACATGGGGGTATAGAGGATGGCCAAAAGTAAAGCAGGGAGGTGGGGTGGGTGCAGTTTTCAATCAGGTGGTTCATGAGATCCCTAAATGGGTGTCATTTGAGTTAAGATCAGAAGGAGGAGACTATTAAATGTTCCATATGCAAGATTGAAAATTTGGGGAATATATTACTTTTATTAGCAGCAGAAACACATGCTACTTTGGAAATTCTGTAGAGAAGGTAGAAGGCATAGGCAGAAAAATCACCCATGATTCCATCACCAAGAGCTTTTGTATACTGTCAGACCTTCTGTGTATAAACACGTGTACACGTATGCACTCAAGTGTGCCTTAATAATTGGATACCATACATATGGTTTCCATAGCATTCCTTTTTTATTAACTAATACATCATGCATATCTCTTTTTTTTTTAATTTTTTTTGCATTTATTTATTTTTGAGAGACAGAGACATAGCACAGGTGTGGGAGTGGCAGGAGGGAATGAGACATAGAATCCGAAGCATGCTTCAGGCTCTGAGCTGTCAGCACAGACTCCAGTGTGGGGCTTGAACTCATGTGAGATCATGACCTGAGCCGAAGTCAGACACTCAATTGGCTGAGCCACCCAGGTGCCCTGGTGTTTCTGTTTTGAATCCACATTTACATTTACATTTATGGCTGCATATTAATGCATATCTTAAATACCAGTTATGGATACAGTATAATTTATTGACTAATGAAAGATGTGTAAGTCGTAAGCAATTTGTCATAAATGTTGCACACGTGTACACACACACATTAGAGGAGTGAGAGAAGACCTATCTAGGGTTTCTTAATTTGTTAATCATAAGATGTAAGATGGTACTTGTAAGAAAGGGGTGTCCTGGTGCTCCTCCTCCACACAGATAGCAAGACTGGAAGGGAAGGAATGCTGGATTCATCAGTGGCCTTGAAAATGTTACAGGGGAAGCTATTTGAACTTTTTAAAACAAGTACTTTGACTAGGCCTTATGCATTAAAATGATACCATAGCCACATGCTGCTTGGGACTTTGACTTTTTCCTCTCTGTAATATTCTGGCCTTTTTCATTTACTCTATCCATATTAATAGTTCTTGAAACCTGAAGAAGTCCGTAAGACACTAGAGTACCTCACAGTGAAACACATCAAAACACCATCAGGGCAGAGTTCAGCTCCAAGGGCTCTGTAGAGCAATAATGAGGCCAGCAGCCACGTTCCGTAACTGGGCACATTGACCAACTCTACGTAGCAGGCCACTTTGACCACAGTGTCCACCCTGCCTCCTACCCAACCCAGCCCAGCCTTCTTACCTTCTTGTTCTGATCACGAGATGTGCCAGTGAAAGTACACTCATATGTTACTTGAACTGTGTTATTCCTCATGGAGGCTGAATATGAAGTTTCCTACTCACAAGTCACTTGGGTCTAGTTTGGGAAAAAAGTAATGGTGTATCTATAGACAGAGGGACTCCAACTGAGACTGGAGGGGAAGGAGTGAGAGTAGGCCACACAGGGAAGGTTCACATTAAGATTTAATATTTGGGGAGTTAACTGAACCTTAAAGATGAGAGACAGCTTGCAAGATGGGGGAGGACATGTTCTTCCAAAGGAGCAACAGGATTGCGTCGCAAGAAAATGGGTTAGGATCCCACTGTATAGCATGGGGGGTGTAATGAAGACCTGTAACAAGGCATTGGGAATGAGGGTGCTGGGATACAAGAGATTTGAAAGATAGGGAGGCTGTAGAACTTTCAAGACATGGAGTAGAGCAAGGTATCTATCTCAGCACTATTGGCAATATTGACATTTGGGACTAGATAATTCTTCCTTGGAGACAGGAGGGACTGTCCTATGCATTGTAAGGTGTTTTGTTACATTCCTAGTCTCTACCCGGTAGATGCCAATAGCATCCCTTCCCCTGGTTGTGACAACTGAAATGTCTCTGGACATTGCCAAATATCCACTAGATGCAAAATCACCCCAGGTTGAGAACCACTGAGGTAGGAGAAGTGAAGTGAAAGAACACCAGGCTAAATTTTATACAATCAAGTTATAAACTATGGAAAAGCAGAGTTAGAAAGAAAGGTGTTGAGTTTAGTTGGCTGTTGACCTTGAGGGGCCTGAGGGATGTCTCTGGAGATATTGAATAAACAGTTGGACACATGGTTTTGTAGCCCAATAAGGATATTTGAGCTGAAGTACAGATTAGAAATGAACTCAAAACCTCAGTGCCATTTGTACATCTGCAAAGGAGAACACTGGTTTTCCCATGTGGGAGACGGCACCATTCCAGTGACATAGCACTTTGAAACTGTAGACTTAACACATTAGTTTCATGTATACCAGAGAAGGGACTCAGCTCTCATCTGAGCTATTTCATCTTTAGATGAGATTTTCTTAAACCAATAGGCTGTTTGAGAATTGTTTCAATCGTCTTCCTTGAGTTTTGTAACATTTTTGTGGCCTGTCTCGACAATGACCTTCTACAAAGTAAAGAAGACCCTTTGTGAATTACACAGGTTTCATGAGGGTGTTCTGAACTGGGAGTAACAACATATTTACTAAAGCGTTGCACACAGTTCCCTATAGCTACTAGCTCCAAATTCTTCACTGGATCCTTATTATTCTATCTTATGAGGTATGAAATAAGCATAATTAGGCATTATAATAATTTCTTTTGCATAAATATCAGAACATTTAAGAGAACAACCTGTGGAAAAGAGAACTGGCCACAAAATATTTTTGTTCCCGTAGAGTTGTTTTCAGGAAGCGTCTGCCCAACTTTCCAGCTTCTTTGCATTGAAGTGAGGCTTAGAGCCTAGTTCCCATGTGTTGAATGTCAAGAGCTCCTGTCACTCCAATTTTTTGATTAGATGTTGGTATCCAGGGAGGGGGACTTTGAAAGCCACCTTCAGTGAGAACGTGAATGGCTGTATGGAACAGAGCCTTTATCCCTACCCCAGTGCTTGCCCTCCCTTGATAGGCGGCTCCTGCTTGAACTTTATGTAAGTGAAAAATAAATAGCTGTGTGTTGAGCTACTTGAGATTTGAGGGCTTATCTGTTATAACAGCTATCGTCACCTTAACTGACACAACTATTTCTGAGGCAGGCACTGAACAACCCAAAATAAATATTTGCCAGCCCAATCACATAAATAAGAACATGTTCACCCACCTGTTACTAGATCCTCTACTGAACTAGTGTTGATAATGTTCGTTATTTAATTTTGATATGTTTTATTTATGGTTCAGAAATGCCCAGCTCCTATATTTTAAAATGTTAAAATGTAATGACCATGAAATAAAGTAAATTTATATCTATGACTTAGGGGTTTGGAGAGCATTCATTCTGAGATTTATTAGTGTTTGTAGCATCTACTATGTCCTGGGCATGGAAGATTAAAGCAGAGTCCTTGTCCTCAAGTAGCTCATTCTCTAGAAAAGGAAACACACACACCCATGTATGTAAGGTACCATACAGAGGATCTGAGAGAGGGAGACACTCATTCCTTCTGGAGAAAGGATGGAGTCAGAGGAGGTCGAACCTCAGTTTGATCTTGGGAGACGATGTCAACCCCCATGGCTGTTGACTCTTCCCCATGACAGAAAGCCTTTTTGCAGGTCAAATGTATTGTTTTCTTTTTCAACTACCATATCATCATGGCACATAACAAAATCATCAAAAACTCCTTAATAATTCCTGATAGCCAGTGCATATTCAAACGTACAGCTGGGTTTGTCCAAGCAATTATTCAAGCAGGGTCCATACATTGCCTTTGGTTTTTATGTCTCTTAAGTCACTTTTAATCTAGAACACCCTGCCACTCCTCTTTCTCTTCATAACTAGTTGAAGAAATCCGGTCAGCTATTCCATAGAATCTCCCACCTTCTGGATGTGATGCACTTCTTTCTTGTGGTGTCGCTTGCTTTTTCCTTTTATCCTCCATATTAGATCCAAAGGCTTGATTTTAGATTTAGGTTCAAAATTTGTGGCAAATGTGATAATTTTAGCCCTCCCCCCAATAATAATTATTTTAATAGTGCCAGTTCTCAAATTCTTTTGGGTAATAGATGGTTATGGTGGTTAATTTTATGTCTCAGTTTGGCTAGGTGAGGGGTGTTTTTTAAGCAGCTAAGTGTGTGGACATTTGTTATATAGCAATAGAAAACAAATACATTCTCTTTAAAGGGTTAATCTCTTCATGTTACTATCCTGTTTAAAATATTTCACGGGTTCTCCATTGCCTATAAGATAAAGACCAGATTCCTTACCAGGGAATTAAATTTCCTAACGACTGGACATCAGCGCCTCTGCTACCTCCTGTCTTCCCCCGCCCCCCACCCCACCCCCACTCCATCCTCACTGAACAGGTTGCAGATGTTGAAACACATTTTATGTTTCCCTCCAGGATTTTGCACTGCTGGAAATAGGCCACCTCCTTGCTAATTACTGCTTACTCATTTTTTGGGTCTCAGCTCAGGAACTGTGTCCTGCAAGCCTTTCCTTGGACCTTAAATTCAAGTGTACATCCTTGGGCTCTTTCCTGAATCACCGTTGTTATGCCATCTTGTTACTATCTCTTGACTCACACATCTTGCCCCTATGGACCACAAGCTCCTGGCAGGCAGGACCATCAGTAATGACCTTTGAACTGTGGGCTCTCCATCACTTTCGACTGAATAAAAATAACCAACCTCCTCCTTGCCATTTTCCTACAAGCCTCAGCTATCCTAAAGCACAACTCCAGCTTGCTCCAAGCACCCTCCTGCAGGAACTCTGAGGCTGAGGCAACGAGAATGACGCATTGGAGACAGCATCTGCACCCACTTTGGACCTCCTACACTTGGACTTGGTCAGGAGCTGGAGGCTAGAACAGGACAGCACGAGCCCAGTGGGATCCTGCAGGAAGCAGAGGAGCCAGCTCGTCCCCTCTTGTCTTCCCGGAGCTGTTGCTCTCACTGCTCTCCAAGGCGGGCAGCTCACATACGTGGACAAGACAAAGAATAGCTCCAGGAGCTTCGTTCTAGATCATGAGATAGAGCCACGGAAGCCGGAGGTGTGGTCATCAGTGATGCCACCAAACGGGTAGCTTGGGACAGGCCTTTAGTCACCTGACCTTATAATCTCCAGCAGCAACTCCCTCTCCAATATTCTTTGCTGTAGCCTAATGATCCTACTCCAGCTCATATAATTGTACTATGTAAACATACTCCGGTAGGCACCTCCAGCTAGATTGTGGCTCCTATTTGGGAATCTGGGAGCTGCTGTAAGCAAACTAGGGCAGAACCCCCAGTTTTCCCTCAATACCACCCCAACTACATTCTACCTCTCTGTCTTGCACCGTCAGAGGTCCCAGAGATGTCCCTTTGAAGAGACGCCTGTCAGATCTCTGCCGGGAAGTAAACACAGCTATCCCATCACCCAAATAGCTGCTTCTCAAAATGTTGTCTCATTTCTCCTAAAATACTTGTCTGGGTAAGGAAGAAGCTTTAAATGGAGTTTAAAAAACAAAACAAAAACCCCCCACAGCTAGCTAATCATTTGTATGCTGAATATTAGCCCATCACAATAGAAAACTCCCAGGTAAAACAACTCATAATGAAAATGCAGCAAGACCCTTAACTGTAGCAATTCTAATGCTTACCTCTATTATTATAATAATAAGGGTCTCAAATGGAGCTGTTGAGAACAGTGACTGCCCCTGACTAGAATTCAACCAGAAAGATCAAGAGAGAGCCCTAATTGCCTTTCTTCTCAGATCAAACAATTGACTTAATTCTCCAGGCCTACACACCAAAATGTGTTTGAGGGGATTCAAATAGGTTACTGTAGAGGATTAAGGTTTTCTCTGCAGATTATACTTTTATGCCCCGTAGTTCATTGCTTGAAGTGTTAAGTAGTTTTGTCAAAATAAGCAGGGCTGGAAGGATTTTTAGAATCTTACAAATCACACACTCTTGCTGAGTAACACAAGGGACGTCTGTTTTTCCCCTTCTCCCTCTTTATTATTATTATTATTATTATTATTTTAAATTTAATGTTGAGGCTTGGGGGTGGGGAGAAATTAAGCATGTTAAAGATTAGTTGGAACTTGCAAGAGGCATCACAGATAAGAGCAATACAAGTGTGGGGGGTTATTGTGTTTCGTCTTTTAAAAATTGTTTCACAAAGTGATGCGGCTGAAGAAGCCACATAAAGAGAAGGGATTTTCTTGTGAACGCTTAACTGCCTGAAGAGAAAGTCCAGAGGGGCTGTGAAATCAGACCCTTGAGGCTTCTCTGTAGTGCTGTGCTAATCAGGGTTATTTTACTCACTAAGACTTCATTTCTGCTTAAAGGAGTTGGTGGCAAAATAAGCTTTCATTCTCTTACAATAGAGCGTTCCCAAGGAAAGGGCACTTGTCGGAAAGTCTTCAGTGACATTCTGTCCTTGGTTTCACAGATGGCTCGATCATCCCCCCAGTCCTCCAGGGAATCCGCTCCTCCTTAATCAAAGGGTTGTTCGATGCAGGTCATTAGCTGCACCTTCCACTTCCCCAGTCCTGGATTCAGTAGCCTTACTGATGTTGCAACAGTACACAACATACTCAGTAAAAGCAAGCTGCAGACTAGGTAAAGCCCTGATAACAACTGGACAGTCCCCCTGGAACCACAGCAAGTCTGTTTTTGTACAGCCTGACTCAGGGACAGACACTCCTGCCTCGCCTTTTCAGTTTTTGCAGAGCTCAGCTCCGTGCACTAGTTCTTGGTGGGTGCCAAGAAGATTGTTCCTCTTGCTTTGATGTCTTGTCTCTGGCATGGGCCTGGCGTCGCTTTCCCCAGACACATCTGTCTTTCCATGTGTGAGAAGTCCATACAGAGACACAGTGCTTGCCAGTACTTCCAGACTGCCCATGGGGACACAGCACCACAACAGTCCCCAGTGTCCCACGGGCCAGGAAAGCTCACAGATCCTTTCTAACCCCACCCCTGCCCCCGCTCCCACCCCTGTCCCCCCCCCCACCCCTGAGGGCACCTGCTGGTAAACCTCAAGGAAGCGTCCAGTGGTGAGTTCGGAGATGCAAGATGGTCTGGGCAAAGCTAAATCACACAGGAGGAGAGAAACTGAAGGCCTGGAAGGAAGGAAGGTGAGGCTGATGGGGCCTGTGGTTCTCAGAGGCTGGGAGCAACCTGCCCTGAGAAAGGAAGATGGGCAGCTGAGCAGAGGAGGGACAGGGAGGGGTGGGGATGGGGCCGGAGAAAAATCCGCTGGAGCATAGGGGGTCCCAAGTGCTGTGTGTCCCACATTGCAGACTCCCTTCTCTCTCCCCCAAGAGAGCATCAGAGCCCTCCATTGCTCTGATTACACCTATTGCTCAGTAATGGAGGAGAGCAATAGAATGAACAGTGTTGAGTCCAGTGCCCAGACTGCCCACATAGGGCAGTGAGACCACACATGGGGCCTCACTGTATCTGGGTCACATCTCCAAGGGGACTGAGGAGCTGGTCTCTTCCACTGCTAGCGTTTTACATCTCTTCTCCTCTATGTCACATTTCCTTTGTTTGGCCATTCCCATCCTGATGGAGTCCTAAATGGACCCACCTGCTCTTTCAGTCCTCAAGCAAGCCCCAGTCTTCTCTGTATATAGAACATCTCTCCTTTAGGGTCTCAGCGTAAATGAACTCCCTGAGTGTCATGGCAGCATTCAAATTGGTGAGGACTTTTGAGTCCCTTGGATTCAAGAGCAGAATGAATGGTTTAAGATGGAAGCCAGCAGACTTTCTGTGTAAAGGACCAAATAAGATGAATTTTAGGCTTCATAGGCCAACAAGAATATTATGTAGGTACTTCTAGAATAAAGTTTTACAAAATGTTTTTATTGGTAAAATTAAAACTATAGACACTGAAATTTGAATTCCATGTAATTTTCACATGGCACAAATGTTATTCTTCTTATATTTTCCCAATTATTTAATATTGTAAAATCTATTCTTAGCTTGTGGGATGTATAATAACAGGTCATGGGGTAGATTTGGCCCAGCAAAATGGTTTGCTGACCCCTGTTATGAGAAGTGTCACTAAAAAGGAAGCTGTAGTCAGACACCCTGTTCCATCTCTACAGACTTGTTTGTGATGATCTGGGCAAAAACGTTGGTCATCAGACCCTCGGTTACAAAATCATTGCATGTGATTCATGACAGATAAGCAAAGGGACAGAGTTATAGAATTTCCTAGGCTCCTTCCAGATAATTACCAAGGCCCAGATGCCTTTGTAATGAATACCAGCATGTCCCTTACATACGTGGCCTTTGTCAGGCATGGTGCTTGACATGGTGGTGAGCTTACATTTTTATGGCAAATATATATGGTTTCCTGAGCACTTTAACTTATAATATCTCATGAGACCTTAAGAACCCAAGGAGCAGAAAGGGTGATTATCATCCTCATTTTATGATTAAAAAGAACCTAAACAAAACCAAGTCTTCAAGAAATTGTGCAGCTGCCTGAGATCAGGCACCCGGTCATGGGTGGGATCAGACCTCAGGTGTTGCCAGGAGCAGAGGACAGAGGGACAAAGACAAAGTTTGGAGGTTCAACTGAGAGGGCCAACAAGCAACAGAAAAAATAAAATAATCCTCCTAACGTGAAAAGGGGTGGTACATATATTAAGATGAAAAAAAAAACCCACTCCCCCTTTGAATATTTCCAGAAATATTTAACCTTGTTTATTATAACCTAGAAGCATATCTGAAGGCAAAAGGCTCTTAAGCTGAATAAATTCAAAAGATAAAAAGAACAGGATTCAAGGTAATAATTATACTTCCAAACACAGTCCCAGGGTATTTCTGAGGGCTAGCCCCTAGAACATGTGTTTTGTTTTTACCATATATATTAGGCTTAAAGCAGGCAGCAAAGAGAACGTTAAGAAAATCACAGGGCACAGGTTGACCCTAAAGGAAAGCATGAATCGGGGGACACAAAGGTAGTGATCATGACCCTTTCTCACAGATCGAATGAGATCACAGAGCCGGAGACTTTAATGAGCCACGGCAGGTTAGTGGTATAGGCTGTCCGGCTGCCCACTTACAGCTGGCTCCCTTCTGGGGAGAGGTCAAGAAGGCAGGGACAGCCTGCTGCTGCTGTCTGCTTCTATCACAGCCACACGGTGACATCACACAAGCCCAAAGTCCTTTGAACACTGCCCTCAGGAAGTGTCACTTGAAGACAGAACTGATGCACTTCGAGGGTAGTGGTTAAGAGCAAGAGCTCTGGACTTGCACTAGGGCTGGGTTCAAATCCCCAGTCCTGCCCTTACTGGCCTTGACCTTGGGGAGCTTGCCTGTGTGTTGTTCATAGTTTATAAGGGAGGATAATACAGTAGCTACATCATTGTCTTGTGGGGAACATTAAATGAGATGATGCAAGTAAAATGCCTAGCACATAGCAGGTGCACAATAAATGTGCACTATTATTATGGGTGTTATTTATTAGGCTCAACAGCAAACCTGAAATGCTAATGACTCTGGAGAGGCAGTTCAGAGGCAGAAGAAAAAATACTGGGCTGAGATCCCAAAGACCTGGATTGCACGTCAAATTCTGACCCTTGAGAGAGGTTAAGTAATCTGAGGAAAGCCACTCACAGAGCCTGAGTTGCCTCATCTCAGAAATGGATTTACTAATACCTGTTTTATGAGGTCATCAGGAGGATTAAGTAAGACAGGATGAAAAACTGCTTTATATATTATTTTAGAGTTCCACAAAGTGTTCATGGCTGCATCTCTAAACACAGAATGTTTAGGTATATATATATATAGGTCATGATTAGGCTCAGGTCATGATCTTGAGGTCTATGGGTTCGAGTCCCGCATCGAGCTCTGTGCTGACAGCTCAGAACCTGGAGTCTGATTCAGATTCTGTGTCTCCTTCTCTCTCTGTCCTTTCCCCGCTCACATTCTATCTGCCTGCCTGTCTCCTTCTCTCTCTGTCCCTTCCAGGCTCACATTCTATCTGCCTGTCTGTCTCTCAGAAATAAATAAATATTAAAAATGTTTTTAATTAAAAATAAAAATCCACACAAAATAATGAACCATAAACATGACTTAAAAATGAGGACCCAGGAATAAGTAAAAGTAGGAACAAAAGAGCCAGGAGAAATAAACATTCAAAATTATAGATCAGAAGATTTTTATCTACAATTCAAATTGAATATGCAATTTATCTCAAGTTTTCTGAGAGTCAGAGGGTAACAGGGGAGAGGTGATTTTCATTCTAATCGAAAAAAAGTACATCTCTTTCTTGCCTATTCCTGTCCTTCCTCTCTTCCTCTCCCATCCCCCCTCCATTTTTCAAGAGAAGCAGTAATTTGCAATCTTTACTACAACCTTATAGAGGTAAGTACTATTTATAAATGAATAAACCAAGGCTCAGAGAGGTTATTAGCTAGCTTGCCTGAGATAACACAGCTAGTAGGAGGCAAGGTCAGGATTAAAATTCAAGTCCAAAGGCACCAAAGCCCTTGCTCCCTTCACTGTACCATACATAAAATTGTTCAGCAGGAGCCTTCCTGAGCTGTAGTAGCCAAGGAAGCTGTTTCCTAGAGAATTAGCTGGAGACTGTCTTGGTGCCCCAACTTTCTGCTCAATGTATGATTCAGCAGAAAATTACTTTTGCAAGGCAAAATATGCAAAAGTAAACCTTCTCATTGCATCAGTGCTGGGCCAGCAGAACCATCTTTCATGGAGGGCATGGCCTGGGGCTACTGAGGAAAGGGGTGGTTTGCTATCCTTGGGCTCCTAAGTGGACTTGGCAGAGGGCACTTGCAGAAGTGCCCTACTCAGTCAGCATTTGCTGAAGGCTCGTGTGACATAAACATGAGCAAGAGCACAGAATCTCACAAGAAAGTGCTCAGAAACAAGAGAAAATTTCAGCTCACCCCTGGATGGGGCAAGAACAGTGCAGAACATGTTCATCAGCAGGAATGGAACAGGACAAGAGAAGGTGAAAAACAAAATGAGTCTCAAAGTCCCAACCAGCCAACCCTTTTATTAAGGTCTGGTAACTGATACCACAACTCCGTTGTCCAGAATTCCCAGTCATCATAAATAAGTGAAGTTCAAGTTTACTATATAGTATAAAGTATATAGTTCCCACTGGTCTTTTTAATAGATCCATAAAGTCCTGAGTTAAGGAGCTCCTCCAGGCGCCATCATATTGATATCCAGACTGGAGGAACCTACCCATTATTGCAGCCCAGAGTCAATGACACCTGTGATTTTAACAAGGTTTATATCTCTTTGGGTGGCTATAGATTATGTTAGCATGGATTCCAAAATGCATTTTCCGGTAGGTTCATAAAAGGGGCACTGAGTAACTGAGAGTACAGTGTCTTCAGGCGACATTCCTATAGCAAATGTGGCATCTGGTCTCGTAAGCCTTTCCCTCTAGGGTCTCTTGATCAAAGCCAAGGACTTGGCACCTATAGTACAGCTTGGGAAGAGTTCTGCAGAAGCCAAGATCACTTGGTTCAGTTCTGTGCCTTCTGATGTCAAGTTTGATCAAAGGATAGACTTTATGTGCCACTGGGTCATAGATTCTAAATAACTGTCCATCAACATCACTTTTCTAAACCTGAAGCTTTGATAAGAATTGGACAGTTGACAGTTTGGTGTTGTATTTTTAGACACTGTCTTCTTTTAAAGAGAGTTTGGCAATTGAAGATGGAATTGTGTTCTTTGGAAATAAAAAATAAACAGATGGCAATTTTATACTATTTTATGATATGTGAGTAGGCAAAATATGCTGTCTACTTGGATTGATAGCCAGTGGACCATTGCATGGAGCTAGCATAGGTCTTAGGAACTAGTTCTGGGGCTTTTCTGATACTTTAAAAAAATGATTAATTAAGTCCTGAAAATTTTACACTATACAGCATGAGAAGAAGCTTTGAGCCTGTAAACCGTGAAAGCAGTTGTTACTAGTTCCCCTCAATGACCATATAAAACCTGTACAGATAACAGAGTTTTGATCAAAGCAGTGTTCTGGTGAAACTGCCAGGATGAATTAATTGAAAGATGTACTTGCTTTAGCTTCTAAATAAATGTACCTGTTTTATGAGATAATTGGATATGAACCAATTACATTTTGGAAAATATCTGCCAAAAATGATTTTAGTTGGGCCCTATAATTAATTAACTAGAGGTCCTCTGAATCAGAAGCGTTTGTTTGTTATCAAATATAATTTGGAGGAATTTTGGCCATAAATCCTTGGCTTTTTTTTAAGTTAATTTATTTATTTGGAGAAAGAAAGAGAGAGAGCAAGCGAGCATGAGTTGGGGATGGGCAGAGAGAGAGAGAGAGAGAGAATCCCAAACAAACTCCGCATGGTTGGAGCCTGATGAGCCTGACATGTGGCTTAAACCCAGGAATGATGAGATCATGACCTGAGCTGAAGTCAAGAGTCAGACACTTAACTGACTGAGCCACCTGATCAGGGTGTTTTAGAGTATGAGTTGCTATATTTAGGAGAGGGCCCTAAATGGAACCCTTGCCTTTAGTTTGAATGACAAGCATTCATGGACAGGACCAGTGAAAAAAGCTGTAAGGGGTAACACACACACACACACACACACACACACACACACACACACACACACACACAAATGTGAGGGAACATGTCCCAGGCCCAATATTACCCAAATGAACTGGAATGCCACGTTAGTAAGTCCAGAAGTATCCGTCTTCACAAATAAGTCAATAACCGCTCTGCTAATGGGAATCTAGTTTTGAGAGTTAAGGTTGTAATGGCAACATATTATTTTTCTGCCCCTTTTGTTCACACATCTTTGCCTAGCGAAGATACCACTCACATAACTAGAAATGAAAGAGTCTTTTCAGACTAGACACTTTTCAGGCACTAGAAGTGAGAGCTTATCAAGGAAGGGCCTCAGGTAGATGGCGGCCTCAGGAAGCTCTGTTGTCAATAAACAAATGTTGTCTTTGTCCTTTGGAAGCCTGTGGGGTTACTAAAGAAATGTAATATCCCACTTATCTGCGTTACATCTTCCACTTCAAAAGATCAACTTCAAAATACAGCTCTGACTCAGAAGCAAGTATTAAAAAGCCTCACTTAGGAAACACTGCCCCAAATGAAGCTGTGTATTTGCTTCCTCAGTTCTCTCAGATTTATTGGATCTTCTGGGTGAGATTCTTAACAAATACATGAATCTGGCTTATCCCACTCTTCAGATGAGAAGCAGTGTACTATGACAGGAAGAGAAAGAGAATGTCTCAATAATAGCTGGCGATGTGGTCAGAACCAGTGAAATGTTAAGTTCAGAGTAATAACAATAAAAAATCCAATTCTAGACATGGAACCGTATTTTATATAAGAATAAAATGTTGTGTGTTCATGATAATAATTCTGAATTAAGACCTTGCCAAAATGCTATTTTCCAGGGCATAAAATAATAAATGTTAAAATCAGCCATAAAATGTATTTGTAAGCTCAAAATAAAATATTTTAGCATGAAGCAGATTTTACCATATGAAGGAAAACAAGTTTGCACCAAAGACAGACCAAAAAATAAGAGAATTATGAAAAAAGAGAAGAGAAGAAAAATATTGCTTTAAGAGCAACCACTTGCCATTGGGTATTACAGAAGGCAAACATCAGGCTTCTCACAAATCAGGATCACAGATGCTCAAAGTGGTTTGCACACATTCTTTAGAAGAGATCACTGGCATTAGGCTTTCCATCAGGGAGGAACTGCCAGGTCACAAACCAGGAAGCTCAGGACACAACACCACTCTTGGAAAGATGTATTTGTGTGAAGAAGGACCTGTACAAGTGAAACATGGGCATGAAGCCAGCAACACCATGGAACTTCCTGGGGCTGGTACAGGATGTGCTGGGGTGTGCTGAGTGGAAACCAGTTGTAAAAATATACAAGTCCAAGTATGTGTGTTTGTGAACATTTAGAGGGGAACCAGGTCAGCATAAGGAAAGCAGTGCAGGTAGACCAAGGTTCTTCTTCCTCCTTCTCATGTTCACCCATCAGCAAGGGCTAGGGGAGTTCATTTGAAGATATATAAGTTAAGTTGGGATCACACCTGACAGCCACTGTTTTTGCTCAGTGACTAGGGAGTAGAAATCAGGGGCCATGTTTAGTTTTCTCTGTTTTTGAATCTGGAAATGTAGGCTCCATTTATGAAAGATTTTCATTAAAATATATTTAAAATAATTTAAAATAATTTGACCTTTACAGAGGTAATACTATATAATGGTTATATTTCTGACAAAACAAGTTCAAGTTCTGGCTTTGCCTCTTATTATCTGTATGACTTCAGGCAAGTTTTAAATACCTTACCTTTTTTTTAAAAAAAATTAAGAAACAGAACATATCAAAATGATAAATACCATTGACAGAGGTGCGGTTGAGAATATCTGTGTCCCACCTGAGGGGCATCACTGGTGACCCCATCATCTGCCAATTTCTCTGATTCTGAAGTCTCATGGTTAGTGTGTCAGGTCCTTCCCATTGCTCATCTAACTTGTGGGAGAGAGTTCACAAATGAAATGGAGTGATTGGAGGGAGCAACATGAAGAAACTGGAATTTGATCTGAATCCTGAAGTAGAGGACAGGTTTGGAGAAGCAGATGATAAGTCCCCACCTGATCATGGAATTTATAAAGGCTGCCAAAGCAACTCTTCTCCTGTGGGCAGAAGGTATTGTTTCTTTCTGCTATTTCTCAGAATTCTCATCCTCTCTCAGTCTCAGCTTCCCTGAGGAAAAGGCCAGGAAGCATGACAGTTATACTCAGAGAGACCTCAGGCTGCATGAGAAATAAAGGCCATTTCCTATTGATTTCCTATTAGTTCAGCCACACCTAGATTCTCAGAGTAGAGCTGTTTGGAGAGTAGGCTTGGCTGAGAGTGTTTCTTGTGGTAAGTAAGGCTGAAGTGGACAACCTCCTACTCTGTTTCCCTTCTTCCATGATGGGGTCTAGAGAACCTCCACTTTCCCTTCTGTCTCCATGTTCTTTGAGTTCATTTGTTCTTTCATTGTCCATAATCTTGAATGCTGCTGCCAGAATCAACAGAAGCAGGAGGCAGCTGGGCCTTTCAGACCTAGTCAGGCACAGTCTTCAGCTTCTACCAGTGGAGGGATATGTGAGAATCAGGGCTGCTTAGAGCCTCTCCTTGCCCTGAATGACAGAACACCTGTTTCTGGGGAACACTTGGTGGTTTGCCATGACCCTGTTCACATACTGGAACTCATGTCTGATGACCTGGTCATCTCTGGTCTGAACCCCATAGCCTTGGCCATGGAAAATCCATGGTGTCACAGTACTTAGCAAGTGGCTCCTTTGTTGCTGGTCAAGGTGCTGATCATGCAGAAGGCAGAACTCTAAAGTCTTCTGCCAATGCAACTCCTACAAGGGAATGGAGCTGGATACTTGTCCTGATTGATGACCCAGTAACCTACTGCTACTTGGGAGGGGCAATTATCACTATGTTTCTGGGGTCTCCAGTGGTGATTCCCTCTTCAGCTGGGGTTGGAGAGGGAGAGTGGGAGATAGGTGCCTTAAAGGCAACACATTCAGCAAGAGCACAGTTTTATTTTGGGTAGGATGAGGTGGAGGATGAGGAGCTTGGGGTTAAGGTGCAGGAGACAGATGGTTGGGAAGAATCATAGAGACTACCAAGGCAGCAAAAAAGGCTAAAGGGTGCGATGAAGCAGAAGTGGAAGACACAGGGCAGGGGATGGGGCCAGTAGTATTTAATCCTGGACTTGGACAGAAAAACCTATAGTGACTGGCAGGAGCAACAGGGCTGGGATTGGGGTACTTGCTAGGAAGAATCTTCTAGATTTTGCAATGTTGTACATGGCAGAGTCCCAGGGAGGGATGACTGAGGGAAGACAACAGCAGAAAGTGGGAGGTAAAAAGCCTTTTGAGGGGATCTCCTCCCATAGGAGAAGAACTTCTTTTGGCAGCCTCTATAAATTCTAGCTGGCCAGGTGGGACCGCTGCTGTAATCTTATGTGGGGATGTGCATAATAGCTATCTGAACTGTTACTCTATAAGGCAAAATCCTTGTTTTCAAAGAGTTTACAATTTGGCTGATGATATATCATGTTCACTCAATGGAGGGTTAAATAAAAACCTAGTAGTACAGGATAAAATGGCATGGTATTCAGAAGGAATGGGTGTTCTAAAAAGAAAGAGTTCACAAATGAGATGGAGTGATTGGAGGGGGCGACATGGAGAAACTGGAATTTGATCTGAATATTGAAGTAAGGGACAAGCCTTGGAGAGGTAGTTGTTGGGGGAGAGGGGTTTTAGGTGGGAAGAATATACTATGGCAGAGTTGAGGAAGGCATTTTATCAGAAAAACTACAGCAGTCTGGCCAGGGTGGAAACTATATGAAGAGGGAAAATGGAAGATGCTTGGAGGATAGCAAGAAGGCCACAGTGATGTACTCTCCCAAGAAAATGGAGGAAAGAAGGCTGTCAATACCTAATGTGCCAGAGTTTAGATATGCCAGGTCACCTTAAACATCAAGCTGTATTTTTGGCATAGGGGACTGTACTGTAATGAGATAAAATATATAAAGTTAACACATATAAAGAAAAAATTCAGAAAAAGTAGAGTTAGTCAACCAAAGAAACAAAATTTGGCCATCCTAATCAAAGTCTGTGAAAAAGAAGGGAGTTTTGTACCCAAGTGATTTCTAGTCTTCTGGTCTTATCAGAGCATCACATGGGCAGATGTCAGCATCAGAAGGCTTGAGTACCTATTCAATTAGATGAACAAATAAATGATTGAATGATCTTATTAAATATTCAATTAATCTGATTCTTCTCTTTTTTTTCTTCTCTTTTTATACTCACCAAGCATTCTTTTGATTTTAACTTAGCACTCCTTATAGATTTCTCTGCAAAGAGACAATGACTGATCATAGATATCTTAAGTATTTTAGTCTCTACCACAAGAATTTCCTACTGTAAAATAATAAACTGTCATTCTGGTTTCCTACATTATACTCATGAGTTTGGCTAATGGAAAAGATCCACTTTGGGTTTCTGAGGCTATCAGACGCTTGATGGTGCTGGCACAAAAACATCTTTGTGTGAGGTTTCTTGAGGAGAACCTTGCCATGGTTGAATAAGTGCTGTGTGCAGCATGATTATGAAGGGTCTTAAGTGCCAGCGCGATGAATATTGAGTTTATTCTGTAGGCATTTGGGTGTGGTTCAGGTTAATGAATACTTACTGAGCACTTGCTACGGGAGAGGCATGCTCCTTGAGGGAGGAAAACATCAATAAACAGTCTCTGTGGAATCTATGATATAGTAGGGGAAGCCAGCTCCTCACAAAACCATTTATGATGAACACTGAGATAAAGGTAGAAAGTAGACTTCAGGGAGGAAGTGGCATTCAAACTGGGCCTCAAAGAGGAAGGATAACTTTAGCTGGCAGAACTAAGGGAAAGGCCATTTTAAGATATGGGAGCAACATAAGAGTTGACAAAAACCCCTTGTGCCTGAAGATGAGTGATGAATATCGAGAGGAGAAAAGTTGGGTGAAGCAGAGATGACCGTGACCAATCAGCTATCCTGTAATGGTGGTTTGTGACCAGACAAGCAATGCAAATAGATTTTATTTATTTTAGAAAAAAGTTAAAGGATTATGATAATGAATTTGAAAAGGAAATTTTGGAGGAGAAATATACATTATAAGACTGTGTTATATATCAGATGAAAGATGAAGAAAAGCTTGAACTACAGATATAAAGGGAAGACAGTGGGAGTAGAAAGAAAAAGGCAGATTTCAGGGCAGAGGTGTTTTTTTTTGGTGTTTTTTTTTTTTTTTGCTTTTTTTTTTGTGTGTGTGTGTGAATTCAAAGTTGCATTTGTTTTTTTTTTAAATGTTATAGTTTATTGTCAAGTTGGTTTCCATGTAACACCTAGTGCTCATCCCAACAAGTGCCCTCCTCCATGCCCATCACCCATTTTCCCCTCTCCCCCACCCCCATCAATCCTCAGTTTGTTCTCAGTATTTAAAAGTCTCTTATGGTTTTCTTCCTCCCTCTCCTTAACTATTTTTCCCCTTTCCCACCCCCATGATCCTCTGTTAAGTTTCTCCTATTCCACATATGAGTGAAAACATATGGTATCTGTCCTTCTCCAGGGCAGAGTTTTTAATATAGTGGCTGAGGGGCTCTTACAAGCCATACAGATGACCTAAGGGGATGCATGAACCTCAAAATCCCTGTGTCAAGTTTTGTGGGTGTGAATTTAACTAGGGAGAGGATTCTGTTAGCCCATATCCCCCAACAAGCAGATGCCAACAGGCTACTAAACATTTAGGAATTTTTGTAGGGAAAATGCCCATGGGAGAAAGCCAGGAGGGAAATGACAGAGGCTGGGAGAGCCCTCAACGAAAGAAAGAAGGAAGGAAGTTTTGGTGGAAGCCTTGTAGAATGTCATGCCATCTAAAGAAGGTTCAACAAAGCCATGGGCAAATCCTCCAGCCAACTTACTGGAGGAGGAGTCCCTACTCTCCCAGGAATGGCCAGGAATGGCCGTGCCTGTGTATTCCTGCTGTGTTTAGTAATTTTCTGTGAACGGCCTGTCAGAAGCATAGCGGGAGCACAAATGCAACAGCTCTGTTTCCAAGCATAGAAGCTGGGTGCTTGTCAGTGACACTTCTGCAGCTGGAGACCTGAGAGGTTCATTCTCAAAACCACCACCCAGGCACACATCCTTTATTGGATTCCCAAAGAGGCTCATACCAAAATAGGGTTAAAACAGTATCTTTTAGAACATTTTGAGGTAAAGCCAAGAATATATGCAAGAAATTTTCTGCATACTAGGAGAATGGTGGTGCCATTCCCTGATGCATGATGTCCAGGATGAGGCTCAGTGCAAAAAAATGTGTTGTGTCTGACGCATTGTATTTGAGATGCTAGTGAGAGCCCATTCAATATCTGCTGAGCAAGCAGAAGGCTCGGGTAGCACAGGCTTAGCTACAACTCTCTGAAAGACAGTGTTCATGGAGTAATTGAAGTGACAATGGAAACAAGAGACACACATGAGTTTCCCTCAGGAAGAGTGTAGATTGAGCAGAACAGAGTGTCAAATGTTTTTGTTTTAGATGGAGGTACTGAGCCATAATTGTCCTCATACATGGTTGAGAGAAGCCAGGGTAAGAGTGAAAAAAAATGGTCCAAAAGGGAAAGAGATAATCACTAAAGAAATTGTATCCTAAAAGCATCCTAAAAGCAGTGAGGACAGGCTCTAAAAAATAGTGGTGTTTTCAGAAATGCCAAATACTATCAGAATATCAAGCTGGAAGGGATCCAAGAAAGAGAGTCATATTTTAAGAAGAAAAGAATCATGGAATAGAGACCTTGTGTTATCACTATATTAGCTCCATGTTTAGTGGTCATGCCACTTTTTGTGAAGAACTGTTCACAACATTCAATTACTTCTCAAATCTAAGTCAGAAAAAAGTGGGTAGAGTCAGGAACGAGGCTGGAAGAATCAGGTTTTAGCCCCCGAAAATGAATGGTGCTCTCTTTATGTCTTTTTTTACTTATTTTGAGAGAGAGAAAGTGCTCAGGTGGGGAGGGGGCAGAGAGAGAGATTGGGAATCCCAAGCAGGCTCTGCACTGTCAGTGGAGAGCCCAACATAGAGCTCGGTCCCACAAAATGTGAGATCATGATCTGAGCTGAAATCAAGAGTTGATCGCTCAATCAACTGAGCCACCCAGGCGCTCCTATTTTATATGTCGGAGGCATTTTTTTCTTTCTGCGTCTTGAGAAGTTGTCACTCAAGCCCCACAAAACAAAAACTAAATAATACCTAATATATGTACTTTATATTAGATATTTTAGACCTACTACTGTATATTTGCTTTTGAATGATGATGATAGCATTAATATCATCTTTTATTGAATTCATTTTTGAAAAATGTATTTTCTAGGTTGAAGATACTTTTCCCTGTCCCAACTAGAAACTTATACTATTGTCTGATAGTTCAGAAAAGCTTCTCGGTACCAGTTACTTACACACTTTGTTTGGTGACCAAGACTCTAATTTATATAAAGCATAAGTATGTGGAGGATTGATTCAAGAGTTGTCTATTTGAACAATATGTCTTGTTTATTTTTATTTTTTTATTTTTTTATTTTTTTTGCAAGATGGTAGTTTTTATTTTCTCTACTACTCAGTGTCCTCTCTAGAAAGGTCCATATGACTCATTTACTTGATTTTTGTTCTGGGAATATTTTATTTCTAGTTAAATAGTTTTAACTTTTTAGAAAATGCAAACTTTGTAATATAACCTCTTTCCCCTTTCCTCTTATTGCTGGAGCATTACTCAGTACTTAATTGTAATAATGGTTTAATCTTAGTCCTAGTGAGGTAACTTCTAGAGAAGTGCTTGGTAATGTATACTTGGTGAATTACTGAATAAATGGATTAGTTCCTTTTGATCAACTCAGTTCTGTTTTTGCAATAAGTGTCATATTTTACATTATGCTTCAGCTTATAAATTACTTTGGGTTATCTCAGAAGTAGACTGAGAATTAATCTTGAATTCAATCTATAAAACAAAGAAACAAACTGCACCTACAGAAAAAAAGAAGACAAAGAGTTTCTTTGATTTTTTTCATGACTTAATGTAATATAATATTATCTGTAAGAGTATAACCAATGTTGGTTTCATCTTTAAGGAAGGTCAAGAAGAAAAATCACCATTTTTAGTTAATAATTTGAGTTGGTTCAAAGAAATAAGGTCATGGGAGAAGCATGGTCTTTGAAGTCAGATGGATTATATAAAACTTGCTAATGTTGTGACCTTAGAAAGCTAAATGGCTTCTCTGAACTTCAGCTTCTTTGTCTGTAAAACTCAGGCAATAATGCCAAATATCTCCTAGGGTGGCTTATGAATTAAATGAGATAAAATATGGGAAGCCCTGGACATATGATCAGATAGAGTTAAGTGTTCAGATCCCTCCCTCCCTTTCCTGTGAGCATCACTACAAGCAGAAATTCAATTATGGGAGAAGAAAGGCAATCAAGGAACACTCAACCTTCCTTGCTCTTATAAATCAAGAACATATTTATGAGTTATATTTTAGTGTGCTTGCTGGAGAAAATGAAAACAACAAACAGAAAAAGCAGGTACAAAATCTCACTCTTCTCTTGTATTATCCTGACTGTAAAATGTCTCTGGGTATTTTTTGTTTGGTATTTAAAATCTGGTGTTTCTGAGTCCTACAAGGAAGCCCACAAACCACTCACTCTGCTTCAGGTATTGACATTCCTGTGAAGAACTGGTATTTTTTATAGGATTATTACTCATCATGACTGAAGTTCAATAGATAAATTAAAAACACAGCCACTCCTCAGCCCTGGAAGTGATTCACTTCTCAACTAATGCTCTGCATTCACTTCAAGATGGGCTTAAAGATGCCCTGAATCAGAAATGCTCATTGTCAAAGTGGCCTCTGGACCATTCCCAGAAGAATTTGTGGGTTGTCTAATAGAACTGCACAGGCATTTGGCCTGCCGCTTTCTGGAGCTTGTCCTGCAACTTCCTGTAATTTGCACCAGGTCACTTGTTATCCATTTTAGCTGACTGAACAGTTTGAATCATGGGTGTGAAAAGGCAATAGTTAGCAGAGACCTTCCAGGAATGTGCTGTTGCCATCCCGATCATGTCTAAGCAGGGCCATGAACTACAACAAGCTCTTCACTTTGCAGAGCGTGCATGTGCGTACACACACACACACACACACACACACCACATGCTTTAAGAATAATTATCAGTTGCTGTGAAAACTGCCTTACAACAAGAATCTGCAAAAAAGAAAGAAAGAAAGAAAGAAAGAAAGAAAGAAAGAAAGAAAGAAAGAAAGAAAGAAAAGAAAAGAAAAAGGAAAGAAAAGAAAAGAAAAGAAAAGAAAAGAAAAGAAAAGAAAAGAAAAAAATCTAAGCCTGACTAGAAAATACTTCAACTAACTGAAAGCAAACACTTTAAAACTCTAATGGGTCTCCAGGCTTGTTTTGGATATTTTTGGTGTTCTTTTTAGATTGATTAGAGATTAAACAGTTCAGTGTTGTTCTCTATCCATGTACACTGCAAATGTGTTGTTCAGGTAGTTATTTTCCAGTTTAGCATTTCACTAATAGTCTGTTATTTTCCGCCTAGGTTGCTTTGTGACAGTTACATGCAGAATTTCCTCTTCTGTGGTCTTTTCTCTTTTAGATATGTCTTATTATCCATTAAAGAGTAATGAGATAAATAGGTGCCATCAAGTTACTATAGGGAATAAGTGCCCAGCACAACCTTGCAAATAAGTAGTTGCTCTCTCACCTGGAGAGCTTTAAAATATGTCCACACTGGAGACATTTTAAAGGGCTGACTTAAAAAAAATCTTTACTTAGTATTGCATCTATACTGTTCTCACAAGAGCTTTGTTAAAACTCTACTTATCATGAATACATGTGGGTGTTTATAGAAGAAGGAAAGTGAATATGAAATGATCTTCCTGTTGGGCATGTTTCATGCAGGTTGTGAAACACAGAAATGACCAGAGATGCTAGATTTCTGAAGGGCAAACCAGCCCACTCAGCCTGAGGAACGGGGGTGGAAGGCAGAAGTGCTCTGACTAGAATAGCTGTCTGCTATAGCCACCAGGGCAGCAGACCTTCCTGGGCTTTTATTGCAGGAAGGAGGGAGTGTAGTTCCTACCAGGGACCTGACACTCTAGGGTGGGAGGAATGAAACTGTGGCTCACTGTGCAGTGTTTGGTAAAAGGGATGAAGCTGTCTGCCAGCTGGGCCTTCTACATCCTGTGTTGTCAGAGGGTCCTTCATTAGAGCAGGAGGTAGAACGATCGCCTACAATTCCAGACACCATTCTTTGCTTCCTGCTCAAGTGTCCTATAGAGTTGCCACATGGTCTGTACCATTCTCTGACCTCTGTGCTCCATGGTCAGTGTCCAATCCTCACTGGTCAGTGTCCAATCCCTATCCTAATTAAATTTGTGAAATGGACTTTGGAAGCTGGAATAACTCAGATTACAGTCCCAGAAACTTAAAAATAATTATTCAGAAAATCTCGTTACATCGCCTCTATCTATCTGAATGTCATGGGAATTCAAATTTAGAGATTAGTTTCTCCTAAAATCAGTCCTAATGTTCATGTTGCTGTAGTAACATTATTAATGAAAGAGAGTTTCCATGAGATCCATTTGTCAAACTCTGTTCAATTACAAGGGGTGGATTTATAAGCTTCATAGACTACTTCAACTTTATTTCTCCTATGCAACTTCCTGTATTATTTTACAGGCAAGCATCAACCTATGTAGCTGGATTAAAAGTTAATAAAATACTATGACTGATAAGCTATCTATGTGGGGCAATTTAGAAATATCATGGTCATTATTGTACATAGCCAGTATTTTCTTTGTTGAGTTCATATAAGCTCTAGGGGCAAAATATTTCCAAATCTTGCCCTTAGCCATGATAAAAGATAGATGCCATCAAACTCCCCAGTCCAGAAAAAAACAATATATTCAAATTTCTGGAGCTTTGGTAAATTAAATCCCAATCTCGGATTTTGACTCTGACCCCATTCTCCATTTGATATTACTAGTTAGTGTGTGATGCATTCTTTCGGAAATGATATGCTGGGGTATAATAGGATATACTCTGTGAGGTATGTGCTTCAGTTTTAAGATGGAATATTAAGTGTATATGTGTCCTTTGACAAATTTCCCAAATATTTCCCAAAAACCACTGGGGAAAAAAGGATAGAAGTATTTAACCCATAGTGAGAAGACCAAGATAAGGGGAAAAAGAGGTAGGTCATCAATGGATAATAAAGTTCAATGAATTTCTAGAAGCCAAAGAATGGAACTATGAGAAAGGAAGCCCAGAACATGCCATGGGAGGTAGCAGTGCAAATGGGAGCCAAGAACCTTGAAGAGACTCCAGATTCTGCATCAAACTGTGGGTTAAAACAGGAGTAAAGGGGGGTGCCTGAGTGGCTCAGTCAGGTAAGCATCTGACTTTGGCTCAGGTTATGATCTCACAGTTTGTGAGTTTGAGCTGTGCTGACAGCTCAGAACCTGGAGCCTGCTTCGGATTCTGTTTCCCTCTCTTTCTGCCCCTCCCCTGCTCACACTCTGTCTCTCTCTCAAAAATTAAAACAAATTTTTTAATAAAAAAGAAATAAAACAGGAGTAAAGGCCACTAGTCAAAGATAATCTTATGGAACAACTGCACAGGTGGGTCCCACAGTTCTGTATGTAGGCTAGGACCTACCTGTAAGCCAAACCAACCAACCAACCAACTAACCAACCAACCATCCAATCCAAACCAACCAACCAATCAGTAAAAGAAGAGGGCTGTTTTCTAAAAACAAATATGAACTCTGAGAAAAAGTCAAGGTCCCAGTTGTGTTGGTGCCTAGAGTAAGCCTCTCTTTGTTTGGCCTCTGTCTGCCTTGCAGCCTAACAGACGCTGACCTTCCGCTCACTATAAAGCAAAACTGGCAACTGACTCATCTCATCCATGTGAACAGAATTCCCAATCAGAATTCCTTGGAAAAGGAGAGGCCCTTTGAGGATATAGATGTACTTACGCAACAGCAAAGGAAAGCCACACCAGCTGCTCTGGTTTCTGCTGTCAAATATGAATTTACATTATGAGTCATAGGACAAAATAGGATGAATCATCAGTCATAGGACAAAAACCAGCCACATGGAAAAGAAAGACCAAGTAACCTGTATCATCTAGGATGCATTCAAGTGTGAGTAACAGAAAACCCAACTAAAATGGACTTGAGCAAGGAGGGTGTTTATATTCTCATATAAAGACAAATCTGGAGATGGGAGAATTCTTTTTTTTTCTTTTTTTAAAGTTTACTTATTTTGAGAGAGCAAGCACAAGTCGGGGAGGGGCAGAGAGGGAGAGGGAGAGAATCCCAAGCAGGCTCTGCACTGGCAGCACAGAGCACGATGCAGGGTTCAAACCCAGGAACCATGAGATCAAGACCTGAGCTGAAGTCTGCTCCTTAACCAACTGAGCTACCCAGGTGCCCCTAAAGGTTTTTTTTTAAATATTCATTTATTTTTGAGGGAAAGTGATCCAGGAAGGGGCAGAGAGAGAGACAGAGGGAGACAGACAAGCTCCATGCTTTCAGTGAAAAGCCCGATGTGGGGGCTTGAGCCCATGAACCACTAGATCATGACCTGATACAAAGTCATATACTCAACTGACTAAGCCACCCAGGTGCCCCAAGATGGGAGGGTTCTTAAATGGAGCAGCTCCACAATGTCATCAAGGACTTAGGGCTCTCATCTTTCTATTCCACTCTCCTCAGCATGATAGTGATTTCTTTCCTCATGGTTATGGCCGGCAGAAGGTGTTATATGAATAAAATTGCTTTTGAAAGTTCTTAATTTTTTATACCATGTGTTATTATTAGTGATAGTACCTTTCCCATAAATGTTGCAGGAGATTTTCCCTAGGGTCACAGTGAATCTCATGAATGGGTCTCACACCTATGCCCATACAATCACTAGAAATGTGAAGGGGACTACTGTGAATGGCCTAGACCAGGGCCTACCAACCTTAGCACTGTTGACATTTTGGAACAGATAACTCTTTGCCATGAAGGGTTGTCCTGGGCACTGTAGAATGTTTAGCACCATCCCTGGCCTCTACTCACTAGATCCTAGTAATACCTCTATTCTGTTGCAACAACCAAAAATATCTTCGGACATTGCCAAATGTCCTCTGGGGGGCAAAGCCACTACTCAACAGTAATTCTCAGACCTTTGATTTTGCACCAATAGGAAGTGAACTGCAAAGTCCTGTGTCATTCTAGAGGAGGGTCCTCTCGATCAGTCTCAAGTAGGCCATGAAAGACAATGGACAACAATGAGTTTCCTAGAAAACAGAACCAAAGGTAGGAAAAGGACCATTGGGGGTACATACAGAAAGCAGAGTCAAAGATCAGCTTTGCTATAGTGGGATTTGATATATGCAGCAAAACAGTGACCTTTGTACACTTCCTGTTCTGCTATTTCCCAGATGAGTGGTGTTTGTCCTATTTTGTCTTTTTGGTTTGCTGGTTTTGTTTTTGTTTTTCAGTTATTCTGTGTCTTCTCTTCCCATGTATATCAGATGTGTTGTTTCTTAGCATATACCATCTAACCCCAGGGAAAACCATCTACACCTGGCAGAGGATAATAACTTACAGACTGAGAACTTCAAGCATCTGAATGAGACTGTGTGTGTGCCTCCCTTGGTGAAGGGATGAGTGTGTTCTGCTAGTGTATGTGGGTATTGACGAGCCAAAGGGAGGACTTTGGCAGACACTATAAATTGGATTACTCAACATCTATTTCCAACTTACTTCACTTTACAGACTTTACTATAGAGGTTGTAAATGTACATACTTACCCAGTCACCCACACAGCTAGTGGTAGCCACATGACACAGTTCTGATCAGTAAGACATAAACAGAAATTTATGGAGGAGACTGTTCTAGGGAAGCATTTGCTTTGTTGATAAAGGAAACAGATGCAGCTGGCCCCAGCTCTTTCTTCCCTTTTCCTCTTCCTCCTGCCTGGATCCCAAATTTGATTCCTGGCTTTATAGTCATGTTGCAGCTGTGGGAGAGCAAGTCAACATGCTTAGAATGGCACAATGGGAAGACAGAGTCTGGGATTTCCATCACCTCATTACTACTCTATCAGTTCTGGCTTGTTGATAAGTTCTCTGGTCTTATTGATAACTGAGCAAATTATAAGTCAGGTATTCTGTCATTTGAAGTTGAACAGCAACTGATTAATAACATAAAAGAAGGTCAAGTGAAGGAGAAAGGGGGGAATAAAGGATAGGAATACTAATAGCCTTGCCTTATATATGGCAGAATTGAGATAATGACTTCTGTCTTTGGAACCTGGTCCATGATAATATTTGGTAGTTCCTTATCTACCCTCACCTCTTTTTGTTTGTTTGTTTGTTTTTGGTTTTTAATCTCAAGATCCTTTCCCTATTCCGAGTTTATTACCTGGAGGAAGGCTGACATAGCCATATGCATCAATCGAGTTCTTGGCTTTTGAGATTCTAAGTATGCTTTTGAAATTCATTTTCTTGAAATCCAAAGATTTTCAATTTGCAAGAGCCAGGCTTCTTGAGAAAGAGTATATCATTAAATTCCAAAAGCTGTGTTTTAAGTATCCAGAGAAAAATGTCTGCAGGAATCAGGACATAAAGGAAGGTGTGCCTGAAGTAAGAAAGAAGGCCAGAGGTTTAGTGAGTAAGAGGGAAAGCAAGTACTGTACTTAGGAAGAGTTGGCTGTGTTCTGCCCGGCTCTCTTCACTGAGTCCTGGGGCAGGAGAGGGTGAAGTTTGAAAATGTAAGAGTGAAAAGGGGCAATGCATTCCTTTATGCATTCAATACCTGGAAGGCAGCAAGCCAAACAGCAGACCTCACAGAGGTCCCCTCAGTGCCTAACAGAATGCCGCCTTAGCTGTACAGTGGGAATTGTAGGGGGACAGGACAAGGCAAAGAGGGCTTGACACAGCCTTGCTGAGTTTGCTATGTCCTCATACATCATAGAGGAGAGTCAGAAAACTTCTCATGGCTCTACAAAGGGTCAGGATGGCTAGTGGGTCTAAAGGGATCTCTTATCAGAACATGGATGATACAGTCCATGTGAACTAGTAATCAGAGATCATGCTGGTGCCTAGATCAGTTCAGTGGATGTCAAAAGACATACTGATGACCAATGATCAGGAGACGCCAAGGAGGACAGAGGTCAACCATAGAAAGAAGCCTACCTATTTCCAGAGCTTTGGCACCACGTAAATACCTGGCAAACAACCTGCACTCCCATGAACGTGGAGAAGGGGGGGATTAAATCTGACTGTAAAAGAGTTTACATGTAAGATGACTGAGTTTGCTTGGAATTAATTGGTAATGAATAAAGTTTCTGCCAGCTGGTGCAATGGGGTCTCTTAGTTATAGAAATGAAATTAATCCTTTTTACGCCCAAGAATGTGGCTTGAGAAAATCGAAACTGCTACATAAGAAACTGAAACATAAATATATTATTTAAAGTAATTAAAGATAAACAAACAAATAAATAAAAATGATAATACATCAAATATCATAAGGAGGATGAGGTGGGAGAGGCAAGAGGGTGGTTGTAAAAGTTAATTAAATCCTCATCTTTCATTTCTGGAAGACAATAGGCTAAATATAAATTCGATACATTCAGAAATCTCATAGTCATGTTTAGTTTTGAAGGTAACAAGTATAGGAATAAAAAAGAATCAATTGTTTCTTGGGAGAGGGACTAGGAGTAAGCAGGAGACTTTCTTTTCATCATTAATTGTGCTTTACTATTTGATTTTTATTCTTACAACATACTCATCTTACTTTGATATAAATCAAACTAAATAAAAAATAATCATGAGCCTGGGCATGTTTGTGCTCTATGCTGTAGTGGTATATGCTAATGGAATATATATACACAAGATAAAAGCAGCATAGGGAATATAATCAGTGGTTTTGTAATAGTGTTATATGGTGACAGATGGTAGCTACCCTTGTGGTGAGCTTAGCATGACATACAGAGATGTTGAATCACTATGTTGTACACCTGAAACTAATGTAACATTGTGTGTCAACTTCACTCAAATGAAAAAATAAATCAAAAATAAAGATAAAAGTACTCTTAAGTTTTCTAAGAATACGGAATATCATGCCCTAGAAAATGGCTTTGCAGAGCCCTGCAAGAATTCCTAGACTGTATGGGTAAATATGGCAACCACTTGGCCACTAGGAAATGGATATTATGGGTCAGGAAACAGAAGAGAAGGACAAATACATGTGAAGCTTAGATAGGGAGTCTTTTCAAAACAGTTACTGTGAGAGAGATTGTATCAAAGGTTGTATCATAGCAATTGGAGCTGTGAGATAAAACATGTGGAATTTGAGTGGTCTTGCGTGAGACGTACTAGGAGCAGTTTCTAAGGCATAAATATATGTGCATGTGTGCGTGTGCGCCCCCACTCCCCCTACACACATATTGGATTTAGCTTGCACTCTAGCCCACTAATCGTCTATTTCTCACTTGACCTTCACATCAGATCCTGGGAGCCCAATTAGAGGCCTCAGAAGTGAGTCTGTGACACTCTCTGATCCCCCTACTTCATCCATGGCCCCACATAGACAGAGGGCTGACAGACAGGGGCCAGAGGGTCAGGACTGAAATCAGTGGTCATTTGACCCATGCTAAAACATACAGTTCCTGGAACAAAGGACTGAGACTTCATAGGGGTCTAGGATACAGACCAGCAAAGCCTTGTAGTGTTAAGCATATGACCTCTGTGCAATTATTTGAAACCACTCTTTTTTTTTTTTTCCAGTTTGGGTAACTTTTGTACTGATAACTTGGGCCAATAGCCTTCATTATTCTTTTCGGGCTGATGGAGCCATAAGAGTAGAGAAATACTCTAGGACAGGTGAATTAGTGATGTGGATGGCATCCCCTAATTGCTTCTTCAGACAATATATGCAAAGTAGCATTCTCAATATGCTATCAAGTTCATTCTCTTAGAGTCTGAAGAGGCAAGTAAGGATTATATATATATATCTGGATCACAAATCAGTTCAAGTTGATTTATGGCTGGTAACAACAATTAGTGGGATTAATTGAAATGTTCAGCTTGACAAATTTCCTTAAAGTATTTGTAGAAACTCTTGAAGATCAGAGAATGAGCTAAGATTTGTTTTTTTAAAATTGATTTCAACCCATGACACCTTAGGGTATAATCATGCTGTTCACAACTATATTATGGTCCCACCAAAGAAAAATTCTATTCATGTGGCTACAGAGAGGTGAATGGGAACTTCTGACCTCTAACAGTGCAATTTTGCTTTCCCAATAACAGCATCCTGGATGTACTGAGGCAGATTGCTTTCACTAGAATGCAATACCTGAAAACTGGCCTTTGCTTTCTGGCCATTCATTTGACCACCTAGGAGAGGGCTTATTCACAGCTGACAATACAGAAAGAGATTTAATCAAAATGAAGCTCCATACACATACTTTATACCTACAACAGGGTGCTTTGGATGAAATTCAACCCTAGGATTTTTGAAGTCTTGATGGGTAGGAGTTGGAAAACCTGTCATTTCAAAACTGCCAGCAGTTGTCTAGTTCAGTGGAGGTGTCAAAGCTCCTTTCTGAACAAGATGGTTCTTTTGTTCTGGGTGAACCACCTGAATGGGATGCCCTAGTCAACTAAGCACAAACACACCTAACCCTTTTCTTTTCTTTTTTTTTTTTTAAATTTTTAAATGTTTTTATTTATTTTTGTGAGAAAGAGAGAGAGACAGTGTGAGCAGGTGAGGGTCAGAGAGAGAGGGAGACACAGAATCAGAAGACAGGCTTCAGGCTCTGAGCTAGCTGTCAGCACAGAGCCCGATGCGGGGCTTGAACCCACGAACCGTGAGATCATGACCTGAGCCGAAGTCGGACGCTTAACCGACTGAGCCACCCAGGCGCCCCACCTAACCCTTTTCTATCGATTTGAATTATTTCCTGAAACTCCTGCCATTACATGAAAAGCTGCTACATGGAAAATATTTCCATTAGTTGTAATGAATTCTGTCCTCACCCGAGTTTCTCAAACAATTTTATCAGAGAGAGAAATATATCAATTGGATAATGAAAATAAGATTCAATAGTTTATAAACAACAATTGTAAAATGGATAGAATTTGCACACAAAATGTAATGTAATGGAGGTTTATTGTACTTTTTTCTCTTATACTATTTTCTTCACCAATGTTTCAACCATTTTAGAGCTCATGGTTATCTGGAACTCAAACAATATTGAGAAATAAATTTAAGTGCAGATGATTATCTGTAGGGATAAATAAAGGCTAAACATTAAGGCACATTGAAAGACCTGGAAGTATGTGAGACCGACTGAAGATCAGCAGCGGATGCCACCTTTCCATCTTCCTTGCTTCATGTAGGCACACAAAGCAAAGCATCTGAGCATCCAATATGTGTGCAACTCAAATGTGTTCTAGATGACATTCTCTAACCAGAACCTGTTGGCCTGAGTAAATTAGTGAATGTGTCTTTGGCTTAAATTAGTGAATATGTCTGGCTGAAAGTATAATTTCAAAATATCACTTCTATGGCTTATTTAGTATGTTTTGGGATATAAAGTCATTATAATGAAAAAAAAAGAATGTGGTAGATAGTATTATAATGGACCCCCCCCAAAGATATTTAAATCCTAATCCCCCAAATCTGTGAATATATTACCTTATAAGGCAAGAGATTTGCAGATGTGTTTATGTGAAGGATCTGGATTATCTGGGTGGGCCCTGTGTAATGACAAGAGTCCCTGGAGGAGGGAAGAGGGAGAGGGTAAGAGAAAGAAGTGTGATGATGGAAGTAGAGGTCAGAGTGATGCAAGGAAGATGCCACCAGACGAAGTGCAGATGGGTGGCCCCTAGATGTTGGAAAAGGCAGGGGAATGGATTCTGCCCTAGAGCCACCAGCAGGAGCACAGTATTGTTGTTCCATTTTAGATTTCTTGCCTCAAAAGTTGTAAGGTAATCAACAACCTAAAGGTCCATCAGGGGATGAATGGATAAAGATGTGGTATATCTATGCAATAGGATATTCTTCAACCAGGAGAAAGAAGGACATTCCACCATTTGTGATAACATGGAACTTGGGGGTATTGTATTAAGTGAAACAAGCCAGAGAAGGACAAATACCACATGGTCTCACTTACACATAGGATGGGCGGTGGGGGTGGGAGGGTCGGGGAAGATCAAACTCGTAGAAACAGAGTAGAAAAATGGTTGCCAGGGGCTGGGATGGGTGTGGGGGAAAATAGCAAGAAGTTGGCAAAAGGGTACAAACTTTCAGCTATAGATAGTCGGATTTTAAGAATTGGCTACTGTTGTACACTAGGTCTCTGAATTATCTTTCATTTAAAAAATTTCTAGTTTAACCAAAAGAGTCTGCTGATTACTTTCCTAAACAACCAGAAATTTTAAAAAATGGTTTTGAAAGCTGTTTTCCATAGCTTTCCCTAGGCTTGATAAAACATGGGCTTGATAAATTTCAGTGTATCTAGTTTAGTTCAGCAAACCTTTAGTGAATATTTGTTCAATTTTGTCTTTCAAAATTCTCAGGAAATTGATGGGAACATTTTTTTCCCATTGCACAAAACAATCTCATTAAAAGATGTCTATTAAAAAGTTGCTATGGGGGTGCCTGGGTGGCTAAGTCAGTTAAGTGACTGACTTCAGCTCAGGTCATGGTTTCACGGTTCGTGAGTTCAAGCCCTGCATTGGGCTCTGTGTGGACAGCTCAGAGTCTGGAGCCTGCTTCAGATTCTGTTTGTGTGTGTGTGTGTGTGTGTGTGTGTGTGTCTCTCTCTCTCTCTGCCCCTCCCCCACTCACACTTTGCTCTCTGTCTCTCTCAAAAATAAATAAATATTTTAAAAAATTTTTAAAAAGCTGCCACATGAGGTTCTATGAGATCCACTACTGTTACTTTAAACCTGGCCTAAGAAGATACCATATGTTTAGTATGAGGGAGAAAAATTTATTGCTGGAGTCAGAAAACCAAACTCAGATAGGCTTTAACAAATTTAGAAATTTATTGACTTAACTGAAAAGTATAAAATTAGGCCTGGCTCCAAGCACTGTCTTCCCAGAGTTTCAAAATATCACATTTTCTTCATGATTCTTTTAGTTGTCCCTCCTCTTTGTGCCAGATTTATCTTCAGGCTGGCTCCCCTCATGTTAGAAAAATGACTTCTGCAATTCTAGATCTCACACCCTCAGCACACCATCTGAGAAAGAGAATATGTCTTCTTGGAGTTCCTTCAGACGATAAGGGAGACTTCTATTCTCAAAGCCCCAGCAAATAGCTCTTATGCCTCCTGGACCTTGATTATATCATGTCTTCTAAACAAAATATTGAGACTCAGACTTGGGTGGGACTGGTGGATGGTTTATGTTCCACTTGAAAATAAAAGAGGAGTAAATTCCACCCAAGTCACATGGCTGAGAATAGGACAGGAGCAATTGTCCAAGGAAAAATGTAGGTGCTGTTCGAGGGAAAAGGCAAATCAATATATGTCCACAGCATAGAGTAAACAAAATGCAGGAAGATAAGCACAAAGTGCTATGATGCTATGGTATCAAAGAGAGAAAGGCTCAATCTTTTGTCAGGGTTGGGGAAATAAAAGATTTCATTAAATAGTTGTGCTTTGCCTATTGATTCCAACTTATCCTTAAAGGTTCATTGTAGAGAGGAGAAAAAAGACATTCTTTGAGGTAGGAACACAGCAGCAAAAGGAAGGAGGCAGAAAATTGTAGAGTTGTGTAATGGTGACACTAATTAATGCAGCATGACTGCAATACAAAACATCGGAAGGCCGCTGAAAAGGGAAGCTGGAGGCTTATTGTGTAGGACTTTCCTTGAATTCCAGCAGGAGGAGTCATATTTAATTTAGAAACCAAAGGGGAGCCATTGACAGGTTTTGAATAGGGGAGAGATATAACCAAATATGCCTGCTGGAAATATTAATCTGCCAGGAGTGAATTGGATGAATTGCAGCAGAGAGAGACACAATTCATGGAGAGCAGTTAGGAGGCTATTGTAGTATTCTGATGAAAATAATGGAGGGTGGCAGCCAAGAAGTGGAAGGAGATTGTGGGTATGAGAGACTTAACATAGTGGGATCTTCCTGACTTGCTAATAAATCAGTTAAAAAGGGCTAAAGGAGGAGGATTATTAGTGACAGAGAGCTCTGATGTCACCATGATTAGCAAGACAGTGGTATCATTCATGAAAATGGAGAACTCAAAAACAGGTGTTTTGCTGAGCAACAAGCTCCACAGGTAGGGAGCCATAAGACCACCTGCCCCTGTGCCAGCTGATCCTTAATTGCTTGAAAAGCAAAGGGCCCCTCTGCTATAATTCACCTCTTTTATGAGCAAAAATAGTTAACTCTGACCTTTTTTACAGTGTCGATTCATTACTGCTTAACATCACAGAGCCATAACCCAGGGGCAGAATCATGAGCCTTCAGAAGTGTGGGGGTTTGAATGGGTTGGACTGACATCCATTTTTTCCCTAAGCAGGTTCATATTTGAAACTCTAGACCTAGTAGATGGAGATCAAAATATTATCTCTAGTGCTGAGAAAACTGTAGGAGAATGTGGGTCAAATGGACTTCTTTAGATTGCCCAAATAAAACAACTGACTGATTTACGGTCACTGCTTGGGATGCAGGCTTTCTCCTGCGGGGACAGAGCCTCTGAATGAAGACTTACACCGTGTCCTAAGAGAATGGCCCTTTCTCTATGGGCAGGTAGGTCCCAGAAAGGAGAGAGACATATAGGCCCATTTCTTTTCTTCACCAGTACGTCCTTCCTCTTCCCATGGGAGGAATGAGTGAGAAAGGTAGAGATAGTTCTGAGGTTTTGTTCTCACTGACAGCGGGACTTTCTTGTGATCATGTATAGAACTTGCCTTCCCTTTCTTCATCGTCAAAGCCTGTTATCCCCAATTCATGATGGGTTCTGGACTCTGACTGCTCCTGGCTTTGGCTCAACAAAGACATAGAGGAAGTCAGACAGGCAGATTTCCTAGTGACTGCAAAAGGAGCTCGAAAGATTTGAATTTATGACCTGTTGTGGTGATATTGGGGTTTTAGAAGGTTCCCTCTGGTGACAATGTAGGAGAATGGCACATGATGGAGAGGCCAGTTAAGAAGATTGGGCTGGAATCCAGAGGGAAGTTGATGAAGGGATGTAGCAAAGCATTGACCATGAGATTGGAGCAGGGGAAACTGATTCAGGAGCTATTTAAGAGGAACCCACTAGACTGTAGGTAGACAGAAAGAAAGAGAAAGCTAGATAACTCCAGGTGACTGCCTTGCATCCATGGTTCAACAATGATGTCATTCCTCAAGAAAACTATAGGAAGATGAGCATGCTGAAGAGGGTAAAGTGAGATTTCATTTTGTGGTCTTTTATTTGCATATGGTGTTTCCAAATGAAGATGGCCAGAGATGACTTCACTTCTTTTTGAAGTAAAGACAAAATAAAGCTTGAGACCGGCTCAAAGTGGGAGCATGGAGACACTTATTTTTCACTTCTCATGTTTCCATATTGGGTAGGGAGTTACATTGCGCCATCCAGAGGAAAAAGGAACACTCCCAACCACTCTCCAACACCTTACTCACTCCTTCACAGGGCATCCTCCTTCTTCCTAACTGGTTCTGTGTCCTCTTTATTTCAGATCTATCTGCCTATCTAGATGGCTTCCTCAAATCTTCCATCTGATATGTTTCCAGGCAAGGCCTGCTGCTTTGGTTTCAATGCAGGCTCCATTGACTGCTGATCCAAAGCCACACTCTTAAATCAGTTTTATCAGTAATATAGCTTTGATCCCATCTCTGTTTCCGTCTCTTGTTTATCAGTTGGTTCGGAACTCTGGAGGAGAGTGTCTTAGATTTCTAGAGCTCTTATGACAAAATATCACAGAGTGGGTGGCTTCAACAACAGAAATTTATTTTCTTACAGTTCTGGAGGTTGGAAGTTCAAGATCACGATGTCAGTAGGGTTGATTTCCTCTGAGGCCTTTCTCCTTAGCTTGTACATAACTGTCTTCTCTCTGTCTTCACATGGTCTTACCTCTGTGGTTGCCTGTGTCCAAATTTCCTCTTCTTATAAGAAAACAGTCATATTGAATTAGGGCCCACTCTAATGACCTAAGTTTAACTTCATTGCCCCTTTAAATGCCCTGTCTCCAAATAAAGTCACATTCTGACTTTATTAGGTTTATTAGGTTAGGGCTTCAACCTATGAATTGGAGGGATGGGCAGGTCAAGATTCAGAATATAACATAGAAAGAATGGTATTTATTGACCCTCTAAAACTCTAACAGCCCCATCTTGTCTTTTTTCTTAAATACATTCTCATACACAATTTTGAAACAGATTCTTTTTTTCCCTCACCTCATTTAATTTTTTTAATGTTTATTTATTTATTTTGAGAGAGAGAGAGAGAGCGGGGGAAGGGCAGAGAGAGAGAGAGAGAGAGAAAGAATCCCAAGCAAGCTCCATGCTGTCAGCACAGAGCCCTACATGGGGCTCAAACTCACCAACCATGAGTTCTTGAACGAAAATCAAGAGTCAGACGCTTAACCGACTGAGCTACCCAGATGCCCCTCCTCACTCCATTTATTTCAGTGCCAAGAACTAAGAACATTTTAATCAGGGCACTGTTTAGTTTCCTTAAAGAAAAAGCAGGGCAATGATGCACAAAGGCTGGTTCCTAGTAGGGGGAAGGTAGCTACGTGGTGTATCACCTAGAATTGGTTCAAGACAAGACCTGGTGAGAACCTGTCCCCTGATAATCAAGGCATCTGTAAGTCTTCCCTCAGAAACAGTGTGGAGCAATGAGATCACTGTACAACCCCTTGGAATTTCCAGTTCGCCGAAATACCCAAGGTCGACATTGTGTGCATGTTTAGGTTCACAAGTAATTATAAAGCTATAATCCAAGCCTATGTTTCTCCATTAGTTTTATTATTCGATATTTCTCTTACCAAGTTTGAGCTTGAATGGTTTTCCCAAGGGAAATTATGCATCTGGAGAGATGGGTGATTTTTATGGAATTCTGTTAATATCCTATGTGACTGAAGACAGTCATTCAGAGCTTTGTTTCAGGGACATAAAACCCTTAGGCATCTGCACACTATAAAAGGAAGAAATGACAGATCTGTGGCAAGGAAGCCCTTTTTTTTTTTTTTGATCAGTGTGATTATATTAGAATGCTCAACCAGGATGTATTGATTTGTCTTTGAGAGCGCTTTGTGCCACATAAATCTCATAGAAATATCTTTAAGGAGCTGCCCCAGAAGGCCACTACTTCCCTCTTCAGCAAAGAGAAGCAAATCCAGGGAGTCATTTGTCAAAGTTTCAAACAGAATGGTCCATTTATGAACTGACACTGCATGGTTTCCTATTGTGACATTCATGGGGTTTTAAAACAAAGATGCATTTTATGATTAACCTCGGCATATAGAAGCAAAGAGCTATATTTGTCTCTTTTGACTTCAGCAACCTGCATTTTTAAAAAATCACCTTCAAGGAGAATCATATTTATTATACCTCAGAAATTCAGCTTATATGCACCATTGTTCAGAGGAATTTCTTTTTTCCTATATATAATAGCCAAGTGGTCATTTGTTTTGGACATGCATTCATGCTTTGGAAGATTTGGCTACCAATGGAAAAGAACATTCTTGAGGGTGTTTTTTCCCCTCCCTTTCTGCCTTAATACATGGAAAATAGCTCTAAAAATTATAAATGAATTTTAAAATATTGATTAAAATTTCACTTGCTGTGCATTCTGGGACACATAGCCTCAATTTTCTAATTTTTAAGGGTTGTTGTGAAAAGATCATCTCTCTCTCTCTCTCTCTCTCTCTCTCTCTCTCTCTTCAATTGGATGACATTTAGCAAATCACTAATTGAAATTTACCTTTTTTTCCCTCTTAAAATGAATATTGTGATGTTCATATTACTAAACAGGCAGTATTGGAGGAAGAGGGGAAGTAGGTTAGAATATTATTTATTTAGGAGCAAGGATTTTGAGCCATTGTGGCTTGGTAAATCTATTACTTGCTGGTTGAATGCTGCTGGGCATGTGACTTAACCTCTTAAGCCTCAGTTTCTCTATCTGTGAGGCAGGCATATTAATTGTTCCTTCCTCATATAGTTGTTTGAAAAGAAAATTAAATTGTTTACAAACATAGTGCCTAACACACTGTAAATGTGAGATCATCATCATCATCATCATTGTGAAAATAACAAATAACCATTAGCTGGTTTAATTTGTTTATGTCCCTTAATATAATGAGTAAGACACAGACTCAAAGTTAAGGTAAAATCCATAAAATTCAAACCCTGTGCTGGGCAAAATGGATTGAAACAAGAATTATAGAATTTGGAATATATCTTTTGAATATCCGTATTCATATATACATATGCATATGCACATATATATACAGAAACATACATAGATACTTATATAGAAATATAAAAAATATATCTATTTATAGTCAGCTGAAATTTCACAGAAGTTTTAAATAACATGAAATGTATTTACCAAGATTTTATATTATATTATAAATACATTTCTGTTCCTCATGCAAAACCATTTTCTAAATAAAAAAATATTTAGTCACAAGTACAAAATTGGAATAAGATTTAATAATCTCCCCCTAGGAACTGATTTTGAGGTTTAAACTATCCTTTTATGAACATTCCATTAACTCTTAAATCCTTATAATGTCTTCATATTTAAGCTTCAGCGGAGAAAGGAACACACCATTCTCTCACTTATTTAAAAATATTCCTGGATTTAAAAATATTAAAGATGGCAGCATAAAGATAATTGTATTAAGCTCCACGTTCTGATATCAACTGAAAGGAGCACAACTTCTAACAAAAGAGTCCATCTTTAATGAAACCAGAAGACAGATATAACCTTAAACTATGAAGGATTGCTCCTAAATTTAGGGCCATTTGGCCCCAGTTCCAGGAGGATGCCAAAAGTGAACTCACACTCAACAGTCTACACCCACTCTGCAGTTTTCCAATAGCAGGTGGTGCAACTCCGAGGTGTTCACCAGTTATCCCTTCCTGGAAACCATCGGTTCCGCATCCGGTACCAAGGCACTGCCCACCTAGATGGGATTGAGAGGGGGAAAAAAAAAATCCATTAACTTTGCAGGAATCATCCTGGAGGCATATCATGGGAATAATAATACAAATAACAATATCAACAATAACAATGGCCAATATTTATTGAGTGGTTACTATGTGCTAGGCATTGCTTTAAACGGTTTACATATACCAACCCAGATAATCTTCACAGTAACCTCATGAGGGTACTATTACTATCCCAGTTTTACTAATCAGTTATAGAGCTTGCACTTTTTAAAATGCTTATTTATTTATTTTTGAGAAAGAGGGAGAGAGAATCCCAAGCAGGCTCCACATTTAGCACAGAGCCCAATGCGAAGCGCCATCCCATGTCCTGAGCTGAGATCAAGAGTCAGACGCTTAACAAACTGAGCCACCCGGGTGCTCCGAGAGCCTATACTTTTATCCCCCATGTCCTCTTGCATTTCCATGATGTGCATGGAATCAGCTTCAGTCAGTGGCTCAACATCAGTTGAGGAGGATGAAAATAACTGTGAGGTGCCCACACAGGGAACTGGATTCTGGCAGTTACCTGAATAAACTTGGAAGATTATTCCCCAGAGCTTCCATATAAGAGCCTAGGCCAGCTGACACCTAATTTTAGCGTTGGGAGACCCTGAGCGGAGAACCTAGGCATGCCATGCCAGACTTCTGAACTTACAGAACTCTGAGCTAATAAGGGAGTGTTTTAAGTCACCAAGTGTATAAAAACTTTTACACAGCAATGGAAAACTAATACATAAATATCATTCACGAATTTGATACATTTAAGAGAAAAATATGATGATAAATTCTGTATGGGAAGAGTTAGGGGAATATTGCACTGCTCTTGCAAAAAGTGACTAAATCAAGATATATCTAATTATTTTCCTCCCTGTGTGCTCATTGTTCTCACGGTCACCAGATCAGAAAGGCTGCTTGCCATCCCAGCCTCCACTTTTTCCTCTTCCTAACTCTTAGGCCACAAGTTCTGTCACATGTGCATCCAAGATATGTCCTCTAGCTTTTATTCTCACTGAGTGGTCTTATTTAGAAAATTTCATTATATTTTACATTTTTTTGTTGTTGAGATATAATCGACATTCTGTTATATTAGCTTCAGGTATGTAACATAGTGATTCAATATTTATGTATATTGGGAAATGATCACCACAATAAGTCTAATTAACATCCATCACCACACATAGTCATACTTTTTTTTTCTTGTAGTGAGAACTTTTATGATCTACTCTCTTAGCCTTCATCACTTCTTGATTAAATTACTATAGTAACCTCCTAACTGAGGGCTAAACTCAATTCTCTACCTTCCTCTTGTTTTGAGGTTTCTGAATCCCTAATATGAGTATATACCTTTTCTTCTTCAACTCCTTTAAGGACCTCCTCTAGCTTCAGAAGAAAACTCAAACTCCTTGGCCTAGTATTGCCAGCTTGAATTTCTCCCACACTTATCATTGGCTGTAGTCATACTAAATTACTTGCCTTTGCTACAGTGAGGCATATTTTTGCACCACTCTGTGCTTGGAAGATGACTTGCCAATTCTTTCTGGAAAATTGCTACTCATCCTTAAAACTCAATTTGAACATCATCCCTTCCAAAAACTGTTTTATGAGTTAGATACGGACACTTCTCTCACAGGGTCCTCTTCATTAGCTAATTGGGTGTCTTAACAGGGGATCTCACCCCTTCCTCACTGACAGATCCTGACAACTACTTTTACAACAGACAGAGAGACCCTGGGTTTAGACCAGGGTCATGCGGATGTCCATCTGACAGGGTCTAGTCCAGATCCAATAGTATAACTCAATCTCTATTGTTGTCTTAGGGTGTGACCAGCTTTGGGGCAAAGATGGGGTGTTTTACGTAGGCAACTCAAAGGTGTTGAGAAAGATGGTCTAATAATTCTTTTGTCTCTTCTCACTGAAATTTGATTTTATAGAGACATTGAAGTTTACAGGCTTTACCTGATGAATGTCTAATGATAGGGAAGAACAAGGCTTTCCACATAGTGCTAGTTTGAGTCTAGAGAGAGTTGTGGAAGGTTAACACAAAGAGATCGTGGTTCCAGTCTATTAGGTGCTGCTGAAATGGCCTTACTCGGGTTAACATTTTAAAGTCATTCATTTTTTTTCTATTTCTAGTGAGTATCTAATCCACAATAGGCAATTCAAAAAATGTCAAACCAATTTTAAAAATGCAGGGTTTTATATTGTGTATTTTTGTTCATATGTTTTATTATCGCACTTGGTTTTACAGATACAACATGCATTCTCAAAGGATGATGAACTCTGATAATTAAGTATGCTCCTTAATTACAAGTTATTTTGATACTTGAGAAAAATATTTGATGCAAATTTGTCGGTAACATAATTTTGTTTACTCAAATGAATACTATGAAAGTTATGATAAGAACACTGCTCTATTAACACATTTAAGGTGTACTGTTTTCCTCCAAATTTGAAAAGTATCTAAAAAATATATACAACTCTCTTTCATAGAAAATATAGAGACAAGTTAGCAGTAAAAAATATGCATCAAATGATTGTACTCCCGAATGATATTTAGTTACATTAAATACAATTTTATACCAATAAGAAATGCTTAAATATTTGTTTTTTTTAGTCATAATTTTCCCTCTAATTCTATGAAAGGAATTAATAATTCAAATGAGAAAGGAGGGATACTTGTGATTTGGATTATTAGTCTCTTTTAAAAATTTTACTACAGATGGGAAAAATACTTTTTGTAAACTTTTTTCTTTCCTCACTGTATGCAAAATAATGCAAAGTAAAAGATTTTGAAATACTTAGAAGCATGATTCAATGTACCCAATTCTACAAATGGAAAGGTAGCCTATTAATTTCTTCTTGGGAATTTATTAACTTAAGCCACATAACAGACTAGTTAGAAAAGAATCTATTACAGGTAAAATAGCTAGAGGTATTAAGTAATTTTTTTCTTCTAACTGGTGAGAGTATATACAACCATTTTTAATGAACAATACTGAGCCATTCCCAGCATGAAAATATTTAACAACACTTTCAGGATAAACAAGAAGCCTACTCTCTTTTTATCTCTGACATGGCTTTCTAAAGAACTTTGCATGAAGCAGGTGCCTGACAAATGCTTTTAGAAGCAATTGAATAAATGGATGCAGAAACAAAGAGAAGTTAATACAAGAGTTTGCTGGAAGCAAAACCCACATTAAATGTCTTGGATGTTTGGGATGTTGAGAGTAAACTTAGGACAAAATACTTTTTGCGTGTAAGAAGTTATCCATTTCATTAACGCTTGTTTGGAAAACCATTATTTTTATCTAAACCAATGATTAAGAAAATCTTTTTTCCTGGCCTGAACTCTCTGGTGTTGTGCCTCAATTATTTCTCCTTATCACACTCTCCAACAATAGACCCATAGACATAAGTAGCGAAATTCAGAAAATAATGTTGTCTTTTCAAAAAGGGCCCAAAATTCAGAAACAATATTAATCCCAAATCTTAAAAAAATAGCCTGCTTTGAAATTTCAAAAAATTGTTTTCAAAGCTGCTAGATGAGACTTTTTTCTGTCAGCTTTGATTGTGCAGCATTTTTCCATGGTCCACACTAATATCCTGAACATTCTGCTTGCTCAGCACCATTCTCTCCATTATCATGTATTCAGAAGAGATGAGCGTTGCCTTTCAGTGTGTGTATAACACTTGTCCCCCAGGTATTCAACCTCTTTTCTCTTTATTAAGACGCCCAGCTGCAATATTCAACATTAAAAAAAAAACTAATGTCTTTTCCAGAGTCACCATCCAACACTGTACCTTGATTTCAAGGTCAATTGTGTATGATAGCTCAACACTGAGAATCTTGACTATGTGGGATCATTGCAAACATGAAAAAGATGCTTTATGCACTAACTATTGGAAATGAATGTGAATGTGAGAGCATGTAAAATTTAAGGTACAAAAGCTTAGGAAAATATTACAGTTGTCATACTCGATTACTTTTAGACACAGCTTGATATTCCTGAAGAGTAGATATTAAAGAGTAACTCTTCTTCAAAGATATAAAAGTTCACTCATTCAGGTATTCAATAAATATTCATTGGGAGTCTACTATGTACATAACATGGCAGGTACATTGATAGATAACAAAGATGTATAACGTATCGTATTGACTGTGCGTACCATTTCCTAGAGGGCTTTACCAATGAAGCAGAAATAAAGAGGACAGATTACGTATTATAAATGGTGTCAAAAATTATTCTTTATGTGCCATAATAACATGACCAGGCATATCTTTAATAGCCTCATCCCGCCCAAAGATACATTATATATTACTCACCAATAACAAAGGAGAATCTTAAAAAGACTCTTTTATGATGGAAGTAGACCTAAACCAAATTTGAGTGAGGATAGATAATCTGAGCACCAATGCTATAAAAAATTTTCAAGTGAAATGAGATAAGCCTGACTTGATGATGGAGGTCATCTGCTTTCTGAGATAATCATACAGATTTAAAACAAAAGGAGTCAGTGCAGTGCAGCATTGGGATTCCAAGATTAGAAGCGGGGATCTTGCCATTTTTAGGAAACTGCTCATTCTCTAAGGACCCAATGAATAGCCTTCAAAACTAAGGGAACAGGAATAATCAAATAGGTTGTTTAAGAGCTTTATTTAAAGGCTTTTTCTCTGAAGAAACATGATCTTTCAAACCATGAAGTAGATTGTTAAGAGACTGAAATTTTCACACTGCTAAATATGTTACTGAATTGTTCTATAAAACACAGTATTACTATTTCCCTAAATTTTCTATTTTCCTAACTTCCAAGTTTGATGGAAAGGTGAATGACTTTATATCACATTACATCTTTTAGGCTTTTGGAAAAAAGGAGCTGGCTCAAATTTTAATCACTTCAGGCTATAGAGACTGGACCTCCTACAAATTCATGGTCTTGAACAACTTGGACCTTAATGCTACCTGGAAAGCCATCTCTTTGTAGTCATCTCTTTCTCCTATTCTCTGCAGAAATTCCAGAAGCTCCTAACCCCAAATTTGTCATCTTCTCAGTACCTCACATCCTCACCATTATACTCTCTTGCTACCTAATTTTTGGAGAGAGTTGGCAAAGTTCAGGACTTAACATCCTTACCCAACAACCTGGCTAATGTCCCATCTCCATGGCAATCACTGTCTCCAAGGTCATCTACTACCTCTCTTTCTCTATGTCCATTGGTAACTTGTCAGTTCTTATTTTAGTTAACCCCTGGGTAACATTTTATACTGTTGATCTTTCCATCTTTATTATAACACTTTCCCTAAATTGGAAAAACCAACTCCCCTGATTTCCTCCTCGTTCTTGAGAAAATATTTCTCAGCCTACATAGCAGGTTCTTTTGTTTTTGTTTATTCTTTAATTGCTGGTGCTCTCATAGGTTTTGTGTTGTTCCTCTTCCCTTCACACTCTACAGACTTCCTCTGCACAATCTCATCTATTCCTACCTTGAAATTGTTATCTATATACAGCTGGCTCTCAAAGTTACATCCGTATCCCAGATTGCTTTCCTTAAACTTCAGATCTATATATTCAACTGCAGCTTGACTTCTCTTGAATGTCACATGAATACCTTAACCTTAGCCTGGTTGGCGGAGAAGGACAGATACCATATGTTCGCACTCATAGGTCTAACAGGAGAAACCCAACAGAGGACCATGGGGAGGGGAAGGAGGAAAAAGAGTTAGGGGGAGGGAGGCAAACAAAACACTAGAGACTCTTGAATCCTGAAAACAAACTGAGGGGGGAAGGGGAAGGGGAAAAGGTAAAGGGGGGTGATGGTCTTGGTGGAGGTCACTTGTGGGGAAGAGCACTGGGTGTTATATGGAAACCAACCTGACAATAAACTATAAAGTTTAAAAAAAAAAAAATTAAAAAAAATTAAAAAAAATAAAAAAAATAAAAAAAATAAAACATTCCTTTGGTTGGAAAAGCAAAAAAAAAAAAAAATTTTACAAATTAGTATGTTTATCAAATGCTCTTCCTATATTAATTGAATTATGGAATGTCGGTTTCCTAATCATTTAATACATTGAATTATATTGATTTTGTAATATATATAAAATTTTCATTTTTTGAATAAATATGATTTTCTTAACACAAAACAGTACCATTTACAGTAAGATCAAAAAAATGAAATACTAAGGTATAAATTTAATAAAATATGTGCAAGATCTTTATGTTGTAAACATTGTTAAATCAAAATGATCATGAATTGGAAAAAAAAAAAAAAAACCTTAGCCTGCTTAAATTGAACAGATTGCCTTTCTTCAAATCCTCTCCTTTTATGGGACCTTGTCTCTGATGGTATTACAAGCCACATACACACTCAGTCCAGAAACATGTAGATGGATGGCCCACAATCCAATCAGTCGGCAAAATCATTCTAAATCTCTCATGAGTTCACGGACATAAACATGAAATCACTGTTACCACTGGATTAGTACCAGATATTTTCACCTGCCCAAATGACCACGCTCGCCTTCACTTGTGTCTGCTTGTTGTAATTCCATCTCCCAGGACATCTTTCAAAAGAAAATCTTACCAGTCCCCTTTTCTAAGTCTTATCATGGCTTCCATTTTAGAATAAAGTACAAACTCTTTAAAATGTCTTATACTGCTCTTTATGACCTTGTCTCCACTCTCCTTGTCTTTCATATCTCAACATGCTTCTCCCTTGCACAATGCTCCAATCACACCAAACTTTTAAAGTTATCTAAATGTACCATGGTCTGTGTCAATTTTGAGTCTTCTCATAGGTTGTTCATTTCGTTTAACTGTTCGTCTCATTTCATGGCAGACTGTCGTCTTTCACTGTTTAGCAAAATCATTTATTCCTCTCAGAAGGCACGGTTTATAATATCCATACCCCCCATACTTCTATCAGAGCATTTCATTAGACCGCTTATTTATCTTTTTTTCTGCTGTACCGTAAACACCAAATTTTTGTCATGTTCAAAGCTGTAGTCCCAAATACCTATCACAATATTCATTCATATTCACTGATTGAATGAACCTAGGAAAAACACGTAAAAAAACAACTTTAAGAGATGAAAGGAAGATAAATAAGTGGCAATTTACTTTGCAGAAGGAGAAATTGAAGCCTAATTTCAAGCATGGGGTGGGAATCCAGTAAGAAGCAAGCTGATTCATAATGACCTCAGGCAAGGTCAGGAATTAGGGGTGTCAGGGACCTTTGATTGTCAGAGTGTGGGTAGTGGCTGAAATCAGATTGACTGTGAATCTGTATGAGGAGCACATAGACCCCAGATCCTTTTCCTACCCTGCATATCAGGTGATTTTCTTCACTTCTGTTTCCCTGTTTGGAATAGCAGGTACAGTTGAGGACAGCAGGAAGAGCTGCACCTCAAGATAGATTAAGTAAAAACCTTTAATATGAACATTGGGATCCTGGGATCCTCCCAATTCCTTCTCCTATGTAAAGCTCTCGGAATATTGGCAGCCAGGCTTGGACCCCCAGGGAGGAGATTGGAGGTATCCTCTCAGTGGGAACTGACCCAAGACAAAAGATTTACAAATGCTCCAGTGAAAGCATCAATTTCCTTCATTGCCCCTATGGTGAGGCCCACCAACGGACACAGAGGGCTTCTCCTTAGCTCTTCAGGAGCTCCCTATTAAGTATGAACAGACAGCTAACAATCACTAGACATTTGAGGAAGACTTTTCACGTGGAAGAAAAGACCTAAGCAAACACTGAAAAGAAATTTAGAAAAAAATAGAGATAAGAAGTGAAGAGCAGAAGAAAATGTTTTAAAAAATTATTCATGACATGGGAGAGATGGAGAATTTCGGGAGTGCTATTGTAAGCAACAGAAAAGTACTGGAGATTACACGGTTGAAAGGAATTTAAGAGTCGTGTCAGGACATTTGTGACTGAATTATGATAGGTGTGTTGGAAACTAAGCAAATTGTTTTAAAAGAGGTAATTAGGAGTTTCAGGAAAAAATTAAGTTGAATGAGAAAGTTAAGTTATAGTACAGGATAAGGCTCAACTGTAAGCAATATTTACATAGGGTAAATGTAAAATCTTAATTACCAGTTGTGCTATAACTTTATTGGATGGATGGCGAAGTGAGCGCCTGTATGTGTGCATGCACGTGTGAGCCCACATGTGTGTACACGCTGAGGGCGTTGCAGTAAATCTAAATATTTTACTCTCCATAGCAGGAAGTCAATGGACAATGTTCAAAACTGTAAACCCAAGAAATAGTAGCTTTAGTTTGAACTATCACAGGTTGTTGATACTTACCACTTTTTAGCCACAAAATGACCATTTCTTATGATTCAACCTAATATGAGCATTATTTAGAAATGTGGAAGTAAATAGAGAAGAACTATCTGGAGGAGTTGAAGGGATTACCTCTGGGTAAGGGAATGGTATTGAGTGGTTAAGTTTTTGCTATAAGCTTTATTTATAGAACTATTGGGCATTTTAGACAACATACATCTATTAATTTAGTAACAATTAAAATTAATAAAATAATGAATAGGTGGCTTACTTCCAAATTACCTAAGTGAAAAGACCCAGCTTTAGTTCCAGAAATGACTAAGAGCAGTAATTGATCTGATTATGCTCACCTTTTCTCCTTTAAGGATTTTTATCTTCTAAAAAATGACTATTAGGAAAGCTTTCTCTGAAAAGACAAAAATAGCCGTTCTAATAGCTCCTTTAGAACTTTAATTGGAAGTTTGGTTGTGTCTTCTTCCAATTAAGCTAATTGAAGTGGTACTCTGATTGGGCCCTGGGAGAGGAGGTGCTCCCCAGCTGAGGCTCACAGAATAACAGCTGACTTTAAGAAGAGAGAACTTAGGTGAATCAACTCTAGAGGGATTTTAATTATTTACCTATTGACTGACACATGCAGGGAAAGTAGCCAAAAAAGTTCTGGAAAAAAAAAAAGGTGGGGGAGTGGAGAGCTTACCTGAAGTTTTGAATAGATACATATGAACTACTCCTGGTATTTTAACTGGAAACTGCACACTTTTCTAGGGAGGGCACCTGTGTTACTCCCTTTATCATTTGCTAGAAAGTACATGCTTTGCGTACAGTAGGTAAAGGGAAATTGGAAGGCATGTGCAAGAGTAGTAGAACTTACATCTCTCCTTATCCCTTCCAGAGCCTTCTTTGCTAGTCAAACTGATCTACCCCTAGTTCCTCGAGTATGCCTTATGCCTTTGCTGCTCCAATAGCTTCACGTCTGTCTCGAATTCTGGTGTGTATAAAAATCACTGGGGAACTCACTGTACGTGAAGATTCCCAAATCCTATCTTCACTTTGGAATGTCTTTGAACACATTAGGCATAATACACACAGTACCTATTTGCTCTCAGATGAGCTACAGCCCAAAAAAGCCTACATTTTAAAGGGGGGGGGCTTCAAAATGCAGAAGGAAAATTGCAAAAAAAAAATCCCAATAAAACTCTAATGGCATATATAACAATATTACATAAACTAGTAAATTGCAACCTGATTTATGTCTTTAAGGTGAAATGTGGGTACATTTAAATATGTTTAATAAAATGAAGATGAAGCCTCCAAAGTTTGGAATGCCCTGTGGCCTGTGGAGTATGTCAAACAGCCCTCATTGTTTCTGGAGTTGGACCGGACTTCATGAAAGGCTCTTAATGCTCGGTCTTAATGCTCAGTCTTAGTGCTGGAATCAGTCTGTCTCTCAGCCTTTCTCACCTGAGATCTATCATTGAATTTTGGTGACATTTTGCCAAATTCTTTTAAGGTAGGTATATTTCTTTGGATCCAAAGGGAACTAAACAGTTTGGATGTATCATGTTTATTGTTTCCAACATAAATTATTTGTTAAATACATATTCAATTGTGATTTAATTTTTGTAACTTTGCAAGATTTTTCATGCAAATATATTCACAAATCCAAAAACACTTGATCATGCTCTTCTTGATTTATGATAAAGAAAAAATATTTTTTACTTATAAAGTTGGTAGTAACATTCTCATCACATAGATGTTCAGAAATCATTGAACACTGGTTCTATCTTACCATACTATTTGATATATTTTAATACTATAAAGGAATACTTTTTGTAATGCTTGAGATAGTAAAGGAAAAGAAAACACCATTATAAATAAGTATTAAATTTGAAACAGTGACATTCTGAGGGAATTTTCAGCTTTTTCTGAATCTCTGCCGAAGCCATAAGTCAGGAGAGAATCAGGTGTCTTTCTTAAGCTTTTGATCCTGACCTTCTGAGAATGAGAAATAATGACAATAACATAAATAAACACTTTTGATCAATAAACTTCAGCCTCCCCATTTTGTGATGGGTGGGAGAATAGACAAGGAGGGCTAAGAGAATTACACTGTTGTTGTTTTATTTTCCTGGACTTCATCCACACTTCCCAGCTCCCTGAGCAGGTTAGCTTTAAGCTCTGACTTCCTCCTCTTCCTGCTACCCCAACTCTTTATGTCATTTCAGACTCTTAGAATTTCACTATAATATGAGGGAGGGCTTGTGGAAAGAAATCCCAAAAGACTAACGTTGACTTTCTGTTGCTCATGGGATTAAGGTTCAAAATAGAAATTAAGTTCAGTTATAGAAAAATATGGAAAATACATTACTTGTAGTTTATGAGCAAAGGTTTGTAGTTTCTGCTCTGCCACACAGACACCTCCCCACTGGGCAGCTGGATTTTCTGGGGATTTCACAGCCACCATGTTACTGGGGAGGGTACCAGGAGTTAATGGGTGCTCATGGATGGAGCAAGTCTCCCTCCTTCCTCCACAGCTCCTGCTTCAGTTATGAAATCTGAATTGCTTAAGGAGCAACAGGAAGTTCTCATTCCTTGCCTTTTCCCTCTCGTGTTATATAGGACATTGCTACCCAACAGAGGGCTTATCACAATTTGATGTCTGAACTATTGATATTGTCAAGATTATTATCACATAAACAACTACAGCTTTATCTGTCTTGGGTAGAAGTTTATATTTCTTGGGAATACTTTTGTTTGGAAACACTGTTCTAATTTTATAATTGAAATCAGTTGGATAATTGGGGTCAATAGGCAGATTTTTGCTTTTCAGGCTTTTTTTTCTTCATAGAGCATTTGGACTGATCTTATAGATAGGAATGTCTTTGAGGGTACAGCGATCAGCAGTCCAGCCTCATCTGAATTAGTATAAAGGGGAAAAGAATCCTTTTTCCCTCCCAATAAGTATTTCTCTCAAACAGATGAGATTGGACTATGCATACAAAGAAGAAAACGTAGGGTTCGGTGACAGTCTTGCAGCACCTGGGTTAAAAGAAGTGATTTTAGTTCTAATTCCTGTGATGGGACCTTGGGACAAATGACCCCACTTTGTTTGTTTGTGTAATGGGAATGATATAGCCTATTGTGCAGGGCTTTTGTGGGAGTTATATTAAGTCATATATATAATAGTTATTTCTAAAGTGCTATATACAAGTAAGGCATTATCAGGTAGCTAAGCGAAGTGAAAAGCTTTAATAAAACCTATCCTTTACTGACTATAAGGAGACATTTTCTTACCATTGTGCAAATAAGGCATAGTTACCATTAAAAGTTTAGTTTTTGAGACTAAATGGCTCAGGAAGCAATAAAGATGATCTAATATGTCAAGAGAGACATTTAAAAAAAGGAATAAGTATATCATAGACAGAAGTAGGAGACAATATACTTCTTTTAAAGAGCCATATCTATTCATAGCATATTAAGAAAAGTATTGAATTCAGGAATATGAGACCTAGAAAAGCAATCTAAAGAATCAGGATGTCATTCAGTACACAAAATGTTTACTCAGGCAAACCAAGATTAATAATGGGAGATTAAAATCATGGCAGTCCTTGAGAGAAGGGCATGTGTAGAGCAGGGAGCATATCTGTCTTTTTACCCCTGTGTCCCTATCACCTTGGTCCATGCCGGGTCTATCACAGGTTCTCACATGATTTTTGCAGAATGAATGCAGAGTTTCAGGACTATCGCTGAAGGGAGATGCATTCCCTAGGCTGAAATTAATCAACAAAGAGATACATGCTTGTTGGTGCAGAATTGTGAAATAAAGATGTAGGCTAATTATAATGGCAGGCTGAGCCTTTTAGCTTCCTTAATTATTCCAAAATTTTCACAATCTCAGGATCAGAATGCTCTTCCCAAATGTCAGTGGTGGTAGTCAACAAAACTTAAAATGAAAAAAAATAAGTCTTGGGGCACCTGGGTGGCTCAGTCGGTTAAGCATCTGACTTTGACTCAGATCATGATCCTGCGGTTTGTGAATTCGAGCCCTGCGTCAGGCTCTGTGCTGACAGCTTGGAGCCTAGAGCCTGTTTTGGATTCTGTGTCTCCCCCTCTCTCCCTGCCCCCTTCCCTGCTCCCATTCTCTCTCTCTCTCTCTCTCTCTCTCTCAAAAATAAATTTAAAAACATTAAAAAAAAAGAAAAAATATGTCTTCCACTGGAGAACTTAATTTCTTAGTTTGGGGATAGCAAATAGGTCCATATTACTCTATTGTTGATGGCCACTGGGGCATTCCTGTTAGGGATTCTAAGGCTACATCTGGGAGATCTATGAGTCAATTAATTAGAAATATGTACTCTGGGCATTGAAGTCAGCAAGGGAGACTAATAGCTTTTAGAGGGGTTTTCAGGGACATCTGGGTGGCTCAGTTAAGCATCCGATTCTTGATTTCGGCTCAGGTCATGATCAGGTTCATGAGATTGAGCCCCGTGTCTTGCTCTGTGCTGACAGCATGGAGCGTGCTTGGAACTCCCTTTCTCTCCTCTCTCTGCCCCTCCCGCGCTCTCTCTCTCTCTCTCAAAATAAATAAACATTTGAAAAAATAAAAAGGTTTTCAAGACGAAGGTTCAATTTGTGGATGATTTCCTACTGGTGCTTTTGATAACAACCTTGTGATTATTATGGGATGTGGCTTATTATGATGACTGAAACTGGAGGGAATTGGGAACGATATTGCAAGATTGACAGAGATTGAACCTATAAGTGGCAGATACATATTAAGTATATCTTACATGTAAGTTACACTCACCAGCGTGTTATCACTAGATACACATGTGTTTGCCTGTCTCTATCTCCCAGCCTCTGTCCAGTTAGTTTGCAGCCGTACGACTGAGTTCTGGGCAATGAGATGGGAGCAGAAGTGTTATAGGCCATGTCTAGGCCCTGCCCTCCTAGAGACATCTCATATGATCATTCAGCAAACTCTCCTCTCTGGCCACGTTAAATGTTGGAGACAGTGTGCTCCAAATGGCATAGCTACAAGAGGGAGAAAGGCCCACAATCACCCTGAACACCGTAAGAGTGAGGCAAACTTTATGGAGGTTTTGGATTTTGTCTGTTACAGCAGCTAGACTGAATTACTCTAATACATACGAATAACCGTTACGGGAAGTGGTTTGTTTTGGCGATGGGAACTGGCTTAGATTGTCTAAACGTTTGCATGAATCTGCTTCCTGAACTGGGTCCTTGAGACAGCACATTGCCCTTCCTGCCTATGTTACCATTAGGTCAAGGTAGTTTCCCAGATCCTTCAGACTCTGCTTGCCTTGGGGTCATGAAGATCTGGGGGCGCAGGGGAGAGGATTAGCTCTAGTACAGAGTACGTACTACTGTGCAACATACATATCCTTCATAAACGTGCGTTTCTAACACCATCATTCCTTTCCATGGGTTTCTGTTTCCCACCAAGTTAACGTTAAACCAAATGGCAATAAATAAATAAATAAATAACAAACAAACAAACAAACTGAGAAACTTACAACGAAAACCAGCTGCTATGGTGTTGGTGATCCTCTGTGTGCTGGTGCCGCGTGTATTTTCCCAGCACAGTCGCCTTTAGGGAGCCTCAGCTGAGATCAATGGCGTTGCTTAAACATCCCTCTCTTTTCTTTCCCCTGCTATTCTTTTTGGTTTCTCATCTCCTTTTATCCCAATACTACTAATTCCTAAACCTTCCACACACTCCTCCAGCCGGGCAGAAACAGTTTCTCCTTCCTATGAACAAACACTTGCATCTCTACCTCTCTGAAGACACCTTCCTGCCACCTATAGTTATGAGTTTATGGCAGCCCTTCCTCCTGGACCATGAGCTTCTGGAGAGAAGGGAAAATATATGTATTTAGCTTACTGTTGAATATTCCATGGCACACAGTGGACTGCCTGCTACTGAACAAATGAATGAATAAATGAAAATTTCCTTTGGAAAGCTATGAATTCTCTCAGCTAAAAAAAATATGAAACAGCATCTGTAGAAATAGGAGGCAGCTTAAAAAAGAACCAGCATATGAAATATTATAGCTCTGAATATGCTAAAAACATTTTATTTACTCATAGTATCAGAATGCTGGAAGGATTTTATCCTTATTTCCCTCTGGTCTGGCTCTTGCTTTTTCTTTTTCTTTTTAAAATCAGAGGTCCATAGACATTTCTTTTCTATGGGAGTGAAATAAAGGATGGAGAGTTGGGATGGGCAAAAATATAGAACTGCCTTTTTTTTTTTATCTAAAGCAATTACCATGAGGATAAACAGCTTTCTTCTTAATACAGCAATTCCATAAATAACAGTAGAATTCTTGATGCCCCAGCAGTAAGGAGTCTGCAGGGCAGTACCAATGATGTATAATGCTGGCTGGGAGAAACTATTGTTTACAAGCTAATTATTGTATAACAAGTTGGCTTTACTTAGCTATTTGAGAGGTTCAAACAGCCGATTTAGAAAGATACAGTGTGTAACAGCACGTACATTTTTTTTGAAATCTCTGATTCAAAACAATAGTTTGAGAGAATTGAAAAAAACAAGGTAGAAAAAAACAGTTTATTAAGTAATATCATATAAATAACTTGTTACAAAAATTGTTTTGCAAAAGGCATATTTACTCTTTATGAGAAATCACTTTTTAAATTGCATTCTTTTCAAATGTATACGTCTAAGAAAACAAAGGAAAACAAAAGAAGCCATTTCAAGGAGAGTGTATTTGCCATTTGACTACAACAAAAGGTCCGGCCACACTGAGCTGTAAGGTCATTGTCTTACCTCTCCTTCCAACACAGGAAACTTTCTCATGTAAACTGGGAAGTTATGAAAATATCCCTAACGAGAAATGTTGATGAAAGCTGAGCAGGGGTTGTTTCTATCAGGTGTTCTCATTGCCAGAGAGCAGCGCTACTGAGAAAAACCGTCTGACTGAGCACCGCAGCCAGTAAATCTTCAAGGGTGGCATCAGCTTCAATTTATACTTGGGAGAATTTTTAATTAAAAACAATCAATACCAAAAAGCTTTTATTTTCTGGATTTCAAATCACAAATCACAGTAGGAGAATGCCAAATCGCCTTAGCTTGGTACTACTGAGGACACACGTAGTATTTATTGTAAGGCCTATTCTTATGCAGTTTACTTTCAAAGCAATGAAAATGATCACAAACAAAACAATATGGTGATTCTGAAGCGTTCCTATGTTTCTTTCGAGCAGACAAGTTGGTTTGCTACACAGCATTCCCCTTGAATGCCTAGTAGTTCTATACATTTGATTCGTTAATAAACACTAAACTAATAGATCACAGAAAACTAAAAGCTTATAGAAGGTGCCTCTGGACATATTTACATAAATAACACAGGCTCGCAAGAAAGACCAAGATCTCATTATAGCGGAATGCTTTTTCCACAACGCTGGGTCCATGCCTCATTTGTCAGATTAACCCCATTTGAAGAGAAATTTGAGTTTGTGGTCCATGGGTTTAAAAAAAAATGGAATTAAGCAACTTGTAAAAGCTCTTTTGAAATTAATCTAATAACCCAGTGGCTCTCAGGCTAAGTGCCTCGGTCCTGTCTGAAATACAGTGGGTAATAGGCTTTGTTTCCATTTGACCTCCTTTTGGCACTTTCATCTGTCGGGCTAACGTTCCCCCCAAATTAAAAAATGAAAATGCATCATAAATAAGGTATTACAAAATGGGGAGTAGATTAAAGATTGTCTCAGCAATGCTTAAATTAAATTGACGATGCAGAGACCATAAAGTTCTGGCTTTAAAAATGAGCTATTTCTTTATTAACTTTTAACAAGTCTGTAAGTCAACATATTTCCTTTCTAAGAGGGTATTCCTCTGCACACTGACTACAGTCAGGGTCTGATATTTTTTAGTAGGGAGAATTACCCCTTAGAAAACTATTCCATAAAGATGCCAAAGGGAGATTAAAAATGCTGCAAACGTAATGGTCACTGAACTTTTAAGGGGACCATCCTGTAATTCTGTATTCTCTGGAAAAGAAAGCTGTTTGTTAGACTTGAGAAAAAGTTCATCTTCCTGAAGATCCATATACTAAGTCTTAATCTTTCTACTCTTATAATCTGATAAAGGAGGCTGGGTTTTAGTGTTAAATGTAAATGCTTGGCTGTGTCAAGCATCGGCCCTGTCATAATTCAAAAAAAGATTTCATGTAGACAAAAACATAAAAAATAAAATTACTCTAAAATGATCCTTTTTAGAGGATACCTTTCAAAATAGTAGGGGGTCATGACTTTCTAGAACGTTCTTCCCAAGTAATTATATTGCTTCAAAACTAGTGACTAGGGTAAGATAATTTGTTTATTCAGTGGTTTGGTTCCTAGGGAAAATGAATTTAGGTGTGCCTCATTTAATTATTTAGTTTGGGCCCAAGAATCAACTCTGTTCTTCCCTTTCATCTGCATACTTTTATGGTCCTCAAGTATACAGAATTGAGGAATTCTTAATTCATAGTTTATACATTATTGTCTTCAGCGAAATACTGATTTCAAGGCAAAGCATTTGATGTAAGATTTGCTTAGCAAATCAGGACATCTAATATTAATGTACTTAAAAGTGAAAGTAATGGAAACATTCTAAAGTTAATTTGGATTCACAAAATTTGGATGCTTCTAAGATAGAGATTCAACTTTTAAGAAATTTTTGTACAACTTTTTGGAGCTGAAAATGAACACCAAGCCAAACATTGTTTAATGAGTTAAAATTGAATCGCCAGGTTTTGTTCCACTTGAAAATGGAGTCAATTTGTATCTGAAATTCCTTTTATGCAACTAAACTGTAAGGCTAAAAGCTCTATAAAAAACATTTGTTTACTATGCCCAGAATCCCTCACTTATGATACCATGGAACCATCTTTCCCCCATTTGATTTCATTTTTTATTTGGGGACAAAAGTTTTGGCCTTTCAGCAGAAAGTGGCCATGAAGTGAACTTATGCACAACAGCTTAACATTTTAAAAATTCCACCTTCTTTTAGGGAACATCTTAGTGGTTTGAAGAAACTCTTCCCTTTGAATGGAGGGGAAAAAATTTTTCAGAAGGGCCTCAAAGTCCTTGAAGCAATCCATAAAAGTCACCTGCTTATAATGAATGAATTTTAGTTTCTCAGTGACCAAAGTAAATATTAAATTTTATCTCTTCCCATTTTCCTTCCATCTTTCTTGTCACTAACCTCTACTATCAGGACAGAGACTTTGTGAAAACTATTTTTTTTTTTCCTCCAGTAATCATTTATATTCACTGGGATCCGTGATCCGGTATCTTGGTGGGAAGGAAGAGAGACACACACAGAATGATGGAAGTATGGCTCTCATTATTTCCATGACATCAGAAGGTATTAATTTTCAGAGAATACTTACAGGACTCTGGTATTAAAATATTCAGCTCTAGTCTTAAATTATCCAATTTCTTAGAGAGGCTCATCGTCATCAGGTTTTATGGTAAGAGATTAAGCAGTTATTTCAATATTTAGTCATATTCATTTGTTCTTGGTTCACTGTACCATCTTCAAGGTGGGATAATATACCTGCCAATTATATCTCAAATATTCCACTACAGAACTACTTACTTTCACTTATGAGGAGAGAATAAACCTTACCATTAAACATTGGAAGTTGCTAGCGTCAACCCTCAGACATTCCAATTAACCCAAAAGTTCAAAAGGAAGAATTCTGATGATATCTTTCTTTTTACAGAGCTATCTTTCTTGATACAATTTATTACATGACATGAAACATAAGGACAGAGAGCTCTTTAATTTTACAGTAAGTCATGTGATTAAGGTAAGGTGTTCTATTGCTATGAATAACTAGTTCTTACTAATTAACTTTACTAAGCTATCTTTTTCAACACTTAACAGTGACTATGATATTCATTACAGTGAAACCCTCCCGTAGTATTTTGTTTTTTGTTTGCATTCCTGTGTGTGTGTGTGTGTGTGTGTGTGTGTGTGTGTGTATGTATGAAGAACTAGCAAAAGAAAACCCTGAAAACATGAAATATTTGTTAGTATACAGGGAAGTCCATTACAAAATAGGAAACCATTCAGGAACACAAGGAATAATATGGTTATAAAACTTTTCACTCTAATTGGGTAACCCAAAAGACTACATTTCTCTTATTTTAAGGGTGCCGTCTTTACTTCCTGGGTAACACGCTTATTTAAAACTTAACTAAACAACAGTGTGTTCCAAATAGAAAGTATGTGCTAATATGACAGTATCTCCCAATGGAAATGACATTAAGATTATCTGTAGAAAATTAACATTAATTGAAAATAAATCCCTAAGACTAATAATTGAAGTCAGCATATTCTTAAGTACATAATATATATAGATATATAGATATATATATACAGAGCCTGGGTTTTTTTTCTTTTTTAAGTTTTTGAAACAACAATGTTTTCATTACAGTACTTTGAAATTTTCTGATGACTGCACAATGTAAGATTCTAATGATACAAATCATTAGAACAGCCATATGAAATAAATGATTTGAACCTGCCAAAAGGATTAGTTCAGTTCAGTTGGGTCCTCTGGATAATAACTATGATGCTAATTGCATAATTAGAGAAATAATAGATTGGATGGATTGTACACTACTTTTCCGTTGTAGTTTGAGACCATTACTTTATCATTAGTTCAAAGACAAGGATGGCAGTGTTGCCATAGTAACAAAGTTAAAAACAACGAAAAAATATTAATGCTTTTGGAAGTCAACTATCATTTTAATACACTCTTAAACACTCTCGTTGAAGGGAATCAAAATTTTCCCTTCGTAAGCGTCTTCCAAACTTGTAATGTGTAGTTTTTCACTATGATCTCAACAATATATCTATGTCACATCATATAAATATATAGATGTTTCCAGATGTGAAGGACAAGTTATTAGGTTCAAGTGTGGCTGGCTCTCATTTCCCCATTAAACTCTGAGGGCAGGATTTGAGTTTTATCTAATCTACCTTTACTAATGTAACTTAATTGTATACGAAGTATCAAGAATATGAATTGTTGTACTTCACACTGCTAATTTCAAGTATATTAGAATAATACTGACAACAACTACAGACAAGGAGTTAAAATTTGTCTCAGAAAAGTTTCTTTGAGAATTTGAAACAATTAGACTTATTTGTAATTAGTCTACTGATGGTTGAAATAATTTTAAGTGATCTGTAGTACATTTGGTGGCCGGAGCTTTGAAATACACTAAATATTTCCTTTGTTCACATCATTAGCTATTTTCCCTTTCTCTTTATATGGTGCAAGGGCAAACTTTTGTGTGTTTAATACATAACAAATTATGAGTTAGTGGCCAGGAATGAGATATCATTACGTTTTGTTTGTTGTTTTTTAATGTTACCATTTAATTTGTTTCTAGTCCTAAAGAGGAACCAGAATCTTAAAACATTGGTGGATTTGATGTTTTGAATAGTCACTGGTGCCAGTAAAAGTCCTGGAAGAACAAATAGGACGGGCAAATGCCATTTTAAATACTTTGGGACACACCCATAAAACACACCCAATATATATAGTTCATCATCTCCTTGCTAGCCCATATAACCAGGACCAACGTCACAGTTGTTCCTCCCTCATTTCTTTTCTAAAACTATATTTTTTAATTAAAGCACAGTCCCTCATCCTATTAGCATGTGAAATGTACAGCCGGAGCAGTCAGCTGACCTGAGTCAGTGGAGTGTGGTGGGGAGGCCAGGCCAGTGAGGCTGCGCGTGCGCCCACCCCGCCCTAAGAGAACAAGGGAGAACAGCCCCCCTGGTTCCCTCTCCCAGCGCGGGGCCTGTGGGGCTGACGCCATGGTTAACTGGATGCGCTAAAAAATAAACCTTTGCCTCTTGGAAGCTCATAAAAGTGTACTAGAAAAAAGTCCCTAGCATTGGATCCACTCGGACTGCAGCCGTCGACGTCGGGAACGGGGACCACGGAGAACCCTTCACGGAGCAGCGGACACGGAGGAGGACATCGCCACTCCACGTACTTGGGTGGCTGACCGGGAAACGAGAAAGGCCACGCATTAGGAGTCTTTGTCACTGTCCACGCCTCCGTACATGTCTGCGAGCTTTTTGAAGCGTGGGCCCCAGTCGCTAAGGTAGTCATAGTCTTGGTCTCCATCCGTGGTCACCGAGTCCAGCGAGCTCAGCGAGTCGGCCACCGAGCCGGTGCCCTCGTAGGCGTAGGTGGCCAAGGAGTCGTAGGGCGGGGCGGTGGGGTCCGTGTCGTTCTCCTTCAACCTTTGGTTAATGAAATCCCGGACGTCGGTGTTGTCGCGAGCTGCTGGAGTCCGTCGGGGCAGAAAAAGGGCCTCGGGCACGATGTCCCTGCGTAATTTGCTGTCCTCTATGGCTTCGGGATTCCTCAGGGTGCCGATATCAAAGGCCTGGGTGTCCTCCTCTCCGCCACCCTCGTCGTTGTAACTGACAATGTTGTCTCTGATGTCCTCTTTGGAAATGATCAAAGGTTCTTTTTTCCGCTGCCGCCTCAAAGCCGCAAACAGCACCACTGTCACTGGAAGCAGAAACAAAGCAGGAAGGGAAGGGAAAGTTAATTTGCCTCCCAATTAATGTCAGCAAGCAACACTGCACTCCCACGCGAAGTTTTAAAACTTCCCCAGGAAAACTGCAGACTCAACTCTTATTCCTTGAAGGTTGCACTTGCCTCCGTTTGTGATCAAACCGGGGACCCCCCAAAAACGGAGGAGAACATTTGAAAGAAAGTTACAATTTAAGTAGAAGATAAAACACCTTCATATTTTGTCAGTAGTTCCCTCTCGCTTTGAAACGGCGAGCTAGTCTGAAGGTACGGAAAAAATAAAATAATAATAATAATAAAATAAAAAGCTCTCAAATGCAGCAAGAGCGCAGCAATAAGAGTGCAAATTATGCTGAACACCTGAAATGCTCTGAAACTGCTTATAAGCACAAGGCTGGCACCTTCGGGATGTGTTGAAGGGTTTGCATAATTACACATCTAAAATAACTTTTGCACTCTGCCTTCTTCTTCTTTTTCCCTGAGAGAAGTGTAAAATTAGTTTAAAACCCAAAGTAGAGATGTGAATGTCTGCATACCTTTCTACATGTAAGAAATATTATTACAGATAATACCTGGAGAAGCCCAGATTCAATTCAGAAAGCTGTTCTGGACTTGAAGACCCACTAGTGTGAAAGGGGGCAGGTGATAAGACACACACCAGCTTATTTCTGTTTGAACTAAACAAAATAAACACATTTAAGACAGAACTTAACAAAAAAAATCTTTCAGAGTTTATGTACTGTAAGTTTGATGCCTGGAATGTTCGTTCATTCTTTTGATTTTTCCTCCTAACTCAAATTAGAGGCAAAGCAAGAATTGTGTTTAAATAACTCCTGATGTTTCTTCGCAGCTGGCTGGGTAGAGCACAGCTGGCTACCTGTAGAGAGACCCATATCCAAATGGACATACAGGTGGGAAAATAGAAACAGAGCGACAGCTTATAAAACAGTCAGCCAGGGCAGAAACTACTGTTAAACTGGGTTTGTCCAGACGTGTTTATTGCAAGAAGTACTAATAATGTGTTTTTATTTTCTCATCCATAACATGGTCCAGATTTTATGAGTAATAAAAATTGAATTACTGTAGTAGGAATTACAGAATAATGGCTTTGGGTGGATATGTATATCTACATATATAATGACGGATATATGCATACCCATCTATCTATATATTAAAATTTCAGGTGTTAATAGTATTAATAATAATCGGTTGTCTACTGAGAGCATTCTGTGTGCCAAGCACTGTGCTAAGTGCTTTACATGCTGAATCTCATTTGATTATCACAGCAGCCCTACACAGTAGGTACCATCATTATAACCCCATTTTATATAGAGGAAGTTGAGGTTTAGAGATGTCACATGTACAAACAATTGAAATCCACGTCAAACTAAAAAGCCAACACTCTTATTAATCACCATACATTAAAGCATGCTTGGATTATAGACTATTTCTAAAGGATATCCAATGTTGCCATTTTCAAGTGTGTGGTTGCGTAATTGTACACATTGCCTTTTGCTGCCAAACAGCATCCTCATGCCTCATTCATCCAAGCCATTCAGGGCATTTATGTATTTATTCATGCACTAACTATTTATGTAGTGTCCACTCTGTGCTAGCTATAGTTCTAGGCACTATCAATGAAAAACATTAATCAAGAGCCCTGTCCTAATGAGGTGGGCAGAGGTGGTGGTAGTTGTGGATGGAGACCAGAAAACAAATAATGTGTTTAATAAATAAGGAAATCATTAGAAGGTGATATGTACAGTGAAAACAAAAAGTTGACCAAAGAAAGGAGGATGAGGAATGCTTCTGTGTATGATTGAGGGACTGTGTTTTTTGTTTTTTTGTTTTTTTGTTTTTTTAAGAGGAGTGACCTTTGAGCAAAGATATGGGGAATTATCCGAGGAGCTGTCGGGTGAAGAGGACAGAGCTGGAAAAAAGGCTGGGGTGTGAGGGTGCCTAGAGTACTTGAGAAAGAGCCAGGAGACCCCCCACGACTACACCTGAGGGAGCCCAGGAGAGGAAAGGAGGAGGGAAAGGCCCTGTCATGTGGGGCCTGGAGGCTTCTGTATGTCTTCGTTTTACCCTGAGGTGCGGGTGAGTGGAAAACTTCAGGGCGTTGGGCAGAGGGATGCTCATAGTGTACTCTTTATTCCAGATTCCAGCATGACCAATGACAAGGGTTTACAGAACAGAAGACTGTAACTAAGGATGGCCTCTGGGGTTAGAGAATAGAATCAAGATGATGGTCTTGGAAAGAATTAAACCCGTATGTACAATGGTTTTTGCCACCATTTAAGGCAAGATAACAGGCATTTTTCATTTCCTAATTCTTCTCCAGATTAGCTTATCTGTATCTTTTATTTTAGTCCTATGCATACCAAAAAGTGCGATTGCCCAGAAGAGAGAGGGCACATTCAGTAAATCAAAGGTATTGATTCACTGCCTAGTTCTCCTACACCTACAACTGCCTGTACTTTTCTTCTTGGCCCAATGTACATCTGAACAGAAATTCTGGAAGGGAGATCTTTCCCAAAGCTAACTTTTATAAACTAAAGATGTGAGTTCTAAGCATGTGGAGCAAAAAAATACATTCTGAGAAAGTAATAGCTTTCTTCCCAGTGACTGACTTCTCCCCTTTTCTCAATCTCTTGAAGCCAGAGGATAGCAGTGAGATTTTGGGTGGGGGAGCCAGTCTGTGTTCAAATCCCATCATAAAGCTAGAAGGTAGTAGCAAGGCACTTGAAATCAGCCTGCCTAGGCTCACTTAAATGGTTTCACCTTTTTAAGTAGGTTTCCTTCTGTAAAAGAGAGGCACTAACACCAGTGCCCAGTGCTGTTGTCAGGAACGAGTTAATAAATGTAAAAGTTGTGCAGACTCTAAAGCACCACAGAGACACAAGATGTAGTAGCTGTTTTTACTGTTGTTTTATTTTTTTATTTTTATTTTTTATGTTTATTTATTTTTGAGGGAGAGTGAGAGAGAGGAAGAGTGCAAGAGAAGTACACACACAGAGGGAGAGGAGTGGGGGAGACAGAGGATCTGAAGCAGACTCTGTACTGACAGCAGAGAGCCTGATGTAGGGCTCAGACTCACGAACCATGAAATCATGACATGGGCTGAAGTTGGAAGCCTAACCAACTAAGCCACCCAGGCATCCCTATTGTTTTATTTTTGTAAATAAAACAAGAGATGCCACATGATCCACTTTATTGACTGTAGGTTTTCTCTTCTATTGATGTGGCTTTCCTTCTCTTACAAAATCTCAGGTTTGCTTCCACCTTCTTCAATGGTCTCATTTTCAGTTCAAGCTTTCTTTCCGCCTGGAAATTGCCTTACATTCTGTGAGCTCACAAAGAAAAGTAGAGAGCAGTGTAGAAGCACTGAGGCTCAGAGGGAGAAGACCTGCGTTTTGTAGGTTGTCCCAACACCTGTTAGCTGTGTGACTTGGCTACATGACTGCACATCTTGGAGCCTCAGTTTTTTAATTTGAGGTGCAGATAAATATATACCAGATGGTTCTGAGGGTTAAGTGAGAAAAACAGTTGTGAAGCATTTTGCCCAGTGTGTAGCCCACGGTGTTAGCCTAGTAAAGGTTAAATCCCATTTATCTCCTGTTTTGTTGGGTACAGAATTCCAAAGAGATGAGACCAGCTGTAGGAAGCACTGAAACAAGTTAGGAGTAACGAGGAGACAGTGAAGGAAGGGAATGAAAAGGGAGGATAAAGGGAGTTGGTGAGGAAAAAAGTGGGGAGGAGAAAATGGGTAGATGATGAAGGAAAGGAAGAATCACATCTATGAGATGAAAGTCACCTCTCTTTCTACGGACCACAAAATGTCCATGGAATTCTCCCTGAATACAGCCCTGCCAATTCAGCCCTTCTAAAAATAACTCTTTTTTTTTAATCAAAAAGAATATTCATATCCTTCTCTTCCAAAACAAATTTTACAGACTCACACCATTAGAAACACTGATTTGTCTTTGCATACTGTCAGTTTTTATTTATCCTCATATCTTAAAATACTTCCCCCAAATCTTCGTTGACAAAGAGAATCACAGTTCTGTAGTTAAGTCTCAAGACTTCTGTTATAATTAGCAAAATGATAGAGAATGTGACGCTCTTGAGCAGGGATCCCTAGGCATTCTCTTCTTGGAAAAATGTAGTTCTTTACTCTTTCCTCCTCTCAAAGTCACTATATTGTTGTGTTTTTTTTGAAACAGATCCCCCCCCTGTGCAACCCAGGTTGACTCTTAACTTCTTACCTTTCTTCCCTTTCTGTAGGTGAGTTTACTTTGATTTTTGGAAGGACTGAGTTAACTAATGTTTGATTTCTTAGTTCACAACAGGCAACAGTCTGCAGAGCATTTTGAGCTCAACCTGTGTGCTTAATTCATTGGTTGGGGATAAAAATTTCGTTTTGAATCATTGCTGAAACTTGATTTTCACCTTGATTGCATTCATTTCTTTTAGGTCCCAGATTTACTTCCTCAGTCATAGAAGTTATTTATGTTTGAGAGCCCTAAAAATAATAGACATGTGTATGTGGCATTCGGGAGTAATGCTAAGAAGGTAGTTATTTAAATGGGTAGATCAAAGCAGGTTGGCTGGGTTGAAGAAAATTTAACCATTTCTTTATTTCCTGTATGAGAGAGAAAAAATCATCACATTTCTCTTTCCACTTTCCCATTGATCTTAACTTTACCTTCATAGAAAGGGCCATCATCATACCCTCCATGCCAGATGACTCTAACTCTTTATATTTTAACAATGTTTGCCAGGTTAAATATTAAACAACAAATGAAATGAAAAGGGCCTATTTACAGTGCCCTCAAATCCCGCAGGGGATTCATTCCCAGTCTGATAGACAAGAGATTTCCTTTGGTGAATGATTCCCTGAGTAGGTAAAGACATAGGCAAGTTTCACATCTGTTCATTCTCCAAAGCTATTTTCAAACAAAAACTAGTTCATGGTTGAACAACACAGATTCTCAGCATATAACTCTACTCACCTAGAGCGGGCTGTATGCCTTAATGGGGGAGGCGGATAAATCTAGAGTGTCACAGTAACAGTGTGTGCCCCTCATGGGGAGATAGGATGCAGGGAGAAGCAGTTTACCTAGTAGGGTCACGATGCACAGAAGGATGGCAATGAGAGCCCCTGTGCTCAGTCCCGTGGGGTGGACGAGGGCCTCGGCATGGCAGGACTGCATGTTCCCATGGTGGTCACATGCACAGACCCGGACAGTCACTGTCCCAGTGCTGCTTTGGACTGGGTAGTCGTTGTCTGAAATGACCACAGGCAGGAGATAGGTGCTCATCTCGTGTCTATTATAGCCATTTTTTCGAGTTAAGATTCCTGCTGTGTTATCTGGAACCGGAAAGCAAAGTCAATGTTATGTGCATACCCCATCATGGATTGCAACAGTTGTGATGCCAATAGACAGATTGAGATAAAGATATAAATATATAGACAGAGAAAGTAACTTGGGCTCATTTACCTTTGTTGTCTTGAATGGTAAAGTTTGAGCCACTGGTTGCTTCAGGGGCCAAAGAGAATGAGAATTGATGCCCGCTATAAGGGTCGTCTTTGTCAATGGCTCGTAGGGTCTGAATCAACTAAAATCAAAACCATAAAGCTGCTATAAAGTTTGGTAACTCAAAAGCATTCCTTACAATTTTGCAGTAAATTGCTTGACTAAATGGTTTCTGATTTTAATTTAAAGACCATAGCCTCTAGAATTTGAATCCACAGTGAATCCACTCTATGCAATGAAATGATGGGTTGGAAATAGAGCCCGGAATAATACTTTGTTTGGGGGCTATCCTGGGCACTGTATGTAGGATGTTTAGTAGCAAGCCTGGCCTCCTCCCACTACATACCAGTAACACCCTTCTCTTTGTGACAATCAAAAATTGTCCCCTGGGGGAAAATCACTTGGGTTGGGAAACACTGCCCTAGAGTAATACAAAATTATAAAATATCACAGTGATCTATGACAGCATTTCAACTAGAAAAATTGGGCACTCTGTACAACAGCCTGTTTAGAAATGCAGTCTTGACATATACATAAGCCATTGACTTGCATAAAAGCTAAAAAGAAAGTTTGTACATAAAACACAACTTTAGCTTCCCACTTTAACATGTATTTTAACAGTGTACTGCTATTTCGTCAAACTGTAACATAATTTTCTATCATTGGTAGAAAAGACCTATTTCAGGTGGGGACAAATGTGTAAAACAGGAAAAGATTCATGAATGTGTATTACTTGTACAGATGGGCAATATAAGTAAGTGGAACTATGAATTATAGACAATTGTAAAATATGTTGTAGTTATTGCTTTCCTGTATACATGGTAAGTAAAAGTATCTGCTCACCAATTAAGATTTTTCCAATAAAGCTGTGACTAATCTATTTTAATGAAAACTTAAGACTGATTTGAATCCACATCAGTCTTTGAGAATGATGAACTTCCAGTTCTTAAAAACTGTTTGTTTTTATGCAAGTTAAGCATTCATTCTGTTCTTATTTATAGTATTAATTTTGTTAGCATTTACTTCACAGATAATTCAAACCTGGCCCTCAGCTCTGTGTATCATCTGAATTATTAGAAGATCTAAATTAATCTGTCTAAATTAATTTACTTTCTTATGAAACTCACCTGATCTGCTTTTGCTTTTTCGCAGACAAAGGTTTCATAGAATTCAGCAAATTCTGGGGCATTGTCATTGACATCTAGAACTTTAATATATAGAGGGACTCGGCTGCTTTGCTTTGGATTATCTGCAACATGCCAAAAAGAAAGGAATAGGCATTTATATGTCGATTGTCAATCTCCTTTAGACAACAGTCACCTACTCCTTTCTCATTCATACACAGATTCTCCAAGGCCACTCTGAGTACCACAGGGCACTGTGTGTCAACTTAGTCACAAAAAATAATTAGTCACAAGAAAGAATACTTCTGGAGTTGGATACACCTGCTGGAAATACCTAGGAGATAAAGCTACTTGTGTTGATATAGTGCAACTGTATAGCAAACCCCAGAATAACACAAAACTAAAGAAAAGCTTTATCCAAAAAAGGCAGTTGAGAGGCAGATTTTAAGGGGAAGCCAAAGAAGCAGAGAGATGGGGAAAATTTGGACAAAAGAAAGAGTGGGGGTGGGAGGGGGGAGGCAGGGAATGAAGGAAACCACTGGTTGTAAACCAATGGTAGTTTCCTTCTTAGTTATTTAGTTTTTGTGCTAAATAAGAGCTAGATGTACTGCTCAGCATTTTGCTATATTAACTTATTTAATCCTTATAATCTTTGCATTTAAATACAGTTTTTGCCCCTACTGGATAGATGAGGAAACTGAGGCACAGATATGTTAGGTAATTTGTTTGTCTTCACAGAGATAATGAATAAGAAGTAGAGCCTCAATTTAAACTTGGGTCTGTCTGACTCCAAGTCCAGACTGTCCATCTAGGATGGCGAGAGAGCAGCACCCATATTTGAAGACTGGAGACAAATGAAGTATCTGGGGTAGCATAGACGAAGAATCAGGAGTTAGAAACTCTGAACTCAGCACTTTTCATTCATTTCACTTATATATCTCTTTGTTCACTTCATAAATATTTAGTGAGTATCTAGTTTCCAATATCTGCCAGCCACTAGTTGGGGTGCTGGGACATATTGGGAACATCACAAAAATCCTGCATCCTGGAATTTTATTCTAATGGGGACAGACAAACTGTAAACACACAAATATATAATGTGTCAGATGGTAAATGCTATGGAGAAATTAAACAGGGAAAGGGATTGGAGAGAGATGGAGGTGATGTTTTGCTTGGGATGGCCACTCAGTTTCATCTCACGAGATGCCATTTGTACAGAGACATGAATAAAAAGAATTAAGCCATGTGAATATTTCCAGCTCTCCAGATAGAGGAAACAGTAAGTTCTAAGGCCCCTGGAATGGGAGTGGGCTGGTTTTACATAAGCTCTGGGCTTCTGTTGCATCAAAGATAGATATGAAGTTTAGACAATAAGATTCTTAAGTTCCTTTGCATCTAAAATGTTGCCCACATTAGTCTTCCAAAGTTAGAGCTGCCAAAGATGAAGTTTTAAAAGGTCTTCATCACTAGTAAGTACTTTCAAATATATCACAGAAACATTAAATCTTTTTAAAAAATTAGGCACAAAGCTTAAAATATGCATGAAATGACTACTTCAGTAAAAAATAAAATTTCATGATGTTATAAAAAAAGGGTGCTTTTCAGTGTGAAAAATAATTTTGTAATTTTAAAGCTTTAAGTATGCTCTGCCATTGGTATTTGCATTAGTCCCTCCACGTAAATTCTGAAAAGCATATTCCCTACCTAACAAATTTATAATTAGGAGTTCTTAACACTATCACAAGGCAATGCTTTATTTTGCCCATGTTGGTATTTATTATTCTATTCAATATCCTTCAGCCATTTCAAATCTCATGAGTTATGTTGACAAAGAAAACTAACTGTAATATACCATTAGACATGGAATATTTCACACCAGATACCCAACTGAGCTAAAAATGTTTGAACTTTTAAAATCAAAAACAAAAAGTAAAAAAATGAGCTATAATTTAGAAGCCTATTTTTAAACATTTAAATGTTATTTTAAAAATACTTTTTCTTTCATGTACTTAGGCCTACACATTGTGTTTACATTACACAATTTCCACTGTGTATAATCATTTTATTTGAAGCATTCATTTGGCATTATTTTTCTTTGCCTTCAGTTTCATGGTGACTTCCATAAAATTCACTGTAAACATTTTATTGATTACTTGGTGGTTTGGATTGCTCACTCTGGTGTACAATGGAAAAGCTAAAATTTATATCTCTTACTTATGAAATGATTTTGAAATAGAAATTCTATAGAAAACCAGAAGATAGAGATCTGAAAGATTTCTAAGTAGTGCCTACATTTTTTAATATACTTGATTCTCCTCCTCACCAATCCTAACCATGAGTCCATTTTTTAAGCTGCTTCTGTAATGTTCTGATTTATAAAGCTTTTTGGAATCAAATCCAATATGTACCAGTTCAACCTCATTTGAGAGGTACGTTCTCATGTTATTATTTTTAAACTACAGAATGTCCACAGTTGCCTCTGCATTTGTGAATGAACAAACACATGCTTAGAAGAAACATCACTACAAATCATTACAGGGCTCTTTCACTCAATATGTATCGAATAGGATATCAGTACGTGGTGATTAATTTCAGCCTTGCTTCACCAGCCCTTGCTGGGACACTCACTCCATCAATTGGGGACAGTTGCCCTATGAGGTTAGACTTACTGATCTCTGTTGCTATTACTGTAATGTTGTGCCACAGCAATGTTTCTCGGTCAAGAAGTTTCGATGTAAAAACTGAACCATTTCCAGAATCAATGTTGAATATTCTGTCCATATCTGTGTGTCGATCAACAGAGTACCTAAAAATGCAGAGTAGAATTTAGAATGGTTTTCTTTTCTTTTTTTTTTTTTTAATTGAATGACAGTTGACACACACTGTTACATTAGTTTCAGGTATACAACATAATGATTTGACTAGTCTGTATGTTGTGCTGTGCTCACCACAAGTGTAGCTACCCTCTGTCCTCAAACAATGCTAGAAAGACCTTCATTGTATTTGTTATTCTCACACCCTGAAACTATTCCCAGAATGTCTGTTACATGAATTTTTTCTACCTGTAGCACATATTTGAATATCTATAACTTAATATTAAGCAAAATATCTGGGAAATTAATTTTTTACAACTGAGGTCCTAATGGTAAACCCATTAGACAAGTTGCATGAGTTTGAAAATCAACAATAAAGTTTCTTTTATATGTAATTTGTATCAAGTTTGTATATTAATACATTTTAACTCAAGTTTTTAGACTCTTAGAACTTAAATGTATATGTATGTGTTCATGTGCATAAGTAGGGTTATTTGTCTAGTTTTCTATTATCCACATTATTTTAAAAATCATTATGTTGAAAGAAGCCAAAAATGGCTGGTGTGGCTGCAGTTAGTGAGGTAGGAAAGGGAGAAAGAAGATGAGGTTGGGGAGAGATTCAGAGGGTGGACTGCAGAAGAATGGGCTGGCCAGGCCAAGGATTTGGGATTTGTCCTAAGAACAATGTGAATATACCAGTGGGTTTTAATCTAAATCATGTTTAATAAAGATTGCTGGTTGAATTGAGGAGAATGGTTGGCTGGTGCTGTCCTAAGTGGTACAAGAGAAGAACAGGATTTGGGGAAGATCATAAGTTCCAGTTTTGATATTGAAGCTGAGATGCCCAAGGAAAGTTGGGAAGAGAAAGAGCTAGATTGACAACTTAGATTTCCTGTTCAATTGTCTCGGAAGAGAAGGCCCAGTGAAGGGAGGAAAATATTAAGGACAGAATCACTTAAAAGATGATGGAAGGGGGGTGCTTGGGTGGCTCAGTCAGTTAAGTGTCCGACTTCATCTCAAATCATGATCTCACAGTTTGTGGGTTCGAGCCCTGCGTCGGGCTCTGTGCTGACAGCTCAGAGCCTGGAGGCTGCTTTGGATTCTGTGTCTTCCTCTCTCTCTCCCCTTCCTCTCTCTCTCTCTCTCTCTCTCTCTCTCTCAAAAATAAATAACCATTAAAAAAATATGATGGGAGAATGAAGACCCGCAGTGCCCAGAGCAGAGTAGGAACTTAATAACTATTTAAAGAGTTAAGAGAATTCAAAGAAAACCAAGAGGTGTCTTAGAAATTAAAGAACAGAGTTTTCAACACTGAAATTGATGGGAGACTAGTAAATTTTGAGAAATGTTATCTTCATAAATTTATTACTAGTTTTTGGAATAGCGATATATGGGGAAATATGTATGCACTCTGTTTTATACAGGGGATATTAAAGAGAAAACTCAGAAGAGAGTTGATATGTTAAGATCATTAGGGGAAAGAATTGCCCATTTCAGCTAGATTCTCAAAATTCATGTCATGATAGAAGATTTAAGAATGTTGGCTCAGTAGAGATACAATTAAGTAAATGACCTAGCTACTCATACACATGTAGACTTATTATGAATGCTTCAAGAAAAATAAACTCTTGTTACTAACATGTAGATTCTATTTCAACTGATTATTTTGCTTTAAAATTTAACTGATGAATTATCTTAATAAAATATATTTTTGTCATCTGTCAGGGGTCTGAATAAAGTAGATATTTGTTTATTGTAGGCTATTTAAACCTGATATTAAAGAGAATTAATGAAGTTCAAAAAAGCTGTGTATCTTTCTATATATATCTCTTTCTATATATATATATCTCAGGCCACATCAGAATTTTAATTTTAGTTTATATAAACCTAACATATTACTATTAAGTGTTCATCTCTTACAGATGAAACAGCTCTTACTTTTGCCATTTATGTCATGAATCAATGTTTATTAAGAATTTAGGCAACATCATCATTTATGTCATGAATCAATGTTTATTAAGAATTTAGGCAACACCATTGAACTTGATCACCTGCCTTCATTTTTAATTTAAGAATGACAAATATTTATAGCACATAATTAATTACCCAAAAAGGAAATTTAAGTATTCATAGACTTTGTAAGAACTTTAATAATTGACTACATTTTTGCCTATATTTTTTCCTTCATGAAAAAAATTGAGCTTAAGATGCATCACTTATTGTCCTTATAAGCTCTTACAATTATATACAGCAGTAATCTTTTCTTATTCTTTGTTTGTTTTCTTCCTGCTACAGTTTTAAGTTTTACAAGTAATATTTTCCAGTCAAGCCTTTGAAACAAAGGGGATGGAGTGAGGAATTGTTAGTTGGAGGCAGCTTAAAACTTTAAAGAGAAGTAACTATTTAGGAAATACCAAAATTGTGTATGAGTTTTCCCCTTAATTGGGAGATTTAAAAATTAATAGGAAACTTCAGATGTCTACATTGTTTAGGAAAGATGTTTGCACATGAAGCCTTATTTTTCTTTCCAAAGTAATTTCAATTCATATCTAGTATATTTACTGTCCAGTCACATTCATTGTAGTCATAACAGATAAGGAACAAGGTAATCAATCTTAACATGATTACAGCAGATTATTTTGCTAGGTAGCTCTTCCCTCCCTCCCCCTGAAATTTATTATATTCTGTGATTCCATAATTTGTCTTCTAATGTATCCTCTCAAGTCAGGGAGAATTGTGGGTCAGGACAGGAAGTATGTTTGCATGTAGATTTTTCATAATATCTATTCAGAGTGACATTTTATAATACCCTTTCATAGAAGTCAAGGGGCATTTCTGATAAAGTTATTGAAAAAAATTATTTTATGTAATTGAAGAATTAAAAAATTGTGCCTGCATAATGATAAATCAGTGTTTGGGGGAGGAGTTCTCTAGTATTAATTGTGTACTTAACATTGTCTAGCATCTAGTTGTTCAATATTTACGTCTTGGATAACCAAAAACTATGTGTGGATATACTCTCCCAATATAAGAATCAATTTTATCCTATAAAAGGACTCATTGGAATATGCATTTATATACCAATATATCCTTACTAGATCCTTATTGGTATTTTTATCCTTAAATCTATATCTATATATGAAATCCATATGTACCAAGAAAAGGCTGGCATAGAAAACTTTAAAATTAGCTGACAGCCAACCCAGTCTGACAAGCTAGCTACTTCCTTTAATAAAACATAAAATAATGCAGTGGGTTAAAATGGTATTCATTATAAAAAGTGAAATAGACATAAAAATGCAGCCTAAATTCCCAGGAGACGTTATCTCTTTCAATTAAAAACATGTTGAATGATCAAAGAGGTAACAAAGCTCATATTTATATAAACTTTCAGCATTAACACTTTTAAATTTGTCTTAACATTGACTTGCTAAGATTTTTTTTCCTTACACACTTAGGAAAAACTCCAAGTGAGAGAATTGTTGTGAGAGTACTTAAAATTATCTGTTATACAAGCAAAGGTCATCATTCATTTTTCTTATTAATAATATTAAATGTATGTAGAACACTTGACCCATGGAGTTAACATGTGGCTACTTTGGGTTGACCATAGTCCAGTTTAAGGAGTCTATAGATATTTCAGTAGGATGACAAAACAACAGAGTCTATTTTCCCAATGATTTAAAACTATTCCCTGAAAGTAAGTCAGTGCATTTTTGTATTTCAGATGTGGGACTTGCGATAAGGTTTCATTTGAACAAAGGATTCATGGTTGAAAAGTAGGAAAATGCCTTAGAACCTCAAAATCTTTTATCTGCAGTAATATTCTTCAGGCAGCAGTCAGTGTGATCCTCTTAAAAAAGAGTTTTAGATTAGATAATACTCCTATTCAAAGCTTTGCAGTGGTTTCTACGTCAATCAGAATAGAATTCAGTGTTTACCAAGGCCTTCAAACAATCCATGGGACCTTACCACCTATGGACCGTAGGACCAAACCTCCCCATTGCCTCACATCTCATCAACCACTCCCCACCTTGCTTACTTTCTTCTCGCTTTGTAAGCTTCCTTGCTACTCCTTCTTCATGCCAAGCAAGCTTGGTATCAGACCTTACCCTCATTTTCCCCTCTTCTGGGAATATTCTCCTCCCATATATCATCATGGTTCATACCTTCATTTCAATCAAATCTTTACTCAAATGATTCTACTAAGGACAAGCCTGACCACACTATCTAAAATGGTACCCAAGATACTTTTTGTTTCCATACTCTGAATTTACTGCTTACAATGTATTTCAACTGAAATATTACATATTTGTTGTTTGCCTATTTCTGTCTGCCCCAATTAAAATATAAGCTTCGTGAGATCAGGACTTGATATTATTCTCTGTTGTGTCTCTAAAGCCTAGAACAAGGCAGGTACCCTGATCAGAATATATCTGTGGGCTCACTGGTAAGAGTTCCTCTAGGCTGCTTACTTTTTTTTTTTTACAGGGGATAATTTACACAATGATATTCTGATTTAGCAGTTTTATCATCTAGTCAACTAAGCTACTGACTAAAGCCTGGAAGTTGTTGACTCCAGTGCCTTCATGATAAAATTCTAGAATACTGAATGATCTGTGGTTTCAAAGAGCAATGAGGCTTTCTTGCAGCATGATTTACAGCTAAGGTATTAGGAATGTATAGGGGAAATAGAGCTTGCTTACATAGTATAAATTAGGATTCAGCTCTATTAATTTCCCCAGGATTTCACAGACATATATCATGAAATGGTTCTTATTTTTATCCATGTCTGAAAAAGCAAAAAATTACACATCCAAATGGAGCATAATTCTGTCTCTAAGTGTTACAGGATAGATTCTTCCACACTTGAAAAACAGACTCTTAGCCCAGTGCCTTGTTTATTAAAAATCATAGTGCTCTCTCCAAGCCACTCTTTGACAAATCTAAGACCTTAAAGAAAAATTCCAGGCCATTCTGTTGTATTACCTTATACTATTTTCATGTAAGCGTAAATTCCTATAGATCATTTTGTGTTTTCCCCCCAAATTTTTAGGTTTATGCTGCAGCTAAAACAATATTTACATTGAGCAAGGAGAGTAAAGATGCTGCTTAGAGTAGTTTTTCAGGAAGATACAAATATCTAATTGGAAAAAGCATTAATTTTCTAACTTGCAGGTGATACTTGAATAACAATTGACTAAAGTTTATAAAAATGATATGTCGCAGAAATGTACTTACTTGACAGGATTCCTGGCAGCATCAGGATCTTGGGCTGTGACTGAGCCTATTGTTGTGTTTATCTGAGCATCTTCTCTTATTTGGAGGATGTAGGCCAGTTTGCTGAAGACAGGGGGCTCATCCACATCTTCCACCATAATTCTGACCGTAGCTGCATCTTTGAATGGACCCAGGTACAGAAAGCGGGGTTCAACATGAGGATTGGAGGCTTCCACTTTGAGGGTGTACACTTTCTTCTTTTCAAAGTCCAAGAGCTTGGGGTGGGAGGGAAAAAGAGGCATATTTAAAGCAGCCAAGACACAGAAAGATGAGACATGAGGGATTTTTAGTGCAAATCACGGGTAGTAACTGTGAGCATATTGCTTAGAGACATCACCACACAGTGTAATATAGGGCAAAGGCATGAGAGTTCAGATGCCATGCCATCCTGATGAAAAGCATGGGCTGAAACCAGGCCCGCTGTTGCCTTGAAAGTGGGTGCAAGGGTGCAAGGTATAATGGACAGGGAAGAGAACCTGGAAGTAGGAGTCTTGTAAAAAAGGACCCCTTGTAAAAAAATTCTTGTATTTGACTACAGGGAGCCATGCCAGGGGCAGGTTGGCAAATATATAGATGGTTCTGTGTCAGCTGTTGTCACATCTGACTTTAATTGAATACTTCATGAGTGTTTAAAATTTGCCAGTATCGGGGCACCTGGGTGGCTCAGTTGGTTAAGATTCCGACTTCGGCTCAGGTCATGATCTTGCTGTTTGTGGGGTTGAGCCCCATGTCAGGCTCTGTGCTGACAGCTCAGAGCCTGGAGCCTGCTTCAGATTCTGTGTCTCCTCCCTCTCTCTCTGCCCCTCTCGCTCATGCTCTCTCTCTGTCTCTAAAAAAAATGAATAAACGTTAAAAACATTTTTTTAATTTGCCAGTATCTGGACCCCACCCTGGATCATTAAACCAAAATATCTGAGGTGGGGTGGGAATCTGTACTTTTAATTTTTTTATGTTTTTTTTTTTTTTTTTTTTTTTTTTACTGTTGGGAGAGAGAGAGAGAGACAGCGTGAGCAGGGGAGGGTCAGAGAGAGAGGGAGACACAGAATCTGAAGTCAGGCTCCAGGCTCTGAGCTGTCAGCACAGTGTCTGACACGGGGCTCAAACCCACAAACTGTGGGATCATGACCTGAGCCAAAGTCGAACGCTCGACCGATTGAGCCACGCAGGCGCCCCGAATCTGTACTTTTAAATACCTCCCCCGGTTATTCTAATGTGCAACCAGAATTGAGAACTACATGTTTGCATCATGACTTCCTCTTACTCATTCAGATAAAATAGATTTAATATGGGTTTTTATTTTTTTTGCATGTGCATGAGTTGATAAAATATTCCATGTGATATCCTGATAAGGGCATTGGGCTAATTACTTGCCAACGAAAGTAATGATCATTGTTGTCAGAGGTCTTTAGAAAAAGTATCTCTGCTTCTGGAGACATAGTGAACCCAAATGCTTATTGCTGACTTTTAGTTTTAGATGATAGTATGACAAGGCTCACTAGAAACACAATTAATCAAGACATTAGTGAAAGTGATTTAGTCGGCTAGGCAAAATTTCAGTTTGAATCTGATAAGGCACTAAGAAAATTAAAAAGGTTAATGCACACTAATGGGCTTCCTAATTATATTATAGCATAAAACATTGGTCTGAGTGTCGCTTAAACATGTTTTATGGTGTTTCCAGGTATTAAGACATGTATTCCAAAGCTTGAAAGGATTTTATTGTTATTTACATCCACCTATGCTTATTTTTACCAGCAAATCTGCTAAAGGAGAGAGAATACGTTATATGTGATAGAAATGTGGTCATTAAAAAATCTAACCAAAAATAAAATAATTTTAGCTTTAAAGCACACAGTTTATTGGTTTTAAAATTTTGCAACACTTCTATGTACTGCTCTGTGGTGCTAGACAATTTTGGGGGGTAAATAGTGAATAAGTACATAGGACAAAAATTGGAGTCCAGAAATATAAAAGATTTATTATCGTGTTCCAAAAAATAGCTGAAGAGCTCCTAGGAAATTTGTGTTACTTAATTCATTTCTGTGGTCTTTTCATACCCTTTCTCTAATTTAGGCTATCTTTAGTAACACACTGCTTGTATCACTCTTTTCCTTCAAAGCTTGTATCAGAATTGATAGTTACACATTTGTTTATTTGCTTCCTTGTCTCTTTTCTCCCTTAGCTTGGCAGTTCCGTGAGAGCAGACACCACCCTGTTGAATGTACCATTGCACCTGCAGTATCTAGAACGGTATCTAGCACTGTCTATTATTCACTGACAATATTTATTTTAGGTACTTTAATGTATACCATTTATTTTTATCATTTATTTACTTATTAGGAGGTTCTTAATAAAAATTTATTAAAAGTATAAAATTAATGAATGCATCAGATTATTGAGGACCTCTAAAAAGCCAACCATTAGAATTGGCATTAAAAAAATAATTAGTAGGGGTGCCTGGGTGGCTCACTTGGTTAAGTGTCCAACTTCCGCTCAGGTCATGATCTCGAGGTTAGTGGGTTCAAGCCCTGCATCCGGCTCTGTGCTGACAGCTCAGAATCTGCAGCCTGCTTCGGATTCTGTGTCTCCCTCTCTCTCTGCCCTCCCCTGCTCATGCTCTGTCTCTCTGTCCCTCTCTCAAAAACAATAAATAAAAATTTTTTAAAAATTAGGAAAACAAGATGTTTTACTAGATGCAAAACAAGATGTTTCATGTAAGATGTAATTGCCTTGGTTACTTGAGTGAACGTGCTCATTTGTATGGTATTTAACAAACGGTATTACCTTTTTGACAGTAATAACGCCTTCCTGAGTTTCCTGGTCGGTGACGACATCAAACATGTCCAGCCCCTCTCCCTCTGTAATGCTGTACTCAATTGCAGCATTTTCTCCCATGTCAGCATCACTGGCTTTGATCCTGCCAATTGGTGTACCCGGTGGAGAAGATTCAGGGGTTTTAAACTGGTAAGTACCTATTAATCACCAGACAGATATAAGTCAAACACAGATGAAGGATACTCTATCATAATAAAGACAAACCCCATTTTCTAATGGTTCTTTCAGACATTACTACGGATGCAGGCAGATTTGTACTTTCCTTACAATAATTAATGGTGCTCTATTCTCTTTACATCTTTACTTTCATGATTGCTAAGAATATTTCTTCTGTCATGACCTGTCTCTTTGCAAATGGAGAACACTTTTCTTGTCCTGTAAATAGGTCTCCAGGTTCATGGTGTGATGGTGAGAAAGACTGAGCTGCTAGAGAAGGGTGCAGAAGGTTTCAAGCCCCTGTTAACTAATCTAGCAGAAAGAATGGAAAAGAATTTAACCTGAACTATGACTTTAAGCCAATTACGAGGTATTTCTTAAAAGGGTTCTTTGTGTCTTCGCTAATAATAACCAAAGGTGAAAATAAATGACAGCGATCTGGAGAATGTATCCAGTAGACACTCTCACTCATACATGGAGCTGGTCTGGCTGCGGGTAGAGATGCAGACAGATACATTGAGAGAGAAAGCTCCTAGTTGTTTCTTTAAGTAATCCTTTCTTTTAAATTTCATTATAGTATTTTTTCTATGCATAGGTTTCTCCCATTCTTGTATTTGTATTGCTGATTTAAAACCTATGTTTCATGGATGTACACTTTCTTATGTCCTCATGTTGCAAAATTAGTTTAAGGAGACTGCATGTGACTTTCAATTTAGAGCTGCCAGAGTAGCATGTACTTAGGACAATAACAACAACAAAAAAGAATCAGAACGAAACTCATTTTACTCTCACCCATTACATTTTGCCAACCATCTGTGCAAATTATTTTGGAAAAAAACAGACTATGACACCCCTAAAATATAGGCATTCAATCATATTAACCCATTAAGTGTTGGGCTCATCCTTGGCAAAATGATAAAACAAGCCAAGTTTTTCCTCTAGAGTTATTCTGTCCTCCTGTGCTTCGGTATAGTCTTTAGTAATGATCACAGGCTATCCAAGGGGAGAGCAAAGTGAGGTAGGGTCCCTGTGGTATTTAAGGTGCTGACGAATCCTTTTGTTATCCTTCCCCAGGGAATTCCCATATTGAAAAGGAGGTTTTTGGGTGAAGTATTGCTGGTTCTGATATTGTCATTTCAGGTGTCTGTGGGAGAAAATTTTAGGACCCATAAAACTATCTTCTACCCATTACATCAGAAAGTAGTTTGATATATATTGCATTTAGCTGTGATTAAATACTTGAAAAAAATTAAAGAAAATTTAAGTTTCTGGTTGATCCATGTGTATCTCTATTATAAAAGAAGCCCATATTAGTTGACCAGCATTAAAGAAATGCCATGAATGGGTAAGTGGGCTTTCTTTTTGATGGTGGGCAGCTGTTTTCTCCTGGAAGACAATATTTGGGTAGTTTTCTTAGATCATGGTCAGAAATGAATTTTGTTCTTGAAAGAAAAATTACGTTAAAACCAGTACCCTCTTGAAAGAGCTTTATATGAAGGGCTCTAGTATATTGCTTGATACAAAGTAGGCATTTAGGAATGTTGTTTTTCCTCCTTTTTTTTCCCTATCTAGCCATGAGAGTTAATGATTTTAGAGATGACTTTTGTTATCTCAGTTAACCATAATATAGGAAACTATTTATGATTACAAATGGATTAAGTACATGGGTATTTCCCCTGTTCTATTTTTAGAAACAGTAAAATGATAAATCCTCCCCTTATAAAGCTTTGCAGGGATTTAAAAGAGATTACATGACTGATTAAATTCACAAAACATAAAGTCAATTTTTTTTCTTACAAATAGGAGCATGCTTGTATACATACGTTCTGCACAAGCAAATTTATATCTGTGGTAGTCCTTTTAATAAGGAAAAATAAAACAATAGTGCTACCTTTACAACTATCACCATACCATAAATCATCCAACTAATAAAAGTGTGGTTATTCCTAAATTCATTAATATTGATAATTAATAACAATGGAAAATAAATATCATTCTTAAGGTTAGAGTTTCATAAAAGTGCACTAAAGAAATTCATTCAATCAAATATTCCTACTCTGGGGAAACCGGGGAGGATTGTCGTTGACATCAGTCAGCGTGATGTTCACTGTGGTGGTCCCAGATAATCCCCCCATCTGGCCACCCATATCCTTGGCTTGAATCACCACTTGGTACTGCTCCCTGTTTTCTCGATCCATGTTGAGCAAAGCTGTCTTGATGATACCTATGAATGCGAAATTCAGAAGTGGAAAGGGATGTATTAAAAATACTTTATCAAATCTATTTTTATGTGAACATAGATGTCATCCACAATATGCAAACACTATACAGATGTAATAGGTGACATAAAGATGATTATAGACAGTCCTTATACTGAAGGAAATTATAACCACATAGGAGAGATAGATATATTAAAAAAAAAAACACCTATCATACAAGAATAAGTAAAAGTCAAATCTGCAATAGTCTAGATTGTAGGTAGTATAAATACCATGTGTTATAAGATAACATAGCAAAATATAACCTGGCATGTGGTATAGTGTTATACTACCTATAGCTGCTTGATAAAAGACATTTAAGTGTACTGTGAGGAAATTGCTAAGGAAGCCATTTCCTTGAACTGACTCTTGAGTTTCACTTTACTGAATCAGCTAATTGCTCATCAAATTTACCTCCCATAATGAATGTTCAGAGAATTTTCTAAACCACAAACTATGGTCTTAAGAAAACACAGCTCAGTTCTCCCATAATTATTACGATCCTAGAGAACGTAAGTTTTCCTAAAGCTGATGTGAGCATTAGTTCAGCTGGTCCCAGCAGTGACCAACATTCATTCTTAGGTTAGGTTAATTTTATCTCTGTTGTTCGGTAGTTATAAAATAAGTAGTTGAAAGAACTTCTAAAAGTTTGCCTAATCTCTGTGTAGGCTTTATGCTTAAATTAACAACATTCTTTCAAAAATCTTTATAGGCTTTAAAGGCTTTCAAGACTTTAAAGGCTTTATAGCCTTCTCTGGTAGCACATTTCAGTGCTTAACAACTAATGAAGCTGAAAATATCTTTTTTTTTTTTTGACCTCAGACAACAGGTCAGTTTTATTCCTATAGTCCTGGCTTCAGTGGAAGTGCAGCTGTGTCTGTCCTCCAATAACAGGACTTCTCTATTTAAATAGAGGAGATCACCTTAGCCTTTGTCCTTTATGTTGAGTATTTCTAATTTTTCACCCTCATTGTTTTTCAACTCAACATTTTCTTTCTCCTTGGGATTCCTTCCAAGTTCATTGCACCTCTTAACATATCAATTTCCAACTGGATGTAGTAACCTAGAAAAGTTTTGATTTTTACTAACAATAATGGATGCTTGGAAAATGTAGAAAAGGAATTCAACTCCTATTATGATAGCAAAAATATGTGTAGAATTTACTATATAGCTCAGACAATATTTCCTAAGAAACAACTCATCAGAAGATAGTATGCTACTTTGTGGATAAAATGCAGAAAAATGAGATGTTAAAAAAAAGAAGTCCGTTAAGGAATCCACTTTGTTTATTAGGATGGTATCAGTGAGCACAGGCTAGACAATGTCATAATAAAATCTTACTGGCTTAACCCAGCTAACATTAATTTTTTTCTCATGCTCTGAGGAGGCCAGCAAGAAGCTCTGCTGATGCTAACAGACATCCTGGCTGGAGACCAAGGTCAACATTGGTTGCCATCCATGATCACTGTGGCAGGAGGAAAGGAATGTGGATTGTGCACCACCATGTCTAAAAGTTCGGCTTGGAAGTGACTTAAATCATTGCCGCATTTATCAGCCCAAAAAATCTTGTGGCTACATTTAGCTTCAGAGCAGGGAAAGAGATGCCAAATAACTAGTAAAAGAAGAATTGGAATATTTGTAAATAGCCCTAATGGCTATCAGGAGGCATTGGTTTTTAGGTTCACCCCAAGCTGGAAGAAAAAACTAACATGGTATAAATTTTCTGAATTTACCCTGTATAAATATAATGGATGAAACATCCATTGTCAGATTTATGAATTAAAATGATCTGGATATCATGTTTACAGATATATTGCTGGTATTTGGCAGATGAATCTAAGAAAATTCAATTACATTGTTTTTATTAATAAATTGTTTTTCTAAAATCAATTAAAATTATGGATTGTAAAAAGAAGATCAAAAAGGAATTCTGACCTGTTTCTGATTCAACTGAAAAATAGGGCTGCCCCTGTAGGATACTATACACAACTTTAGCACTGTTGCCATAAGTTGGATCATCAGCATCAGTTGCGGTGACTTGGACAACAAATGTGCCTGTAATGACAGAAACATGAATTGAAAATAAATCAAGGGCCCATGTGGATCCTTGATGCACACACAGAAAGAGAAAGCGTGATCTTACTTTTGTACAAAAGTATCTTGACAAAGGAGTGGAGAATTTCAGGATGATACTAGGTTAAAAAGGCTTAGATTTTTCAGAGTGCCTGGGTGGTTCAGTGGGTTAAGCATCCAACTTCAGTTCAGGTCATGATCTTGCAGCTCGTGAGTTCGAGCCCCACATCAGGCTCTGTACTGACAGCTCAGTCTGGAGCCTGCTTCAGATTCTGTCTCCCTCTCCCTCTCTCTCTGCCTCTCACCGGCTTGCACTCCATTTCTCTCTCTCTCTCTCTCCAATATAAATAAACATTAAAATATTTTTTAAAAGCCTTTGATTTCTCATTCTGAAAGAGTGTGATCAACATTTATAAATGTTGTAAGGGTTAGATTAAAGAGAAGCATGGGATGACCATGACCTTGGGTGGAACCAATTCCACCTAATGTCCAAAGATGAGATTTGATTGGACTCTTGCTATGCTATAGTCATCCTTTGAAGTTATCCAGACCTAAGTCAATCAGCATCTTGCATTTCTTTATCTTCAGCGATTAGTTTAGGGGTGGTCCAGTCAGAAGGCCACTTGGGATTTTCTTGGGAATTATGTGTCATGAGTGCTCTTTCTCCTGGACTGTAAAGTGCTAATTTAGGGTCTGTCAATGCAGCAGCTATTTTGTGACCTCAGAGATGCCAGCCTGAGGACGATGCTGAATATGACAGAAAATTTCAGAGAAATAAATGAACCCAAATCAAAGCATCTCGAACGCCCACTTTACTTTTGACCTAAGTATGACTTAAGTCACTAAATACTTTTATTTGTTTAAACTAGTTTGAGTTGGGTTTTCTGTTAAATAAAAGCATCCTAAATGATAAATCTATCTAATTCTAAGAGGTTGAAAGATCTTGAAACTTAAAAGAGGTAGTGTTGGATTAAAGAAATAATTAGAACACTAGAACATTCACATCTGGAATCTGTAACTACCAAAAAATGATTATAATTAAATGTACAAAGAAGGCAATGATGTTTTAGATCAACATTCTTGTTTTAAGGACCACAGTCACCGAATAACCTGCAAAACATTCCTAAACCCCATGAAATTCCACACAGATTTTTAAGTGTACGCTTACATGTATATTTCAGTGAATAGAAGATCCATAGATTTTATTGGATTCTCAAAGAGATCTGTGACTTCCAAAAAGGGTAAGACCTTACTCTGATGAAGATCATCTTATGGCTGACTTTTGATATTCCTATCAGATAAATAGTAAGCATACTGTTAGAGTTCTTCTGTCCATGGAAAGGGCAGGGAAGTTATGTTCAGAGAATATTAGAAGTTTTACATTGCTTTTGTAATATGTAACCAATCCTGTTTATTGAACAAATATATTGTACTGTGGTGGATGCTCTGGATGTAGCATGTTGATGCGTGAGATAGAACACCCATCCTTGTAATTTGGGAAGGAAGGTGAGGACAATGAAAGCATTATATGACTTCAGAGTGAGAGCTAAATTATAGTCAACAGCCACATTCTTACTTGACATCAATATCAGATTTGAATGCTTTTTGAATATGATTATCTGGATGTTTTGAGCACCTGTTAGTTGTCAGATATTGTACTGGGGGCTCTGCACTTGTTTTCTCATTTCATCCTCATGGTAATCCTTAGCTGTTGACATTTATTATTTATATTTTGTAGATATGGAACTGAAGGATCAGAGACATCAAGATTCTGCTTATTAGTAGAGTTTCAAACTCAGGTCTGTTTGACACCCAAAACCCATTTATACCACCCTGCTGCTATCCCACATTGTAATGTGGGATTAAGATGCCTTATATATGATAATAATGACATGGTAGTTTATGATAATGGTTAATATGAACATAACTGTACCTGTGTGCAAATTAGAAAGAGCCTTCCCTTTCTTAAGACATGTTGCTTCCAGCTACCCCCAAATATTTATAATATATACTTAATTCTAAAATGGCTTCAAAAGCAAATGGCACCCTCTAGAGTTGTGGGGGGTGACCCCTTGCACATCAAATTTTGTTTTCTGGGAACTGTTTTGCTGGGTGATGCTGATGATGAGACTGTCGTTTGTTAATTGTTCTTTACTTTTACCACACAGAGGAAAAATATTTTTTCCTAACAAATCTTCCTCTTAAAAGAGTTTTAATCCCTCTCCTTTGCTGTGCTGATGGCTTGTGATTTTTCTAACGAAACAAAGTGGTTTTAAGTAATGAGATGAACAACTTCTTGATGAGAAAGATTTAAATGGTTTACAGCATTTCCATGGATTAGGTTTTTCTAAGTCTTGGAACTGTGACCTACAATGCCTCTGATATCTGACTCATAGACTTATAGAAGAGTTATTATTAAGTAATTTAGCCCTTTTGAATTTGACACTGAATGAAAATAGAAATAACCCTTTATTCAGGTAGCTTAAAATTTGTCACTGTTTCCCATGAAGTGTTTTAATATGGCTAAGAGTGATGTCAGTAGGATTTTTAAAAATTTAAATTCTGTTGACCTTCTTCTGATTGAAGCAAATTAGAAGCATACATATTAACTTTAAAATTGGTAGTAGAATTGTGCACAAAATATTAATTCACGATATTAATGTCATGAAAATCTCTTAACTTTCATCACTTAGTAAAGGATATATCCCCTAAACATCCCCTGCATAATTATGGATTTTTTTTAAAGTTTTCTTTGGGTATCTTTCCCAAAGATATATTTACTTAAAGCAACTGTCATTACTCTCAAGTCCGGAATGTCAACTCAGGCTTTTGTTTCACACTGGGGAGATCCTCACCTCAAGCCCAGTACCAATATGTGCTAAGAGAGGTGGAGAGGGCTGCTGTCTCTTAGTCTGAGGACCAAGGTGGGCACCTGGGGGCAGGAAATAGATGAGATGATGTCTCTTTTTTCCTCCTGTTCTTGCCTGCCATTTTTTTTTATTCCATCATCATTAGAGGAAATGCTGTTTTCTTTAAAATAATAATAAAATGAGACTAGAGTAATATTAGGAAACAGGTGTACTTGTCATAAAGGGATTGCTTGAAAAATGATAGTTTTAGAATCTAGCATCTACATTCATTCAACTCAGTAAATTTTACTCCTAGGATTCTTTATTCAGTTGATGTACTAGAGGAGAGATATTATGTGGTTGAAACCACCTCTCACTCACCAACATCAGACATTTCAGGAACAGTGGCCGTGTAAACATCCTTGGTAAATATTGGTTCATTGTCGTTTATGTCGTGGATCTTGATGATGAATTCAGATTCGGGCTCCACGGGTCTCCCTGTCCTTCTGTTTATAGCTTGAGCTCGAAGGATGTAAACAGGTTTTTCTTCCCTGTCCAGCCTCTTGGTGGCCTGTATGTCTCCTGTGTTTTCATTGATAATGAAGAGATCTCCTGCTCCATCTCCTGAAAGGATATATTTAAGTGATCCATCTCCTCTATCCTGGTCTGAATGTAACTAGTGTAGAAAAAAAAAATTAAAGAAAGTAAAAGTCAAGCATGTGATTCTAAACTGTTTGTCTTTACGATGCTTGCTATGTTAACTTTTATTCATTCCTTTCTGAGAGATGCAGGTTTGAGGTTTTCTTTTTCTTACTGTTTACTTAAATCCTCAATAGTAATGCCATTCATTAATGAATATGTTTTCTTATAGTCATAGAAATTTCTAGAACTGTTTTGAAACACAGCTTGTAGAAAATGTAGTAGTTCTTGTTTTGAAGAAGGGAATACTGAAGTCCAGAGTCATAGCAAGGACATATTAGCCTGGTTGGAATGAAACTCTTTTCACTATTTTCCTATTTTCACCATTGCATTCATATTCTACAAATACACTCTACCCTTCACTTTTATGTATCTGGACATACTAGAGAAGTGACATGCTATTGAGAAAATAATTTTGTTTTTGTTTTGTTTTTGTTTTTTTAGAGACAGAAAGAGCATGTGAGCAGGGAAGAGGGGCAGCGGGAGAAAGAGAGAGAGAGAATCTTTTTTTTAAAGTTTATTTATTTATTTTGAGAGACACAGAGAGAGTGTGAGTGGGGGAAGGGCAGAGAGAGAAGGAGAGAGAGAATTCCAAACAGGCTCACCGCTGTCAGCGCACAGCCCAGCTTGGGCTTCAATCTCATGAACCGTGAGATCATGACCCAAGCAAACATCAAGAGTTGGACGCTTAATCCACTGAGCCACCCAAGAGCTCTAAGGATTTTGGATTTTGAGACAGAGAGACCTGGGTACATTCTGCTTGTATACTTTGCTATCTTGGTGAATTTAGGGAAGCTACTCACTCTCATTGAGTCTCATATGATGGAGTTTATAATCACTTTTCTGGGAAGATGTGATATTTATCTAATTTCTTATGAAATTCAACTCAAAGCATTTGAGAATCATCTTAAGTATTGCCATGAACAATGCCTTGAAAATCCCTTTACTAGATAATTTACAAGGGCACTTAGAACAAGAACATTTAATACTCAGATTTTCATTTAATATAGGAGAGGATCTTCTAAAAAGTGGAATCAGACTAAAATGGAATAGTCTGCCTTTTAAATAGTGGGTTCCCTTCTCCTGAAGGTAATCAGGCAGAGGGTCTGGTAAGATTAACTTGTCAGTGAGGGGCACCTGGGTGGCTCAGGCGGTTAAGCGTCTGACTCCTAATTTCAGCTCAGGTCATGATCTCACGGTTTGTGAGACTGAGCCCTGCATCGGACTGTGAGCTGACAGCAAGGAGCCTGCTTGGGATTCTCTCTCTCTCTCTCTCTCTCTCTCTCTCTCTCTCTCTCTCTCTCTCTCTCTCTCTCTGCCTCTGCTCCTCCCCTGCTCACACACTCTTTGGCTCTGTCAAAATAAATCAATAAACATTAAAAAAAGATTAACTGTCAGTGAAATGGGTCAGGTTAAAGGTTGAATTAAATGAGTGCTAATATATCATTGAAGTGGAAGATAATCATTTTAACTTGGAGAACTCGCCTGTGTTGCCTATCCCAGAGATGATTTCCAGATCTTTGAGTTTCTGTTGTGTCTTTGGTTCCTTTTTCCTACCTTAGCAAAAGTTTAGAAGGTATTTTTCCTAGGTCTTCAGATAAGCTAACTCTATTCACAAATTTTCAAAAATTAAAATTGAGGAGATCTTTTTAAAAAGACCAGTTATAAGTATCCGCTGCATACAAACAAGGTAGTTTGTTGGGAAGGTAGCTAAGCCTACCTTATTTCAACTCTGTCTAAACATAGAATAGGCTATGTTACAACAGTTATGGCAACAAGAGCAGCAGGTAAGCCAGCTCTGGGTCCTGCTGGTGAATACTACACAAAATGCTCAGAGTAGTGTCTATCACCACATTTGAAAACAAACTCTCAAGGCAAAAAGTGTCTTTTAACATAAGTGAACCCAGCCTTTCTAAAAGTGTATCCCATGGAATATCATTTATATAAAATGCTGAGGCGAAGGGGTTCTGTGGCCCCATATGTTTGGGGAATACTTCATTTTTCTGCCTTCTTCTTACGAGTCACCACCAGTGTTCATTAATATATCAAAGGCTGTCACTGCCTACAGTTTAAAACTGTACTTTATTTAATCTAGCTTTCCTGGGGGTGCGTGGGTGGCTCAGTCAATTAAGCATCTGACTTTTGATTTCAGCTCAGGTCATGATCTAACGGTTCGTGGGTTTGAGCCCTGCATCAGGGTCTGCAATGACAGCACAGAGCCTGCTTGGAATTCCATCTCCCTCTCTCTCTGCCCCTCCTCCGCTGGCTCTCTCTCTCTCAAAATAAAAAATCACTTAAAAAACTACCTTTCCTGAACATTCTTGCATAAAGAATCCTATGTGGGTGTTGGCATTCCTGAGAACAGTTTTCCAAGAGACACACTTGGGGAAGCATGAACTAACTGAATCCATCACAGTAGAATCAAGAAAATTAACATTCCGGTTTGTGTAGTGTTTCCAAAGTCATATACCTTGTGTGAAAGAGTCGGAAGATTAGAACTTGAGCACAAGAAGAGGTTATTCAGTGCAACCTCCTTGTTTTTAGAGATAGGGAAACTGTGTCCAAAGCCACACAGCTAAATGCTAGTTAACAGCAGAGTTTGAGGAAGAGAATATTATTCATACAATTAGTAGCCTTGAAAGCAATTTGGCAGAAATAATGGAAGATAAATGGGAACGGGGAGCAAATTGCTTAGAAGTGAGACAAACGCAATAAGAAATGTAAAACAAAAGAGGACTCCATGATTTGTGTAATGTGATATGCTAAGGAAACATTGAAACCGTGATTACACAGAAAGAGCCACTGGGGAAAGTTTAACTCTCCATCGTCAAATTCTAATGACTGAAGAGAGCTCTTAAAAAGCTATTTCATTAACTCATGAGTAATGAAACCAACATCACCGCCCATTGGATCTGGCTTCTGGGCAGCCATGGTTAGCAGACCCTGCATAGTACAGAGGGGCACCGCACCAGAGTCCCAAATAGAAGTTGTGCTCATTCTCTCTCACTCACCAAGTGTAAGATCATAGCAGGGTCAATTAACCTCGCGGAGCCAAGATCCTTATCAATATAATGAGGATAATAGAATCACAGGACAAGGCTATGATGAAGATCTCATTAGAGACTATGTACAATTACTGTATTAATTCCTATGCAAACACACAGTAAGAGCACGTTTTAAGGTATCATTCCTATTAGCTCCTCATTCATAATAAGTATGTTTTGACTCTTATTTTGACTTTGAGAACTTTGTTGTGAGGACTTTGAAAACACAATTTTATAAACCCATAGTATCTCTAAGGTAAAATCTGTCATCAAATGCTAGTATTCTTCTACCGGATGGCAGTTGCTGTCTTCCCATGTGATACATTGTATTCTGCATCCCACCAGGTTGTAGATGCCTCTCGGCTGGTTCTGGTTCTTTCATCACTCTCAATATGTAATTGTTGCACACTTAGTAGGTGAAGACCACATCTGGTCACAAGATTTATTCAGGTAAAAGTAATCAGAAACTTATTTTTAGCTGTCAGGAGACACCGTTCCGATGACTTATAGAACAAACACCCGAGACGATATAAAAGGGCAGCAGAGACACCAATGAAGAGTATGAACAGGATTGCTCTGCAGATCCCCATTCTGATTTATCAGTATTTGAAAACTAGTGGGAAAATGCATCTCTTTACTCGGGCGTTGTCTGATAATAAAACAATTTAACCTCATCCCCCTCAAAGTGCAGGCCTGTGTCTGATACAGCACAGAGAGCTGAAACCTCCAGAAGCCTTTGTGTACTCTTTCCCCACTTGCCTCTCCTTTGGCACAACTCCCCTGGGGCCAGTTCTTTTCTCTCTTCTTGGGGAAAAGAGGAAACACGAGGCATCAGTGCTAGTGAAAGTGGTGGTGGCAACCAGACATTAGGGGTTTATTGAGCACTTAGATTTTAATTGGATTTTTTTCTTTTGTGATGTCATTCATCATGGCCACTGTAAAAGGCAGAAGTTAAACAACAACAAATAAAAGGTTGTAGGCTGCCCGAGGCATGTTTTTACTAATTTCAGTTTAATGTGGCTGTTCCATTAAGTTTAATCATCTGGCTCACTTTTAACGATTCACCATCAAGTAAAAATTATCCAATTTCTTCAGAGAGTCACATCTCATCTGGGACTGGCAGGACATTTTACTACTGTACCTGTAGCATTTTGTTCCAAAAGGAGCTTGGGGGCTTTGTTTTTTCTGTTGATTTCTTATTATTTTAAAGTGCAGCACCTTGACAAATAAATACAGGGATTTGGGGTTGCAGACACAGTCCCACAGAGGGTAACACCAAAGCAGTGGCCTCTTTTTACCTGCTCCATGTGCCAGCTCGGAACTTGGTTTTGACTCCAATTCATTTTTTTTAAGTTTATTTATTTATTTAGAGAGAGGGAATGAGCAGGGAGGGGCAGAAAGGTTGGGGGGTGGGGGGACAGAGGATCCAAAGCAGGCTCTGTGCTGACAGCAGAGAGCCCAAAGCGGGGCTCGAACTTGCAAATTGTGAGATCATGAGCTGAGCTGAAGTCAGATGTTTAACCAACTGAGCCACCCAGGCACTCCATGACTCCAATTCAAAAGTATAACACTAATTGTGCAGAATTTTGGTGGTTTATGAAACTAGTTAATGCTGCCCTATTCCTCCCATTACCTATGTGTCACTGAGTCACAGAATCAGTAACCAAACTGAGTCTTCTAAGCATGTGCATCATTGAAATAGAAAACAGAGTCTACATAAAAGGTTACCTACATGACACGCATAGGGAAGTATCTACAACAGCCTGAAAGGGGTCCAGAAAAGGAACTATGTGATTTTTTTGCTGAAATAAAAAATTAGATTGTGGCTAATATGCTTCTAGAGTGTAGTGCAAATGTAATGTGGCCATTTGAGAAATGTAAATGTTGGCGATCAGAGATGTCACAGGGCAATCAGGGAACAGTTGTAAAAAGGTGTCTGAACGGGACTGGGTGGAGAAACTGGAGTTACAGCAGAGAGAGAGAACACTTTTTTGCTAAACAGATCGAATATTATTTTAAATTAGGAAAATAAGTCTATGATCACGTTAGGACAAACTGAGGCTGAACTGAATTCAATATATATATAAGTATAGATGTATGTATATATGCATACATCATGCTAATGAATATTCTTAATATTGTGAAGGCTGTGAAGAGATTGTTAGGTAGAGTTTATACCAGGAAGAAATTCAACCTTGCTTGAAGTGCATGGAAGGGATTAGAAGTAGATTCTGTTTTAGAGATTATAGGGTTAGGTAAATAGAATATCTTTCAAACTTTATTTATTTTGAGAGAGAGAGAGAAAGAGAGAGAGATTGAGAGAGAGAATGAGAATCCCAGGCAGGCTCTGAGCCTAATGCAGGGCTTGAACTCACAAACTGTGAGATCACGACCTGAGTCGAAGGCAGACACTCCACCGACAGCCACCCAAGTGCCCCTGGCAATCTCTGTTTTGAGATGCCCTCCAGGTAATTATGATGAGCGCTGAACATTGATTACCATTGTCTTAACTAGTACAATTATAATAGTTAACAACATAGACTTAGGCAAGGGAAACACACAGCGGTAGGGGCGCCTGGCCGCCTCCATCGGTGGAGCATGGAACTCTAGATCTTGGGGTTCTGAGTTCAAGCCCCGTGTCAGGTGTAGAGATTACATAAAAAACATAAAATCTTAATTAAAAAAAGTAAAAGAAATGGTGGAAATGCATGCTGTGTACTAGTCGTGTAACTTGGGGGGAACTTAGTTAACCTCTCCAAGTCTCAGTTTCCTCATCTCTATGAAAGGAATCATAATGATACTTAGTTTACAGAGATGTTGCTCTGAAAATTAATGAAATAACATATGTAAAATGCTTCGCCGGAGGCCTAACTCAGAGAAATGGTTCAGTAAATTATTCTTGCATCATAAACATGAAGTATTCAGAAGGTGGAAAGATTTGGGTCTGAATTCTGACTTTCCTGTTAATTAACTAAATTAATTAAATTATCTTAGTTTCATTCTGTCATCTATAAGATAGAACTCAGAATAATTAACTTTGCCAGCTATTCCTCCTCATTGCCAGTTATTCCTTGCCCCTTAAATGTTGGTAACCCTTAGGTCTATGTCTTAGGTCCTTGTCTTTCCATTTCACATATTCTCTCCAGATGAGATCATCTCTCTATTTTTCTATATTCAACTGTTATTGTGGCCTTGATGCCCAAATCTATACCAGAACATCTATACCCCAGGGCAGGCCATTTTCTTGAGATACAGAGTCAGAAATGCAATCGATTTCCAGGCAAGTCTCTTGGACAACTTACACTCAGTACTTCCCAACTGACTTTATCACCCTCTCTCCAAATCTACTCCTCCTCTGTATGTCCCATCTCTGCAAAGGCCACCAGGGAGTCATCCTAGACCCTCCCTTCTGCCTCCAGCATCCACATCCATTAGCCACCAAACTCCTGTCAGTTCTACCTCTGACATAAACCTCGGCTCATCTACTTGCCTTCATTTCCACCACTGTGGTCCAGGTCACTGCCATTTCTCCCCGGTCTGTTGCAGTGAGGCCCTCCTAACACACACTCTGTCTTACTTCCTCTCAATCTACTTTCCTTTCTGTGACTAGCCCAACTTAAACAATAACAACACTAATTCTGAAGATGCCATTCTCTTCTAATTAAATCCTCTAGAGTTTTCTCTTTACTCTCAGGATAAAAGTGCCAATCCTCACTCCTTAACATGGCCTCCAAAGTCGACCATGGTCTCTGCCCCCTCACTGTCTCCTCAGCCACCATTCTCTCCCTGACACTCCTTGTTTCAGTGTACTGTGCTTATTGTAAATGTTTCTAAAAGATGTGTTAGTCTCTTGCATATCTAGGCCTCCCTGTATATGGCCCCCTTGGCATAAAGTCCTTTTGAACAACTTCACCTGGTAGTCCCACTCATATATCAGGTCTGCATAATCTTCATCTCTTCAGAAAAGCCTTCCCTAAGCTGCTAGTCTGAGATTCCTCTGCTATATAGGCTCAATTTATTCCCCATTTAGCCATTAGAGAAATCTATTTTTTTGATGACTTGTTTCACAGCTATTTTCATGTTTCAATCAGCAAATAGCTAGATTGCAAGTTTCATGAAAGAAGGCACCAAAACTGTCTGGGTAATTTCTGTATTCTCAGCAACCAACATACTGGCACATTGTGAGTCCTCAATAATTGATGATTTTAAGGAATGAATGAATGAATGTGGTAAAGATAAAATTGGACAAAATATCAATAATCACTGAAGGCTTCTGACACATGGAAGACAATCAATAAATCTTAGTGTCCTCCATCTCCTGTCTTGCTTTATTTTAGTGTAACTCTATGCACCAAGATTATCCATTCCTGAAGCTGTCAGATCACTTAACAATTACTACCAACACTAGGCACATGATGTAATCTGAGCAATCTGAGGGAGGAGTTCAAGTTGTTCCCTCATATCTAAAAATATTTCTTTATTAACCAATTAAATCTTACTACAATAATAAAGCCAACTTGTGGTGGGTTTGTTGAAAAGAGTAGACAAGTTATAAATACATTGAGTACATTGCCCATTATAAGTACACTGAGTGCTGGGACAGAAGTCACCTGTTAAGGGTAAAGAAGCTTCAAGATTCATTCTGCTGTATTTCAAATATCCTCCTATTGCAGAAACTAATGGATAATGAATGGAAAATGCTCCATTTCACAGAAACATTGTTCCATAATAAAAATAATTTAACTTTATGAACCAAGGCCATTTAAAAACACATATGGGCCGGAAGGGCTGTATGAGATGGTGCATAAAAAAACATCACACTTGCCTTATGCAAACTTGCAGTTTAGGCTTGAAAGTACTGACTCACGTAAAAGATACAGAATAAAAGCAGAGATTAGACACTTGAGGATTCTCATTAAGTGTTTGTTAGGAATAATAAGGTAAGTAAAAAGCTGGAGAACAGCATAGAAGACACTTGTAAATTGGACAAGGTGGAGTCAGGGAACATGTTAGCTCTTAGATGGTTTATGAAAACTTCTTGGAGAAGGTAGCATTACTGATGGGAGACAAATGACTTAGCATTCAGCATGAGCACGTGGCATGGTTTCAAGGCTCAGTGTGGGAGAAAATCAGAGGAGGCTTTGAGAATGTGCCTGGGGTAATAAAAGCAATAAAGTCAGCTAAAATAGAAACACTCCTTCCCTTGAGTTGCTGGGTCACATATTTTCGCACACTGCACTCAGATGTGCAAGGGAAGATGCAGTTTCCTTATTTTTTTCTTATAGTTTATCCCTTAAGCTCTAATCCCATTGAGTATTAGGAACTCAATATTAGGTTGAACATCAAGTCAATAATTTAGTGCAATCCAATAACGTCTACCTGATTCAATAATAGAGTCTCTTTAGATAACTCTTAGATAAATCTCAGTCTTTCTGGCTTCTGCTTTCTCCCTTTGCCCCTGATTCAGTCCAGGATACTATCTGGGTCTATAAAGAAGAGAGACTCACGTGGCCTGTGTCTGAGGGAAATTTGGGGGCTTTTGAAGCCAACAGCAGTCCTTGTACTGCCCTCTGGCCCAGTGGTTTCTAGACAATATCTCATCCATTACTTTCTTCAGTGGCATCTGTGCCTTTTGGCAGATAGAAACATGATCTCAGTTCTCCAAGATCAAAGCTGAGGAGCTCAAACCTGCCTGCCTCATTGCCATCAGAAAACCCCCTGTGTTTGACTGCCACTCTTCAATTGCCCTTGGCTCCTGTGGTCCTAGCTTTATGGGGTTGCTTTGTCTTTGATAGGTACCATCTATGGGATCATCCACTCCGTTCTTGCCCTAGAGAAGCCCAGGAAGTCTCCTGAGAGCTAAAAGGGGCTTCTCCTTCACCACACGATTGCCCCAAATGCGAATGGACAAAAACCACTCTGCTTTTACCTTTAACTCACAAACTTGCCACTGCTTCCCAGGAACTTTAGATCCACAGTGTCAAGGCAATAGAAAGGACCTCAGGTGCACCTGGGTGGCTCAGTTGGTTGAGAGACAACTTCGGCTCAGGTCATGATCCCGCAGTTCGGGAGTTCAAGCCCTGTGTCGGGCTCTGTGCTAACAGCTCAGAGCCTGGAGCCTGCTTCCGATTCTGCGTCTCCCTCTCTCTCTGCCCCCCCCCTCCTCGTGCTTTGTCTCTGTCTCTCAAAAATAAATAACATTTAAAAAATTTTAAAAAAAGAAAAAAAGAAAGGACTTCAGATACACATAGGGCTGTGTGTGTGTTTGTTTAATAGCCAGGACTGTGAAATTCCTCCCTTGGCTTTAGGAATACACCCACCAAATGAGTTTTGGTGGGAGGAAGAGCCCATTATTAAATCAAGAAGACAATGGGAGTGGAAGTATGACCTGCAGTCCAGAGCCTGGTACCAATAATTTTTGGTGACTATATTTATAAATGGAATTCATGAGTTTTATTCTAGTTGGTTAGGCCCCTCTCTTGATACATTAAATAAGCTCAAAAGGAATCTAGAAAATCTCTTTTTCTCTGACAAAACCTAGGATCAAACTGCCTCCATATCCTATGTTCTTTTTCAAGTTTACTATGTTGCCTTTTGTTTTTTAAATTTTTTTACATAGTTTATTTATTTTTGAGACGAGAGAGACAGAGCACGAGTGGGGAAGGGGCAGAGAGAGAGAGGGACACAGAATCCAAAACAGGCTCCAGGCTCTGAGCTGTCAGCACAGAACCTAATGCGGGGCTCAAGCCCACGAACCGCGAGATCATGACCTGAGCCGAAGTCAGACGCTTAGCTGACTGAGCCACCCAGGCGCCCCACTATGTTGCCTTTTAAAACAACCTGAAAAATTATATTCTATACAATATAAATAATTTGACTGATTTTTATAACAGTGGAAATATTTTATCTTTAAAGCATCTTCTTTTTTTTTTTTTTAAACTTTATAGTTTATTGTCAGGTTGGTTTCCATATAACACCCAGTGCTCTTCCCCACAAGTGACCTCCACCAAGACCTAAAGCATCTTCTTATATAATTCATCATTTGGCAACTGGTCTGGCTGGGATTTGGGAAAATAATAGCAGCCATTTATTAAGCCTATTCTATGGGCTAGGAAATATGCTGAAGTCATTACATAGATTATATACATATATATCATGACACTCTGCATATTCCTTCTTAACTGATGAGGAAACTGAGGCAAGATAAGAGTTAGGTAATTTCTTAGCATTATACAACCAACAGGAGCAGGATTTGAGTCCAGATGATCTGATACCACAGTGTATTCTGTTAACCACAACAAAAATATTATCTCCAGATGTTTACATTCAGATCCATGATCATTCATTAAAGGAGTACTCTGTACCAAACAATATTTTAAGTGCCGAGTTACAAAACTCTAATTCAGGATTTTTAACCTCTGCACTATTGACATTTTGTGTGGAGTAACTCTTTGTAGTGGGACCTAGCCTATACATCACAGATGGTTAGCAGCATTCCTGGCTCCTCCCCACTAGATACGTGTAGGACTTTTCAAGTTATGACAACTAAAGATGTCTCCAGATGTTGTCAATTGCCTCCATTGAGAACGACTGACTTCTATCTACCTATTTGTCCATCTATCATCTATCATCTTTCTATCCTTCTATTTTTTCTCTTTGTGTGCATTGTAACGCTTAAAATGCATTCAAATAATCCCATAAAGATTCTGCATTTGCAGAGATGCCACATGACCCCACTCAATTCAATCTTTTATCTTTTGTTAAATTTAATAACCATTGAAACAGACCTTGTGTTATGTGAAGGAGAATTTCTGACAAAGTGCTAAAAGCAAAAGAATTTTAAATCTAAACTCAGGAGAAATTTATTAATTCCCTTGACATTTATCTTTTACACTCAATACCTTGAATTTAATGTCAAAAGTACCAGAGCAACTATAAAATGAACAAAACTTGAGTGCTATAATAGTTGTGGTAGGCAGAATAATAGCTCTCCCAGAGATGCGTATGTCCTAATTCCTGTAACTAGTGACTATGTTGCCTTACCTGGCAAAAAGGACTTTACAGATGTGATGAAGATAGAGATTTTTAGACAGGGAGATTACTTTAGATTATCCAGGTGACTCTAATGTAATCACCAGGGTTCTTATAAGGGAAAGAGGTGGGGAAGAGTTGGAGTCAGAGATGGAAAGGTGGAGCACAGTGTGTGTAGGGAGTGTGTGTGTGTGTGTGTGTGTGTGAGAGAGAGAGACAGACAGACAGACAGACAGAGACAGAGAGACAGAGACTGAGACAGAGACACAGAGACACAGAATAGAGAGAGAGATTTGAAAATAATTGGCTGCTGACTTTGAAGATAGAGGAGGAGACTATGACCCAAGGGACACAGGCAGCCTCTACAAGCTCAAAAAGGCAAGGAATAGACCCTCTCCTAGAGTCCCCAGAAGGACACCTAGCATATACCTTGATTTTAGCCCAGTAAAACCCATTTCAGACTTCTCACCTCCAGAATTTTAAGACAAGTTTGTACTGTTTTAAGCCACTAAGTGTGTGGTAATTTGTTTCCGAAGCCATAGGAAACTAGGTGGTAGTTCCTTATCTTTAGAATTCAAGGTGAATTGAACCTGAATGTGATTCTTCAAGAATCCTTCAAGAGTGGAGAACACTCACCTCTGGTGAGCACTTACTATGTGTCAGGTACTGCAAGAATGCTTTGTGTAGTTACAACAATTACTTCTCATAACTCCAGGAGCTACCCTTTATTTTCTCAATTTATTTTTCAGAGAAACTGAGGTCAGGGAGGTTAAGGAACTTACCCGAAGTTAAGGGCATAGCCAGGAAGGATACCAAGATCTGCCTGACATTAGTGTCTGTGCGAATTCACACCAGAGCACACTGCCAAACGGCACTCCCCATGCTGATTACAAACGTTTCTGGATTCACTGTATTTATTACATTAGACCCCAGGCTAAGTTATTTGTAAATTCTATTGGCACAAATGAAACAAACTGTAATACATGTTATTGTTCATTTGGGATTTATCAATTAAACAAATGCCTTTTGGTTTATTCACTGCATAAAGTTATTTCCCCAAAAACGCATTGTTTACTGCCTTTGGCTTGGCTCTGGAAGTCCAAGGTCTTTGGCAGACTGGGACATTAGTCTCAGCGTCTGCTTAGTCTAATATTTTCATTTTCAAAAAGCCAGTGGTAAATCAAGCTGAGAGCCAGATACCCAGTCAAAAATTGATTTAGTAAGGCACTGCAATCCACCAGTTACGATCTTACCTTTTTGCCTTATGGTTTAATCTCTTTAGTAATTGCCAAACTTAAGGACACACGCACACACATGCACACGCGCGCTCCCAGTGCCCCTCTCTTATTTTCCCTCTCACTGTGACACATACACTTTGGAAGAAAATATTAATACATAAATGCAGGCATTTAAGACATGATGACTCAAATGGCAGAAATTTTTAAAATTATGTTTCTCACTACCTAATGGACTTTTCCCCAAATGTGTTTTTCTTCAAAGGTAAAAAATATATTGGATATAATATTCTTATATTGACTCTTAGGATCTAAAAAGTTAAAGTTATATCTTTATAAAACAAGTAGTTTGCTTGAGAGATGGACTATTTTTTTGTTCAAGTTCTTATCTCTCAAGAATCCTGTATGTACTCAATAAATGAAAGACTAAATTGAATTCCATAACCTACTCATACAATTCAGGTGAGTGATTCTAGGAGAGGAAATTATGAGCTCATTCTCTTGCTTGGGAACCAGCTTATAAGTTATGATTTGAACATTTCCTTTTTCTTTTTCTTTTTTCCTCTTTCTTTCTTTTTTCTTTTCTTTTTTCTTGCTTTAAGGGAACAATGAAGCAATCAAGAAAGAGAAAAGTGTACTGTCTGGATGGTCACACTGGGGAAACTGTTCTCACAGTGCCATGCTCATAGAGCTCCAACTCTTAAGCATTTATGTGATTGGTTCATTTGCCTGCATGTCTGAAATACTTTCTGCTACCCCTGTATCTTAATAATGTATAAGGGAAGAGTATTAGACTCAATTGCATCAAAAAGGCTGGACTCCAGGCTCAGCGTTGTCACTCTGCTGGTAATGACACTGGTCAATTAACCCCTCTGAGACTGTTTGTCACACCCAAAAGGATTTAATCCTGCCTAACTGAAAATGTGCTTATGTGGTCATTCAAAGGATGCTTGTATGCAAAAGCACTTCATAAACCATAGCACCTGCTAAACTTATAAGAAAACATTACCATTGCTCTTTATCTCATTACAAATTTTCTGCCTGCCAAGGAGTGATTTCTTTTGTGTTGTGTTTTCTATTCTGTCTCTCCCCATCTTGCACCCTCCCTTTCTTTAGAAATTACTTGATGGTTTGCCATTATAGGAAGGTTCCAACTGCTGCATTATCATTTTAAAACTCAAGAAAGTGACACGTGGACTGTTGAAAGGGAGATAAAATGGAATACAGTGCTGCCACTCAAATTTGACCAAGTCACTTTAATTTTCTTGATTTGGTTTTAAAGCTGTTTTCCTTTAAGAGGCGGATGGATAGGTAATCACAAAATCATAGCTTTTGTACAAGTTAAATAGCTCCTCCCTTTGTATTTTTTTTTTTACATACTACGCATAATTGGGAAGCTGGACAGAACACTCAAGATACAAATCATCTCATTACAAAGAGAACTTTTTTCTTTTCTTTTTATTGTATCTATATGAGAAGATGGATGCTGACCCTACTCATTTCACAGTATATGTAAATCAAACCATCATCCCTTATACCTCAAACTTAGTGATGCATGTCAATTATTTCAGTAAAAGTAGAGAAAAAAAGATACACTAGGATAGGAAGTCATTTTTTTAAAGTTTTTAAATGTTTATTTATTTTTGGGGGAGAGAGAGAGCGAGCAGGGGAGGGGCAGAGAAAGAGGGAGACACAGAATCCGAAACAGGCTCCAGGCTCTGAGCTGTCAGCACTGAACCCATGTGGGGCTTGAACTCACAAACTGCAAGATCATGACCTGAGCTGAAGTCAGATGCTGAACTGACTGGGCCACCCAGGCATCCCTAGGAAGGTAATTTTTTTTTATAGTCCATTCTGCTTTACTTGATTTCTACAGGGGAAGTTTGCTTTCCAGACGGTATTTACCCTAAGTAGGGAGAGAGGGGGCAAGAAGCCTTAGGCTATAGATTAAGTAAGGGAATGAGCCAGAATCTTATGCTTCACAGTTTGTGGAAAGAAAATAATAGGAATGCTAAAATTTTGCATAACTATATGTAAAAGCAGACTTTTTTTTTGCATATTCTCTTCCCTGTTTCTCTTCTGAATTATACTCATATAAATAGTAGAAAGAGTTAAGATGAGACTATTTTCCAGAAATGATTGTTTTTCCTCCGAGAACTCAAAATATGTTGATTGGGAGAATGTATAGTTGGTAAAAAAAAAAAAAAAAGAATTAGTTATTATATAGAATTTTTCTCTCCCTGTATTTTCACATTTTTCTCCATAGTTGATTTTTTTGTGAATCATTGCAATCAACATTTTCAGGTCTTAAATGACTTCTCTTTTACCAGGCACTTGAATTGTCTGCACAATGTAGCTTCCTAGGAATTTTAAGAAAAGTGTACTTTCTATTGGTCAACTCTTGCTTTTTCCCATTCTGTTTCAAACTTTCTTGTACTAAGACCCTAAATGATGTCTGGTTTTCAATTGTAAAAGTCTTAAAAGAACCAACTTTTATGATATGATATTATTTGCTGTATATTCCCTTTTTATCTTTCTTGTTTATGCACATACAACTGTGTTGTCTTCAGTTTCTCTGGTTTGCACTAAGTTACCTTGAGCTTTTTCCTATTATATCATAAAATATTTGTGTCATTTTGATGTGAAATTTCCAGAGGTAGCTTCCATGGAAAGACATAATAAATTTGGTTTATATGTTTACTACCTAATATATCCTTGAACTTTAAAGACTTTAGATTTTCAGTTGTCAACCCAACGATACAAAGCACCATCAGTGATATCCATATCAAACCATGCACACCTATAAATTGGGAACAACCTTTAAATTACATGGCAGGTTTTTATCTCTTCAGTCATTGCAGCTTAATTCAAGTAATATTTGTCTGTTTCCGTGGTGCAGATCTGTGCCAGGCACTTTTAAGGATACAAAGATGAATAAAACATGTAGTCTAGGGTCTTGCAGATTTACAAAGATATAAGTATGTGAAGATTTAAATTAAATATCCAAAGTACTAATTGAAAGAGGAGTCCTGGGACTCAATATAAAACACTACTCAATATACTGAAGGTCAAAGTTGAACTTTAAACGAAGAATTAATTATTTTGCTCTTAAAAGGGTGAAGGATTCAGGGTAAGAAATTAAATCAAGAGTGATGTTTCCCTCGGTAAAACTTTGGTTCAATAATATAAGGAGATTATGGTATTAATTCCAATCTAACCACTTAATTATGATCACCAACTTAAAACATCAGCATACACTCAGTGCCACCATCGTTTTTTGCATTGCTGGATGCATTAAAGTTTGTATTGAAAAAAATAATGAGACCTAGTCAGAGTCTTAACATTTCACAGCAATTTAAATAATATTAACTCCAAATTGTGGTGTAAAGGGATGATGCTTTCAAATGAAATAATAAATCTCCTTCATAGGAGGGTCTACAGACATTACCAGGATCATCAGATAATGGGGCTTGTAGTGCACATTTTAGTTTTAGTTTGGGTGGGATAATAAAGAAGACTTCATATTTTTATATGCGTGGTTCTCTGAACTGCTAGTGATGAGTCACAGCTGCAGCTGCCTTGGCTGCTTGGTACCACCTCCTGGCGCATAACACTTGACTTCACAGAAGGAGACGGCACATTAGTGGAATGATCCCCTGGGCACCTGGGGCTCCTCTTTCTCTTCACTGTTCCTGTTCTTTGAAGGCACACTGGCTTGCAGGGGGCCCTTCCTTCTTACATGGTCTTCCCTTCCTGAGTGTGCTGTCCCAGACCCCCTTCTAAGCCCTTTCTGTGTATTAATTTATTTAATCCTCCCCTCAATCACTTTCTTACTCCCTCATGTAACAGCTGAAGAAATGGGGGACAGGGAGGTTAAATAACTTGCCCAGTATTACCCAGGTGGTCACCGTGGAGCTGGGGCTTAGCCGCAGGCAGCCTCCTCTGCTATTAACTTTACACTCTCTAGTGCATAATTGTTGAATGAATGAAAAGCATTTTCTCTCCAAATCTATTCAAAAATGTCATAGCTGAGATATCTTCTTCAATTGCCTTCTTAACTCCCATTTCTGTTCCCTCTAGCATTCAATCCCACAAGCAGAGTGATATTTGAAACTTTTTGTTATGCCCCCATTACTGCCCTCAGGTCTTCTAAAACATGCCAATTCACCTAAAATATTAATCCATATATTTCACACATGTATAATTTTAATCTTTTAAAATGCCTCTTTTTTTCGTTGTGTGTATGTATTCTTTGTGAATGGAAAACTGGAAGAAACTCTATTTTCCTGGTGAACTATTTTGGCATGCTGCTTTTCTTTTTATTTCGCATCGCATGATTTCAAGTTTGATTCCTCACATTGACCTTTGAGAGTATCTGTTCCTTCTATTTATTTATTAGTAATAGCAATAAGAAAAAAAAACTTCTTTGTCTTATGGGGACTTCTCTACTTTTTTCAACGTCCTCTTCAATTCCAGATGGAAAGCTAGGTTTGCAAAAAATATTGATATATTTTAGCATGCTTATGAGAATTATATTACATTGTAATTTTAATGATTGACAACATAAAAGCTTATAGGAAAGTGGAATTTGCTAGTAACGGCCTACATCTATACACAAAGAGATGCCTTCTTGAGATTCCAATGACACGTTAACATTTAAACATAATCTCTAAATTTGATGAAGGTTATCAAAGGCAGAACCCCTATCAAAAACCTGTTTATTTTTGATAAAAGAGGGTAGAACATAAGGAACGCATCTTTTAGTTTTGACGAGAGGTAAGATCTTCTAAAAGTTAAACTTATAATTCTGGTTACAATATGCATATGTGTGTATGTGTGTGTGTGTGTGTGTGTGTGTATCTATATATCCTTGGCTTCTCATATTTAAATGAATGTGCCAGTTCTGTCATTCGAATCAATGGAGATGAAAAAAATCAGTGGTTTAAGTATCTTTTCTCTGTTGATTACGTATAAGTCAAGGATATTTATCTGATTTTTGGAATAAAATTCAGTCAAAATGATAATTAAGGATTTTGATTTAAAAGGAATGTAAACTGTAATGTTGACATTTTACATATTCATGTTTCCATCTGCTATGGTGGACTCATACTATGACAAAAAAAACCAAAGAATTCTGGTGCAAATCAAGTATTTATATTATTTAATAATAGTACAAACAAGTAAGGTAATGAGTAAACAAATAGCCACATCTACTGTATAGATCAGAGGGGATTTGATATAATGAACATGTAGAGTCTATAACCTTCCAACAACCTCTAGATCTGTTCGACTTGTGGAGTATGGAGGTAAAATAGCTCAGTGGGAACAAAAAGGATCTGAATCCTTAACTCTCTTTTATTCACCTTGATCCTTCCATTTTGTTCAACAAATTGAATTGCCAGCAGGTGGACATAGGATTCCACAGACATAATGACATGGACGTTGGAGGATTTGGGATTGGGTCCTTCTTTGCCTTTCTATATTTTACTCTGCTTGTGTGACCCAGGCAATCGAACAGTTGCCTTTGGGTTTATGACCAAGGTCAGTGTACTGCTCTCCACATGAGCGACTATGCAGAGTTGAAGACTCAGAAAGAGCACTGCTGTTACACAGGACATCTTCTTAGCATCGAATAGCAAATTGAAGCTTTTGTCATTAAGAAAGGGATATCAGTTGGTGACAGTGGAAACACAATGAGGATTACTGCCAATATTGGCAGCTGGGAAGTTACTTTTTGAAACATTTTTAAAAAGTACATTCAACCAGCGAGTGCACGGTCTCTTAAATACACTAACCAATTGAAATATAAAAATGTTAAATGGCTGAGCATTAAATTTAAATGAAGAAGAAAAAAGATGTGCCCAAGGCACTTGTCCTGACTCAGGGAGAAAAGATTATTGCAGGTCATTGAACCAGAATAGAAGTTTAGAGAGGGTTATCAAGGGAAATAAAAAGAAAAGACACATTTTCATCACTATGACCAAAAAGACTGCTAATTGGATATCTAATTTTAAAATGTTCACATGTAACTATTTTGAATATCACTGATGTATTCTGAAAATTAAAATTAAGGAAAAGTAAAAGCACTGTGCCTAATAATAATAATGCAAACATATTTGTATAGCTCTTTAAAACTAGTCTTAAAATTTTTTTCTCTCTACCCTTGGGTTTCACACAGCAGGTTCTCAGCAGATATTTGTGGTTTCGAGCCAAATGCAATCACAATGCCAAAGCATGTTCTGGGAATGTTTTATCATTTGCGCCTTGCAATGGCTCTGTGCAGTAGTGGATGTACAGGGGAAGGAACATAACTGAGCAGTTACGAGGTCAGACAGACGCTGACTGCCAGGTCTAGCAGGCAAATACTTGAGTGCTCTTGGCCTTGGTTTACTCATCTGTAAAACAGGGATCTAAAGTGTATCTAGGCATTAGGGTTGCTGTGAGTATCCAATGAGTTAATACACCTGAAGCACTGAGCAGAATGTCCGGAACAAAGTTACATTCAGTAAATGTTAGCTGTGACTTTAATCTGCTGCTGCTGTTTGAAGCGGCAGTGGTTAAATGGCTTCTTTGAATCACCTGTCAAATTAGTGCTAGGACGTTTCTGTTCTTCAATTTATACTCTTTTCAGAAAAAAAATTGGAATACAAGAAAGCAATATATTAATGATAGCATCTTTTAAATGGTCTTTCAGAATGAGTGTAATACTGCTGCATGTTTACTGAATTTGGATCGTGTAATTATAGGAATAAATAATTGCTCATTCCTAATTTTAAAGGTGTATATGGCTGACGCTTTTATTTTTATGGGCCGTTAAAACATTACTGTCTAATTATCCTGAGACTAGTGGCTTTGTTGAATTGGGTAGACATTAATTTTAAGGACTCAGGAGAAAGGCATGTTAGAAAGACCTGTACATTAGAGCCTCAAATAGAACCTGAATTTTCATGATGTTTAAAAAAGCACAGCATATCTTTTTTTTTTTTTTGGGAAAACTCCACAAGAGAAAACCATCATCAACTTCCAAAAAGATAACATCAGAAAATATCTATGAAAATACACAGCTTGTCAAATTTCATAAAAACAGATCTCCTGGTATGCTACTAAAAATAGAAGTGTCTCAGAGTGCTTCTAATGGAGATTCATTTTATGTATACACTGTGTAGAAGGAGAGGATAGAGAACATTGTGAAGAATAAAATGGAGGAGACAGGGGATTAAACATTGTTATGGACTGTTTAATGAGCAGGTGCAAATCTTTTGCCTAAAACTGTGCAAAGGTCTGAGCTTGAAATATATTCATCTTTGTATTAATGAATGGCCACATCTTCAAAATCTATCTCTACCTATGTTCTTCTTTTCTTATTGAACTTAATCTTAGACTATATATGAATCATAACCAAGGAATTGCTACATTATATAAAGCTGGCAGGAGGGGTGTGGGGTTTTCTGAAAATGTGGAATTACGATGCTTCCCCCTTATTTTTTTATTAAGTTTACATTAGCCAAAGATAACCCAGATGGATTTCGTATAAAATCAAATACTCTTCCTGTTCCCCCTTGACATGAAAACGTATATCTCTTTCCATTTTCTGTGCCAGCATTGGTGACATTTTCACTCTTCTGACTGTCCAATCTTGAAATCTCTGTCTGAACTTCCACCTTTCTCTCTCTTGGCTTCTGCATCTAATTAAATGGGCAGTCCCGCTAATTCTTCCTCTGCGGTGTGAGCTCACACCTGCTGTTCCTTTAAGAGTGTTTCCAACATTATCACCTCCTTCAGAAAGCTCTACTGACCCCCACGCCCAGTTGGCCCCTCTCCTTCATATCTCCATAGTACTTTCTGGATGCCCATTTCATCACTGAACTTACCACGTTTTGTTATAATCATTGCCAGTAATAATGCTGAGAACTGAAGCAGTGGTTCTCAAATTCCACTACATATTAGAATCACAAACAATTAAAAACCAACTCAGTCAAAATGTCAGCAGAGGTGAGACCCTGGCCCGAGGCATTTTTAAAAGCAGTACTTTTCAAATGTTAATACACATACAATTCACCAGGGGATCTTGTTGAAATGTAGATTACAATTCAATAGATCTCAGGTGGGGCCCCAAGAGTCTGCATTTCTAACAAGCTCCCAGGTGACACAGATGCTGCTTATGCTAAATCCACTACTAGTTGCCCCCAGATGGTCGTGTATTTTAGAAAACAAATCGTATTCTTTATCTGTATCTGTATGTATATCTGTATCTTAAGCTCACAAACTCTTACCCAATCCAGACAACTTCTTTCCTCCCTGTTGTCTGCAATTCCACCACCATTTTTAAGTGAGTAGAGGTGTTGAGACTTTTCTCATAAATCAGAATACGCATTGGCAATATTTCAGCTATAATTGGCCTTCTCCACTTTTATTCCCAGTAAGTGCATCCTGCCCTAGCCCTGCCATGTCCATGTTTCTGCATTAGTCTTACTGGCCACAGGACACAGTGAAATACTGGGGAGCATTCAGACAGCTTAGAGGTGAGAGGTCCAAGTTTTGAGTGTGATCTTGTCTATTCACCTCATTGAGCCTCAGGATTCTGTTTTCTGCTGTTTCTCGTGCTCCTGTGACCCTCCCTCCCTCCTCCTTCCACACCCGATAGCCCTCTGCTCTCACCCATTCTCACATTCTCCTCATTCACCATCATCACTGTCCTTCCTACAAACTTACCACAAAGTAATGGAAACCAACGAACATGAATACAAATATAAACAGATGCTTGTAGAGTAAAAACTCTTTTCTTCTACTTTAAATGCTACTTGCTCAGCTGCATTACTTTTCCTTCATTAATGCTTCTGTCCCTTACAAGTACAGATCAATCATTTCAGGCCCTGAGGATGGACTCTAAGTAATTGTTATTTCATTAGGCTAATAGCAAGATTTAAGGTTCTATTGGCCTTGGTACACCTTTAAGTGACAACCTAACTACAGTCTCCTGCTGTCCAGGGCACATGCTGAGGTTTCCTGAGGTGCAGCGGGGAACCCACTATGATGCCAGGAAGTATTTTAAAATTTCGAGGGAAATGCTTGTGAGTCTCCTTGTGAATTACTAGCTCAGAGTAGTTAACAGTTTCAACAGTAGGTGGTGCTCCATTCCTTTTGATGATGTCATATATTTATATTTTCCCACCGAACTTGTGATAATAAGTGTGTACAATACAAAATCAATGTGGAAAAGGAACTGAGGGGCAGTGTCTGATCTTAGAAGTTGCACAGTGCCCAGAAGATGCCCACATGCTGTAAGTAACTGTGGTTATTTACGAATAAAATTAAAATATTATTTTTTCGGGGCACCTGGGTGGCTCAATCGGTTAAGCGTCCGACTTCAGCTCAGGTCATGATCTCACAGTTTGTGGGTTGGAGCCCCCGCCTGCTCTGACAGCTCAGAGTCTGGAGCCTGTTTTGGATTCTGTGTCTCCCTCTCTCTCTGCCCCTTCCTTGCTCATGCTCTCTCAAAAATAAACATTAAAAAAAATCTAAAAAAATATTATTTTTTCTGCTGATTACTGTATATTTTTTCAAATAACTATGTATTTGTTAGAACAGAAATACCTGTTAAGTTGTTTGGCTCTGTTTCTTGTGTCTAAGGGCACTGTGAAAACAGTTATTGCAATATTAAGGGCACCGGGAACCAAGAATGTTTTGGAACCTCTGCTATAGTCTAATCTTTTTTTTCCCCCCAAAAGTTTCTTGATCTTGTGGATCCAGATCATCATATCAGTATGTGTTTTGTTCCATATCTATCTAAAAGTGGACCAGGGGCGCCTGGGTGGCTCATCAGTTGGGCGTCCGACTCTTGATTTCAGCTCAGGTCGTGGGATCGAAACCCCTGTCGGGCTTCACGCTGAGTGTGGAGCCTGCTTGAGATTCTCTCTTCTCCCTCTGTCCCTCCCCACCCTGTCTCTCTCTTAAAAAAAGAAAAAAAAAGTGGACCAATTTGTTGCCACAGGAGGAACAAATCTTTTTCTTCCTTAAAAAATTATTTTGGCCTATTTTTAATTGTAGTAAAAACACATTATACACAAATCCTTTTGTCTGTTGATAAAGCATAACCCCAAAGACAGATTTGGGGAAATGCCTTATTAACAGTCTTAAACACATCTGACGTAGCAGTGCTGGGAACCATGACAACTTCAATTTTTGCCCTTGCTTTTTTTTTTTCCCCAGTAGATATTTTCTTATGTGTTATAACTTCAAGGAGGTGGGGGTGGGGAAGGGATGATATTAAGGTAGGGAAATATGTCTAGCTGCCAACAAAATATCTACATCCAACTAGTTAAGTTGAAGCTATGATTGGGAAGGGATTTTCCCGCCATCTTCTACCTTTTCCACCCACTGAGAGATCCCTTAATTACCTCATTTTAATTCTGCAATGATATAAAAATCAATACTTGTGCATTACAGATAAATTTAATAGAGTGTATACAGCTGATTTGCTCACCAATAATAATACCGTCTTTATGCACCTACTATGCGCCAGTCACTAGTTCCTGTCTCATGTAACTCCATAAGGCAAGCATCCGGCCTGCATTTTCCAGATGAAGAAACTAAACCCTGGGAAGGTTAACAACCTGCCTTGGGCCGTGCAGCCACACAGCCTCAGATCCACCAGAGTCCACAGCTTGAAACTTCTCCCCATGGCAGTATTATCTCTCAGAATTCTCATGGTAAAATTGATTCCTACGCAGTTTTATCCATTTCTGTTTCCAGGATCCTGAAATATCCCTGCCTTTCTTTAAGAACACGTGGGATTTCTGATATAAAATGGCCTCACAATTTTAGAAGAAAAACGCTGAAAGGAAAAAGGGGGGAATCAGTCATTTAGACAAAGCATTTAAGAAATTTTAATCTTCTGTGACAATAATGTTATTTATATTGTAGAAAGAGCTTTAAAGGTTTGAGATTATTATTATTATTGTTTTATAACCATTACTCTGTTAATGTAGTGCTAGTCAAATTTCATAAGGAAATGGAGTGAAGTACAAATAAGTGGACTTTTTTCAGCAGTCACACAGCGTGTGAGTTTCACATCAAATACAAGGCTAACCCCTTGGGGATCTGTGTTGATGCTCACCCCTCCACTGAATACTTCCTCTCCTACTTTATTCCACATTAATAATTCATTCATTGGAACAATGCCTGGTTACCTCAGCCCAAGCCATGGATGGCTTTCCTTCATTTATAATGGTAAATACTTAAAGAGAATATTTGCACGTTGTTATTTAGGGGATATTTGATAACAGATTGAAATGTGAATGTGGAGCCCTTGGACTCTGCAAAATTTATGCTATTTGCATGATATCCTAATATGGTTGTTTCAAAATCATAGCTGTAATCATAAACAAAGACATCTTATCATTTCTGTTATGTTCATTCTCTTTCTATAAAGGATATGTGACAATTCTTTTTCTTTTTTTTTTTTGACAATTATTTTTCTTATCAGTACCATATTACGAGACACAGAAGCTACAAAATACAAATATGTGTCTCTATTTGTCCCCCATCTCTGCAGCATGCAGATATTCTGCAACAAGAATGTAGCTGATGATAACATTTCAGTGAAACTCACGGTGACAGTATAACTGAGCTGTTTCCCTGAGTCAGCTCCAGTAATCTCCAAGGGCTATAAGTGGTGCCCTCCTCATTCTACTTTCTAGAGTCAATAAAATGGTCAGATGATATTTGGAAATAGCGCCTCTACATAACCATGTTTCTCTTTTGTGAACCTTGCCACAATTAAAGCACTATCTTTTCAAATGCCTGGCTCTTGCCAGTTAGTTGAGACAAGACAAAACCAGCCTCAGCAGCAACGGTAGCAGCAGCCAAATCTAAGGCAGTATGGTGGGTTTTGCAGACAAAGGTCTCCATCTGGTCAGAGAATGGATGGCACTGTCGGGAGCGGTGTTAAGAAGTAGTTAATTTGAACCTGACCAAAGGACTAACGCTCAGAATGTTTGCTTTCAGAATCAGAAAAAGGAACCTTCCTTCCCTTACAGCTTAATCGCTCTATTCCTATTTTTAATACATCCTACTTTATAGAATAGGTGGACCACATTTTTCAAGCTAAAGTAAAAATTAAAGGATTTATGATAATCCTATGTGGATGGTTGTGGGCGTTTCATTTTCAACGGAAGCAATTCTTTCTTTGTTGCATTGCTAACATTTCTCAGCTTCTTGCTACTGTCTTCTTCCCGAAACTACTCAAGTGGAAAAAAAAAAAGTCTTACTAGATAAGCAACAATTCTTACTGTATTGGGGGAATAGTTCACATCCTCCCAGTTTATTTATTAGAAGTAACTTCTTCAGGCTTTAAAACCAGAACGTCAAAGCACCCAATGGAATCCTACCTTGCCCACATACTGATAATCGGATCCCGTGTATTCCTCCAGGAGAAAGAACTGATTCCACATCCAGCTTCTTTTTGAACGGTTCAGCTCATTTTTGCTGTTTCCAGAGAGCTCCAGGGCCCTTTTCTTTGCTGGGAAACCACTAGTCCTCTTAGATAACGGAGTTGAGAAAGTTGGGTAGGGCTGACCAAACCAAAAGAGTAGCAAGAAGTACCGGTAAGTTCTCATTCTGATGACACAGTCCAGTCTCTGGGCAGTGGGTGCCCTGCTCCTTCAAGTGTCTTTTTTCACTGCACTCTGTCCAGTGTCATCCCTCCTTTCTTCCTTAATGTTCTTTGCTTGGCTCTCAGAGGATGTCTGGAAAGAATAATAACATATCAAACATTTTTAGAGATGCTTAAAATTCAGTGTTAGAGCAAATAAGCTCTGGAGAGAGAGGGCGGAAATTTCAATAGCAAAACAAAAATAAGTTGGCTATCAATTTTGAAACGAGGAAAATGTTCTTTCAGATATGCTAAATGGAAGGCATGTGCCGAGTAGGAAGCTGCTGTTTCCCTTTCTCCTTTTCTATCGCTTAAAAATCCTATTTTAAGTAATAGCGTTGCTGTAGGTCAACATGCCAGAGTGGATTATTTCACTACTCTCTTTTCCTCTCTAGTATGTGGGCTGAGATCTGGTTAGGAGAAACGAGTTTGTGTTTCTGATTCCATTTGCATATATATCCTCATGAACAAGTCTGAGGCAAAGAATATCACAGACAGTTTCAATTCAATTGGAAGTGGATACTGTTGGAATTTCACTAGAATGTATTGGGTTCCTGTGATGTGTCTGCATAAGTCAAGGTAGAGCCTGCTCTCCACTCTTGGTTCCAGCCATGGGTTGTGATAGACTGGCCTGGTTCAAGTAAGGTCGAAAAAGACCACACGTCATCTTCTCTTCAAAATGCATACTAGCATATTGCAGTTTCCGAAGTGAAATTTTGCAACAATGATGCCAGCCTACATTTAATAAAGGATTTCTCAAACTTGACCAGCAAGCTGTTTTTCCTCATACGACCTAATAACATTATAGGATGAGTTAAGGAACAACCTATAGAATTTGTATATAATAGAATATAGGAATTAAATGAGCAATTCTATTTAAATTTCTTTAGAAAATCCTGGGTTTTCATCTCTAAGTTTTACATATATCATAAGCAAGCAAGCATATATATATAAATTGGTCAAACAATGCCTATGTAATTTTCACAGGTGCATCAGATATATCTCAACATCACAGTGAGAGCTGGTGACTACAGGATCTCCAGAAAAGTCAGCTATTATACTTGTGAGTAATAATTTTCCAGGACAAATATTAACTTTCAAGAACATAACCTCATATTTAAAAAAATCCTTGGGCCAGATTGCCTGGCAAAGATGTTACAAAGCGGTTAATATTTCGTGTAATTAAAGTAATACATGCCTATATCTCCATCCTAAACTTTTCCATATTTCTTGAAAAAAAAATCCACCAAATTACTCCTTCATTGTACTATTTAAGATGGGAAAAATGTTTTCTTAAATAATACTAACCAAAAAAATGCAGCACTTTTAATGTAGAACATAACAGTAATTAAATGGGTACATTCACTGAAGAAATACAGATAAAGAAACATGTTTTAGGTTATATGACCAGAATTTTCTCTATGTCTCCTATTATTCTAACAGGTAAATTTATAGATTACCAGTGTTTTGATTTTTTTTTAACCCCAGCAATGAATAATTATAGCCACCGAACACATGGTTTAGTGGAAAGCTTTCTATTGGAATATAAGTGAGATATTTTATAGTGTTCAGCATTTTTAAGCCCTTATTCCATTACTATGCATCTTCTTGACAGCAGGCTGGGGAAGTTGAAAATTCCACAGGTGAGTGAATTAATACTGTGACAATTAGTCATGCTGGAAAAATGCCAGGCAGTCGTATACTTGTCATTATGTGGCCTTGGTACAGGTGTGGAATAACTGATGATCAGTTAGGTAATGACGATTCTGTTCTTCTCGCGGATAGTATATAAAGGGGATTGAGGGAGCATATGGAGAAAAGCCCTCTGAAGACATCTATTCATTTTTAGCAGGAGAGATTACACTGAGGTTGATTCAGTGGAAATTACATTTTTCTTAATTTCTCATAGTCTCCATTATTTGCATAGACAAATCCTGCAGTGAAGAATTACACGTCTGTTGCTGCACTCAGTGTGTGCCCCATGGTGCTGGCAGGAAAGAGGGATACAGAGAATGGAGGTGTCAGCTGTTTAAAAGGCAGACTCCTAAAGGCCATTTTAAAGAAAAATCGATCCCTGTGGGCGTTGTGTGGAAACTCTACAAGCTGTTGCCACTTGAATATTAAATATTAGTTCTTTTTAATATCACAGATACCAAAATGTCAAGTATTTCTTTTTTTCTTTCTTAATTTTTTTTTTTTGCTTAGTTGGTAATGAGCTTTTAAAGTGATGCAAATTTAAGCAGTGTTTGCAAGTATGCTAGAACATCTAGCTTTGCTATAACCCAGCTCTTTTTGTATTAACTTGGCAGGGTGTGCCCTTGTTAAAAACTCGATATGCAAAATTACTAAAATTACTATGATCCGCTCATATTTAGTGTTAGCTTTTTAGAGGGATAGACTTCTGTGCGAAATTCATAGTTTAAAAACCTCCAACTCTGAACTGTTGAATATATAACTTAGCAATTCTCATTTAATACTTCGTAATAGGCAAGATTGCATAGTGGTTAAGATTATCAATGCTGGAGCCAGATTGCCTGGGTTTAAATCCAGAGTCTGTCCATTAGTTGCCGTGAACATGGGAAAATGCTTAATCTCACGGTACCTTAGTTTCTTCTTCTGTAAATGGGGATAATTACAGTACCTCATAGTGTGTTTTAAGGATTAAGTCATTACATGCAAAGCACTTATAATAGCGCCTGGCACTTAGGTCTTAATAAGTATCAACTGCTATTATTATTATTACTGTTGTTATTACTGTTGTTATTGTTATTATGATGTATTGCATATTAAGAATCCATCCATAGCACACTGCAAAAGTCTGCAGAAGATAGCATACTTCCCTCTTATGCTCGAATATCTTTAAATTTTTCTAGAAGCATTTCTGAGCAAGTCAAATTCTTTTTTTTAGTCAAATTATTTTAAAATTAAAAAAATAGAAGCACTTTAAAAATCAAAATTACACCATTTGCTAATCATTTTCCTCTGTGTAGACTTCAATTCAGGATTTCACAGTAATAATAGTATAAAAACAGAGAGGGCAGAAACTTTATACCCACTGACTGCATGAAGAATGTGGGCAAAAAGGAAAGTTCACTGGAGGATGGACCCATTCATACAATCTGTGTTTTTTTTCCTTTTCCATTAAAAACAATTTTTAATGTTCATTTTTGATAGAGAAAGAGAGAGAGAGAGCACAAGAGGGGGAGGTGCAGAGAGAGGGAGAGAGAGATCTCATGAACTGTGAGATCATGACCTGAGCCGAAGTCTGCCACTCAACCAACTGAGTCATCCAGGTGCCCTTCCTTTCCATTTTGTTATGTTATGGTTTTGAAAGTCATCTTCATTCAGGTGGAAAAAAATCAGAACCAGCTTCAACGTAGTAATTTTGCCCTTGTAAAAATGATACCAGACATACATGTCTTTGTGTAATTAATGTGCTATTATTATTCTAATGTTATATGGGATAAGAATTTGATAAAGTTTAAATGAGTGATGTGTATATATTTTAGATTTTACTTGATCTAAAAAATATGAAATATAAACATATTCCAAGCATACCCTTAGATCCAAAAAACAGGATTCTAAGGATGTGGGATGGCCATAGGTCAAGGAGGGAAAAAGCCCAGTGTAGCACAACGTTGAGAAATACGGGAAAGTTGCTGACTTGTAAGCAGTCAGAATACAGGATACAGGAGTACCACATGGCAAGTAATAATCAGCTATGCTGGCTCATTTTGTAGATGTCAAGAAGTAAACCAAAAGGACAAAGAAGTAGGGCATGCATAGACACTGAATTTTAAAATAGCAGGCAGGCATGGTATTCAATCAGGAAAGAATCAGAAGATTAGAGAGTGGGAGGGGAAAAAATGCAAAACAAAGTAGATATTATACCTTTTTGCTTCCATCCCCTCATGGCACTAAGAGCAAATCAGTTAGAAATATCAAAAAACCTATAAAAATAAGACTTGAGCTGCCTAATTGCAGCCTAATGGCAGTGGACTTAAAAGATTACTTCATAGACCATGTCTCTACTTTTTATTTTCTTTTTGCTGGGATCTGGGCTTTTGGGGGGGATTTTCTGTTTCTTATAGGCAATCATTTGTATGCTCTATGCAAAAGTGGTTGATCCAGAAAAATAGTTTGAATTGTTGCAGAAGTCCTTTCTTAGTGATTTGTAGAAGGTAATTAAGGTGTTTACGGATAGGGGTGCCTGGCGTGGCTCAGTTGGAGTGTCTGACTCTTGATTTCAGCTCAGGTCATGATCCCAGGGTTGTGCAATCAAGCCTCATGTCTGGCTCCGTGCTGAGCATGGAGCCTGCTTAAGCCTCTCTCTCTCTCTCTCTCTCTCTCTCTCTCCCTCTGTCCCTCTCCCCCACACTCTCTCTCTCTCAACAATAAAAAAAATTTTTTTTTAAGGATGTTTATGTATAGTGGGGCAAGGCCCACATAGCATTGATAATTGCATAGTTTGTAACTTAATTTGCCTGGCAGCCAATATGCATATACATTTTTTTTTTTTCATATACATTCAATCTTCACAAGAGTACATAGCCAAGTCCAGCTTTTATTTAGTGAATGCCATTTAGGAGGAGCCTAGAACTCATTAATTCATGAGCTCCCAGTTTAGAATATGTGATAATTAATGCAGAAGCTCGACTAAAGTTTTCCTTTGATTTGCAAAACCTTTTCCCCTAGATTATTGGAAATTAATAATGTAAAAATATTTCATAAGGATATATAGAATGAGAAGACAAACTACAATGCCTTCAAGTTCCGTAGAGTCCCTTGGAATCACCTTTTATTTGCAAATCATTAATATGCTAATTAGAAAACTTCTTCTATTGATTGAATTGCTTCTCTGATGACTTATGTTTGATAACAGTCTGAATGTCTCAACTGTGTTATCTGGTTTTGAGATACTGATTTTATTATACTATTTACAGACAAATAAGTAAATATTAAGCAGATTTAAAAACAATATAATTACTTTAAAGTTTCAGAATTCAGACTTAGCATACAGTTGTTCTGTTGTTCTTGATTAATTCTAATCAGTGCAATATTACTATAATGCTATCTAGGCTTACAGATTAAACCAAGCACATTCATTCTTTGGTATGCAGAGCCTTAACTTGGGCATTAAAAGCACAGTAAGCATTCAATAAAACAACGTTATTAATATACTTTAACCATTTACCATAGTAAGAGAATATTTTAAAATCTGGTAGGAAATTGTTTCTTTGACTAAATGGTGTTGCCCTGTAGATGCTGTAGCATGGTAGTTTGCATGATGCTGCTTACAAAAAGCATTTCTGAAAATATTGTCTATACATAAGTCATCCTAACCCATTGGCATAACCCATTAGCAATGCTTTAGCATATGTGTTATAAATCTTTTATTAAGTTCTGGTACATTTTCTCACATTAGATCATTAATGAAGTAGAAAACAACTGGTTATTTACAACTATTTAACATTTCTCCTGACTCTATTGTATTCCAACTCTGAGCCTGAAATTGCTCTACTCCTACAAAGCCTTTGGGTACAATGGAGATGACGATGGTATTTACTCCATTAAAACGTGGCAAATTTAAGAAACAGACTGTGATATCAGGATAAACTAAACAGGGTGAAGCCAAAGATACACATGCCTGTCTATAAGTAAATCTTTAAAAATATATATCTTCTTATTCTGAGAGATGAGTTTTACAACCAATTCAGTTTCTTCAAGATCAATTATCTGATCTCCCAAGAAACTTTGTTTTGAATAAGTTGCCACCTGCCATGAATAAAAAGTCTACAGTACATGGCTGATCCTCTAGAAGTGGTGGCATAAGGATAGAACCAATTTCAAATTTTTGGTAGTGATTCACATGAAGTCTTCATTTCTAAACCTCCATTTCATTTTTCTGTAAATGTCAAAGTCACTGTTGAGTAAAATTGGTTCTGTTTCATGTGTGTAATGAACTCCATTGAAATGTGTCAAACAGCTTTGGCATCTCTCATCACGTAGCATTTCTCTTGTGCCAATGAATCATTATGGCAACAGCCATCAAACGATGCCTGATTTTTTTGTAAATGTTTATATTTGTGGATAATATGCCAATCTGTTTGCAAACTGATGTATTTCCAGATGAAGCTATTTTAACAGTATTACCCTCGTTCTAAAATCATATTCCACACATTGCATTAATGAAGATAAAATCAAATGTGTTACAGCACATAAAATGATGTTTCATGTGTCATTGAGGCTCAAGGAATATTTGTTGATGTGAAATACTCATTTGGGACAAGAAACCCCCAAAAGCGTGAATCAGAGGATAAAGACGAAGTTCTTTTTGCCCAAGGGGGAAGAATTCCAACCTATTTTATCATGAGAGAAAGTATCAGAGTATGGTTAGGAACGGACCACCCACACATCTGGATTAGAAGCTCAGCCTTACTCAGCACTGGCTGGGGATCAACACGTGTCTCAATTTCTTTATCTATAAAATGTGATAATTTTAACAGTACCTACCCCATAGGATGCCTGTGAGGATAAAACGAATGAATTCATGTGAGGTCTTAACAGTAAGATGGCCACATGACCTAAACTGTAAAAAAAAAAAAAATGTCCTAGCAGAGGACACACACAGGTCATACCAGGAGCAGAGTTTTGCCTCTTGTGTATTTCTTGTTTGCAATTGCATGCATTTCTTGTTTACAATGAAACTGAAATCAGCCACCAATCTTTAAAGATCAGTGCATGCTCATTTCTGGATTAACTTGAAATATCAGAAGTTCTGGTGACATTTTTTATTTCTGGGGCGGAGGGAGCTCCTCCCCAAGCATTGTAGGTGCTTTTCCACCAATCCTTCATGATGCTATTCAATTGCTTGCTTCATTCCTTTATGCATGTTGCCTGGCTCCTGACTGTGGCTGGACTTGTGGATACTGTGTTTTCCCAAAAGATTTACTTAGGCAAACAAAGGAGAAGAGAAAGCATTTTACACCTTTAATTAGATATTCATATCATGAATTTTAAACAATTTCAGTAGCAAACTATATGTCTAGGTTGCAGAAATGTATGAAAGACTTGCTTTCATATTACCCCCTGCTTGTAAGTTAGGCTCTTTGGTAGCTACATTGATTCTTTTGGATGCATAGCCATTTAAGACAATGAAGCTTGAATAAGACTGCAAGATGTCAAAACCCACTTGTACATCAGTGTGAATGATTTTGATGAGTTTGCTCTTCTTTTTCAATAGCTCAATGAAAGGGCAGCCTGAGAGTATTGGCTGGGAGCTGGGGGCCGGCAGGAGGCAAGGGTTCCTTAGTGGGTGTGAGGAGTTCAAAACAGATTTAAATTTATTGAATTGTAAAAGGAGGAGTTACATGGTTGGGTTTATCATTAAGTCATTATGAAACTTGGCACATCACAGATGATTTTAAAGGCTCATCCTGGTGCAAAGTGTCATGAGGAGTGGAGTTGTTGTATTTAATTTTTCCTGATATTATGTCTAAGCCTTTCATCAATTACATGAGGTCTAACTAATAAATAATAATATTTAAATTTGCTGTGTTCCATCCCTGACCTTACTATGTGAAGGTACTATGCTAAGTACACCACAGACATGTTTTAATTTAATTCTCATGCCCATTCTGTGAGGTGGATAATCTTCTTATAATTTCTGCTGATGAGAATCTGAAGCTTGGAGAGGCTGAGTAGCTTGTCCAAGGTGATGCTACGAGTGTATAATAAAGCCAGATCCTAGCCTCAGCACTGGGGTCCTTGCTCTGAACATACCCTGAGGAGTCACGGCCCGTGATAAGAGCTCAGTATGGCTGTGGCCTTAGAATGGAGTCTTCATGACTTCCCTAAAACTGTAACAGCAATACAGATTCCTAGAGGTAAGGACAGTCATCACTGAGTATATAAGCTAAATAAGAACAGCAAAGGTTTGCTCTGTGCCAGGTAATGGGATAAATGCTCTATAAACATGTAAGTATTCAACAAGAATCCTTTGAGATGGAGACTATCATCCTTATCCTTTGCTTTAGAGATGAGAGACACAGGTTTTGAGGGACTGGATCCTGTGCCCAAGGGTGCACAGCCAGTGGTTGGCAGAAGCTGGATAAAGCCCAGCTAATCTAGAGGCTCCTTCTTAACTATAACATTCACTATTTCATTTGTATTTTGCTCATGGAAACAGCATCTAGGTTTTATTTACTCTCATTTCAGACAAAATTTGAACAAATTTATCACCAGGTTTCTAAATCCCCAGCAAAAGGGATTGGTGTAACGGAGCGCTGGAGGCTGGAGTACCAATATTAGTAGGAGGCGGTGGCTGAAAGGGGCAGGGAGAGTGGCTACGCATGGCCAGCATAAGAACTAAAGACAAAGTTTGTAGTCAGGGGCTGGCCTGGGAAAGTAGTGACACTCTGTGTTCCTATACCAAGAGCAGTGCCTGTGCAGAGTGACAGCAGATAAGCATTTGTAAAATAAGTGCGTGTACGGATGAATGCACAGGCGACTGAGTGTAAGAATGACTCAGTGCCTGAATTATGACAGGACGACTCATGGGCGTGAGGATGAACATATGAATTCTTAGCAGCACTTGGGGTTCTACAGTGTTGCAAATCCAGCAATGAATATTCATAATGATGACCCGGAATCATTAAGAAAATGTCCAAGTTCTCTTGAATGCTTGAGAAGGCATGGATATGTAGAATAAATCTGAGCACAATGACTATCAAAAGTTGTTATGGTGGTGTTTAGGAGAGCTTGGTTTTAGGTCCCACTTTGTTTCTGTCTCTCTCTTCCCATTTTATCTCAGATAAGCTTCTCCATCTCTCTGAGTTTATGTATGAAATTAGGGCTGGTGTGCTGTTACCAGGGAGAGCATAGCATTGTGGTTGGAAGCACAATCAAGCCAGTTCACCCATTTGTATCCCAGCATCAATACTCATTAGTCTTAAGGCGTTCTCAAGTGACTTGACATGATGTGCTTCAATGTTCTCATCTTCAAATTGGGAATAGTAAACTTTCCGGTTTCAGTGGAGGGACTTGATAAATAACACCTGGTTTCTTTTCCAAATTCCAAAGAAATGAAGAAATAAAACGAAGAAGTGTGGGGCAGCTGGGTGGCTCAGTCAGTTAAGCGTCAGACTCTTTTTTTTTAAAATGTTTGTTTGTTGGTTGGTTGGTTTGTTTATTTATTTATTTTTGAGAGAGACAGAGAGAGAGAGAGAGAGAGAGAAAGGATCCTAGGCAGGCTCTACACTGTCAGCGCAGCAGCCCAATGAAAGTCTTAAACCCACAAACTATGAGATCATGACCTGAGCCAAAATCAAGAGTCAAATGCTTAACAAACTGAGCCACCCGGGCACCCCTAGGCATCAGACTCTAAGGTCAGATGACCTTACGTTTCATGAGATGGAGCCCCTTGTTGGTGCCCCCACCCCCACAGCATGGAGCCTGCTTGGGATTCTTTCTTTCCCTCTCTCTCTGCCCTTCCCCTGACTGCACTCTCTCTCAAAATAAATAAACTTTGAAACAAAGAAGTATTAGAAGGAGACTAAACTATCACATTTATTACTAAAATAATAAAAGGCAGATTGGAAAGATAGCTTAGCATGAGAGCCCAGTGGGCTTGCTAAGTAAACCCCAGCATTAGTCAGATGCCCCCTGGAGTCAGGGTTACACTTTATTTTGCTTTTTCTTTTACAAAAGCCATGGAGCAGGCTCCACTTCTACAGTGCAGAGCCAGAGGGAATGACTTCCTGCTCCTACCTCTGGACAGCTAAGGTACAGAACCTGGAAGTCTGAAGAAATGATCCCAAGGAATCTGTTTTAATACTTGCTAATTACAAAAGATCGTTAGAGACATCTGTGATCTTGAGAGCCAGTAAGTCACGTATTAATTACCAACAATTCTTGTATTTGTAGCTTTGCTTTTTGGAGTTGTTTACAGCATCACTAAAAGGAAAATGTATGAATAATTTACGGATGGGGAGTTTGAAGCTTCCCTTAAAATATCTTTCACTTCAGGTCAATCAATGCATTCTAGGCAAAATGAATTCTTTTTCCATCTGTCTTCACCTTTCCCACTACACACACACACACACACACACACACATACACAGGGTGGGGGGCAAGGGAGAGCGAGCGAGTGAGTGAGTAAGCAAGCAAAAGGGATAATGATCTAGATGTTTTATGTGCTTTGGATATTTGCTGGTTAGCATTGGAAACTACATGCTATTTTCACCCAAAAGGGTAGCACTATTTATAGCAGTGTAACACTTTATACCAAGTTATAATGGGAAAAAATAATCGAACCCCCACTTGATGTTTGGATAGCTTCATTCATTCATTGTGTTTTATGTAACACTTTATTTGCAGAGGATTCATAACCTAAATTAGATGCTTCTCATAATATCCTGGTGTAATAACTTAGAAGACGTTTAATTAAATAAATACCGTATAACAACGTAAAGGGGTTCTGCAACATTTAAAGATTTATTCCCTGAGACGTACTAAAGTCGAAGGAGGTCTATGCAGGTAGTGGCATCTTAACTAATCCAGGCTAATGTTAACTGACCATCAAATTAAACTTGCACAGACAGGAAGACAATGTGCTTCAATGGGTTACTGGATGTTTTATCAATTTTGATTGCCTTCATTTAAAAACTTTAATTAGAACCTCTGTTTACTTGAGTCAAATTGTGCATAAAATATCATGCAAAACATTTTAAAAGGGAATTTTAATTATACCACTAAAGAAATGCCCTTGTTCAGTGTTTACTAAACACTTGCCAGAACAAGTTAATTAATACATGTTTAAATAAGTGAAAGAAAAAGAAGGGAAACAAAAAAAAATCACATTCATCTTTTGTCAAGTTTTACTGCAGTTGTCAAAGAGGTTCAATTTCTAATTTAACGACTGTGCTGTTACAGTGTACATGTGTAATTATAAACAATGGGGCACCAGAACACAATGACGGCCAGCAGAAAGCTAATTCCCACTGGAAGTTGTTGTTCAAAATAATTGTGCGTTGCTACTTGATGTTCTGCAGTCATCAAATCCAGGACTTTGCATTTTCATTCATCTATTTATTTATCCCATGGTAGAAGATCAGAATGTTCAGCTGGCATCTAATATGGCCTTTTAATTGTTTAAAGCTACAGACAAATGCTTTTTAATAGAAAAAGCATAATGTGTAGACAAAAAAATTGATGATGTTGAGTTTTTAGTTATAATTTTAATATGCCACCAACTTTTTGACTTTATTTTTTTTAGAACCCCGAGTTTTCCCATCTATGAATGGTTATGTTAGTAAAGATTGATATTGGTAAACATTTGATAATTTACTAGAAAAGCAAAATGAAATCAATCTTTCTGGGATATACCCTATCTCAGTAGCTTTATGAAAAATCAGAAGAAAAAGTACCCAAAATTATTTAGAAATTTTTTGGAGAAAGAAAATATACATATCCCATTAATGATCACTACCATAATTAAGAAGACTATTCTCTTACACAGCATAACCCACATAGTCCTATTATAGTTTACTCTCATCCTGCTGAAACTGATCACCAAATTTCTCAAATCCTGCAGGAAGAAACAACCTGTGCTGGTCTGGGAAATGACAGTGACTTAGGAGCAGGTCTCCCTTGGGTGTCGTACTTGAGGTTCCACTGATGGGCCTGGCCAGGCCCATCAAGACAGTTGAATTAAGCCTCAACGGGTTTGTTATAAAAATTAAATATGATACAGTGTGTAGAACACTCACCATGTTGCCATGTAAACAGGCAGCGAACATGAGTAGTATCCTTTTTGGTAAGCTCATTCATTGCTTACAAAGAGCTGATCTTATGCAGTGCAAGATTAGTACATACAACAATCTGCAGTCTTTGGGACATTTAATATTAGTAAAAAACACAAAGTCAAAATATCACAAAAGGAAGCCTACTTAAAAAACAAAACAGAAAGTGTTTTTTTCTTCTGTACATTATTTTTCTTTAAAAATTTTTAAAAATATTTATTTATTTTTGAGAGAGAGACAGAACATGAACTCAGGAGGGGCAGAGAGAGATGGAGACACAGAATCCAAAACAGGTTCCAGGCTCTGAGCTGTCAGCACAGAGCCCTTCATGGGGCTCAAACCCACGAACTGTGAGATCATGACCTGAAGTCCGATGCTCAACTGACTGAGTCGTCCAGACACCCCTCTTTTAATTTTTTTTAATGTTTATTTTTGAGAGAAAGAGAGAGAGAGAAAGTGCAGGGAATGGGCAGAGAGAGAGAGGGAGACACAAAATCTAAGCAGGCTCCAGGCTCGGAGCTGTCAGCACAGAACCCAGTGCGGGGCTCGAACCCACGAGCAGCGAGATCATGACCTGAGCTGAAGTTGGACACTTAACTGACTGAGCCACCCAGGCACCTCCAGAAACCCCTCTTTTAAAGAAGAAAACTTTATATCCAGAAAAAGGCATGTTTGATACTTAAGCATGCCACTGACTTGCTCTGTAATTTCAGCTGGCAGAGGAAATAGAATTTCCTAATGAATTTTTCCTAATAAAATAAGAATCTGAAGTGCCAGCATGTTTGCACACCTACCAATTATGAAATGAGTTTCCCAGGATATTAAAACTAAGCCAAAATATAATAAACTACTGTCAAACTCGGCTATAGTTCCATTTGAAGGATCAGGAATTATTTGATTAGCAATTGACTAATGGACTTTAATGTGACTGATCATTTTTTCCCAAAACACAGAATTCCTTTGTAAAATGTGTATTTCTCCTTATGAAGAAAATATTGTATGTACCTAATATATATGTATAGATATATATTTAAATACCATAAAGGCATCTTTGAGAGTCAAGTGTTTCTGACATCCTCACCTTAGAAGATGGTGCATGCACCTCTGTCACTGATACCGAATTTATTTCAGATGACTGTAAATAAAAATCAGGTATCCATGGTTATAAATACTCTGTTTCACATTTTCTTTAGGAACAGCAAAAAAAATTCAATTAATTGAATCTCAGCCAACTACAAATAATGCCAGAAGTGCAATACTTGGTGCACCAGGTCATGGGCAACCATTAATTAAGATGCAAAGGATCAGCATTAAAGGCCCCCAACACAGGATTTTTGTCCCAGAATTTTTTTTGATGGGTATGGACTGAAATATCTATAAAATGCAGTTTCAGCTATATGGGAAAAGAGAGAATTGGGTACAATCTTTATTTTGCTTGCTCTGGAATTTTTGATAAAGTTCTGAAGTGTCATTTTTGAAAATGAAGATGAAAATAATCTTACTTAAGGATTTTTATTTATAGACTAGAAAAGCCCTTTACATTCCATGTCTTCTTTTTTAGTATTTATTTTGAAAGAGGGGCGCCTGGGTGGCTCAATCGGTTAAGCATCCAACTTGGGCTCAGGTCACAATTTCGTGGTTTGTGAGTTTGAGCCCTGCGTCTGGCTCTGTGTTGACACCTCAGAGCCTGGAGCCTGCTTCAGATTCTGTGTCTCCTTCTCTCTCTGCACACTCCCCCGTCACTTGTACTCTCTCTCTCTCAAAAATAAATTTAAAAACATAAAAAATTAAAAATATATATATATTTATTTTGAGAGAGAGAGAGAGTGCACACATGTGTATGTGAGCACCAGCAGGGGAAGGGGCAGAAAGCGAGGAAAGAGAGAATCCTAAGCAGGCTCCGTGCTGTCAGCACAGAACCCTATAATACGGGGTTCAATCTCACCGACCATGAGATCATGACCTGAGCCAAAATCAAGAGTCAGGCACTTAACTGACTGAGCCACCCAGGTGCCCCCAAGTTATCTTTATTTTAAGGGAACACCAATTCAATGATTTCCCATTGGAGAGATGGAGGGGAAGATGGAGATCTTTTTAAAATGGTTAAAGCCACCAAATGTAAAATTTGTAAACTATGATATGTCTGATTTAGAAATTTTTTCCCAAAATCACCACCAAGAGGCCAATAGAAATTAATTATTTTCAAGAGACAATCCACAATCTTTCATAATATCTAAATTTTAGGGGGCAATATAATTGTGTGCATGCATGTTTGTGTGTGTGTGTGTGTGTGTGTGTGTGTGTGTTGCTTTCCAGAACATAGATATTTCTTCACGTTGCTTTATGGTAGTTGAGTTCAAACAAGAAGAATTCTCAGAAAAAGATCAGTACAACTTGTTAGCCTCCAATTTATCATCCACCTATCCAAGATTTAATGGTTGTGTTAACCTGGAGTCTCAAGAATAATTATAGTCTAAAACAAGTCCTTAAAGGAAGAAGATGAAAAGAACTGTATAAAGCGAAGGCTGTCATGAAATAGAAATTGCACAGGCAAGGGAACTTTCATCGTGTTGAGTAAGTACTTTACTATGGGATTCTTTTTTAAATTAAGGTGCCGGGTAAGTTGGATGAAAATAAAATATGTATGATTAGCAGGGAATACGTTGGCCCAGAGTAGTTGGATAGGAGTGGAAAAAGGACAGAGAGGTGGTTTATCCCCCCCAAGTCATTACCAGCTTAGTTCACAGAAAAGTTATTTCAAATACTTTCTTTGAAAGACTGCTTTGAGGTCTGCTTTTAATTTGAACAGTTAAATATCATATTCATGCCAATGAATCTTTTTCCTCGTTTTAATATCATTAGGAAGAAAGCCTCCCAGGCCAGAGTGAATAGTGTAATTGCTTAAAAGAAGAAATATATAACATGCATATTTAATTCAAACCTTTAAAACAATTTCCTTATGTTGGCTTGGCACCTTTGTTTATGTAGACAGCCTTTTAGTTTTTTAAAACACTAAACTACGTCAAACCATATGGAAAAATCTCTAGAATAAGATTTTAGCAAAATAATCTTTCACAGCTCTTTCTCTGGTTGTATCTGTCTTCCCTGGTTCTATCTGTCTAGGCTGCAGTTCAGTTTTATAGGATCTTTAAATTTTCTAATACAATTAGAGTAAGCCACACTCTATAAATCTGAAAAACTCCTAAGAACAAGATAAGAGGCATCATGAAACTTAGGTAATAAATTCTATAAGCAAGTGCTTTGAAATTTTCCAGGTCTTGAAATGCTCCCACCAACTGAAGAATATTTGTTTTTGTGAAAACTTTCTAAAAAATAGAAAGAATCGCCACTTTTCATAGCTCAACAGATTGCTGTCTGCACGCACGACATTTCCCACTGCTTATAACTAAAGAGAAATGACTTTGGCACTTTATCTGTTTGATGAAAGACTGTTATTGCAATTGCCCTGTGAGACACCAAGCCACCTGCCACAGCGTCCCTGGCTGGCTGAGGCAATCCTCTCCAGTTGGTGTGGGAATAGCAAACCAATATGTCACCAGATAGAAGTAGCCAGAGCATTCCAGCTAAGAGAATGGGCTTTGGAGTCAGCCAGGTAGACGCTGAAATTTTTATTTACTCATATGACTTTGGACCTGTTAGGTAACGTTTTAAAGCCTTAGCCTTTTCACTTTTAACCTGAGGATGATCATATTCAGGTCCTGGGGTATTAATGTGGAGATTGAAGGACAGGGTGGACAGGAGTAATAGATACACAGTAGCTATTACTAGGTCATATTTTGGTGAAGGTCCAAGGGACTGAAAGCTTTTCAGATGCTTTTCTTTTCCATCGTAACCTTTCAAGATATGGTAGCTAGCTGCCTCTCAAACTTTTCTGCAGAAATGTACTGAATGAATAAAGATCCCTTGGAGATATGCACGCAGGACCCAATGGGGGAAATTTATTAAAGCCTTCAATTTTTTTAAACATTTCAGAATATTTTCTATTCTATTCAATAATAGATCTAAATTGTCTTGTTACTCAAATCATTTTTGCCCCTCAAATCTTCTTGTAAATCTGATGTTCTGGTGTTACCTTCACACTGTGGCTTTGCCTGGCCTTCGGCACATTGTGGGGCATGAGAATGGCCGGCCTGGGGCCCACTGCAGAAAAACCAGACACTTCAAATTTCCATAAACTCTGCTTCCTAGTGCCCTTGTGCTGATGGTAGGCAGAGCTTTCTCTCTCTGACCCCTCCATCTCATTCCAAAATGAAACATTGGCAGGGTAGGTTTCCTCTTATGGATTATCCTTGCCATTTTAATTAAAAATGTTGGCTAATTTGGCTGAGAAACAGGGTGCAATGGGGTGGGGGATAGGGGATGGAGAGAAAAATTTTTATTTCTTAATGAAAAAAATTAAGTAAAAGATATTAAATGGTAAAGCATACGCCACTTTGTGTTGGTCCTTCCCCCATCCCTATGTTGATGTCCTTTAAGAAAATGTTAAGACAGCCTTGGAATCAGGAGGGTTGCTTTAGAGATTATGGTATATGCCCGGTAGAGGTTGAATTTCATTCTACAAGTCTTGGGAAGGCTTGCAGGTAATTTTGCAGATTAAGTAGGGAGGAGGATAAAAACATGCTTTGGGTGGCTGGCTATGTAGACAAGTGGGTCTTAGCTGAGGCTAAATAACATTTCTTGTAAGTAAAAATTCAAGATGATAATAAATCAACACAATAAAGAAATAACAATGATGCTGCATAAATAAATAATTTCATGATATAAATAATAAAATCATGGTTTGTATTAGTTCTCAGCCTTCTGTCACTCTGATAGGTTAAATAATTATCCAATTCTTTTTTCTCTTTTTCAAGTTTTTATTTAAATTCCAGTTAGTTATCATACAGTGTAATATTAGTTTCAGGTGTAGAATTTAGTGATTCATCACTTACATACAACACCCAGTACTCATCATAAGTGCCCTCCTTAATGCCCATCACCCATTTAGCCCACCCCTCTGACCACCTCCCATCCAGTAACCCTCATTTTTTCTCTATTGTTAAGAGTCTGTTTCTTGATTTGCTTCTCCTTCCCGCCCCCCATGTTCATCTGTTTTGTTTCTTAAATTTCACATGTGAGTGAAATCATATGGTATTTGTCTTTGACCGCTTAGCATAATATTTTCTAGCTCCATACATGTTATTGCAAATGGCAAGATTTCATTCCTTTTTATGGATGAGTAATATTCCAGTGTGTGTGTGTGTTTGTGTGTGTGTGTGACATCTTCTTTATCCATTCATTAGTCAATGAACATTTGGGCTCATTCCATAAATTGGCTGTTGTCAGCAAAACTAAAAGGCAAGCTATGGAATAGGAGAGGGTATTTGCAAATGACATATCTGATAAAGGGTTAGTATCCAAAATATATAAAGAACTTATAAAACTAAACACCCAAAAAACAAATAATCCAGTTAAAACATGGACCGAAGACATGAATAGACGTTTTACAAAGAAGACATACAGATGGCCGACAGATAGATGAGAAGATTCTTGACATCACTGGGTCTCAGGGAAATACAAGTCAAAACTACAATGAAATATCACCTCATACTCTGGTTTCTCTTCAGATCGTATAAATCTTTCACCTTTTACAATGAAATATCACCTCAAACCTGTCAAAATGTCTAAAATTGACAGCACAAGAATAAAACAGATGTTGGTGAGGATATGGAGAAAGGAGAACCCTCTTGCACTGTTGGTGGGAATGCAAACTGGTGCAGCCACTCTGGAAAACAGTATGGAGGTTCCTCAAAAAGTTAAAAATAGAACTACCCTACAATCCAATAATTGGACTATTAGGTATTTACCCAAAGGATACAAAAACATTGATTCAAAGGGATACGTATACCCCAATGTTGAAAACAACTATCCAACTTAAAAATAAAACCCCATAGTGTCTGTCTTCTGTTCATCATTAGCTTTTTTAACCTTGTGTGCTGGGAAACATAGGTTGAAGAAACTATAGAGATAATGGTGGTACTTGTTAACGTTTCATCCTGGTCAAAGGCCCATAAGGTAGAGAGAGGGAGGAAGAGAGAGAGGGAAAGAGAGGAAGAATAAGAGCAAACTCTGTGATGGCCCAATTATAACTGGGGAAATGATGGAAATAAAATCTAAACTTATCTTCCACTGTTTGATTACATTTTATGCAGTGAAAGTAATATATACTTATTCTTGGGGCCCGTGACATATTTGGCCTTTGTTACTTCATAGATGGGCTATTTATTGTCTCAATTCAGTGATTAGACTGTGTTATATGTGTGTGCTGATGAAAACAAACTTGTCTTACTGTAAAACTTCTCTTTTCAGCTGGGGCTTGATTTCTGTTAGAAGTATATGGTGGTGAAAGGGACAGGCTTTTCTGTCCCCAGTCTCTCAGCCCTGAGCCCCCAAGTCATTAGCTTCAGTGTCTGCCTCCTATCAACATCAAAGTTGTTAGCTGGGAGGAAGGGTAAGGTAAGGGGACAGTACTTTATGCTTTCTGGGCCTGTCAAATTGTTCAAGCTGATGTTTCTGTGTGGCTCAGGTATATTATTAAAATGGACTTTCCTATCTTGGGGAACTTTGATGGGCTTCTAAGAGGTTCCTTACTTCTGGGTCTCTTCTGCAGCCCCCTGGTTACAGGCACATATGGTCTATTTAGGGTGGCCTAAGAACTATTCACAGCATCTGGACATTTTTATATTCTTCCTGCTGAGGTCACCTTGCTCCTCCAGGCAGCTCTATTGTATAGAGCCTGATGACCACCACCCACCCTCACTGGTTCTTTCCCCTTTGGTCCACACGCATTCCCAGGAAACACTCACATACATATCCCTACAAACTCGTTGGAATGCCCCAGGTCTGTTGCCTAAATAGTGAGGTAGCCCCTCGCTCAGACCCCAGTTGACAGCCTGCTTTCCCTGCCTCCAGCGTGAGTCAGGAATTGGCCCCCTTTGTGTTGCTCAGCTTCAGGGGCACCTCTCACAACAATCTGGGTGGTCCTGTGGATGTCTCTCTTAATACTGAAGTCTAGATTAAGTTTAGGATGGGAAGGTGGCAGCCCCTCTTATAAAGGAGGGTGGAGACTCGATAATGACAGGAACTGCCAGTAATCTCCCCTTGAAATCCTCACTCTGATCCCCTTTTATCTTCTTCACCTGGTGAGGCTGGCCTTCATGCCATTTATGAATTCAGTACCTGATGGGAGTTGAACCCACATCTTTGTTGCCCACACTATCTTGGTAACTGAGTTTTAACTGGGTTAAGGAGAGTCTTCTTCCATACTATACAAATCTGGCTTAATTCAATTAGGTAAAATAAGCAAACTCTCCATGATAACTAAAACTTAAAAATATATAAACATGTCATCAAAATTAAGTCACTGTAACACATTTAACTTCTCTGGCAGGTAATCGGGCACTTAGAGTTTGATTTGACCATAAAAACAAGTCTGCATAAAATCAGTCTGAAACTGTCATAAAAAGAAATGAACTTTAAGACTGTATCAAATTCACATCGTGAGATTTTTCCTTGAAAAATGATATTTATAGGCTTGATGCCAACCCTGCAAATGCAATCTGAAGCAAACATTTCCTTTGCACATTTTCATGGGATGCCTTTGATTATGTTGAACAGAGAGTGGATAAGATACTGGTTTGTTTTAAAGTTATATAGCAGAGTTCCAGGTTTGAGCATGAGCTGTGGTTGCCTCTGGGATTCCAACTGGTCTAGATGTGCCTGTCAGACTCTTGGGGTCAGCCTGCCCAGAGTCTGTGAGCATGAGGAACTATGATGCCTCCCAGGAGAGAAATTGTCCTCAGGAAGGGAAGTGTCAAGTAGACAAGCTTGAACCTGTAATGAAGCCTCAGCTCATCACATGGGAAGGACATTTCTGAGCACGGCATGATCCTGCCATTTGGATTTGTCCCCTTAGGGACTCAGGTCTGGATCCTAGGGAGGAGGGGGCTGCAAAGAAACTGAAAGAGCTATTTTCACTAAAATCTTCTGAGACACTGAAGATTCAGATGACATGAATATTCCCAAACTCCAGTGATCCCTGTGCCTTCCTGGCTAGAAAAAGCAGACACCTCCTCTGTCTGTTAAGATGGATACATTCTTGCTTGAAGACAGCCTAGTAACCCCAAATCTGGAGAGTTACCCTGCAAGGGGATGACAATTCTCCTCATGTCCCTACCTAACCAGGCATCACTGCCTCTAGACCTGACAAGGAGTTCATTGGGCCTCTATAGGGCCAATTACAAAATCAGATCCAAGAGAAGAAGTCTCTCACAGAAAATAACTGCAAGATTTTGAGGAATATGTGCTTGAATGGATTCTAAGAGTATTATAGCAGGTAAGGAGGAACACAACTTTAGATTGGGCGTGTGCGCACTTACCAGGTATTCTTGGTTCTGTGTGCTTGGTTGGTTGACTCAAAACTGGCTTCAGCAGTTGCCAGTGTTGAAAGAAGTTCAGAGGCCAGAGATTCATTGGTATAACATAATAGAAGGAACTCAAAGATTTAGGTAGATAGGAAGTTGAAGTGGATTTATATTTTGTTACTATTCACCCATCTTAACTAGTTAGCCTCCCAGCCACCTCTGTGTCCCAGAGAATACTTCTTTCCTTAATATATTGAGAAAATATACCAGTATTCTTGCCAAGGGCCATGGGGTTGTTCTCTGTAGGCTGGTGATGAATATGGTGATGCCCCTATTGAAATGGACTTCTTGGTTGTCATGGTGATTATATGCTGCCAGGATGGCAGAGGCAACGTGCAATATATGACTTCAAGAGAAGGGCATGGTCATCATAACAGACACTTTGGCCAGAGTGGTGATCAAAGAGGGGTGACCTGCAGAAATCTTTGGTGGTGGATAATGGATCATAGAGATCTTAGGACTAAAATAGTCTACTAAGGTCTTCCTTGATCTGTAGAGCTGATAGACTCCAGATTTGGCAAGCAGACTCACCCCATAACCAAGCCTTTAACAAAATTCTAAGACTTGAGGCAATTCCCAGATGTAGTAACTGTGAATGAAGAAGAGGTTTGAAATCTTTGAGATCAGACCTTATATAGAACCCAGCCTTCCCCAAGGGTCTTGTAGCTATTTACCAGAGTTACTATGTACAAGGAAAGAGAGAGAGCTCCCAAATTCTTTACACTGTTGGTGGTGGCCTATATCTGAAATTCCACTGGTATGGTATTGCTTTTGGTTTACTTTGTTAGAGAGAGGGATCTTCTTTGACATCCACTTGACTCCTTCTATTACAATGCTCCTATTCCAGGAATCAGGGAGTTAATGTTGAGGTTCAGTTCTTGAGTTTATCTGTTCCAGCTATATACTCAGTAACTGAGTTGTGGTGAGCATGTGGACACTGGCTCTGAGATGAAGTTAATCCTGGGGCCCAGATGCCACTGTGGTACACTGGTCATGATGAGGGTTTAATGGAAGTCAAGGGGAAAGTGGAATATATTTTATACTTTGATTATATTGAACAGAGAGTAGATAAAATATTGGTTTGTTTTAAAGTTATGTAGCAGAGTTCTAGGTTTGAGCATGAGCATGGTATAAAATCCAAAAAAATTCTTACCATTCTGTAAGGAGGACTTGGAAACAGCTTGGTTGCAGGTCAATTCTATCAGATCTTTTCCCTTCCAGCGTAGACACTTATACTGGGTATAGATTTGCTTCCCCTGCTGCATGCCATGATTCTGCCACTACTACCACCCGTGGACTTACATTGCCACGTTTGCTGTCATCATAGTAAGCCACCCAACATTGCTCTAAATAAGAAACTTCTTTTATAGGAAAAAAAGTCAAGCAGTGGCTGAATGCCCATGGGGTTTTCTGATCTTACCATTTACCCCATCATCCTGAAGCAGCTGGCCTTAAAGAAGAGTGGGTTGGACAACTGAAAACTCAGTTACAGATGCAATTGGAAGACACCATTGTGAGACTGCATTACTGTCCTCTTTTATGCTCTAATCTAGTGAATAGCATATGGTGCAGTTTCTCCATAAACAGAATTCCTGGAGTAGAATGGCAGCTCTCATTATTACATCTAAATCCCACTTATAAATATTTTATTTCTCAATCTCACAGAGTTGGGTTTTGCTGGTTTAAAGACCTCATGATGCAAAAAAAAAAAAAAAAAAAAAAAAAAGCCTCCACTAAGGGACATAACAATAGGTCTATTTAATTGAATGTTGGGACTACCACCTGGGTGTTGGGCTCCGCATACCACTGGGCCAACAGGGAGATGAGATGTCTCTGTGTTGTGGGATTCTGTCTGATTATCTAGGGGGAAATAGGTTGGTGCTCTATAAAAGGAGATAAGAGGATCCCAGGGATTCTCATAAATGACACTTGGTCTTGCCATAGAAGGTGATAAAAGAGGGAAAAGGAGAGGGGAACAGCCCTACAGCAGAGACTGTGATATCACCAAAACACAGTTCCTTTTTCCTCCTAGGCACATGGCTATATTGTAGTTTCCAGCCTCCACATGTGAGCATGTGACTGGGATCTTTCAGTGGATTGTGAAGAAAGCATTATATGCTACTTGCAGCCCTAGCCTATGAAAACCTCTTGTGCAATCTTCTGTGCCCTCTTTCCTCTGAGGCTGAATGTTGAGAATTCCAGGGCTTTAGAGTAGGGCAGAGCTGTAAGATAGAAGGAGCCAGAAGATCAGAAGACATCATCATCAGTCCAAGGACACTCTCTTTCGGCTTTATTTCAAAAAAGGAATAAATGTCTTCTGGGTAAAACCACTGAAAATTTCAGATCTATCTGTTACAGCAGCTGGCATTACCTCAACTAATTACAAACTCCTTAAAAGCATGATTGTCCCACGAGTTAATGGCACACTTAAAAAGAAAGCCTGACCACAGGCCTTTATGCCTGTATTCTATTCAAGAGAAATGCTTTCTGGATAAGGGGATCCAAAAAGTGAGAGACCACAAGGAAATCTAAACACAAAGGTTGGAAAAGGTTGAGCCAGAGTGGATCTTTCACCCTAGAATACTGCAGTTGAGGGACCCTTGTTGGATGCCTGAAACACTCACACTTGTTTCTTTCTGGTGGGGGAGCTTTAGCTGAAATGTCTGCCACACAGCCAATGTTGATGGTCAAGGGACACCATGGCCAGTAAGACAAGAGACACTTGCTTTGTCCACCTATATATTCTCTGTGCTTGATGATGAGGATCGAGAACCAGAAGATTGGTGGGAATGAGGAGGAAAGTTGTCTCCCCTCCATGTTCCTGGCACTGCAGCCTAAATGAGACCAAGGTAGTGAGAAAGGTTGAGCTCAGATCTGACATTGGAACTTTCAACTAGACAGAACTAGCCTGACCTATAAAACAGCAAGGCAACCAGAAAGTTATGGAGTTTGCCCAAGATAAATAGGGTGGGGAAAAGAGATTCAACAGAGCATGTGAGAATGTAGCAACTGGAGGATAGGAAAACCATATCATACTGTTCAACTCTGTTAAACACAGGTTAGAGCGACACTATAGTCACACGCTCTCTACTTTTCCTTCTATGTTGCCAGATGAGAATGGAGAATGATCAGAATGAATCCTAGCATTATGTCTTATAATTGTGGGAGAAACCATTTCCTATTAGTAAACAAAAACTGCTGTGTTTTCTTCTTGGCAGTTGGTGGGCTGTCATGTTTTCATGAGGGAGACAGGCAGGGAGGAATTCCTGATGGAGCTTCATGGGATATAAGGTGGAGGTCTCATTTATTCAGCATCGTATTTTCTGCTCTGAGAGTGACCTAAAGGGGTGCCTGGGTGGCTCAGTCGGTTAAGTGTCCAGCTTCGGTTCAGGTCATGATCTCATGGTTCTTGGGTTCGAGCCCTGCATCGGGCTCTGTGCTGACAGTTAGCTCAGAGCCTGGAGACTGCTTCAGATTCTGTATCTCCCTCTCTCTCTGACCCTCCCCTGCTTGCGCTGTCTCTCTCTGTCTCTCTCTCAAAAAAAAAAAAAAAAAAAGTGACCTAAATGATCTGGCTGTGCCCTACCACACTTTGTCTCTAAGTGAAGGTCAAGGTGTCTCAGGCACTGATGTTGGTGAAAATATTCCCTCACTTGCCCTCCATGAGCCAATGTTTGTGGTCTGGCACACTGCATTTGGTTCTCCTTCTTTCCCCAGATGTAAGGAAGAATACACAAAGCTAGCATTTCCTTCAGAAAATTTCCTACAAGTGTGTTCCACAGGAATCTAGTTCCTTGGGATGTTTATTGATGCTACAGAGGAAAAAAAATTCTCTATGATCAAATCACTTGAGTAAATATGAATTAAACAAAGGAGAAGTGTTTTTTCTTTGTTTTTAACAGACCTTCTCTTAGCCTTTATGATGCTGAAGTATGTAGTCGGAGCTCAGGACAGAAATACTAAGAGCACAATTTCCCCGACTTCTACATCTGTGGACCCCTTTTTTTACCCCAGAGGACTGAGTGTTCATCAGCCCATACTTTGAGACCTGCTGCTCCAATTCAGTTCCCCTTTTGCAGAAAAAATATCACAAGTAATGAATTGATGTGAATAAAAAGAGAAAGACAGTGAAATCCTATTCATTTATCTGAAAGACCATTTGAAGAATTGTCTGTGAAAATCGTGTGCTTTTTTTTCTTGGACTAGAGAGAAGGCAGTCCGTCCCCTGATAAAGTGAATTTCCAGTGAAACAGGAATGCATGTTTCATCCTAACGCCAAAGAGCTATAGATTCCTCTGTGACTCTTCTAATATGTATCTTTTATGCAAGTGAGTTTTAAAATGAATACTATGCATTTGCCTTGTAAGATTTTTCACTTTTCATCACAGACGCCACCTTAAACTGCCCACATGGATAAGTGAAGCAGCACCTGCAAGTCACACATTTTGTTACACTCAGAGCAGACCCTAGGTTCACCTTGCTTCTAAAGGTGGGTTTATTAACCATACATTTATAAATATTTGTTTCCAAATACTTCTAAGGAATGCTCTTTTATACCATTGCACATCTTTATATCAATGATTTCTGATGAGCTAAATTTTATACAAAAATTATGAATATAAATGGAGAAATTATCTTCTTCTGAAATATGGATTAGACATATGGATTTGGGGGGTGCCTGGGTGGCTCAGTCAGTTAAGCGTCTGACTTCAGCTCAGGTCATGATCTCACTGTTAGTGAGTTTGAGTCCCGTGCCAACAGCTTAGAGCCTGGAGCCTGTTTCGGATTCCGTGTCTCCCTCTCTCCCTGCGCCTGCCCCACTCACTCTTTGTCTCTCAAAAATGAATTTTTAAAAAAATTTAAAAAAATATGGATTTGGTAATCACCTAAAGTATGGGAGCAATAACTAAGCCAATTCTCATTATTCAAAAAAGTAAATCTAAACTTGGAGGCAAGAAATCTAGTTTCTATTTCTTCTGTGTTTCTAATAAGTTCTGTAGCCATTGGCAAGTTTCTTCACTTTTCTAGGCCTCAGTTTCTTCAACTGTAAAATAAGAGGGCTGGAGATGATATCCTCTAGGGATCTTTCAAGCTATAAATTCTGATTCTATTTGTTTTCCCCAAATTTCCACATTTAGCAAATTTCATTAGGTATCCGTCATTGTGATGCCCTGCAGAGGAGCAGTTATGGTTTCTAGAACCACACATCCATGGTATGTTGAAATAAATGACCTAACTGGAAATATCATACCCCATTATTTTATAAAGGATAGGACCAGCACGAATCTTCTAACCATCAGTCAAAATTGCATTTGGGCATTTGGCTACTTAAGTGTGTCAAATTTTTTCCTAAATGTAGAGAAATAAATTTATGAATCAAAATTCAACCCCCCCTTTTTTTTAGAGAGAGCATGAGCAGGGGAGGGGTAGAGAGAGAGGCAAAGAGAGAGAGAGAGAGAGAGAGAGAGAGAGAGAGGGAATCCCAAGTGGGCTCCATGCTCAGCATGGAACCCAACATGGGGCTCGATCCCGCGACCCTGGGATCATGACCTGAACCCAAATCAAGAGTCAGATGCTCAACCGACTAAGCCACCCAGGAGCCCCAGACTAACTTTTAACTTTTGAATATGCTAAAATGCAATTAATAACAAGATTAGGGAAAAACTGATATAGTCATAGCACAGAGAAAAGGCAAACATTTGTAGAGCTGTGCTGTCCCATACAGTAGCCATACCAGATTTTGAAGACTTGGTGGGGTAAAGAGTAAAATACATCACTAGTAATTTAAAAAATATTGATTGCATGTTGAAATGATAATACTTTGGATATATTAGGTTAAATAAAATACATTATTAAAATTCATCTTACTGTTTCTTTTTATTTTAAAATATGGCTACTAGAATATGTAAAATTACTATGTGACTTTAATATATTTCTAGTGGACAGCACTGTTCTAAGGGATTCTGTTATGCTAACAAAGGTAAAGATGCTTTAGATACCAACACTGAATTCTACTTTATCCCCATAGAAACATGAATCAATATAAGTAGCTCCAAACTTTGAAGTAGGCTCTGTTTCAAATTTTTGTGTCAATTTCTTTTAATTAGAATGATTTTTTTTTTACATCAAAACAGTATTATGAGAGACTGGATAGTTTCCTAACTCCTTCTAGAGTTTATTTTACCTTTAGTGCAGCTAAAATATTACATAGAAGCAATGAAAATATTAGGATGGTAATTAAATAAATGAATAAAACAAGAAATCTTTTTGTTTTGATTATTTGTGCTTGAGTCAATTCTGTTCAATCAAAAGAGAAATATAAGATGATAGAAAACTTCAGTGAGGTCCTTCAGAGGACTGTGGGGCATTTTCAAAGATTTAAATGTTATGTCTATTGTTACTTCAGAAGTTACTGTTTCATTCTCTTTAAGACATATGTAATTCTTTTTTTTAATGCTTATTTACTTTTGAGAGAGAAAAAGAGAGACAGAGCTCTAGCAGGGGAGGGGCAGAGAGAGAGGGAGACACAGAACCTGAAGCAGGCTCCAGGCTCTGAGCTGTCAGCACAGAGCCTGACATGGGCAGTGACATGGGTGGTGACAAGGAGCTCGAACCCACGGACAGCAAAATCATGACCTAAGCTGAAGTAGGATGCTTAACCCACTGAGTCATCCAGGAGCCCCAAGACATATATAATTCTTTCACTTCATTCTTACTTATTGCCAATAAACAATTATAGTAATTGTTTTGGTACATAATGGTAAAAACAAAAGAGAAATAGAAGCAGAATTTAGAAAGGCTTCTTTCTACTTTCAGAAGGACAACTGAACCAAGGGAGCTTGCTCCGAGATTGGTTGCAAGCCCAACCGTATTGGGGTCAGAGGGTATGGGAACAGAAAGGGATTGAAGGCCATTCCTCTGTATGGCCTTTCTTTAAAATAGTACTTTGCAAGGAGTTCATTTCAGTTCTCAGCCTGAAAGCACAGTGTTCTACAATAGCAAGATAATTTTCCTTTGTGATTGCTTTTTTTTGAATTATTAATGCACAGTAGAACTTGACTACCTTAAAGCCAGCTACCCACCTGAAAGCTACATCCAGACTGAAAAATCTCTAAACTTAAAGTTTAAGAGAATTCGAAAAATCTCCAATGGCCAGTGACTTAATCAATTATGCCTATGTAATGAAGCCTCCCTTAAAAAATAAATTTATTACTTATTTAAAAAAATCAAATACAGGAATATTTGAGTAGAGATTTAGGTGGTCCTAATTTCAGATTATCTTTTTTTTCCCCCTTCAAGTTTTCAGAGAGGGGAAGAGCCTCAAGAAAAGGAAAGAATTAGCATCCTCTCTGTACCAGGCATTGTGAGAGGAGATGGAAAAAAAATTTGGAATTTTTAACTTTTGCAACAGTCCTGTGGGGTAGACATGATCATCTCCAGTGACTGATAAGGAAACTAACACTCGGGGTTTCCCAGAAGTTGCATAAGCTGCTCATGTTTGCACAGTGAGCAATACGAGGGTCAGAAATGGATTTGGTATCTTGTGACTTAAGAACTCATTTAATCTTGCTGCTTCCTCTGCTTTGTCTCCTAGAGAAAATATGGGATGAAGAACATCGCATGGAAGAGAAGAATGCAGGCATGGAACATATTTCACGTGCAAAGAAATATTGAGGGAAAAACGGTCGAATCCATTCTTTTACCTCTGTCTCAGGAATGAAAAGTCAATTTTTAATTATATGGATAAGGTTGACCAGGGGCCAACTTATCAAAAATGCTGAGTTCAGGGCTGGAGATTAGATATAAAAAAGAGGTTCAATTTATTACTGTTTGGAAGACATAAACATCTGTATGTAAGAAAGAGACTGAGATCTCTCTGCCTCCAGCCTGCCCTTGACCCTGAGGTGAACAGTCTGAAGTATGATCTCTTGGGACAATAAATGAATGGTGAGTGAAGAGCATGATCCAAGGTTAATGCCATTATATTCTGGGGTGATGATCAAGTGTGGGAAATCATGTGGCTATCACCATCTGCTGGCACCACCCTTTTGGGGGGCACAGATTTGCTCAGGTCATATAACATTCTCAGGAGACTACTGAGGGGTCTTTTTTGCCTTGTGATAACATAGACCCTAAACCCTGTGCCTGATTCATTCCTTTCCAACATGTTTCTGATTGCTAACCATTTATTAAACGTTATTCTATATGCTTACCTACCTTGTTCAGCTGTCTTAAATCCTCTCTGGAACAAGACAAGATTTAAATAAACAAACTGGGTTCATTTATTCTTAAACATCCTACCTTGCCAAACAGTCATTTTTCTGTGTGTTTAAAAATATAAGATGGCTAAATGGCAATGTATTCTTAAACATACAAATCTAAGTGGATTTCCTTCTGAAATGAGATAAATTTTGCTCTTTATCATCTTATCAGCATGATTCCACAGTACTCCCCATGCATCTGAAATCATATTGAATAAGGTACTAACTATGATGAAAGACAGTTAGGGGAGAGAACGGTGCATTGGGACCTTCTTCTCCATTCAGATATTGGCCACAAATATTGACGTGAAATCCCAGCACAAGAGGCCAGATTTTCAAATTCTGCTTATCAAAACAGGTTTATAGCTAGCACATTCAAGTGCAGAGGACAAAATGACACTAGGAGACAGGGGAGAGGGGAGGGGGTTATTTCCAAGCAGAGCCTTCCTCTTTATCCCCAAAAGGCATACATTAAAAGCAACAAGGTTAGCTGAAAAAATTGGGATGGGATATAATGGTGTTTGCGGTAGGACAGAGTATGTGGCAATGAGTTTACCATACAGCTGAGCCTAGAAGGGTTATGTACCCCTGAATACTAAATAGATCAGATGGAAATAGGCCTCTCCCCGCTGCTTCACATCAGCCTCATTCACATTGTGTTCACATCATTTCTTAATTAGGGGAGTATATTATACTTCAACGGGTCATTACAAACTATAACTGAAATAAAGTTGAGTGATTTATTTCAGTGAAAGACACCTTGATTGAGGTGGTTATTAGTAAACTATAAAGTACAGTGAGGATAATTGGTGTGAGTGCTATCATTATTTAGTGATGTCTCAATTTTTCCCATTAATTTTCCTGTGATTAAAGAAAATTACTTACATTTGGCCAATTGAAAATAGAAAAGAAAAATCATTTGCCAAAGCACAAACTTGCTATTTATACCTGAACCATTAATAAAGTTTATACTTCATAATAAATTGTTACATATTTTTAGACATGTGCTTCTTATGCAAAAGCCTGACAAATGTTTTCTATTGTTTAAAACATGAATGGAAAAAAATTCTTAGTAATTAAAAACAAATAAAACTGCAAATACCTATCCAGTAGTACAAACAGTAGGCATAAATTAATATAAATTAAGAGAACTAATGTCCCAGAAGGTCCATAGATCGCTTCTTCTGGTCAAGGGAATACAAAAATTGTAAAACAGATATTTATATTAAGTTTAAATTATATAATTTTCTTAAATTTTTAGAGGCTCACTGTAACTTCTTGCTTGTGTTCCAGGATCTTCAGTTCTTGGCATTTTAATTCAGATTTTAAAAAAAAGAAAATATATTTAGAAATGAGATTGTCTTTCATTTGTTCCTTGAAAACAAGAAATTATTTGTTTGGTTTTCATTTCTATAAATAAATTACTCATTTGAGGCTTGTTTCTCTAAAATGAAGGGTTTATGCAATAAGTCATGCATAAAATGTGTATTTTTCCCCACTTAGTCTAGTAGCTGCTTGCAGAGAAATTGTATGAGCAGTTAGTTTTCACTGTCATTACGGCAAACCGGAGACAGAAGAATAAGGGAGAATAGTAGAAATCAAATAGAGGAAAACCCTAAGTGTACCATGATGGCAGATAGCAATAAAACTGTCGACTTTGAAATGAAATCACAGGACAATATTTCCTTATAAATATATGGGCACAAAGAAGCCACTCAAATCACAAAATTATTCTTTTGTTGTTGTTGTCTCTGATATAATGTATTGGCTGAAAAAGTGGAATTTTCTAACTTTCTAATAGAGCAGAAAATAATTGTTATGTAACTTCAAAATTATAGAATATATGTAACTGTAACTATATATAGTTATAAATATATAAAGAGAATATGTGTGTGTACAGATCTATATATATATATGTGACTCTATATGCATTATGTGTGTATGCATATATGTATGTATTACAGATATGTGTATGTGTGTGTATAAAATTTGGGTTAATCATCATTATATTAAGAAAGTAGGCCTGGAGCCTAGAAAAGAAGACATGTTTATATCTATAAATGCTGACTAAATATGTGGCTGATTTTGCGGGGAGGGTTAGCACAGCAGAAGTGAAAGAAGTAGAAACAAAGGAATGCCATTGCTCAGTGGTTTACAGTGAGATCCCCAAGTAGACATGGAACACAGTGGTGGATTGGAATGTGATTCCCTATTCACTTTCCCTTTCCTTCTAGATAAGATTCTGAATGGCAGACATTAGGAAAATAGCCTCTTAGCTCCTAGTAACTTTCTTTTGGTGTCTCTATTCTGTGGATACGTTCCCATTCTCAACCTGTAATCGTTTTGCTAAATTTAAAGATATGACTAATAAGCAGACACATATACATTCAATATATGTGACAAGACTCATAATCCATTAAAAAATACAGACACCGCCTTTGAATTTTATCCCAGTGTATAGAAATGTACAAAGTCACATATTTCCTTTTCTGGTATTATTTTAGTATAATCTTTGCATATATTTAAAAATCTAACGTGTCATAAGTTTTTGTTACGACATCAGACAAGGTAAGATGTTAACAAAGAATAAAAATATACCCTTAAATACAATTATTATTAGGCTAGAGTTTTATAAATTTCTAGACTTTAAAATCTAATATTCTATCAAAATACTTATTAAGCACATACTGTAGAAGGAATAGCATTACAAAAAAGAAATTTTGAGATATTGACTATCACCATAACTTTCTATTAAAAGTCATCAGAATTGAAAATATAATAATCCAGTCATTTGCTGAGAATTATTTTTGAGTTCCTTTTATGCCCCAGACACAAAGTCCTGCCTCGTGGGGTTCTGGTGGAGGAGACAGACTATAAACAAATGGATGATAGGTAAGTATTATATTTTGGATCATTGATAAGAACTTTAGGGATGAAATGGACTGGATAAAAGGATACTGAGTTATGGAGTGGGGGAGCGGCTATTTCTTATAAGGTCAAGGAGGATCTCTTTGTGAAGAAACTAGAATCATGATGAGCTACTCATGGAAAAAATGGGTGGAAGTTTCTTACAGAGAAAACGGCACATGCCATGGCCATAGGAAGAAGCAAACTCCCAAAAGTCTTAATAGAGCAAGGCCACTCGGAGGTGAGATGACCAGAAAGTGTAATGAGTAACAGTAAGTAATAACAAGGAAATAGGATAAGTAAAGTTTGGTAATTTTATAACACATTTCTCCTTTCTTAGCTTTTATACTTTAAAAGATTACTTTTCTGGTATAAAATATACTCCTTAAACTATATAGTCTCTCTGTATGTTTGTGTATATGTATATATCAATATATATGTATATTGTATGTGTGTATATATGTGTGGATGTGTAATAGGTCATATGTACGTATGTGTGCATGTGTATGTATATAAACATTATGCATGCATGTATATGTATGTGTATATTCATCTGTTCCTTTCATGTTAAGAGTATGGCATAGTGGACTTTGGATTGCATACTGTCTTTTCTGTGTTCTGGCTCTGTGACCTTTGAATGGTTCTTTAACCTCTTCGTGACTCTGTTTCCTCATCTGTACAATGGAGATTATACCTACTTCAGAGGGATGCTGTGGGAATTAAATGCACTAATATATATCAAGCTCTTAGTGCCTGGCACATAGTATAAATGCTGTATAACTTTTATAATTTCCTCAACAACTCGCATGTTATCCATGTGAGTAGAACATATTGTATTTATTCATTCCAAATGACACTCCCATCAGCAAAATCAATAGTCAAAATGCCTGACTTGATATTTCTTCATCGGCCACTCATGTTCATTTACTTGGCAAACTAGTTCAAACTTTTGTTGATTTTTGGAATATTTCAAGCTTAAAGAGGAAACTTCTGCTTCCAAATTGGGGTAGTTAAATGTTTCTGTCCTGGGTAGAAGGTGCGGCCAAAAATGTTTTCTAGAGGATAAGGGTGCATTAAACATGTGTCCACTTGAGGGAGCTCCAAGATTTCTCTGAAGCCCTGGTTTTAGTTTTTAAGCCCTGGGGCCCGGTGCCCAAGATACTGGGCTTGGGTTACATTCATGGTGGAAGGAAAACTTTAAATGGCCAGAGTTAAGGTTTGGAAAAAAAGTGCCAGGTAATAAAACTGATAATTATTTTACTGTTTTCCAGTTATGTATTTAATTGAGGGGAACAGAAACACTTTTTTGAGAACTTCACACAGCTCAGCTGGAAGCACAGGAATTAGCATAAAGTGAAATATTTATGGGAGCTTAATACTGTTTAAGACTCATTTTCTCCTTGCCTTAAGACAAGAAGTCAAATTAACCATTTCTAATTAAAGAGTTGGAAACGAAGTAGTGTGAGACCAGAAGTAGAAGTTAAATGGTAATGTCTAAGTTGTGAAGTGTGAAAAAGTCATTTGACATAGAGGTCAAGAATGGGAAGATACAAAAGAATTCCTATAGAACAAGAGAAACAAATCAGGGTGATTAAAAAATGTATATAATTATAGCAAGCTTACTACCACTCCTTTCTGCATGAATATTTTTTCCTTTTAGGGCAGAGTTCTAAAACTGGACAGGATAATGACCCTTTGTCTCTCTATGTTAGTAGTTCAGCTACAAAGGAAGCACACATGCAATATTCAAAATGAACTGGGGATCATTTTAAATATGACTCATGGGAATTCTGGTCCAAAGGAACAGCCAACTACGGAAGATATTGAAAAGGAAAGAAGTTCCCAAAACCCAAGAAGATGCAACCCAGTTGACTCCAGAAAGAGAGGTTACTCTCTCTCTTCTTATTTAAAAAATTTTTTTAATGTTTATTTTTGAGAGAGAGAGAGAGAGAGCGCATGTATGCATGAGTGATGGAGGGGCAGAGAGAGAGAGGGAGACAGAGAATTCGAAGCAGACTCTGTGCTGTCAGCACAAAGCCAAATGTGGGGCTTGAACCCACGAACTGCGAGATCATGACCTGAGCTAAAGTTGTATGTTCAACTGACTGAGCCACTCAGGTGCCCCTCTCTCTCCTTATTTCTAAACCACTGTATAGATACACAAAGATTTGCTTAAAATATCAATTTTATGCATGTATTTTAATTTTAATTGCATCATGAGTAAACTGTTAAAAATTTTTGAACATTTGGACCTTAAACCACTATAGGTTGAGTCATCTACAGATGAAAATAAGTCAATAGAAACTGTTACCCAGAAGAAAAGGAACATATTGCATTAGAATACACTTTCAACAAATGAAAACTATAATTAAAATATAATCATGTGATTAGACATAGATTACAAAGAGCATATCATGTTTCCAGCATATTCTCTATATGCTTAGATCTTAAATTTTGAAGTTTGTTTATCTAAACAATGCTTTAAGCATTTTGTACAAATATTCACAGCAATCTTTTCATTCACAGTTCATGAAATCTCCTACAGTTTTATTAATTAACATATAGCTTTTTTTTTTACCTGAATGGTATGCTAACTATATTGTTAAGGTACTTTTGTATGCATCTCAAATATCCTATCAGCATGATCTTGATATTGACCTGACGGAATAGATTTGTTGTGCTACTTGGGAACAGAATCAGGATTACCCTGCAGATGGTTTTTAAAGTCTTTTTTTTTTTTCACATAATTTCCATTTCTCATGGAGCATTTGTTTCTTTTTGCTTTGCCTATAAGTTCCTTCTCTTGTTTTTCATAAGTACATTACCTCATGGTCTTAAACACCTTCTGTTGCTTTCTTGAAAATGAAACAAGAGACATGCCTGTTGAGGAAGCCTAATGCTTCTGTAGTCTTTCTTAAAAAATAACTTGGAAGTGTATTTTAATGGTGTTTAACGTAAAGAGTTTAATACATACTCCCAGAGAATGTTTCCCTGGCAAATGCACAGAAACGAGCCAGGCTTTGGGGAGATATTCTCTGTCTGTGATGGCTACACAGACAAGCCTGTGCACAGTCTGTTTCCACAATATCCATCATCCCTTCGTGCATTCTCTAGGTCTTCTTGGAGAAGTTATCAAATGGTTAGATAGGACTTTCTCCCATTTTATACTGAGTTGATCTTTTAAATTGTAATGGGAAAAAATTGTCATGGAGACCCTAAATGAATGAGTACTTGGAAGGATACAGGGGCCCTAGGCTTCTTAACTATTGCTTCTAAATAGGGACGTCATTTACGTGTGAAAGAGAAAGCAAATTATTTTCAACTGGGGTATTCTGCAATGAGTAGGGTCATTGTTATCTTGATTTTGTTGTGGAGACCAGCTACAGTGGCAGCAGAGATAGCATCAGCCAATTAAACTCCAATACAGTGTTCAAAGGATATGGAAGATAGAATTTAATTATGAAACAGATGACACCACTCAATCCTAATTGTCATAACAGGATCCAAGTCAAGGGCCTGTTAATCACCAGCCAGGAGAATGGATAGCACAGCATCTTACATCACCAAGGGCAAAAAGCATCAGGCCATAGTTACATTGCACCTTAATAATCCCAAGTAGGAACAAAAACAAATAGAAACTTCTCTTTATTTTCTTTAACATTAAGTACCGGGAAATAATTATACAGTTACTAAGATGAGAGGCAATTAGATTTCTTTCTCATAGTTGATTCTTTTACTAAGAAATCCTTAGGTGAAACTCTGTAGTTTCTTTAATTCTCACAAGTATTTTCAGAGTTATGATTCTTTTTACAAAGAAAATTAACCACACTTACTGGTTTAGCCAATAATATCAGGGGAACGAGAGACCTATAAAAGCTTCCAAATTGGCACCAGCCATACACTCATAAGAGCCAAGCTGCCTTAACAACTTGTTACAAATGCCTAACAGCTCCAGAGAGAAAATATTTTCCTGAGCCTCCAGTTTCTCATCTGTTTTGCTTTTCCGCAAACTTCACAAAGATAGTGGGCAATATGCCTCACTTCCCAGACACCAATCTATTTTGGCCAAATATTTAATTTTTAACCAGTTGGTGACCAGGAGTAGAAAACAAGAGGTATGCTATATAGAGTAGAAAAACACAGGACTTGGAGTCAAAATGGTTGGTTTGCAGTCCCTGCTTTGCTGCTGCTTCCTTTTTTCACTGAGTAAGTTCCTGAACCTTCATTGGATTCCAGTTTGGAGATGGGGTAGAACTCATAGGTTGTTGTATACATTAAGAAAGATGATTTGGAAATGCCATACAATTGCTAGTTAGTATTACATGAGATTGGAGTTGTAGCATCAGAATGGGTCAACTAACCTTAACAGAACACCTGCTATCATTAGGTACGTTTGCATTTTTATGTTCTATTCAAGGTATGATTTTCTCCATGTTACAGGCAAAGAAGCAATTACAAGGAAATTAAATAATGCCTAAGACCATACAGCTTTGTTACTGGCAAAATTGGGATGAGAATCTTCTTTAACTCTGGATTATACTTTTTTTTCCATTCCTCCAAGTTTGGAATTAAGGTGAATGTAGCTTCTTTCTTCAGCTGATTTAACTCATGAATCCTGCCAGACAGAGTTGGCAGAATAATGGCTCCCAAAGATTTCACTCTCTAATCCTAAGAACCTGTGAATATGCGCCTTACATGGCAAAGAGACTTTACAGCTGTGATTAAGTTAAGGATCATGAGATAGATTATCTGGGTGGGTCTAGTGGAATCACAAGGATCCTTATAAGAGGGAAGCAAGAGGGTTAGAGGAGATGTGCCAGTAAGGCACAAATCAGAGAGAAAGAGTTGTGAAGATGCTACACTGAGGGCTTTCAGACTGGAGGAAGGGCTCTGAACCAAGGAATGCAGGTGACCTCCGGAAGTTGTAAGAGGCAAGGAAACAAATCCTTCCCTAGAGTCTCCAAAAGAAACTCAGTCTTACCGACACGATTTTAGTCCAGTGAAACTCCTGACCTACGAAACTGTACATAATAAACTTGTATTGTTTTAAGCCATTGAGTTGTGGTAATAATATTTGTTACTGCAGCAATAGTCAACTAATACAGGGTTCTTATCTTTCCCAGGGCTCTCAAGCTTTGCTCGTCCAGATGGAGGGTGGCTCAGCTTTAGTCCCTTAACTAGGAGGTGGATGGATCATGGAGGTAGGTCAGTTGATAGGCAGGGAGTGTCTGAGAAGTACAACCATATGTTGTGGCGGGGATAGGAATCTATACTTGCTCTTTTAAAAAACGAAGTTGGGGTTGATGGCCACAGAGATGTAAATTCTGAAGGAAGTCTTGGTCTGGGAGGTTTAGCAGAAGGTGAAGGAATGAGAGTGTTGGCTTCTGATGCTCTATCAGGACAGGGAGGAGGTCTACATTCTTGAACCTTGGGAAAGAGTCAGAAAATGCTCCTGTTCCAGAACATATAGAAGAGTGACTTCCAAGAAATTGTAAAGCATGTAACCTCCAAACATATATACATATGTACATATACTTCTGTACTAATATACTATATATGGTATTGAGCAAACAAAAATATAATTGAAAGTATATGTGACAAAGATAATTAATAGAGTAGTTCAAATATCTTCTCCCCAAACCCCAGTAGATTATCTTCCACAGTCACCATGGAGTGATGTAGAGCATGAGGGAGGTTTGGAAAATGTGATTTGATGGATGGTGGGTGTCCCCCTTCATATTTCTTTTTCCTCATCTTTTGCTAAATTTAGTTTAAGAAAGGGGCGGAGGATGGAAAGGGCAAGAAGAAACCTCCACTCTTCTCTGAGCTAGCACACCACCTACAGAGACAGATTGTGAACTCTGAAGTCTGGAGAGGCCTGCTTTGAGGGAACTGGGTCTGCAGGTAACAAATTCTGTTGGGAGAAGGGGCATGGTTTCCAGGCAGGAGGACTTCTCAGACTTCGAGGTTATGTGGTTTGAACAGACTCACCATTTTCTCAGGAAAGTCATGAGATTATATTTCTTCACATTTGATTCTGAGAACCATAAAACACTGTAAAATCCTTAATTAGTTTTACAGAGTGATTTGATGCATAATAATGAGGATTGTGGGATTTCACTGTTCTCGTCTTTCTCCTTCAAAAAGACTAATTTTCCACAACATATTTGTGGTCCTAAACAATTTATGAAAATAATGAGGATAATGAGTTCATGTCCCTAGTTTGTAAAAGCATTTTACCAGTTCAAGAGGAGGATGCACCAGCAGCTTTCCTACCACCAGCCCTGCTGCATGGGAAGCAGGTCAAGGAGGTGGTCATAGTGCAGGAAAAAGCAAAAAGGGACTAGAAGTAGGAGAACTGGGCTCTGGTCACAGACTCCCCCTAACTTACTGTGTTAACACAGTCAAGTTGCACAACCTCTCTGTTACCTTGGTTTCTTTTTCCAGGAAGGGAAGTATCTGATTTGAAGAGATGATTGCTCATACTCCATTCTAAATAAATACTCTTTTTATTTTTTTTAAAGTTTATTATTTTGAGAGAGAGAGAGAGCGAGCACAAGCATGAGTGGGAAGGGCAGAGAGAGAGGAGAGAGAGAGAATTCCAAGTGGGCTTCACACTATAAGGGTAGAGCCAGCTGTGGGGCTCAAAACCCATGAACTATGTATGAGATCATGACCTGAGCCAAAATCAAGTGTCCTATGCTTAACTGGCTGAGCCACCTAGGTGCCCCAATACTCTATTTTTAGATACTGTTTTTGATATAGCAGACTGTATTTTTTTGTGAAATGAGAATATTTCTTCTCAAACTCTCATATCCGGTGGGCTACTCAATTATCTCTAAGATGAAAAGCGTTAAACTTTATTTGATGGAAAATTCCATCTTAGTAAAATAAAGGATTAGGGCATAACTCAGAAGTCAGCATTTCTCTCCTTAATATATCTTGAATATGGTGAACAGAGTCAGTATCTGAAATGTGAATCCTGGAAAGTTATTTAACCTCTGTACATGTTCCTTATGCACAATATGGAGAAAATCATATCTACCATGCAATATTGTCATGAGCATCTGAATATATAACATGGCTGGGACAGTATATGTCTAGAATGGGCTCTCATGTTGTGTCGATAGCCATATAGTATCATCAGGCTCAAAGGATACGTTACTTCCACTCTCCATGACTCTAAGGGATAATGTGAGCATTCTGCTTTTGTCTTATCAGTCTCTCCTATAAATACAAGGTCCAGAGTCATTTACACATTAAAACAGAGCAGTAAGAACAGAAATCAAGCCATATAAAGACATGATTGCCAGAAAACCCTTCACCGGACAGCTCCTTAAAACAGAGTCTCACAACCTCTGCACTGTTGACTTTTGGGGCAGGTAATTCTTTGTTGTGGGGGCTGTCCTGTGAAAGGTAGGATGCTTAGCAGTATCTCTGGCTTCTATTCACCAGATGCCAGCAGTATCTCCCAGGTGTCACAGCTCAGATGCCTCTAGACCTTGCCGAACATTCCCTGGAGGGCAACACCCACCATCTCCACTCTCATTGAGAACCACTGCCTTAAAATTATGAGCTATACGATACAGAGGACTACACTGAAGTGTAAATATCATGAGATTACTTTTCATATGCATAAAGACTAAAGTACGAGCGAATGAGCACTGGGTGTTATATGTAAGTGATCAATCACTAAATTCTACTCCTGAAACCATTATTACACTATATGCTAACTAACTTGGATTTAAATAAAATTAAAAAAAATAAAAATACCAGTGAAACTGGTTAAAAGTTTGTGTCTGGAAACTTTCACTCAACCTCTAGTTATCTATGTGAATTTAGATAATTTACTGAACCTCTCAAAGTTTAAGTTCTCTTCTTTGTGAAATGAAGGTAATAATCATACATGTCTAACAGGTCATCTAGAAGATTAAATGAGATAATGTAGTGATGTCCGGACCACAGAAGCAATGAATAAGTGTTGGTATTTGTTCTTTCATTATTATTTATCACTACTACTGCCACTACCATTATGGGTAGATCCCTCTAATCAGAGGACTGAAGTATTTCTTAACAATAGACTATAACTTTAAAACATAATTATTTTAGAAAAAGCATTTTTAACTCCTTTATAGGATTCCACATTTGAGCCTTCTAAATGAAAGGCTCATCAAAATATCTCTCCTTTTTTCTTTTGACTCATTCATTCATTAGTAATCATTATCTTGGACACAGTTAAATATGCATTTCATCCAGTGATGCCCACAGGGAACCCAATGCAACATACACCACCAAAACCAAAATGTAATGTTAATGGAAATTAACAAATCATTCCATAGCACATTAATTAGTTTTTAAGAATTAAATCACCGAGAACTGCACATTCTACAAATAATTACAAAAAGAGTAAAATAAGAATCTCATTAAACTATTTAAACAAAGTACTGGATTTATAAAACTCCTAAGTTCCACATTAGAGAGCACAAGTATGTTTCCCAGAAGGAGGGATAATGTTACAAAGCTTCCGTTTTTCTGAAATCCTAATTTTATTAGCAGCAAAGTAATTAATTTTTGTGACAACAAATTTTTCAAGGAGAAATAAATACTAAGAGCAATGTGAGCAAAGCAGTTAAAGAAAGGGAGATGAAAATACATCAAGGAAGCCTTAAGAGTAGTTTTTATCCCCTACTATGAAACTATGTCCTTAAAAATCTGGTTCATTTTCAAAAGGGCTTCTAAACAAATCTCCACTACTCAAAAGATAAAAATGGCATCAATGAGCTTGCAGAAAAGTCAACTGGGAGAGAAAATGGGGAATATTTTTTTTCAGGTACTGACACTGCATAGATTGAAGGAGTGAAGAGATTGGTAAAAAGATAGGTGTGTGTGTGTGTGTGTGTGTGTGTGTGTGTGTGGTGTGTGTGTGTTTATGAGAGTGAGTTGAAGGTGTTGCAGAAGAACAAAGGATTTTATCTCAAAAAATCAGGACTTTGCAAGACAATATAGTCTCTCAAATATGTAATGATCATGGCCTTAAGATAATGCACAAAATACTAAAATCAGAAAATGATGTAAATTTAGAATGGCTTAATTTTATTTTTGCTATATGCAATTAATGAACAGAGGCTATGTGGAATTAAGTAGACTTTGGGTTAGGTCATAACACAGTCACTAACTAATTGTTCCACCTTAAGTGAGTTTCTTAACGTCTTTGCATCTCAATTTTCTCATCTATACAATGAATCTAAATATTTATATCTTATAAATATTGAGAGGATTAAGTGAGATAAAGTGTACTAAAGCCTTAGCATTGAACTTGGCACTCAAGAGATAAGTCTTATTGTACTGATGTCTGAGTCCTCGGAAGAAAACACTTTCATGTTAAACTCACATGTTAAACTCAACTTAATGTACTCTTTTTGGAAAAAAAGTTTTTTAATTAAAAACTTTCTGTAGTATTATCCCATGCAAAATAAAAATAAATAAAGTTTGATATGTAAGACAAATAGAAAGCAAGGGACTTAACATACTTATATCTAATTTGTTCTGTCTTATTTATGTACAGGGCTAACTTTTATATCCATATCAAATCATTTTTACAAGATGGCAAGATTACAGAGTAAGGAAAATTGGTTTTAAAGAATATTCGCTTGGTATCAGAGTTTGGTCAATGTGTATCATTGTTATGTATGTATATCAATGTCTTTCATATATTAGAAGCTATGTATTTAATTATGAAATACATAGAAGCTATGTATCTCAAGTATTAAAACATCTCTAAATGTTTTGGATATTGTATCCAAAAAAAAAGTTGTGGTGGATATTTCTATTCCCCCAAAAAAGTTATTTGGATCATTTAATGATTATTTCTTTTGTAAGGAGTTTTACAGGAAATCTGATTTGGGAGATCTTTCCTATTCCTAAAAATACAATGAGAAAGGTATTTCAAAATTTTACTGAAAAGGTTAATAGGTAAAAGAAAGGCACAGTAACATATACTGAGAGCTTACGTTTTTGAGAGCATGGATCACTGAAAGTTTTGCGTATGGTTCTCATATAATCCACACAAGAGATCTAGCAGTTTTTTTGTCCCTATTTTTACACATTAAAAAAATGAAGTTAAAGGAACTTGAGGAAATATTTGTCTCAAAGACTCAAACTAGTAATGGCCAAGTTGGAAGTTTAACTGTTTGTTGTATAATCCTCTACAATTCAAACTTTTCCTACTACATCATGCTGTTTTCCTTAACAACCCTCCCCTAAACACCTCAAATAATATTCATGTTGACTAACATGCCTGAATCTGTTAACTCATACTTTTCATAAGAGATACTGCATTCATTCTATTTTACAGATGAACAAATGAGGACTAAAAGAAATCGAGTGCAAGATGGCACATAGTCATCAAGTTCTTTACTATGCTAGATTGAGTTTTCTGATTTCTTCCAGTTCTTTCCATGAGTCATCAGTCTTTGATGACAGCTTTCTTTCAAGTGTGTGTAATAAAATGTTTGATAAAGATAAATAAAATACATTCAAAATATATTTAAAAAGGTACAGTATTAATCAGTGAAATGAATTTTCTAAAAAACTGGAGGACTGGGACACCTGGGTGGCTCAGTCAGTTAAGTGTCTGACTTTGGCTCAGATCATGATCTCATGGCTTGTGAGCTTGAGCAATGCATTGGTTTCTGTGCTGAACGCTCAGAGCCTGGAGCCTACTTTGGATTCTGTGTCCCTCTCTCTGCCCCTCCCCTGCTCATGCTCTGTTTCTCTCTCTCTCTCTCTCTCTCTCTCTCTCTCTCTCTCTCAAAAATAAATAAACATTTAAAAAATCTTTAAAAAACTGGAGGACTATTCTGACTTAATTCTAAGATTCTACGACTTAGAGACGTTATACATTAAATCAGAATAGAATTAAAGTTGATTTCAGACATTCTGAAATGTATGTGGGCTGAGTGCAAGACCAATAATAGGTTTCTGACTTTGCTTTTCACAATCAACACTACTGGTATGTAAGGAAGAGAACTATTGATTCAATCCATCCGATTGGAAGTGTTTACTTTCTAAAGGGTTTCTGGCAGTGAGCTGGAGGGCTTGACTAGTGCGTGAAGAGTGGCTGGGGACAAACTGAATTGTTGCCAATGACAAAGGGCTCCGTCACAGCACAGTGGGGCTGTGCTTGCGTAATGAACAACCAAGACATCTAGTAAATTGAATTTTGTTGAAGAGATTCAATTTACACGATAAACTATGTGGTTTTCATTTAGATGTCCCCCCTCTCCCCCCCACCAACTATGCACACCTTTATGTCCAGGATAGGGCGAGATAGGCAAAGCAGCATAAGATCTTAGCCAGAGATTAAGGGAAAGAAACAAATCTTGAAGATTTTAAGGATGATGTCCCATGGAAAACGATCCCTTCAGTTCTTAAACTGGATCAAGCACGTTCCTCCCTTGAGTCCTTGTGCATACTACCCTCTCTTCCTGGTATCCTCTACATCTCCCTCTCCCCACCCCATTTTCTCTTGGTGTCCTTCTCTTCATCCTTCAGGCTAAGTAATGGAATATCAAAGGGCCTTTCAAAGACGACTTTCATGACGTTTCCATCAGAGTGTGTGTTCCCTCGTTATGCTCTATCTTCCCACCCAAGTCTGTCTCCTTCATAGCGCATATCACAGTTCTTAAATAACATGTGTATTTATTGAATTATTTATTTGTTTACACTTTCTTCCTTCCTCTATCACAGTATAAGTTTCTTAAGGTCAGGGACCATGTCTGTTTTATTCACCAATGTATACTTGTCACCTCGCTCTGTACCTGGTCCTTAGTAATGCTTTATAATGAAATGTATGAACAGATGAATGAATAGATGAATGAATAGAGAATTTGGCCACCCTCACATTAGTCAACTGCATTAACTGTACACAATATGGGATCCAAGGAGTCTGGTGGAGTATGTTTATAAAGTTAAAATATTCTAAACACTTTTAAAATGATTTAGCATATCTGTTGGAGTTGGCCCTGCTTCCTCAGTTCTCACATTAAGAAAAAAATCAGTGTTTGCTTTGATTTTGGCAATATGGGCAATTCTATTCCATCAATTAAAAAAAGAAACTAGTTAGTAGTTTCAACCTTTGGTACTAGGTGCACACTCTGACAAGACCCTTTTGCTCTTCAATAGGGATGGTTTGCCATAGGAAATATAAAGAACTGCTTTTAATTGTCGAAGTTTACAAAGGAAGAATAATGTTGGTGCCTTGATTTAATCAAATTAGTAGACTAAACTATGCCAAAAAAGAGAGATAGATTTAGGACAATTTTGGCATATATTTGAGTTTTCCCATTTAAGACTTAAGTATTGCAATTATGTGTGGACATTAACAGAGGAACTACAACTTTTTCATGACATATTTAAGTAGCTTCCTTTCCACTTTGTTATGTGGACTCTGGATGCAGAACGACCTCCTGAACTAAAAGATCTCCATGCTTGATGTACAATGCCTAGAAAGCAATTTGAACTCTAACAAAAATGCTTTCTTTATTAATTTGTTCACTCATTTACTCAATAAATACTGCATACTTACTGTGTCCCAGGCATTGTTCTAGATGCTGGGGACCCAACTGGGAACAAGATATAACAGGTGTGGAACTTAGAATCAGTCAGGGGGAAATAGACAATACCCAAACAAATGAGTAAGGATTATTTCAGGTTGAGTTCCATCAAGGAAATGAAATGAGGTAATAAAATGGAGTATCTCGGATAGCTACTTTAAGCTGAGATATGAATGATACGAAGGTGGAAGTTATGTGTTGAGCCTGGGAAGGGAGTTCCAAAGACAGAATAGCAAGAACAAAGGTGTTCTAGTGAGAAAAGGTGTTTGGTGTATTAGTTAGGGTTCTCCAGAAGAAATGAGCCAATAGGATGTCTATCATCTATCCATCTACCTATCATCTATCATCTCTCTATGTATCTACCTATCTATGTATCTATCTATCAATCATCATCTTTAGATTGATTTTAAGGAATTTGTTCATGCAATTGTGGGGGCCTAGTGAATCCAAAATCGGATGGGGTATGGCTGGCAGGCTGGAGACTCCAGAAAGAGTTGCAGTTCACGTTCAAAGGCCATCTGCTGGCAGAATATCTTTTGCTGAAAACAGATGTATATTAATTTTTGCTCTCTTAAGGCCTTTGGTTGATTGGATGAGGCCCACTCACCTGGTGGAGGGTAATCTGCTTTACTCAAAGTCCACCAATTTACAAGTGAAGCTCATCTAAACATCACTTTCATAGAACATCCAGAGTAATATTTGGCTAACTACCTGGGCACTGTGGCCCAGAGAAGTTGATACATAAAATTAACCATCACATTTGGGAAACAAAAAGAATTTAAATGTGATTGAAGTACAGTGCAAGAAAAGGGGTGGTAGAAAATGAGGGCAGGTAAAAAACAAAAAGAAAAGAAAACAAGGGTAGGTAAGTGCAGTGAGAACCACTGGGGCTTTTGAAGCAGCATGAGTAACATGTTCTGGTTTAAATTTGACAGATGACTCTTTCTGTACAGAGAGCCTGATTTCACAGAAGTTTGGTGGTTTCTGTGGTAGTTTGGGCAAAAGGAAATGGTGGTTTGGATTTGGGTTCTGATAGGGGAGAGCGAGGAAAGGAGAAGGATTCTGGGCATATCTGGGACACAGATAAGACTGAAGTCTGATAGACTGAATGTGGGGCTAATCCAAAGGGCCCCGTGGTTGCTCCTGAGACTTGAGTAAGCTGGGGAAGAGTGGGAAGCACATACCTAGGAATGTTCTAGCAAATAAATGGTAGTGGGTGTAATGTCTTTAAAACAAACAAAGAAACAAACAAAAAACACTCCTGTGTCTTCTCATATCTACAATTTATATCAGTAAAATAGGTTCTTTGTTAAATGAATGAAACCGCAGTGCATTTGGAATTGCCTACCCATGTTTTTCTTTAATTAACTATAAATCTTTAAGACATGTGAGATAAACCTCTTCCAGACATAGTTTTATTTTAGCTGTAATTTCAAATGTAACAATTGGGTATTGTGTAGCTTTTTTGTTGTTTTTTTGAATTTCTCTGCTTATAAAATGCCTAATTGCATCATTGGATAATATATTGCAATTAAACTTAAAATAGTAATGGTTACACAAGATTTTTCAGGTATATTTCAAGTTGGTATTTCCACAATTATAAATGCTCTGCAATTTCAAATGTATTATAGTAATATTATTATTTTTAGTAATTTGGTTATGAAAATAAACTCAAAAGCTTTAATGGCAATGGGAAAAACAAATGTCTTCTCTATTGATGCAAACACACTTCTAAATGCCTATTCCAGTATCATCTATACTTACACTCAAATTATGCCTATATTTAAACTAAATATATCTTAAAGTTTTTCTGCTCTCAAAAGCTGGTTTAAATTTTTTGGGAGTGATTAGATCTACCTAAAAAGCAGAACAGGAAACCATGTCCTAAATCCAGTTAGTTGAAATATTAGCTAAATAGAAGCAAAGCTGGGCCTGGGATGTGGATTTCTTTACTTGCTGCTGGGAACTTGATACTGTAATCTGTATATATCCTGGCTGAGCTGAGCAGTGTTCAACCTTTAAATCATTTACTCTTTACCGGGTTACTTTCCTAACCAAAACATTCAGCTCTTTGAGGTGAGGAAGGAGGTCTTGTTGATCATAACATCCCCAGTGTCTGGCATGTTTCTGGGCCAGCCACTCATTAAGGTGCTCAATTAACAGTCCTGAAAGAACTGATTCATTCAATTCATTTGTGAGTATTCAGCTATCTATTTTGAAATACTGTAGACTCAGCTTTTCAAACTGTGGATTCTGACCCATTAGTCAGTCATGAAACCAATTTTAGTAAGTCTGATGAGAATTTAAAAATAATTAAGTGGAGTAGAATATAATAGAACAGACAGCTTTGCAACCAGAAAGAAAGCCTCTCTTTTTTTGGTGAAACCCTTCTTTAAATTATAAATATATGTATGAATATGTGCATTAGGTTGCAATATAAAATGTATTTCTCACTGTGGTTTGAAATAAAAACAATAAAAATTTGGCCTAGGTTTTAAAGTTAAATGACTTTTAACTTTAAAACATTTAACTTTAAAACATTGGTTTTAACTTAAAAACATTTAAAGTTAAATGTTTTTTTTTAAAAAGATCCAAATTTATGAAAATTGTGCCTAAGAATGAGACAAAGAGGGACTCTATGGGAAAATTTAGGTCCATACTGCCAAATTACCTACATTAACATAGAATTAATGGATCTCATCCCATTTACCAAGTGTATAGTGTGCACTCTTTGTGCTCTTGGCTAGGTGCCTGCATGGCTCAGTCAGTTTAAGTGTCTGACTCTTGATTTCGCCTCAGGTCATGATCTCTCGGTTAGTGAGAGGGAGCCCAGGGTCGAACTCTGCCCTGACAGCATGGAGCCTATTTGGGATTCTCTCTTTCCCTCTCTCTCTCTGCCCCTTCCCCACATGTGCACCCTCTCTTTCTCAAAATAAATATATAAACACTAAAAAATGCTCTTCACTAAATACTGTGAGGAATATAAAAATACCTAATATAAGGTGCTTCTGCTTAAAGAGGGTGACAGCACCCAGTGAGAAGAGCTATATGTGTCTAGCTACAGCCTTTCAATCAGGAAAAGATCCTCTTCTTCTCTGCAACTTAAGCCACATCTTTCCAAATTTCATAACTCATCTTAGTACTACAGTAAAAGTAAATTATAAGTTAATTAGCATTTGTGGGGTAGCTTAGTAATCAAATTGCCTTTTATTATTTAATTCTCATGGCCAACGGATCTCCAAGTGAATTTTTGGTCTAAAACCTGTTCCTAAGTTGGATGTTACTTGAACAATTTTTTTTTTTTGGTAGCAGGGCTTGCCAAAAAGTTGGCAGACTTTTTCTCTCAAGGGCCAGATAGTAAAGATTTTAGACTTTGCAGGCCATACATGTTCTCTACTGTAACTACTCAACTCTTACTATTGTAGTGTGAAAGCACCAATAGATAATATGCAAATGATTTGTTCCAATAAAATTTTACTTATGGGCACTGCAATTTGAATTTTATATATTTGTCATGAAACACTATTCTACAGATTTGTTTTAAACCATTTAAAAGTTTGAAAAACATTCTTAGCTTGCAGGCCACACAAAAACTGGCAGTGGCTGGATTTGAACCAAACTACACATTGTCAACTCTGTATTAGAGCAACAACATATTTTTTTCCCAAGAGATATACTGTGTTTTGTGTAACCAACTCAACAAAATAAAGCACTGGAAACTGCCTTTTTTTTTCTTTGAGAAAGAGAGAGAGAAGGACCAAGCAGGCTCTGTGCAGAGCCTGACACGGGGCTGGAACTCACAAACCATGAGATCAATGACCACAGCCAAAGAGTCAGAGGCTCAGCCGACTGAGCCACCCAGGCGCCTCAGCACTAAAAACTTGTCTTGAGCCCAAAAACTCTCTCATTTATTAAAAAAAAAACCCTTAAGTTAAAAAAAGTCAGATGATATATTGTAACTTCTAAAAATGTACTGAATATTTGCATAAATAAGTGATTTAAATAAAATAGTAGACTACCTGGTAGAATTTGCAACTATGTAAAATCCCTACACCTCTGGTGTAGAAAGGCAGAGCTTTGAAAAAACCAAAAGCCCACCTCCTGTTTTACAATGGTAACTGTTTTACAGTGTAGTTGGTGTCAGGAAAAACTGGTTTTAGGTCATCTGTCTCTTGGTTCTCATATGGAGCTTTTCCCTCCACTATCATATTGAATGACCACGGTCTGATTTTATGAAAGGAGCTGACTGATTTCTTTACGTGTGTGTGTGTGTGTGTGTGTGTGTGTGTGTGTGTGACTTGGAGGATTCAGAAATCACATTTTTTTACTTGCACAGAATAATATTCAATAATAAAAAATATCAAATAATAATACTAATCAAAATGGCCAAGATTTATTGAGTACCTACTGTGAGCCAAGAATTGTGTGATGGCTTTATAATACATCTCATTTAATCCTTACAATAATATAAAGAGGGATGATATAGATGGAAAATGATAGTGATTGATTTAGTCAAGGTCACATGGCTGGTGAGAATCCAGATAAGATGCTGACTTGGTTACCACCCTGAATATGGCAACACTCTTTAGTTTAGACATGAAACACTGAAATCACTGTTTTGGCGTGAGTAATGCGTCTTCTGCATACCATATATAGAATTCTCAATTTACCTAACTTTATTAGAATTATATTAGACTATGTCTTCAAAGCATTGATTTGCTCCAATCAGCATTATTTTAAATGGTAGAACTGAATTTGCCCCAAACCATTTAGTCTTATATTTTTTATTACCTAAATATTGATGGTTCCCCCAAACCTATCATTTCACCACCTTCTTAAAGGCATGTTTTTATTAACATAAAATGTTTTACATGATTTCAGGAATCCAATGTAGGTACTATATTGAAGCATAGGTTGAATAATCACACCTACAGCAGTTAATTATAATTCAATAACTGTAGTATCTAATAATATGAGATATTATATTCACAGGATTTCAAAATTCATTATTTTCAGTAAAAAAGTAAAGTATTATATAAAGAAAGCATCACTAATTGGTGCTTACTAAAGAATTTTTCTTGTAATTATAGTTAAAAGATATTAATGTTAATGATATACATCATTCAAAAGAGTATTAAGAGAGAATTATAGTAGAAAGGAGTTTACAGTTCTCCTTTTAGCCAATTTATCCCAAATTGGGTAAGATATCTCCTCAGCAGTGGGACTATAATTTCAATTGTAGCAGCTAGATAAAAAACAATTAAAGCTAATAATTCATATGTGTGACTTGGATTCATTTCTATTAGATTTCATAAATTAGTTAATATGAACTGTAATGCTTTTTACATCAAAATTTCAAATTTTTGAAGCTAGACATTTTGAGACTAGCAAGAGGAAAGTCATAGTATAAAATCATTTAAAGTTGGCAGTTCATATGAGTTCCCAAAACTTTACTAGGATATGCTCACATCTTTCATTAATTTCAGGTCAAGATTTATCTGCAATCAGTAAATAAAGGCTTACAGAAATGTGTTCCATTGCCAAACGCTTTAGCTTCAAATGTGATTTTCTTCCAGTGTGATTTCTTTTAGATACAACACAATTTCTTTCTGATCCTGAGCATATGGGCCTATGCTAATATGAAATGGTGTCTTAGAAAGGTTATTTTTGTTTTCTGCAGGGAGTAGTCATCCTTTGACCTATATTCAATACGTGACACAGATCTGATTGTGCAACAACCATTAGCCTCATCCGAAATTCCCTAGTTGGAGGTCAGGGCTCAGGTCAGGGACCATTACTCTAGGGTGTCAGAGCTAAGCTTAATTAATGCCTTTTAAAAATATACGGATGATATTTTGTTCCCCTTAGGATGTATGAAAATGGCCTGTGGAATTTATCCTAAAAATGTTAAAAACAAGGATGGTTTAGTTGTTTGACATGCCCCCATGACCTCTTTCTCAAATCATCAGCACTGCCCAGTGCATTTGGCTTTTTTCCATGCACTTGTCCAATTTTTTTTTTTTTTTGTTTTTTTTATTAAAGCACAGATTCCTCCTGTGCACCTTTCTGGTCCTCAAGGCATCCTCTGGTGAGCCATGGCCTTTGAAGATGGGGCCTACCCCCTCGTGCTGTTCCAGAGCCCAGAAATGTTTAGCAATCATTTTCCAATGAGAATTGGCAGTTGTCTGCTGGGGCAGGATGTCATGTCAGCACAAGTGTCAGAGAACGAGGGAGTAACTGGCACAACAGTTAGGGCTGGGGAAAATGAAAGGTGCTAGGGCAGGCAAGAGGAAGAGGGCAAGGTGCTCTCCAGCAGATAGCTTTAAAAGTAATTTTTAACCAACATTCTTTAAGAGCCTTTTGGAAAGCAGATCCCCCTTTCCCAGAGGCATCTGCCAACAGACAGTACAACAGGAAAAGAGGAAACTACTTCCGAAAAGGCTTTAAAAAGAGACTTTTAGAGGCTGTTAAAAAGACATACAATCACATTCTGCGTAAGCCTGTTTAAGCAGCAGCTTACTGCTCAGGCTGGGCTTCTTTCACTTCACAGCCTGCTGTTTCCCTCTACCCCCCAACCCACCACCCACTCTCCAGAGCCCTTCACCCGAGGGCTAAGCAACCCCTCTGTTTTCTGCCTAAGCTCCACAACAGCTGTTCTCTTGTGTGTGGCCTGGAGATGTGGTTTCAAATTTTACTCTCATTCTTGTGGTAAAATGTATACTGTCCCATCTCCTAATGTCTGAGACATGTACTGCTTGGGAGATTTCCTAATGGTATACTGCAATCTTCATTCTGTGCTTTACTTTCACTGTTTGCAGTCTAATGACCTTTCTTACCATCCATTGTCCAGCCAGTGAAGTAGCTTGCATTTGTGTTTTTAGATTTAAAGAAGATGCATTCAAAGTGCCCCCTACCAGTCCTGTTTGAGAATTTTCCTGGAGACATAAAGTTCTCAGTGAAGGAAATAGGAATTATGTTCATCATTGTATCTGCTGTAATTAGCATACAGTAAGCAAGCAATCAATACTTGCTGAAAATAAGAATGAATACATGAATGAGTGGATACGAATGAATATCGAAAGAATACGAGCTGGGAATAGCAAAGGGATGTGGTAAGGGGTATATAGTTGGGCTAGAAAAACAGCTTCGATCAACTGGTAGCATTGATTTTTAGAATTGTAACTCATCTCCCTCATTTATTTTTCATACGCAAATATGTTATTGGGAAGTGTTTTCCAGAGAGCAGAAATTTTGGGGCAGCAAAGCAAGAATGGAGAATCAGTATGAGAAAGTATTATCAAGTTGGCTACAGCTTCATGAAATCATCCTAGAAACCCTCTGAAATGCATCTCAGGATCATCTCTCCCGGGGAAGAAGGGGAGAAATACTTATCCATAGGTTCCCAGGTGCCATTTGTTAAAGTTTCACCTCGTCAGACAAATTGCCAGCACTTCTGGGTTGTACATAGTTTTAGCGTAAAACAGGTTCCTGTGGTGTCTCACTCTGTGCCATCAACATAGAAGCCCCAGGGCAGGAGAGAAGGTGTGCATGGCACAGGAGTGACACAAAGCACCGTCAGGTTGCACCTGCAAGAAGTGGGTCAGAACCTGTGAAGAACTGGCTGTCATGGCAGTGGCTGGAATGAGAGACAGGTGAAGCCGAGAAGATCTGAGTGGTATCTGATACAGGCCCCAATACTAATAGCCTGCATGAAGCCTCTCATTTTTAGAAAAAAAAAAATGTAAAATCACTTAAATTTGAATTCATAAGTGGAAAACCAGAATTTTAGTAAGGGAAATTGAATGTACTATTAGTGAAACCATATCATTATAGTTAGAGAAACAGAGAATACGACTCATCTGGCTCTCTTTGTGTCTTTCTTCCGTCTGTTCTTATTTTTGATCAATGAATTTTCAGGAGAACTTAAAACTGGACACCTGCCAGGAGGGACCTGTGATCTGATGTTTTCTGCACTCCTGTTAGGGGAATGACGGCAAAGGAATTAGCCTGGGCTTGGTGCAGAGTTACCTAGACTATTATTTCTGGGAAATCTAAAGTTGGCTACGGATGTGTCCCAACCAATGAATTTAGGGATGAAGCAGAGACTCAGAGCAAAAGCACATCAGCTAAGCTGGTACCAACGAGTGGTGGAGTAAGAACACATTAGTCTTCCATGGTCTACCACAGGGGGCCTCAGACGTTTTGGTTGCATGTCAATGAAAATCATGCTAAAAATCTATGTATTTCTTCCATTAATAACTAAAATATTTTGCTCTAAGTTTAATTTGTTAAAAATAATGTAATTTCTGGCCAATTGTAAATATTAACATTAAAACAAACAAATCACTTAAAATTTTTCAATGGACTCTTAATACAGTAACAATTCTATAGTCTAATTTAAAAATATTTAATAGATTTAAAAATCTATTCAAATAAGATCATTTTAATAGTCGGAAACTTTATACCATTCCTCTTCTTTAACTCATTTCAACTTCCCGTATTTTAATATAATGTAGTTTTTGATGCTGGAATGTCTTAAATTGATCACATAGGCTTGGCAAAAATTATGTATATGTATTAAAATTTGAAATTAATATTTTTTTCTGCAAGTCTAATCATTTTGTTCTGAACAGATTTAACTTCATCATGATGACACAAGGCAACTCTGCAAATTTCTGTAGTTATACAATCATACTTCTACACATTAAGAGTAACCTTGTACGAAAAAGGCTCATGCAAGTATACATAGTCCTAAGACCGCAAGCGTTAAGTCCCGCCGGCCACCAGCGCCAGGTGCAAACACTGCTGGGGATGAGCGCACAAGGTGTGCGCCGGGCCTCGCGGGGACCAGGCAGAGCGGAGAGCGCACGCAAAGATGGCGGCCCTGCCTTCGCTCCCTGACCGCGCGTCCTAGGGGCCTGGATGTGTGCCAGACCGTAGCCTGTCCCCAGGCCAAGCTCGGGCCAAGCACGTAGGCCTTTTTCAACCCCAAAGTGGAGGTGTGCTTCACGCTGAAGTCTGTGCACGCCGAGCGGGGCGGCCTGCTAAGAACTCTCCGCAGCGTGGGAGCCAGGAACGTAACCCCTCCGGCCGCCAGAGCCAGCTGTGCGTAAAAGCTCCCTTCGCGGGCACGCTGGGGCCCCCGGAGCCGGGCAGGAGGAGGGGGTGAAGGCGGCGCCCGCCAGGAGCGCCGAAGAGGCAGCTCGGAGAGGGCGCCTGCCAGTCATCGTCTGTGGAGGATTCCTCAGCCCCCACGTGTCCGTCGGAGCCGACGCCGGCCCTCCGGCTGCAGGTGCGGGACGCGCAGAGGAGCCTCTCCCGCACCGTTGCAGACCCCGCGCCTCTCCGCGGCTGCTTCCCCGCTGGACCCTGGGGCTGGTGAGTCTGTGCGCGGGAGGCCTTCAAGGTTGGGGGTGGTGACTGGGTCGGAGGTCCGCCGGCTTCCACGCTGGATGGCCTGGGGCTCCTTTTTCAGATGCAGGGCTTCGGAGCCACGCCGGGTTCACACCTCTAGCTCCTCAGGGAGAGGCGCCTGGTTTGGAGTTCCCTCCTGGCAGGCCGCCGTTCCTGCACCGCGGACGGCGGTCATGGGAGGGGGTGCCGGGCGTCTCATGCCCGCTCCGTGGCGCCTGCTCCCCCGGGAGTCTCGCGGCCGGTGCTTGGGTGTCTTCCACAGGAAGCTGTTCCGAATGCAGCCGGAGGTTGGGTGTGCTTGTGGGAGGGGGCGGGCCTAGCACCCTCGTAGGCCGCCATCTTGAACTGGAACCTCCTTACCCCGTTTTATTTGCGGCGTTTTTGGCAGTGGAGCTGGGTGGGGGGGGTGTGTGTGTGTGTGTGCGCACGCATTCTCACATGAGCACCGTGTGTTGCTCAGGCCCTTGCTTTTCACCAGTCACTACTGCCATCTTGAACTGGAACCTCTTTTACCACATTTTATTTGCGGTGTTTTTGGGTGTGTGTGTGTGTGTGTGTGTGTGTATTCTCACGTGAGCGCTGTGTGTGTTGCTCAGGCCCGTGCTTTTCTCCGGTCACTACCACGTGGACGAGGGCAGGCTGGCAAACAGGTTAGAGGACCATCCACAGACCAGGACAACAGAGTGCTCCAGAGAATTCGCGTCGATCATTTTTACTTCATTTTGGCCACAGTCAGTTCACACTTTTGCAAGCCTAGATGAGGAGCCCAGCTCAGGTTGCAGGTTTTCTGGGGAACGGTGCTGAAGAGGCTCTGAGGAAATTCTGAATTTAAACCATATTTGGCACATTTACTGTGTCAGCCCAAACACGGTTCAGTGAGTAGAATTATGGGCATATTGCCCTCAGTGGCACATTACGTTTGTGACATAAAAAGTGTGCTTCTTTCCAATTAATAAAATAAAAAAAAAACCCAGCAGCATGTTAAAGATACCCCCAAAACCTCAACTTGATTGAAAATTTGGAGAAATGGTGGTAACAATAGTAACAGCAAAAGAAACCCCTAACGTGGGGGCTGCTTCCCACACGCTCTGCCTTCTACTTCCCTTATCTGCAGCAGTATCTTGTGTTATCTTGTGGTAACTCCTCACAACACCCTTATGGAATTTTAACTACCATTACCCTCATTTTTTGGGGGAAACTGCACTAAGAGAAATGTCCAACAGGGTCCTCTGCCTGTTGTATCAACACAGTCAACCTGGGACTCCCTTTGTCATGCAAAAGTAGGACAGTTTAAGAGTTCAATGATTAAGATGCTCTCTTTCTTCGAAATTTCACCACTCATCTCCTAATTAAATATTAAGCTTTTATGGTCTTGGTTCCTTAATTCTGCCCCCAAATTGTTATGCCAAAAATAAATAAATAAAAGAGATTTTTGTTATAGTTAAATATTTGCAGAGAGGCAAACTCACACTGTGGCAAGGTCAGCTCTAAAGAAATACAAATAAGATTAGGGAAAAATATAGGATTTTAGACTTTAGACTTTATTACAGGATGTTTTAGGAACATCCTGTTGTGTGGCATACATTGCATCCACATTAATGCATTTGTAAAAAAAAAAAAAAAAAAACTCAGAACTCTTACCTAAAATTACCCAGACAACAGGGGCAGAACTCTGTTGGGTTTTCATTTTATGTTTTATAATTATTTCTTACTGTTTTAAGTTGGATTTAGATAAACATCTGCATTTCAGCTTATTTGCCTTTCAGATAAAACCTAAAAAAAAGGTTCTTAAGGAAAGATTCAGGTTATTTTTAGCAATAAAGAAGAGAAAATGTTTTGTGATTCTATTTTTAAACAACATTTTCAAAAGTTTTCTTAAAGCTCTAGTGGATAGGACAGTGCTAAAGGCAAAAATGTTGCTTAAGAAAACACTTCAGAACATGTTAGCAAAGTTAAAGCCCAAGCCAAGCCCCCTGAGAGCAAGGAAAGTGCTCACATGGCATGGTGTCCTTTGAATCTCTTAAGATTATTTCCTAAATGAGACTATGGGAACAAAATGAAATTATATTTTCCTTCCAGCTAGTTAAGCCTCCAATGGCTAGATGAAAAAAATGTCTTCTTTGTGGACAGTGATGACTTGCTAGTCAGTCTATTCCCAAAATAAAGACACCAAAACCCTGCTTCGCGCACAGAGTAAAATGAGATAGGAATAGAGGTCATTCAAATGGTTTAAGTATCACTCTAATTGCCATTTTTCAGGTAACCCTCACTTGGTGGAATAGGTGGATTTTGGTCTTGTTCTTTATTACCTCTAAAGCTATTATTTATGAAACTGAATCCCATTGAAGCCCTCACATATATAATACAGTACAGGAATCAAGGAAGCTGATCTCAAGAATGGATCTTAAGTCTAAAGAGCCAATTAGCACATAGGATTTCCAAGCAATTGATAAGGTAGTAAGAGAGGTTGAATGACTCAAACTGGCTTAATAGGACTATCAGACTGAAAGATATTGCTGTTAATTCTTGATTGTGAGAGAGGTTTCTCTCACTTCTGGTAGACAAGAATTAGGAAGTACGTGGCCCCCTTTGTCACTGGCAACCCTAAAGTCTTAGAGAAATCCCTGGTTAAGTGATTTCGATGCCCAAGATGGGAGGATGGAGGGACAGAAAGATCCTGAGTTTTTGACCACACCACTTAAGCCTGCTTTCCTATGTATGGCCTGTCTCTCATGTAAAACATAATTTTATTTATTTCCTAATGCAGTTTGAGATGGGATTTACTCTTACCTGTAGCCCAAAGCATCCTCCTACACAGGCTGAAAACACTTAGTGAGAAAGAGTAATCAGATCTTTAGGATGTTGAACATGAATTACTATAGCTTGCTTTTCTGATCGCCTTTTCCTCTGTTAATAGGCTTACTTACTGGCTTCTCCTCTACCCCCACTACCTAATCACTCCTGAAAATCCTTTAATTCTCTGCTTATCATTCTGAAGTTGAAGATGTGAAATATGAGAGAGGACTGCCCCTACACAGTTTAGATTACTTGTGTTAATGCGTGATGTTACTGATACGAAAGTATTAATCAAGAGAATGGTAGAGAGGCAGAGAAGAATCTTGGGAGACACTGTTCTGGTTTTGATAAATCCTTAGTTTCTACTACTTTTCCTTGAAAGTTACAATATTCCACAGTAGTGAGGTGTAATAGAAAAATTTGACAAGAGGGACATCTGGGTGGCTTAGTCGGTTAAGTTCCGACTCCTGATTTGGGCTCAGGTCATGATCTCCGGTTCATGAGTTCGAGCCCCAAGTCGGACTCTGTGCTGACAGTCCGGAGTCTGCTTGAGGTTCTCTCTGCCTCTCCCTCCGCTTACACTCTCTCAAAAATGAACAAACATTAAAAAAAGAAAAATTTTTATAGGCTATATCACTATACCTATTCTAGTCTAGAAAATCCACTTATATAAAACGAACTATTGTATAGTATTGATTAGTAAGTTTAAAATTCTCCATGTACCTTTGACTTCAGGCTGATGGATATCACATTACAAGGGGAAGTATAAAGAACATCATCCAAACCTCTCCCACTTCATCTCACAACCTTACAAAACATTTGGCATGCTCACATAGAGCTGGGCTGAACTGCATATTTCATTGCCAAGCAATATTCATGAAGATTCTATTCCATGCATTGACTGCCACTTAAGGAATGAAACAGGACTACATAATCAGTTGAATTAAATTCAATCTATTTTGTACAGCTATGTTCAAGGTTATAACAAGGTATGTAGAATCTGGTATTAAACTTCCTATAGAACCTCAAGAAACATTCCCAGGGTAAGAATTTAAGGGAAAAATTATTTTGCTCACTGAACATTTACATAAGAATGTTCCACAGACTGTTTTGTAGATTCAGTGTGATGCACTACTGCGGGTAGATTATAAACCAAAATATAATCAAGGTTTATCATACGAGTCTACACAAAAGAGAGAAAATATATAGCCACAGTTTTCAACCTAAACACATAAATAAAAATTGTTAACAATTCTATATCTTTCTTGGTGTAGAGTGACCAAACAAAAGTCAACTTTTAGATAAGAGATCCTAAATAATCATAATAATAATAATAATGGCCCTCAAGTATTGTATTAGGTGACCCACCAGTCTATTTCAGATATTTGGGCAAAGTCACCAAGGTTGTCCTAGGGATATCACCCTTCTGTTGGGTGTACCCCTTTGGCCTGGACAGTCTGGAAGGCTTGCATAGACTTTCTTGCGTCGTGTCCAAAGGAAATCTGATTATAAGTAAAGAAACATCCAACATGAATAATGTAAAAACACATAAAGGTAGTTCAGAATAATGTGTTCTTGCTGTATGTCAAAAACAGTGCTAGGTCTTAGTGGTAAAATAAGTCCCAGAGACTTTGTTTTCCAGATGCTTACATGTGATGCTTATCAGTGAGGCCTAGATAATCACGCAGTGACTTTTGGACAGATGTGTTTACAGTTGCATTGAGGTTAAGTAAGGGCTATTATACAATCATGTAGTGAGAAATCTAAGCCGAAAGCAGGACAGGTGAGTGAAGGTCAGAGGAAGCTTCTTGGAGAAATAGACTTGTGATCTTATTCCTAAAGATCCAATAAGATTTGGCCAGATGAAGATGAGGGGACATACCAGAAGTAAGCAACCAGAATAGCTGTTCCGGTGCACATCAGCTCAGTATTAGTACTGAGTTCGGGTGTCAACCATATAGCAAAGGTGGATCCTAATCTGTTTCACGACTGAAAGACTCAATCCTGACAGAACACCTATCTGTTCATTAAATAAGTTTCTAAAATGGTAGTTTTGAGCAATCATCTTTAATATTAAATACATATTGGAACCAACCTGACATCAAACGATGGGTGTTATCCATGGCACCTGACACAATGCCTTTTACAAAAGTGTTCATTAAATGCTTGGAATGATTTGAAACTCCCTCGCCTTAATCTTAATTTTAGCTAGTCTTCCTGGGGGTAAAGTGATTTCTTGCTGAATGTACTTCTACTGGCCAGTATACATAAGGCTTTACGCTATACAGCAAACTCTTTGGTAAAATTGTAGGGGTTGCTGAAAGAAACACTGTGAATGTATTCTGAGTTTTACTATCCAGAATAAGACTTTAATAAGCTTTTGGTAGTGAATGGTTTTGGATGTATGGTTGTTTCTGAGCTCAGGTGGAAGGCCAAAAGCCAAACCTAAAAAATACAGACCTTACAAATCAAATTGTAACTTGAAATTAAAGGCTAATTTCTATATTCCTGTAAGATACAACTATGGAGAGAAGATAAAACATAATCAACCTTGAATGTCCTATTCATTATCTACAAAGCTGATACTATTGGTTTACCATTAATAGAGCATGCATTGTAATGATGCTATTTTCCTTTACTTTGTTTGTTAAGTTCTGGCTTCATGCTTAGGGGTTCTATTACTATCTGAACATTGTAAATAGAGATTTACCTAATTGTTGGTTAGTAAAGTTACAGTTTTATTTTGTATTCCTAAATCTTTAGTCCATATAGGATTTATGTGCTTTAGAGTATGAAGAAATAAATCTATTTCCCCCAAATTGCTAGTGCATGTTTGTCTTGTCATCCACTGTCTCTCTTTCCTGCATTGGACATGGGAGGCCTTCAGTAAATATTACAGAAGGAATAAATTAATGAATGATGAATCTGAACCTCCCAGATACTCTTGCTGGTCCTTTTGGGAGGAGCATTAAGTGATTGCAAGATTGACTCAACGTGAATAGCCAGGCCTAAAACTAAAAGGCTTTGGTGAAGCTGGTATCTGCTGCTTTGGGCTGTCATTAATTGATCATTAATTGTTATGCAAATATATGGATACATTCATTGAGGGATGATAAGGAAAGATGTGTTTTCTTATTTTCTTTCTAGTTGTATTTCTGAATCCTGAGAAATGTGTACATGTTACATATATTGTATACATTGTATATCCTTATACTTTTGACATTGTTTTTGGATTTGAGATACATACATTTGAATCTATCTATCTATATCTGTCCATTATCTATTTTAGTATATACATATTAGGCATAAAAGGCATAAGAGTTCAGCAGTCAAGAGTATGGGCCATCAAAACTGGATTTAACCTTAGCTCTGATAGGTATAGTTGACCGTTGAACAACATGGTTTTGAATTGTGTGGGCCCACTTATATGTGGATTTTTTTTGATACTGTACAGCACTGTAAATGTATTTTCCTTAATAACCTTTTTTTTTTTCTCTAGCTTACTTTATTGTAAGAAGAGAGTACATAATACTACAATGTACAAAATATGTGTTGACAGTTTGTTATTAGGTCAACAGTAGACTATTAGTAGTTAAGTTTTGGGGGACTCAAATTATACACAGATAATCAGCTATATGGAGGATGGTGCCTTTAACCTTTGTGTTATCTAAGGGTCATCTCTATTAGCTGTGTGACGTTGGGCAAATTGCCTAATTGCTCTATTTTCTAGTCTTGTTTTAAAATCAGGAAGGTTGACAAAATTTACTTCAGAGCATTGTTGTGAACATTACTTTCCTATAAGACATTTAGAACAGTGCCTTGAGTATTGTAAGTGTTCTCTAAGTGTTAACTTTTATTGTTATCCTACTCAGTTTTCCCAGTCATCTTTTTTATTTTCGTATTTCATGATATTTTTAAAAGAATATATGGGGTTATTTGCATGAGAGGTGAAAAAAGTCACTCACCTAGCAAAAAAGCAATTGCTTTATTTATCATAGAAAATGTAGAGTAATACGCATGGATACTAAAACTGTAAAAAAAATCTCAGAACAATGTTTAGTTTATGCTTGGATTCTTAGAAAGAAAATATATTGAAAATGTAAACTCAGAGGTATTTCCTGTTTCCAAACATAAATTAAGAATTAAAAAATCAAAATGACAGACTTCTTGCTAATCTGCTTAGGAAGGCATAAATTGTTAATCAGGCTCCAGGCAACATTGTTTCATACCAAGTTTAATAAAAAGTTCGCCTGAAGGAAGAAGAGGTCTGGTGGCCCGATTTTGAAGCTGGGCAGCTCTATTTACATGCTTAGTCCCTCTAGCTCTCGGGACACCATGGATAGGGTTTCCTTTGAAATCAGCTCATTTTAAAGGAGTCAGAATTATTAAAAATGATTAGCATAGGATAGAAAAGTTATATTTTTTCACTAGTGTGAATGAACTTGAAAAGGAAGTAAACTGGGAAAATATTTATTTAAGAGAATCTTTTGTAGCTTGTATGAGAATTTTACCTAGTAAGCATTTATTGAGCCCTCACTATGTGCTTTTATTTGCTAGTGATGCTTTCATCTTAAAACCGTGATCTGGAGATGGAGAAGTGATCTTTTAAAATCATTTCTCCTTTTCCCCCAACCTGGATTTATTTATTCCATAAGGCATCTTATATGTGGATCAGGTGTGCTTTTGCCATGCAGGGAATCAAGTAAGGAGTTTTCTAAAAGTCTTGGCATTGTTTTTAGGAGTACTTGTCAATCAGCTAAAAACTAAATTGGAAAGTATTTGACAAGCATGGCATCTTTTGAGCACTTGGAGCCTCATGGCTGCTGCTTTGCATTGTTGAGTTTAACATTCAGCCTAAATTTCTCTCCTTGCTTTAAAGTCTTTCTTAATAACATTATGGATATTAGTGTATATTTCTCAATTACAAAGCAAGGCAAAGTTTGGCTCTTGTTTTCTGTGATTAGTTTCTCTAACCAGACATGATGAAAAGACTGTCATATAGATAAAAAAAAAAAAAAAAAAAAAAGCCTTTTAAAAATCCATTTTAATTTAGTGACAAATTGGGAAGCAAACATATGCTCTATAAATGTTCAGAACATTCAGGGTGCAAAGCAAACTTCTTGCTCTTCAGAGCCCAATTAATCCAGCTTAAGGTTTCAATTATTTCTCCTCTCTCTGTCCACTATATAAAAATCTTCATTACATTAAACTCAGTCACTTCAGAGCATTTTGCTCTTATGTAGCTTTTACCTTCATATTTTCAATAAAGTAACTGTCTTATGTAGCATTCTGTTTGGTGAGAAAGTGGTTTATTCACCTGATCACCAGACATCTTGCAGTGTCCTTCTCTCTACTGTGGTCATTTCTTTAATTTAACTCCAGTGTTTTTTTAGAACTCAAAATATACACACATTTAAATTCAATGGGGAAGGTTTTTAAGAAAAACAAACCATGGTGCTATTTGGAAAGATATTTTGGAGTGTGGCATCTGAGAATTAAAAGCAAACTTGAGGAAGAAAAGGAAGTATCATGAGACAAAATTTTTAAATATGAGATCTGTATTTGGCATGCCTGTACTTATTTCAAAGGCAGTTTACCTGCAGGTAAATATACTTTCTCTGAATGCAAAACTTACTGCAGAGTTAGTACTTTTTGGATCTGCAGGTTTGGGACCACATCCTCTTGATGATACTAAGTGACCCCTTGAATCTGCTGTCTTAGTTAGGACTTGCCCCAAATATTTTCTTTTTGATAAAAAGGCAGATAGGAGTCAGAAAGAGAGTGAAACTGTGGCACTGATATTTATCACAAGGCCATTAACATGGAATTAATTTATGAAACACTGACAAAATCCCAACTAGATACTTTTTAAACAAGTAGTTTAATAGAATAATTGTTGGGAGATACAGTAGTTTCACTTGGTTCAAATTAGGATTCAGTAGTAATTTTCTAGTCTTGGTGGATTTTATCATTTTACATTGGTGATTACTTAGTCTGACCACACCATTTTGATCTGTGTTAAATTAGAACCTGTTGCTAAGGAGAGCTTAGAATATTTTAGCTGAGTGTGAAATTGAGCAGTTTCAAACATTTTATAAAATGGATGATAGTAGATTAATGAAACTCTCTTTTTTTAATCCTACAAAAGAGGTATAAGCTTTGCAGCTAAAAATATGATAAGCTCATTTTCATGACTGAAATCTACACTATAGGCTAGAAGGCAATTGCTTATTGAAATAAAAATGCAAACCTTAAAATACAGTGCAGCACCTTAGAAAATTTGTGTTTGTCCACAATTATGTAGTTCACTTTTATGGAAAAAAAAGATACCTCTTTTATAATGTGGATGGTTCAGTTGAGCTGGGTTTTCATTAAGTTATCAAATTAGATGCAAATTTAAAACTTTTTGTTTTCCACTGAAGAATCCACTATGTAATCAAATAGGCAAATTCTTTGTTGATGACACATTCTGGCCAAGAGCTTGACAAAGCATGCTTTTGGAGGACTTGTTAATATAGTCAAAGACTGTATTAGTATTCCAAACATTAGTATTAATCTCTATAAGGTTTAATTAAGGGACCCAAGTATACCTTTTGATTGAACGACTTTTGTTTAGTTTGTCTTTTTGGCTGTCTGGCTCTTAAATATCATTGTAATTCCTCTTTACTTTTTATTTCATCCAAATAAGGAAGAGAACTAGGTCAATCATTTTTCAACATGATGTTATCCATTATCTAACTCAGTCGTCCTCTGACTTTTGGATTTCATGGGACATTAACGGTTTCTTTTTTTAAGGGGGGGAGGATTGACATTGAGTTGCTTGACAGATTTTGATTTTGATAAGGGAAAAAAACAACATAATCTATCCATACACTTTCATGAAAGAATTGACATTTTAACTCCAAAGAAGTGGGAAGGTCACCGAGTACTTAAATAAATTGAGATTTCTGAAAAACACAATAGGGTATCATAATTTTTTATATCCAATCACTGACTGATAAACATTTTTTTCTTTCAAAGATGGACACTTTGGGTAGCCTAGAGAATCACTGACTTAGGTAAAGCTCACACAAAACAACCATCAAGCCATTACAAATAAAATAATTTTATTTTATAAATTTTATAATGTGCCCCCCAAATAGTGGTCAGAAGTTCTAAGGAAAGTTTTAACTCTTCTTTACAGTGGCAAATTTACGAAATGGTACAAACACATGAAATTTATAAAGTCTAAATCCTCATTTTATCCATAAGTTTCCATGTCTGCTCCTTCACAGCATATTTATAAATAACAATATTATAGACTTAAATTTCCTCTTTTATTTTTAATGCCATAATTAAGTGGAGATGATAAAAAGCAATACTGCCCAACAGCCATAAGTTACAGAAGAGAAAGAGACAACTCACCAACATCCCTGGTCATCAGGTATCTCACATGTAAATGATGGATATTGGGTAAAGTCATTTCTAAGTTCCTGTCTGTGTCTCACATTCTCTGATTTTACTTGTAATTAATCCATTGTTCATGAAAGCTGGATTAACTACATGACTTTTTGAATATTGGCAATAGAAAGAATAGAGTTTAATGAAAATGGCTCATCAAAATCAACCATATATAATAGTACTACATAGCTAATAGGATGTCTTCCTTCACCCCCACTTCTTCTTTTTTTTTTTTTTTGTGTGTGTGTGAAATTTTACTGGGGAGAGAAATCATTCAGAACAGATATTGAACTGTGATGGTAATGAGATAAAATTGTGGTCAAAAAGAAGAAAAAAAATTTACTTATCAGATAAGGAGGGGAATAATATGACCTTACTCAACTCTACCCATAGTCTTAAATGCTGTGTACAGAGTGAGCATATCAAATGCACTGAGAAAAGACCCATGCCTTCAAAGGGTGCCGCGCAGGTGGATGCCCCTGTCAAGGAAATGAATAGTTGTCATTTTTAGCTATCTTCCTCAAATACTCCTCCAACATGAGGCTATCTCTGAAGGTAGATCATTTATTCTCTTATAAAAGGTACCATTCCACTCTAATGGCTCACACAATACTTTTTACTATAGTTATAAGCTGTAATGCATGCTTGTGAGTAGTTTTTCAAAAATGAATAACCTACAAACATTTTCCTCAGCCTTAAAATCTGCATTGCTTTGGTCAAAATAATCAAATCATTCCCATGCCCTCTGCTGCTATGTATTTCTCAGAGAGTCACACTTTAAATTCTAAGATATCACAAGTGTTCGTAAACAGCACATTCATTAAGTGCTTAGCTCAAGCAGAAATTCCCTGGAAATTCAAACCAAAAAAGGGCTAAATAAAAAAGATATAAGTATAGCATTTTCCTTTTGACTTAATGTGTAATTACTACTGTACAGAATACATGTAAAATGCTTAGAGCAGCGTGTAACATGTAGAAAAGCTCAGTAAATTTTATTATCATTTGCTTTATAATTATCATTAATTTTTGAAGGTATAAAAAATCCGAGCCTAATGGTCAGTGTTTTTTTTTAATCCTGCCATATATATATGCGTATACATAGATGTATACGCATATATATATATACACACACATATTAACAGGCATGTGTAGGGGTGGGGTGGACTGTCTTGCTTGTTGAGTCTTTCATCATGCTTTCCCCCATATAGAATTGAAGTGGGTGATTTATATTTGAGGTTTATCACTATTATATACTTTGGTTTGCATGTGTTATAAGATCACACAGTAGATCTATTTGGCTTGCAGAACAATAAAGATAATAGACGCAAAAGAGTCTATATTCTTCAAAGCTGTAAGAAAACTTCTCTCTCTAATTCTCCTGAGATTTCAGACCACTTTTTATTTTTTTATTCTTTTTTATTTATTTATTTTTTATGTTTTTTTTTTTTAATTTATTTTTGAGAGACAGAGAGAGCGCGAGCAGGGTAGGGTTAGAGAGAGAGAGGGAGATACAGAATCTGAAGCAGGCTCCAGGCTCTGAGCTGTCAGCACAAAGCCTGACGTGGGGCTCAAACCCATGAACCGTGAGATCATGACCTGAGCCGAAGCTGGACGCTTAACCGACTGAGCCACCCAGACACCCCTCAGACCACTTTTTAAAAAACATATTTCTTTGATTATTTTATGATCCATGCAGGATCATTTCCTTTAGATAGTGATTTTTTAAAGGATAATTTTCAAGTTTGCATTACGTGGTAGAAAAGTATAGTGTTTATAAACATGTTAATGATGTTGTGTTTATAAAATTGTATTTAACAGTAGCAGTATTTATAAAGTAGAAAATGCACACTGTGTAAAAAAACAGCAATTTTGATTCTATTTCTATTCTTATGTTCCCCTTTTATGTAAAAATTCACCTCCTCATCTCTTTTTATTTACTTGTACATCTCCTCAATTTATTTTTTCTTGTTGCTTTCCATTCCTATAACTTATTGGTTCTCCTAAACACCTTTTGGGCAGATCTACCAATTTAGGAAATAATAGAAAGAAAAAGCACAGTGATTTCAAGTGATGAAATAGGAAGACAAATCATTCCCAGTGGTGGCTAGCTTTATATTTCTCATCTTCATAAGATACTCTCTTCCACAAGATAGCACTGCATATGGTAGGAGAAGCTTGGGACCCATGCTGCCCATTTATACTGCACATCAAATTTAATAGTACCATTCTGGCTTTAATTAAACTCTTCCTCTCATAAATCTCAGCAAGATGATCTGATTAATAGAGGAAATAAGCACCCGACAGTGTTAGTATGAAGGTATTAATCAGATGAAACAAGGTAAAATAATCTCTAATCTGTGGGGATGGGGGACACAGCGCCCTCTGCATATGTGTCTAGTTTACATTTATGCATGTGTGCTCAGAGCATTCTTTCTTCAGTGAGTTATCTTTGTGGGAAGCGTTAAAAATGTCCTGGGTAGTACAGTCTTAACTAGATACTGGTTGTATCTGGTCCCCTCCGACCCAACCATTTTGGCTAAAAGAGCTTTTAGTCCATTTTACTTTCGTAGTAAATTAAGGTGCACCACCTTTTTCAATAGTTATTTGTATGAATTTCCCCCTCTTATCTTCCGACTTTGTGAGTAATGGTGTTACAAAGACTGTATACACTTGGCTCTACAACTAATTAGGGATAACCTGAAGTTTCTCATATGACTGCTTGAAAAAGGGAGCATTCCTTAGGAAGAGGACTTTTAAAATGTAGTCCAGTTAATCTTCATAAGAGGAAAGCTTAAACAAAAATACTACTGGTTAGAAACAGGGAAGTGCCCCAACCTCATCTGTCTTCAAAGTAAAATAAAAATCCCAATGGAGAACAAAAAGAGAATTAAAAGAATGAGGAGGAAAAAAAACCCAACCCAAGCCCTATATTTCTATATTTCTTCTCTAATATTATTGGAACAGTGTCACAACTGGGTGCTCTCTCTCTCTCCTTCTCTGTGTGAGAGTTTTACTTTTTTTCTTTCAGCAATTTCCCTATTAGCATGATGTTTTTGAGTCTTTGTACTTAGAATTATTATTCAGAAAAAAAATTTGTACCAGAGAAGGTTTGATTATCTACATTTTCACCTTTTTGTGAAGCAAATAAGGTAAGCTCAGTAGACACTAGCTAGCTGAAACACTATTAAAAAATGCAATTCAGACTGAGTCACTGTTCGTTATTTTTATAAGCGAGACCCTAATTCTGATCAACCCCAAAGAATGGGTTGCCGTGACTAAGCAAGCGGCACAAGGCAACTGGCTTCTGCTGGATGTTATCTCATTTGGAACACACTTCAAACTTTAGAACAGATTTTTAAATTGGAAGTTGAAACCTGCAGACTGTCAGCAGAAGAAGCTGATTCACCCCTAGAGAACTTACTTTAAGTCCCAGGCAGAGTTTTTTAAGGAGTAGGTTACCTAAAATGTGATACATGAAAGAGAGAAATAAGAACACCTCACAGAATTAGGGTGATGCATGCATCCAGACAGCATTTGGACATTTAATATATGCTTATTTGAATAGGGACTTCCTTATATTATAAGCTTTTAGTTTAATATACTTGTGAATGTGGATCTCTAAAAGGTTAATTAATTTTTTTTTTCAGCAAATATTTCTTCAGTGGTGGGGGTTCTTTGCATGAAGTTTTGAGTCTTAACTATAATGCCATTATTATTATTGGGTAAATTTGAATGAAGGAAGTACAGTCTTGGCAAGGTAAGAAATAAGGAAAATCTTATACTGATGGTGGTGAATTCTTTATTAATTGGCTAATGCTTTCATTTGGAATCATAGAAAAGTTACTAAAAGCCTGCATACCCAGGTAACTGTGCAAATACTTCTGAGTTGCTTAAATTAGAGGAACGACACACATGATAGCAATAATAATGGATTTTGACCTGGCATAAATGTCAAGGTGGTACTCGGAGGACTTTAACTCAACTATGAAGAAAAGCTGTTATGCACTTATTACTTTAGATAACAAAATCCAGATGCAACTGAACTACAGGGAGAAATGCATAGAGTGACCCACTAGAGGTCCCTTCCAACTAAAAAAAAGTTTTGATAGTTCAAAGGATGCAGCCTTGGTAAGTTGGCATTATGACTGCAAAGCAAGTAAGGGCCAGAGGGGGGACCACACATTTCACTTCCTAAGGAGGATACATGGTTTTATTCAAAATATTTGTCACATTTTATTATTTTTTAAAATCCCTATATATATTATATATGTATGTATATATATATATATATATATATATATATATATATATATATATACTGTATATATTAGCTATTCAAGAATTTGTTGTTCTACCTTATTGACACATTTTCCAGAAGGAAGTGTCTTTTGATGCCCTGGAACTATAGTGGTGCTTTCTAGAAATTTTAGCTGTTTCAGGTTTCCCAGAGCAGCATTTTGTGAGATAGACTTTTTTCTCAAAAAAATGAAGAGTGCCTTAAAGTGAGTTTTTACTTGCAAAGCTGATGGAAGTGGTGGGTGGAAGAGGTAAGGTACACATTTTCTGATAGTAGGAAACTTGGTAGAAAATGATTTTGTTTCTATACATTATCTTTGCAAAGTTAGCATTAAGAAATATAATTGCAATAAATTGATATAAAAGCCAGATAGGAAAGGGACTAAAAGTCCCTATAGAGGATCCAGTCTGTCACTTATAATGGCAGTAAAAGATAATTTTAGACAAGTACAGTAGAACTAAACCATTGCCATTTTCCTTCAGAACTGGGCTGCTGCCTCTCATGTTTTCCTCAAGAAATTTGTTACTTCCTCTGCTTCAAAAGTATGCCATGAACCATCAAAGTAGAGGTGGAAAAAGAGCTGGCTTTTATTTCCCCCCAATACCTTTTTAATTAGAGCATACCAAAGAACAAAAGGGGGTGAGATACAATTCTATGCGATTGTATTTTCCAGTAAATTGTTGGATTTCTTTTAAGTTTCTGAGCTCTGCATTGAAAATCTGGCCTCTGGCATAAACTTTGCCCTCTTCCTTTTGACATGATGAAGACATCTGCTTGATCATACCCCCTTTCTTCACACAACTTGTTTTCCGGATCTCTAAAATAGCAAACACAGAGCCATGCAAGTGCTATTACACAAAGGATGATGCTCAAGCTAAACTGGAGGAATTTTTTTTTCTCTCCTAAAGTAGAATCCTAAAGGCTTTCTTTTCAGGTAAAGGTATCAGCAAGAAAAGAAAAGAAGCAATCCTTGGTGACCATTTGTATAAGCATATTTGCTGTCCATTCTTAGAAGAGTTGTACGTTTTCTAGGTATATCTCTGTGTTCCTTTTCCGATACAGAGAAGAGTTTATTATCCCCCTGGATAGTAAACAATCAAAAAGCCCATATTTTGCATGTACACCCCTCCTGAGCAGCCATACATGTACATACCAGCCACTCCAGCAATATTTTTGAAGGAAAAATCTTTTTCCCACATTATGTGCTTCAGTAAGTGAAAGTGAAGACTGGCGGAGACATGGGCTGACACGCTTCTATAGTGTGAATATTATAATTAAAATAGCTTTACCAAAAAAAAAAAATGAAGGAGGGAGAGGGAAATGTGGAGCTATTCCATATGATTAAACTTCTTGGTACTTGAATTTTCTCAGTAGTTAACTCAGGTGAACAGCCCTTTGCACTAACAAGGACCTGCATATAACTCCCCATAAAATATGGATTTTATTGCAGCAGTGAAAACACTTCTCAGCACCATGCTGACCTCTCTAGCAGCCTCCATCTCGAGATCTCCGATAACTCTTGGCAGAAGAATATCTAACTACAGAAGTAATTCCAGCTCTCCGCTGCTGCAGTACACAACACAGCAACGACCCCTCTTACCACATTCAGGGATTAACACATTGGGGGCTCCACTTTTCCTGCATCGGACACCTACAAGCCGGCATACTTGGTCTGCAGTCCAACCAGTCCCGGGGAGGCGTCATCCCCCAGATTTGTGCCTGGCCAGCCGTGGAAGAGTACCAGCGAGCTGCGTCTTCCACATGACTTTTCCCTGGACAGTGTGCTCCATTTTCGGAGTCCAATGTTGGACTTTCCTTGCAACCCAAGCATTTCTTTCCCTATGTGAGCCGGCAGGCATTTCCCCGAACGTGCAAGCTAACAGTTTTCTTTGGCTCCTTTTCTGAGCCCTACCATCTATTTAGCTTAAGTTTTCCTTATTGGGAGCATTCAGGAGTTTTCAAGCTGCCTGATTTTCTGCTTTACCCCCAACGGCAAGAAATGTAACTCGGCCAAAGCAGTCCCCGCACAGACCCTTGTGATGTGGGCAGGTGGAAGTAAATCAAGCCCCCAACGGCTCTGCGGGTCCTGCACGCACCAGCGCCCTTGGTAATTGACCAGCCAACTTTGCAAATGCCGGAGCTCTCCTGGCAGCCTCTGCCCGCGGAGAGAAAGGCAGCGAGTTCTTCCCGGCGGGCCCGTTACTTATGCTCCCACCCAGCCCCAGGGCGGATCGGTCTTACCAGAAGGCGGAGGAGCGGAGCCCAGGCTCCCCGGAAACCCGCGCCTGTCCAGGGCAGCGGCAGCAACGCCGCCCGCGCAGCCGGACCCGCGCGCCTGCCCCGACCCAGGCTCGCAGGCTGAGCATCCCTCCCAACTCCGTGCGGCACCCATCGGGTAGAGAGGGCTCTCTCTCTGATTGGCTTCCATCAACGCTACAGAATTAAAAAAAAGAAAAGGCATGCACAGCCACCACCACCGCCAACAGAGACCGAACCCACCTCTGCTCGCCTTTCCTGCGCCCGGGGAGACCCTGCGACCCGCCCAGGCTGCTCCTGCCTCCGCTGCTTCTGCAGTCGCGGGCTCTGCCGTTCTTGCTGCCGCGGCTGAAACTGCAGCTCTCGGGATGGGAAGGTTATGGGCTCCCGAGAGCTGGCTCTTGTGGGCACACACTGATTTGCAAGTGAATGAAGTGGGAGGGAGCAAAGAGAGGAGGACTTTGTTAGAGAGGCCCAGTGCCTGCCCCCGCCCGCCCCCTCCCCTTGACAGAATGACTCCCTGTGTTTGAAGTCCTGAGCAATTCGCTCCCCGGTAACACTCCCTCAGCCCCAGGCTTTCCTTTCCTTTCCTTTCCTTTCCTTTCTTATTTTAGGGGGTTAAAACATACTCAGAACTTGTGTGACTCTGTCTGTTTCCTCCTTTATACTGTCAAAATGCACCTTGTGCTATTATCAGCAACGGTAGGATGTTCTTTTTTTCTTTCTTTTTTTTTTTTTTTTTACCGACTGAGCAATTATAATTCCCAGGGACACAGTACCTGGTCGCGCTATCAGTTGGCCAGCTTCGTGTTATAGCATGCATAACATGCACACATATAAAACAAACCGCGTCTCCTGGGATAACAATACCGATGGCTTTTCTACACCACATAAACAGGCGTTCTCCACACGCAAGCAGACATAGATTCCGACCTGTCTTTCCTTCTCCCCTTCCAGGAAGACAGGTTTTTACATAGTCCTGTAATCTGTTACTTTGTCAGAATGAGGAACCCCAAGATGTTGTAGCATGAAGGCGTGCTTCCCTGGGCTTGCAGAAACACTGGAAACCCAAACCTTCAGGCTTGCTGATGACTTATGGCTGATTCCATCTTTCTAAATGAGTTAATACAAGGATACAAAAGACTTGCAGAAGGAGTGTGTAATGATATTCAAGGTCTGCTTAACGGTTTAAGGTCTTTCAGGAAAGTTCCTGAAGTGGATAACCTCTAAATTAAACTCTTTGGTACACTTAGCAGTTGGAATGGCTATATTTACAGTTACAAAAAAGTAATTTTTACTATTAGCTGCAAAAATTTTAAGCATGCCAAAGTATTATTAAATGAAAGTTATGGTTTTTTACATAGGAGATGTAGACATGACGGAGCCCGGCACTGTTGGATTAGGAAAATTAAATCTAATTACCACAGTGATTGCACCCAGGGTCAGTAGCATCCCAAACCAGCTGTTTGTGTAAGCTGCAAGTTCACAGGGAGATTTCCATTTCATGGTGCTCTAAAAACAAAATGCAGGCTACCTTGGCCTCTGAGTGATTAAACTGGTTGGAGGCCGGTCTCCTTCCCAGCTGAGCTCTTACTAGAAAATCTTTTGTTTTCACCAACAGAAGTTCAGGCATTTAAATAAAGCCAAAATCAAAGTAGTACCTCTAGGCACTCAGTGCTTCAAAGAAGTGTGCATGGAATGGTTTTAGCACAGATGTTCCGCACATGGAAGATGGAAAGACTCGGAATTTACTTCTTGAAAAGATCTTCCCCTAACCTTAGAATTGCCACCAATTTACAAAAAAGACTGAACATCTTCTCGTCATGCAGCTATTTAAACTCTGTGGAGAAAGGATAGACAAGAAGAAAGCTGCTTCTGATTCATAGTTCATTCTCAGATTATGAATTTCTTATACATTTAATTGGAAATACTACCTCTTTATGTTTGTATAGTCCTTCATTGATTACAAAGTACTTTCATAGACTATTTTATTTAATTCTTCTTTCAACAAGTGGTATGATTTTTCCTCATTAGGTTGGAGGAAATAGATGGATGAAGAGATCGCATAGGTTAAGTAACATGTCCAAAGCAATAAAACTGGTAAGCAGAAGAGTCAGAAATATTCCTGGAAAAACTGTGTGGAGCTGTATATGTCTACATATAAAATCTACACTGTACACTGTGTACACTGTAGTGTACATAATTTATATGTAATATATATGTACTTATAAGTATGCCGATAAAAATAAGTTATACTTTAAGACTACCTTTTACAGAAATATATGCAAATTAACTGATTTTAATGGCAAAAGTTGGGATAATAGTGAAGTTGATGTTCACCCACTGAACAAATTAATATATCACAAAGGAAGTCTCTAATTGTTTGTAACATACTATTCTTTAAACCCCATTAAGCCACATATCAAAAGTGGTTACAACAACTACTTTTTATTAGGAACGGATAAACAATTTGTTTCTGAACAGTTCAAGTGGAAGCTTTGAATTATGTAAAGGATGGCACTTTTTATACTAAAAAGAGGTTTTTGTGTGATTTTTGAATATCTCTAATAACATTTACCACAATTATTAATTTTCAATTAATAATGATACATACATACATATATATATATATATATATATATATATATGTTTTTATTGGAGAGAGAGAGAGAGAGAGAGCGAACACACGAGCAGGGGAGAGGGGCAGAGGGAGAGACAGAGAATCCAAGCAGACTCCATGCCCAGCACAGAGCCTGACACAGGGCTCAATTCCACCACCCTGGGATCATGACCTGAGCTGAAATCTAGAATTGGATGCTCAACCGACTGAGCCACCCAGGTGCCCCAATAATATCGATATTGATGTAAATATCCATACTTATCCCAGTTTCTGAGATTAAAGAACGGAGAGTTACTAAGGTTAAATGATTACCTGGTGTTTCCAGTTCATTCTCTGGCACACCAGAACAGGCTGGTAAGGCATGGAAGCTAATTAGAGATAGTTAAACAAATGATGGGGCGCCTGGGTGGCTTAGTCGGTTAAGCGTCTGACTTCAGTTCAGGTCATGATCTCACAGTTCGTGGGTTTGAGCCCCACGTCAGGCTCTGTGCTGACAGCTCAGAGCCTGGAGTCTGCTTTGGATTCTGTGTCTCCCTCTCTCTCTGCCTCTTCCCCCACTTGTTCTCTCTCTCTCTCTCTCTCTCTCATATAAAATAATAATAATTTGAAAAAAAAAAACAAATGGGAGGGGTGTCTTTGCTACCATCATCTGGGATCTTCTTAATGAAATGTGAGTGGAACTTGGGCAGGGCCTCTGGGAAAGCCTGGAAGCAGACACGGGGAGCTACCAGCACTCTGCCTACAGTGTTACTTTTTTTCACTGCACTTCTTCTGGCGTTTCCTATCCTTTGTCAGTCAGAACTTCATACCAGCACAGCTGACAGTTCCAGAGCTTACGTGTTGGAAAGAGAGTGTCTCCCTCTTTTTGCTCAATTTCCAATTTCATGATTGATCAGATGTATTCTGGGCCCATCAGCTGGAGCTGGGGCCGGGGTGGAGGATGGGAGGCAGCAGGGTTACCTACATGGTGGATCCCCTAGTAGCTAGGAGTGTCCTTGTGAACTGGGTAGACTTCCCTCAAAGTGTCCCATTTCACACAGTGTCTTGTGTAGTAATTTGGTACAGCTGAAGTACCTCATCAGCTTTTAGGCTACTTCATTATTTTATAGGCTTTAGTCAAAATTACTTGTACTTCTCTCCTTTACAGCTTACAAAGTTTCAATTTAAAAAAAAACTCCTTCATAGACCATTACTAGGGATATTAATTTTGATGAGGGATTTTTCAACTTCCACTAAATCTCTCTTCAGATGATTAAGAGGCTATCTTATCCTTATAATGGGGATGCATATAAATAAATAATTACAAGTTCTCTGACTTTCTTTTCAATAATATACATCTGTATGCAATGATTATCTGGTAAAAACATTTTCATGATCATCAACAATTATTCTTGATTAGAAGAAAAAGTTCACTTTTAAAACCATACGCCTAATTAAGAACCTTGGCATGGGTTGTTGTGCTTGAACCAATCCAAGTCTTCCATCTAAAATTTACCTTAAGTATGTTGTTACCAGAAAAACTACACACCTTATAATGCTTATTACTTAATCATGGTATGCACAAGTGAACAGATTTTACTGAGGAATGAATGCCTGTTCTCCCACTCTGCCCTGTGTGTGTATGTGTGTGCACATAGGGTATTCTCCCACTCTGCCCTGTGTGTGTGTATGTGTGTGCACATGTTTCAGGGTATTATTGAACTGAAACAAAGGAGACAGAAAACCTCAATGGAATTCCCCTTTTGTAAGAGCCATAGATCTCTCAATACAAGCTAAAATAAATTCACACAAACTTCATGTGCTTATCCATGTTTTCTAATCCTGGGAGAGTTTCCAGTACTGTATTTAAAATGGGTTGGATCCCAGGATGTATTAAAACATTTCTCCTCTTGATCATTATATTTGACTCATCACTATAGGTAGATTACAACAGCCAGGAGATTTCCAAATGAGATAAATGCACAGCCACACAATGTTATTGACCTATCCAAGGCATTTTAGTACTCTGGGAATTTCAGGGTTGGTAGAGTGTACTTCAACTTTTTGCCAGATTCTTTTTACATTTTATTCACTGCTTTGTGGTAGAATCTAAATTTGTCGGATCAGATATGTACAACCCATGGTTGGTGGACTGTGCTATGTCAGTGAAGGGGTATGTCCTTGTTTAGAAGAAACAACCCATTAGGAGGATAAGTATCAGTATATTTTCTTAAATAACGCTCTAGACCAGAATAAATGGAAAAGCCTATACTTACATCCAGAGAGTAAAATAATTTTCTTTCTTTTGCTAATTCCTCTCTCAATTATAGAATCACTCTGGGAATAGTGGCAAGCTCGAGTAGGAAAAACAATATAATGGCATATGTTCAAAAATATTTTGGGATTTTATAGATTTTTGAGAGCATTAACGTTTTACAAATTTTGTCAAAAAAAGAAAAAAGACAAAGACAAGAAGAAGATTATCCTCTGTATGAGTATGAATGTTCTTTTTAGAATAGAACAGACCTCATGTAGAGCATTCTTTTCCTCTTTAGGTATCACACTTAAATACCCCTTTTCTCTTTTTGCCCCTGCTTTTGTGTCTCCTCTGTACTTTGTAAAATACCTGTAGTACTTTAGCTAAACTTTATTGTTTACATATTCTTTTCATCTACTAGACTGTATATCATTGAATTATTGAAGGTAGAGCATTTGTCTCTTTCATCATCATTTTATCTCCTTGTGCTTGAAAGAGTGTTTGGTGCTTACATGTATAACTAAGTAGAAATCCAGGTAAAGTAAAATGGATTTAGTAGACAGAAACTGGAGATGGCACATAGACTTAAAGTCCACGTTTATATATGAAAGGTAATGAGACTGGAAAAGAGAAGGTTCAAGTAGGTCATGAGCACTCTGTAAGTACTTGATGAATTGTCCTATAGAAGAAAATTAGACCAGCTTTTAATACGATGGAAGCTTCAGTTAATATCAGCTGGTAAAGCCACTGGAAGATATTGAACTTCACTGATTATAAGTTTTTATTATTATTTTATAAAAATATTTTTATTATAATATCCATATTTTCATATGTTAACATCTCTGAAATTATGCTTCTTACAATTGACATGATAAGAAAGCATTATGTCATGATATAATTGTCAGTGTCTCTTTTTTCTTAGTGACACACAAAATAATGGTGCAACTTACTACCATTGGCATCTTAGATCTGATGACATGCAGATGGTAGATTTCAGCTTAACATACGGAAGAATTTTCAACCTATTAGTGGTGTTCAAGATGAAAGGTACTGGCAGCTTCAGGATAGAGATGAAGGCATTCAATCACAGACTAGACAAACAGTTGTTATAAGCGAGCTCAAGCATCAAATTTGGGATTGAATGATCTTTTATGTCTTTGTTAAACCTGAGTTCCTTGAATTTTGATCTAACTTTCTTATTTTTGTAGATGAGGTATCAAGGATCATACGTGTTACATGCTTTGTCCAAAGTCACACATCTCATTAGAGGTCAAGACTGGACTATACATGCCTGCCATTTTCTAACATGAATATACTTTCATTTAATGCTAATCTTTGTTTTCTCTTCAAACTTACAATGTAGAAAATGGGTACAGATAATATTTTTATAAGAGGAATAATTAACATTACTGCATGTATGATGGGCCATTTACTTGTTCTTTACATATATTATCATTCAATCAATCAATATGTATGTGCTAGGTATTATTATTGTTCTTATTTTCAGATGAGGAAATTGAGGAATGGGAAGTAGAATAATTTGTTCAAGGTCACACAGCTAATATGAGTCAGGTTGGGATTCAAACACACATTTTGAAGTGCGTTCCTGTATTCTTAATCACTAGATAGGGAGTTACAGATTCACAATTTATTGTGTAATCTGTATGCAATGATGTGAAAATCAAAACTTGCCATAGTCCAAAACTTTTTATTTTAAGATAAGCATGCTTTGGATGCTACATTACTATTTTCTTTATTATTTGCCTGAAGATATCTGGATAATGGATTCAGTTCTCTATTCCATTTATGTCCAAACAAAACTTTAAGTGCTTTTGTTAAATTTTAGGGCCAGCAGGAAGCAAAGAAAATTTGGTTTTATTCTTTGCCATGTGTGTACCCAACCCATGCCTACTTCTATTCTCTTTCTATCTGGCAGTACCTTAAAGTAGAGAAAAACAGTATTTAACTTGCTTCCTGACCTCTATTTCTTATTCATTGTGGGCCCTTGGCCATCTGTAAAGATGTGTTGACTCTTACTGGTCTTTTCTGAGGAGAGCTATCTTTGTGTGCCTCTGGCCCCTCAGTGTCAGTCTTTATTTCTCAAAAAGGAATTCTTCATAGAGGATGCAGGCAGAATTCTTGGTCACAGCTGAGGTCTTCTCATTGCCTCCTGGGAAACTGTACTTATTAGCTCTCTTGCAAGGAAAAATAAAACTGGAGAAAAAGCTGCCGAGTGTCAATTGATAAGGAAGTTTTTAAAGGACCTTAGTTAAATTCATTTTGGGAGGTACCTTTCCAGACATCGTAGTATTCGGAATCTTAAAAAAATTCTCATATGCTGGTGATTTACTGAAAAAAATCTGTAGCCTTGACCAACCCCTTTTCTCTTGGCCTTAGTTTATTTATCTGTAAAATGAAGGCGATGAAGTAGTTTTCTACGCCAGTTTCTGCAAGTCTTTTCCTTACATGTTGCTATTTTGTTTGTGGCCACTAGGGGGACAAAGAGCAGACCTTTCTATTGAAACTTCCCATTGCTAATTTGGAATAATGTCCTTGCAGAACAACCGTAGGAAAAGTGGGTTTTTCTTAATGAGTCAGTGAACATTTTAAAATGTTTTTTTAAAAATGCTTGTTTATTTATTTTGAGACAGAGAGAGAGGGAGAGAGCGCAAGCTGGAGAGGGAAAGAGAAAGGAGAAAGAGAATCTCAAGCAGGCTCCATATTCAGCATCGAGCTGATGCCGGGCTCCATCTCACAACCATGAGATCATAACCTGAGTGGAAATCAAGAGTCAGAGGCTTAACTGACTCAGCCCCCTGGGCACCCCGAGACATCAAATCTTTTTAAATGCCTCTTATTAATTGTTATTAAACTGTGTTATGAACTATTACTTCTTTGTAAAATTTGAGAATTTATGGAAAATGATTGTAGTAGACCCTCCTTATCTGTGGGGAATGTGTTCCAAGATCCTCAGTGGATGACTAAAACTGCAGATAATTCTGAACCCCAAACCCTAAAAAAGTACTATGTTTTTCCTATTCATACATACCTATGATAAACTTTATAGATTAGGTTCAGTAAGAGATTAACAATAGTAATAATAAAATAGAACAATTATAACAGTATATGATAATAAAAGTTATGTGAATGTGGTCTTTCATTCAAAATATCTTATTGTCCTGTATTTATCCTTCTTCTTGTAATGATATGAAATGATAGAATGTTTATGTGATGAGATGCAGTGAGGTGAATGATGTAGGCATTTTGATGTAGTGTTGGGCTACTGTTGAGTTTCTGACAATATGTGAGGAGGAGGATCATCTGCTTCCAGACTGCGGTTGACTGTGGGTAACTGAAACCATGGAAAGCAAAACCTAAGATAAGGAAGGAACTACTGTATTACTATTTCCATAACCAGTAAAGTCTTTTAAGAATACTCATGTATCTCCATGAACACTACTATGTAGGAGATTTCATTAAGCACATTAAAAACATGAGCCTTTTGAGAAGTATCACAAGCTGCAATATTTTAGCAACACAGATACAGACACTAAAAGGATAGTTTGAAAATTTTTAGTGGCTATCAAAGTTGGTAGTAATTAGTTAATATTTTCAGAAATAATAGCAACACAATTAAGAAATTTTTTTGCAAAGTTAAAAGGGAACTCCATGTTTTATACTGGAAAAGTCCATAGTACACAATAATCTTTAAAAGCAATTTAAGAGCTATTTTTTACTGAACACTTACTATGTGTCAGGAAATGCATTAAAAGCTTTTATTTGTTCATTTGTGTTTTAGATTCCACATATAAGTGAAATTCCACATATCAGTGAAATCATATGGTATTTGTCTTTCTCTGTTTGACTTAGCATAATACCTTCTAGATCCATCCGTGTCATCACAAATGGCAAAATTTTATTCTTTTTTATGGTTAATATTCGTGTCTGTGTGTGTATGTGTGTGTACATACACACACACACACACACATTTTCTTTATCCATTCATCTGTCAATGAATACTTAGGTTGCTTCCATATATTGGCTATCCAGAGAACAAACTGGTGGTTGCCAGAAAGGAGGTGAGTTGGAGGAATGGGTGAAATAGGTAAAGAGGATTAAGAAATTACAAACTTCCAATTATAAAATAAGTAAGTCACAGAGATGAAAAGTACAGGAGAGGGAATACAGCCAATAATATTGCAATGATGCTATGCTATATGGTGTCAGATGGTGACTACATCATGGGGCACATTGAATAATGTAGAACATTGACAAATCACTGTGTTGTATACCGAAACTAATATAACTTTGTATGTCAACTATACTTCAGTAATAAAAAAAAAAAAAAGCTTTTGTTCATCTTATTTTAATTCTGTCAGCAACTCTGTGAAGTAGTTACTTTATCATGCCCACAAGTAAATGGAGAGGTAGGGTGTCATTACCATGCCTGTTACACTTCTGGGTTGTACTTTTATGCTCCTGTACATACTCTTACCAACCAAGTGTATCGCTGCCCATTGGTAATAGCCTCTTGTCCTTTTTTAATTATAAATTGCTTCATGGTCATTACTGCTTTGTATGTTTATGATAGGTCTTTTTAGTAGAGGGTGCATATGTTATTAGCCTTTGTATTTTTGGGCAGAGCAGGCAAACTCGGAAAGGTTAAGAGTCCTGAACAAGAATCTACAGTTTGACTTCAACAGAATGCATTTAGAAACAAGAATATTTTATCTTCAACTATTAGAACCAGAATCTGGAATGGGATGAAAATTTCTACTTTCTGAGCTCTTGATTTTGAAAAGCTTATGCTTATAGTCTGGTTGTCTCTAACTTAAAGACAAGACTATAAAATTCTCAGAGAGCTTGAAATTTCTCATTTTTGAACGTCAATAATTACCCCATATATCAAATGCTTATTATGTGCCAGTAACTCCAGTCAGTGCTTTTTAAGTTGCCTTGTTTGATTCCTCATGGAAACTTTATAAGGTCAATATTCATCCCATTTTACAGACGAGGAATGTGAACCTCAGAGAGAGTCACTAACTTATCCAAGGTCGCACAGCAAGCAAACAGTTGGATTTGAACCCAAATCTTAGGTGTGACTTGAACTCAACATACGTAATGAGGTTAAAGGTATCATATTTGAAATGGCTGGGGTGACACTTTCTATTCTTAACTATAAATATGACCCAAGTTGCAACTGGTGAGACAGGAAGCCTGTGGCTTTATATGGATGTGAAGAAGTATATAAAATAGAAGAGGAGGATAAGATTTCTGTTGGTTTATTTTGCAAAATACGATCATTTTTAGTGAAGAATAAAGCAGAGCTATCCTATCCCTGGAGTGGTTGGCTCTGAGCCACCACCATGTGATCATGGTTGTTGGAATGCAAGCACTGTCTATTTGGTGTGATAATATCCAGTTAGTCTGTTAATGTTCCAGCTACCCCCAGTACTAGGGAGGAGAATCTTCTTGTCTCCTGCCTCATCCTCAAAGCTCAGCCCTTTATTTTTAAAACTTCATTTCACTTTTTGTTCATTTGGATATAATGCTTGCTTAAAGTGGGAGGAGAAGGAAGCACAAAGCCTGCCTTCCTCAGTCCCCTTTGCCTCTTTGAGATGCTCCTGGAAAGGGGGAGGGGAGAGTTCCGATAAGATTATATAGCAGTTCAAAATTAAATTGATGATCCTTCTTCAGAAGGTCTCATTTTAAATAACTGAAATACACATAAAATTAGAACAAGAAACGGTACCATGTTACAATGCCCCTCTACTATTTTTTGTTTTTTCTTTGTTGGTATTTTTTTTTTTTTTATCTGTGACAGTTTGTCCATGAGCATTTTGGGTATGTACATGCATATCCAAAGATTGTATTTTTATTTGTGCATTTATTTCCAAATATATGTAGCTTTTATCTAAGTTTCATTGAAACTTACTTGAAATAGGGGCTCCTGGGAGGCTCAGTCGGTTAAGCGTCTGACTTCTGCTCAGGTCATGATCTCACGGTTGGTGGGTTCGAGCCCCGTGTTAGGTTCTGTGCTGAGAGCTAGCTCAGAGCTTGGAGCCTGTCTTCGGATTCTGTGTCTCCCTCTCTCTCTGACCCTCCCCTGCTCGTGCTGTCTCTCTCTCTCAAAAATAAATAAAACATTAAAAAAAATTAAAAAAAGAAACTTATTTGAAATAACATTTTTGCAAGGAAGACTAGTAGATTCTTGAAGTGTGAATTGTTTCATGCATATGTGTTGTAAGACCCCTGCCTTGTTGCATGTCACTCCTCTGCTCCTGTACTTAGGACTTTGCCATAAAATTCTAAGTATGGCAGAATGACTGAGGGAACTTGAATTATCTGCATAAGTATTGTAAGATTGCATTTAACTGTGATATTCTAGGTTGAGTCCTTGCTACCTCTTCCTCCCTTTTCCCCCTGCTTGGAGAGTCTAAGCTACCCAAAAAGAAAAATGATTATGTGATTATGATACCAGAGCAAAGTAGTTATGGTGTATCTTATTAGAACATTTTTGGGCACATATCTTATTCCCCTAGCTTTCGTACAGCTTGTGATTACAAACATACAGAGTTCTTGAAGATTGATTAAACATTAAAAATACAGCATCCTTTTGCATTTCTAAATGAAAATCATTAGAACAGGCTATTAAAAATGGCAGGAAAGTACATAGCCTATCGGGTGAAACATTTAAATTCAGATTTTTCTGGTGCAAGTTTTTATGGTGGAAACCGTGTGAGAAATATGACTTAGTTCACACCTCCTTTGAATCCCTCTGCATGTTGCTGCCTCTGCAGCGTTTTACTAAAAAGTTACAGTGACTTCAGTGAGATTCTGTGATAAGCTGAACTCCTCACAGCTTGAACCTTTTCTGACTTTGTAGTGAAAACCACTGTTGTTGAGTGGAACACAGGTTGCTGGTTGCCCTGCTGGACCTGGCATTCGACCCAAATGCCTCATGTTTATTCCTTGCTGCCTGTGTCTTCATTTGATTGCCCTTCTGATGCGTGCCTCTGAGTATATACTTGGGTGGGATAATACTTTGGGATTCAATATCTAAAAGCAGAGCTTAGTGGTCTGGATCTTCCCATAGAAAAGATTTCCTGGTTTGTGGTTCGCCCTCTCAGAGTTGAGACTGATGTAAAGATGCTGATGGGTTTTAGAGGCTGGCCTCTTGGGATGTGGCAGCTTGCCACGATGCCATCAGTTGAGACTAATGATTGTACAGAATTCTCATGAAGCAGATGGCTACTAACCACAATATTAATATTATTTTGCTTTGTACATTTAGAAAAAAAATCATTGCCACAGTTGCAAAGGAAAACCTCGTTTGGATTTTATAAAGAATGATCTGCAACAGAAATAACATGCTGTCAGGACCTGTTTTATATGCTTTCATTATCAGTGACAAATTGTGATATTAATTCTATAGCAAATTTGTGCTTGGGATTTTAGCATTTCTCTGAGCCATTTCCTTTCTCTGCATAGCTAGCAGTAGAATAAAATGCTGTGAATTTTACCTTGGAGGGATCAACAGCTGGATTTAAATGTTACCTTCGTAATTTGCTTAGAGATACTATTGTTTATAAATTTGAAGAGTGGATATTCTTTGACAGGATTCAGAATGAAGTCTGGGCTTGAGGTAATTGCTTAGATAATCTAGGTAGCAGAGACACTTCTGCCTGGATTTCTCCAGTACCGTAGCCAAAACAAAAGAAATTTATTTCTGTTTGAATTAGTCAGGTAATTACTTCTGCGCTGTGCTTTGCTTTGCTGATGACATTCTGGTTTGTACGTGTTGGGAGAGATGATGGTACAGTCAAGTTCATGTTGATGGAATTAATGGCTGTCCTGTGTGACCTATGTATTCAGCCATGGAGTGCCAATCATTATTTTATTTTGATCACTGTTCTGGACCTTCTATAATGCTATTTTCAGGATAACTCACAAACAAAGGTAACTCAGGAATGCCTAATATTAGGGCATTGGGGAATTTAGCACAACTTTGCCCTCAAGCACAAGAATTTTAAAATTTGGAAATGGGACTTGGCAGCGGTGTGCACCAGTTGCCTGTTCATCTCTCAAACAGTCGTGAAACCCAGCCTAAGCAGACACGATTCATTTGTGGGTTTTTTTTTTTTTTTGACTTTCTTACTCTTGTGAAGTTCTTAAAGCATAATGTAAAAAAGGCAGGGAAAAAAACCTACTTTTTGGATCTTGTAGACCAATAAGAGGTATATGAAATGATAAAAAGATAGGAAATGGCTAATGAGTAAGAGAAGAAAATCACATCTTTTTGAGGAAAGGGTTGGAAGGGAGACATAGTGAGGGATGAGAATCCTATTCTACTTGGAAGGTCTATTTTGAACTCCTGGTAATTTAGTTCCAAATCCAAAACAAGGAAAGTAAAGGCTTCCTCAGTATCTGAGTGACTGTTTCTTAACAAACCATCCTTAATTATACTCGACATCTAGTTTTTGATCACTTAGCAGTTTTGCAGCAATAAATTAAAAGGACAAAGGGTGACATGATGTTAGATGGAAGTTTAATGACAGTGCAAATGACAGCTGACCTTGAATGGAAAGATAACAACCACCACTGCAAAAAAACAGACATTGAGGGTATTATGGCAGAAATACTCTGACATGTCCTCAGGAAGATGGCTCTGCAGTTCAAGAAAAGTTACGGTACAGTCACTTTCCCTTAGAAAGCTAGGAATGGTTTCTTTTAGAAGCTGATGAATGAGTTAATGATGATATTTGGCATATGAATAGGTATGCTTCAGTAATTTGGAAAATTCATTTATGTGGAATAGTGGATTCCCAGTGATGCAGTTCATTAGGTGTCTTTGCATTTGAGTTGGGTCATATCAAATCAAATACTCTATCCCTCCCTGGGTAGTAATGATTCAAGGAACACTGGTGTGGGTCAAATATCTGAAATTATTCACTTGGTGATTCATTCCTTTGGGCCTTGAAGGCATTTTCGTTTCCACAAACCTCCTATTTAAATTAATATGCCTATAGGTCAAATAACTCTACCCTGGTAATCCATGGGTATTACATTTATTAGATTACTCTGGCAGCTAGATACTGTGAGAATTTCACACAGGATGGGCACTTCTTCATTTCCTGAGCTAAAACTATCTCCATATTTTGGATACTGAGGAAAAGACATTGAAAGCAGATTCAGCTTATTTCAGTTCTGTAACACAGCTCCTCAACTTTTAGTTTCAGCTTCCTAGGGAATAGACATCTTCTAAGTTTGAAGCACTGGAAACTCCATCCGTTGGGCTAGGTGTAGCTGATGGAATACTTGGTCATTCTTTTTGATGATATAAGCTTGCTGAGTTAATGGTAACTACAACTACAAAAATAAACTTTGCAATTAAATGGCATTTAATTACATGCAAGGAAAGCTCAAGGAGGATCAGCAATGTTGGATAAATTAGGTGGGGAAATAATAAACACATGCAACTCCAGCTAACATGCACCTTTATGGGCCATGATGCTTACAGTTCGTAATAACAAGAGAGAAGGGATGGAGACTGCAGAAGTGGTGAAAGAGAAGCTGTGGGTGTAACAAGTGTGGAAATCAAGCAAACTAGTGGCCAGGTGGCCCACCTTGGTTGGAGAGAGCACCAACGATAGACATTACCAACTTACCTTCCAAACGGGAAAACATTTTGTAGGAAGATTGCTTAGCTTTAGGGTAATCATCCATCCTAGTTTGCCTTGAATAGTTCCAGTGTGTGCCTTTCATACTGGTTTAATTAGTGATGGGGCCTTATTTTACTGTCAGAATGTTCTGGGTGGGACATTAAATAATTACATGGTTACTCTACTTAATTTTGAGTAAAACAGAAGAGAAAATACAAAGCCTATTTTGGAACCGATCATTTACAGATAACCTTACTCACAATCTCTTACTTCCTTACAAGTGAAATAATAAAAACGCACCTGACAGCCGTAAGTCTAGTTTCCTACCTAGTAAAGAAATGACATCAAACTCTACAGCAATTTCAACCTTCTCCCCCTACTGCCTTTATGTTTTATGGAGCCACCTATGTTCACTGTGAAATTGAGAATAACTAGGCAAAGACGAACATATCAGATGAGAAATGTAGACATAAACAACGCTGCACTTCTGAATTTTTTTTCCAAAGTGTATCAGCCAGGAACGGGAGGGGAGAGAGTGAAGTCCTAAGAATCTGTCCAGAGGAATGTAATTCCTTCCAAACCATCACCTGCTGCTTCTACCTCTGTAGTACTCTTCCCCTGGCAGCCCACCCCATACCACTAGCTGGGGAGGTTATTAGAATGAATTTATCATCCTCTGGTCGTCATTAACACTGACCACAGTGGACAGTAAATGTTTCAGACTCTTTATGAGTGGGTCTGGAAAGCAGTTTCAGAATTTTTCACAGTGACTTTTGGGGGAAATATTCATTATACCAGGGACATATCCTTACAAGCAAGAAGAACATGAAGGTCTGTCTCTCAGTAGTCTCAGAATTGCTTTTAGGGTGTTTCTGTGTTAAAAATCCCTACTTACTAATTTTATTTTCACTTTCTTGTGTAATATTAGTATTCTTTTACCATTCACTCTTGGAATATGTTGGTTGTATGCCTTCCCCTTGGTGAAGGCCATTAAGAAATTTCTGAGTATTGTGCTTGCCTAATTGGACCAAGTCTTCTTGCATTTTTGGTGTCTGATCATTACCTTCTTTCTCTTTGCCTTCTTTTTTGTCCCTATTATGAAGACACTCTTGAGAAAAAGTTTGAAGATCAAACAGGAGGATTCCACAAGCCATAGTACAAACAGCTAGGAAAGTATGGCAGGTGTGAGGGGGGCACATGAAGTAGGGGGTAAAATGAAAAGGAAGAACGTAAGATTATACAGTGGCATGAAGAAATGCAGTCCATAGGGCCCCAGTACTGGGAGGTAGGCATGAAGAGAGTAGTGGGTTAGTAGGATATTCTAATAAGCAAGAGGGGAGCATAAGCCCTCAGCAGAAGTGATGTGGTGGCTGGAATCTGAAAACTGATATAGTATAGAAGCCTGGATCTAAATCCTAACATCTCTCCCTAGTAGCTGTGTGACTCTCAGCAAGTTTCTTAGTGTCTCTTTGCTTCAGTCTCTTCATCTTAAACCAGAGAGAAATATTGTATTTAACAGAGTTCACTTAAGGATTGTGTGAATCTACGTAAAGAGCTTAGAAAAGTCACAGGCACAGTATGAGCATTCATAATGTTAGTAAATGTTAGTTCTCTAGAAAGACCCCCTAGAAAGGCTGTTGGTTTTTGTCCTGATTCTCTCCCTACAGTTGTGTATAGTGTGACCAAACATTGCTGAGTCAGGAAGGACTTAACTAACAGGACCAAGAGCAACTTAGCCATGTAACACTGGCAGCATTTCTCTGTAGCAGCGTCGAGTCTCAACAAACAGTCTCGAACTCACAATTCCCCTCTGGGCCAAAGAAGACAAGAATGCTGAGTGATTACCACATAAAATGGGACAGTTATGACCAAAGATCTAGATGTCCACTGGGGAGTATCAATTGGTCCTAAAACACAAATCTCCCTTTGATGATAAGTGCTACAAAAACAGAAAGTACCTCATCTCTTCTTGTTCTCTTATGACTGTGTCTTTAAGATGGTGTTTAGCACTGGGAAGAGTGTTATTACCCCTTTATAGTCAGGTATAAATCATGCCCTATAACTGAGATATCTAAAAACCCCGTTTAATTATCTTCTTACAGTTAGCATATTGAGTATTGGTTATACAAATGTACTAGGCCCTCCTACTTTCTAATATGAATATTCAATAAACTGACCTTTATTGAGTATATTATGGCTGTGCTGGGGATAATGGGCTTATACGACATGGTCCTGCCTTCAAAGAACCTGTGATCTAGTTGAGAAATAAAACTACGGTTTGTAAAAAAAAAAAAAAAAAAAAAAAAAAAAAGCCTCAAAGTCTATTCTTCACATGTGTTCTGACAGTGCAACTCTTCTTTTCTTACTTGTGTTAATTTGCCATTGAGGTAACACAACACTAACACCATGCTTTGGCTCTGTTCACAGTGCAGTAGGTTACCAATAAACAAACTAATCACTCCCCAGCCTAGGCTTGCCTGAAAAACAGACCTCATTTTCTAAGTGCATGTGCGATTTGTACCATTTTCGTACCTGAAATCTTTGCTTAAGCACTCTTTTCATCCTCTTGGTTTAGTTGTAATTTTTAAAGCCTTTATAAAAAAAATTAAATTGAGGTCATCTATGTAAGGTGCCTATTGTAGTATGCAGGGCATAGAAAGTGGTCAATGAAAGTTAATTTAACCTGTTAATACATTTTTGTTCTGCATTTCCAAATCATCCTTTTCCATCATGTAACATACCGTTTTATGCATTTATTTTTACATTATGGAAGATGAAAACAAAAATGTGAAGCACAAGGAGAAGGATTCATCTCTCTCTACTGGGACAAGAACATGGGCTCAAGTAATATATTCTGTGGAGCGAGAGTAAAAACAATAAATGTCATGCATAGACTTCCCATTTAGTAGGTAAAATTATTTTTCTATTTTCATAGCTTTGTATGTGAAGCTTTGTATTTTATTTATAGTGTAAATTCTATGCTCTTTTCAGTAGATGCTACTTCTCGTACTGAGCAATGGTTACTAAAGACTGTTTTTCACCTCCATGTAATGTGCTCCTGATACCTAACCAAAAGGTTTCTTTCAGTTAACCTGCTGGCTCCTTTCATAGTAGTATGGTGCAGTATTTTAAAACGTGAAAACCTCAAGTTTATACATGGTATCATTTATTTGTATACTCTTTAAAAATATTCTTTCTGCACAGAGTAACTTTTGGTTATTTCTTCAAACTTAATTTTATAAAAATACACCACGGCTGAATTTGGATTTTCATGATTCTTTCTCAAATTTGAGCTTTCTTGTCATTGGCAGATTTTTTTTTCTCTTCAAGGATTAATTGCATTGTATCTGTAATCTCAGGGGGCTCCTTTGAGATGAGCTAAGGAAATAATAAACATGGTTCTACATTTTTAAATGGGTGATTTGTTATAAGACTATGACCATAATGGAGAGAATGTCAACCATTTCGTGGAGGTTTCTGGCACTAATTTAGTTCTATACACAGAATTTCATAAAGGTGCTCCTGGCGTGGAGGCTGAGGGCCACCTCCCCTCTCTATCATAGCCTTGACCAGTTTTAATTCTCTCGGTGCATCCATTTGGCTGGGGAGACCGAATAACTACTACTACTTATGATTTCACTTAGAACTTATACTAAATGGAACAGTATCTTTTAATTTCACCAGAAATTGAAATTAATTCAGATTTAAAAAATATAATTAATCTGAAGAAGAAATGATGAAGATAGATGATAAATATTTTCTACCCACCTCAAAACTTGCTCTCCATTCAAGATTCAAGATTAACTCGGGCTATCAACAAACACACAGACCAAACACCCAGAAGATTTTGTTCTTTTCTTTTACCTAGAGGACTGGTTTATCTTTATTTGTGTTGGTTGGCAGTAAAACCCAGTGCCCAGCAAGATGAAACACTGGTAGATATTCCTCAGGAATGGTTCAGAAAATTTATCCTATTCAGACTTCGTATCTTGTTTAGAAGTACAGCCAGTATCCCAAATACATAATCTTTCAGCACCACACATTGAGACTCTTCGAGCTTCTGTTATTTTATACAACCACCATTTTTTTGTGGTACAGTCTACATAAACAGTTAACCACTTCACTGAACTTTCACCTAGGTCTGAGGAAGAGAAAAAAGGCCAGTTGTAGAACCTTTTGTAACTTGGATCTTTAGTTGTTACAACCCTCTGTCTTTCATAAGACAGTCATGGTAGGCTTTTAAACTTTGAATCCTTTTTTTTCCTATGTCTTATTTATGTGAAGCAAGCAATGCAAGGTCCAAGAAAAATTAAGACAGAATAGAAATTAAGGATTATAAGAGATACTAGAATAAGAAGGCAGGAGACATAAAAAAGTCTGTTATATATCTATTCTGTGCAACTTTTTCCACATCCAAGACATAGACTTATATTTAGAGGAGAACTTATAAATCATCTTGGAGGATATTGCATTTAATGCACAGGCTATATGGGTGACCAGAACTGGCTTGGCAATGATAGATGGACTCACACGACTGGGTCCCGTGTTTCAAATGTAGTTCACTTTGGCAGTGACTAAAAGTCTTTATGATCCAGTGATTGTTCAGCGACCTGAATGAAATGAATTGGTCTCTTTCCTAGTGAATAGCTGTCCATGTCACAAGACTAGAATGTAACCGGTACTAATTGTCTCCCTGGTTGATGCTCTCAGAAACAGGGTTAAAGAGGTCAGAAGGAAGGGTGACAAAATGCTCTATTTTTTCACACCATTGCTCATTTATTGAGCTCATTGCACCAATTCATCCCATTGGCTAGGCAGAGAGGAGGAGACCATTCACTGTTGCAACCTGAGTTAAACTGAGCCTATCTTTAATGACATGTCTTCAATTCTCTTGATTATCTCTGTGACAGAATCTTTATATATGCCAGATTTAGTCCAACACCTTCACTCCTGGGGGGGGAGACAGAAGCGAAAGCAGTGTTAGAAAAGAAAAATAGTCTCTAAAATGACAGATGCTTCTGATTATTTAGAGCAAAGTCCAGATTTGAAAGAGTCATGGAATTAGCTTCATAGTTTCTTTATAATTATATCCTACTGTGTTGGAGAGTTGATTTAAAATTTACTCTCATCAGTGCTTGTCCTTCAGGACCCATTAGAGTATTTTTTAACATTTTTGTTCTACATAAAATGAAGTCCAGAAGAATTTTCCCTGGATGGGAAGAATTAATAATGTGAAGATGTCAGTCTTTACTAAATGAATATAAAAATATAATTCAATCCCAATCAGCATCCAAAAAGTTGATATTAAAATCCAGAGGGAAAAATATCAAGAGAATTAATAATAATGAGGTACACACAATAATATTGAAAGAGACAAAAGAGTTACTGTGGTAAAATAATATGAGCCTAGAAGTTAAATAGACAAGCAGATCAATGGAACCCAGTGGGACTGTGGACACATACACACATCCCCACATATGGAAACTTGGTATTTGTTAGGCATGGTATTTCAAATCCATGTGATGTTTGGACAATTAAGTATTCAAAAGCAAAACACAAAATTGGATTCCCTCCTCATACTATACACAAAAGATAAACTGCAGATGGATGAGAAATCTAAATGTAAAACTTATAAAAGTATTCAAAGAAAATGTAAGTTTGGAGTAGTATTCTTAAGTAAGATATGGAAAGCAGGACCATAAAGAAAGCACCATGGGCAGATTTGAGTACATTAAAATTCTAATTTCCGTAAAGGATAATAAACCCAAAGTTAAAATACAAACAGCTAATGTGAAAATATTTGTAACTTATATAACAGGTGTGTGTAACAAATACTTAAAAGAGTTCTTCCAATAAGTGGAGAAAAAATGTTAACCTCTTAATAGAAAAATGAACTACAAACGTGAACAGGCAATTCAGAGATGAAGAGCTGGAAAGGACTGATAAACATATAAAAAGTCATTCAATTTAAGTACTAATTACAGGAATGAAAATTAAAACAGGATACCCTTTTTGGCTATTAGATTTGGACAATACAAAGAAAATTAAAAACATTTTGTGCTGTGCTATGCTAGGCAAAGCTATGGTATGAAAATGACCTTTTCTCACATTATTGTGTTAAAGGGAATTTGTAAAAGTTTTGGAGATTAGTTTGGTAAAACCTATTAAAAATTCAAATGCACATTTCCTATAACCTAGAAATACCATTCTGAGGACTCTCACCTGTAGCTATGGGTTCAAAAGCATACATTTCTGCCTATCACAAACATAATAGAAAATGACAAAATAAATTACATCATCTTTACAATGGATTCTGTGTTATTGAAAATAATGGAGTCCAGTTATACATGCTAACATGAAAAAAAATTTGTGCTATATTGTCAAGAGAAAAAATGTGCAGTATGTCAGCACTCGTATGTGTGTCTGTGTACGTGTTTGTGTATGTTTCTGTATAATCTTAGGAAAGTATTGAGAAATATGTGTCCCTAGTTGTTGAAAGTACTAAAATTTTAAAGCAGTTGGAAGGGTGAGTGGGATTGAAGAGGTCAAGGTGGGACTTTTACTTCCTTAAATAACTTTCAAAAGATGGGAACATGAGTAATTGTCTGGACCTGAAATTTTGGGCTCTTTAGTGAGATAGGTTTGTGTCTGCATGGCTATATACCATGCATACCGTGTCAACTTCCGTTGCTCCAATAAGGCCGAAGCAAGAATGATCATTAGCCTGCTCATCAAAGAAGCAATTCAGATGTGGCTAAGAAGGCCGTTGTGAGTGTACAAAGCACCAACATGCCCCATACTGGGATGTAGGTAAAAGGAAAGTGACTCTTCTCTGCTCGTGGGGACAATGTTTGACTTCCTGTTGCTGATGTTTAATTTCAGAGTTACTTGCCTTTGGTTTCTTTTTGTTGTTGTTGTTGTTAACAACATTTAATACCATAACACAAGTCTTTGTAGTTATCAACTTTGTGAAATGATTATCAGTTGGAAAACATTATTATTATTAATTTTTATTTATTTAAAATTTTTAAAATTTTTAAAAATTTAAAAATTAAAAAGAAATTTAATATAATTTATTGTCAGATTGGCTTACATACAACACCCATACTCATCCCAACAAGTGGAAAAATAATTTTTAAAACATTTGGGTTTTTTAGTTCAGTGTTTTAATAATGTGAGTATTTTTAAATGGGAGCATATTTCTCTCTTTCTTCCTTCTTCCCTCCCTCCCTTCTTCTCTTTTTCTTTCTTTCTTTCTTTCTCTTTCTCTTTCTTTCTTTCTTTCTTTCTCTCTCTCTCTCTTCCTTCTCCCTCCCTCCCCCACCCTCCCTTGCTTCTCACTTTCTTTCTTCCTTTCTTTCTCTCTCTCTACTTCCTTCCTCTCTTCCTCCCTCCCTCCCTCCTTCTTTTTCTTTTTCTTTCTTTCTTTCTTTCTTTCTTTCTTTCTTTCTTTCTTTCTCTCTCTTTCTCTTTCTCTCTCCTTCCTTCCTTCCTTCCTTCGTAAATAGTTTTAGTAATTCAAGTTGCCAAATTGGTATTTGAATAAATAAGAGAATCAGTGGCCCCCTCAAAGTATGACAAAATTTTCAATTACTAAATGCAAAACTTTTTTTCATACTCATGTTTTTATAACACATTATGGAAATATGCCTTCTGATTTCTTAAAGTACCAATTGTTGGGGTGCGTGGGTGGCTTAGTTGAGCATCTGACTCTTGATTTCGGCTCAAGTCATGATATCACAGTTCGTGCATTAGAGCCCTGCACTGAGTTCTGCATTGAACCCTGCATCTGGCTCTGCGCTAACAGCCCTGCATTGGGCTCCACGGAGCCTGCTTGGGATTCTCTATCTCTGTCTCTCCCTGCCCCTCCCCTGTGTACACGCACACACGTGCTCTTTCTCTGTCTCACTCTCTCTCTCAAAATAAACATACTTAAAAAAAAAGTACCAAATTGTTTTTAAGGTCACTTCTTTCTTATTCACACCCCTTTTTCTTTTATATAACATTTCTCAGTTTTTGGCTTTTGGAGCAGGTTTGTTCTTTTATGCAGCACATATCAAAATGGACATTTTCATATTTAAGTAATTTTTTTACCATGATTAATATTCTTATTTACAATTATAATGTCAAGGTGATATCCTCCATGTGGGAGGCTTTATTGCTAGATTGGATGTGAACTTTTTTTCTGTTTATATCACAGCTTTATTATTGTCATCTCTTCTAAGAAATATTCTTGTATACAAAAATAGTAAGTAAAATCCTAATTTAAGCAATCAGTGTTGGGGAGAGATTATGGCATTTGCCCAGTACTAAACTAGAAATAAAACCTAGAGAGGAGAAGTTGCGGAGATCGAACTGCTGCTTTTGACTTGCCAATCTGTTATTCACAGTTTTTAGTATTTTAATTCTGTAGCATCTTTTGGCTTTTATAAAGTAAAACATTTGCCCTGACCTTCTTTGCAATCTGTTATTGCCCCCTTAATACCTGAAAGGGGTAGAGAATGGTGAAGAGGAGGACCCATCTGGTGCGGGACAAGCCTTGAAATAGCTCACTTACTGCTCAAGGAGAAATTGCAAGGAAAAAGGATCCTTACATCAGTAATATTCCTGGTATTTCCTGTAAAAAAAAAAAAAAGAGAGAAAAGATAAAAACAAACATTAAAAAGCTAACAGAAGTGAAGTAAAAAAACCAAGGCAAATTTCAGAAGTCATTGACCCATAAATGGATATTTGTATACAAATTTTATACATGACAGTAAAAATTAGCCATTTTAAAAGCACTTTAGGGATCAGATTTAGTAGTGGTAATTCAGATTCTAGGCAGGAAGTTCCTTGATGTCAGCTTTGGAAGTAGGACAGTTTTTTTTGGCTAGAAATCCAGAGGTGGGGAAAAAGACACAAAATTGTTGGAATAACATTAAAGTGATACCACTGAATGAACTTGAGATAAAAATAATTTATATGTGGTGCAGTAATGAAATGATGCAGACATTATTTTAAGTGAAAAGCAACACAGTATAATAAAGTTTATTGGAAACATTTAGATCCAGGCTAAGGGGATGTATGTGCGGTGACAAACGGAGATATAGCTAAATCACTCATTATGGAGGGACTGAGGGTGACAGCAACTAATGCAAAGGGACAGCTCTGGGCCTGCTTACCAGGGTTTGCACAGCACTAAGCAAGCTTAAATCACCCAGGTATTCAGAGGAGTAACACAACCATGAGCAAAGAAGCTGCTGTATGCCTGGTTTAGTTAGATGAAAAAAGGCACACACCATCCCCAGTCCTGCTTGTGCTCAGGAATCAGGCTTCTCTTGTCTGGTTTGCATGTTTATTGGGCAGGAAATGATCTGTCAGCTTAATTTAGAATGTGTATTTTCAATGGAGCTGACATTGGGTTAAAAAAATCAATATAAGACTTACAAGATAAAATAATGTTATCTTATTGACAGCTATCAATAATGGATAATGAGGCCTTAGCTTGAACCTCCTTGAACAAACAAGGACTTGAGGCTGTTAACAGGTTATAAATGAATTTCTAATTATGTAGAATAGTTAGCTTGAATTCCAGTCTGAGACATTAATGTAATTAATTTATGGAAAAGTGGCAATTTGAGTGTGAGAATTCAAGTGCATGTTTTATTGAGTTATTTTTATAAATATGTACACTTTTAGAGAAAAATATCTTTTTGCAAACAACCATTGCAGATGTATATATGATATAAAAACACATGTGCATATAAGACATTTTTTTTTCAACTTATGGGACATCATTATAAATTTCCTAAGTAGGAAGGAAATATGAGTTGCTAAGGCAATTTAATAAAATTCAGATAGAAATAATTGAGTTCAAGATATTCAGGTTCCTCAGTATCAGTTCAAAATTAAAATAAATTTTTGTATTCTGTGAAAGTAAGATCACTGTTAAAAGTTCCTGTTTTCTCTTTGCCATGGTTTTAAAATAACAGAACAAAAGCACAACTCCAGAGGTCTTTCCAAGAGGTTGGCTTTTCTAGAAAGTTTGAATCCTTAGATAAGGAGAGATAGACTTTCAAAAATCTCTCTTGTGCAGTTTTATCCATAATGGCCGAAGCTTGTAGGCAGCCAAGATGTCCTTCAATAGGTGAATGGATAAACAAACTGGTACATCCATGCAATGAAATATTCAGTGATAAAAAAAATGAGTTATCAAGCCCTGAAAAGACATGGAGGGCACTTAAATGCATGTTGCTAAGTGAAAGAAGTCAGTCTGAAAAGGTTACACACTGTATGATTCTAAATATTTGACATTCCAAGAAAGGCATAACTATAGAGACAGAAAAAGATCAGTGGATTCCAGGTACCAGAGCAGTGATGGGGGTGAGTTAGAGGCAGGGATTTAATAGATGGAGCATAGCAGATTTTTAGGGCAGTGACAACACTATTCTGTATGATACTGTAATGGTGGATACTTGACATTATGTATTTGGCAAAATCCATAGAATGTGTGAAACCTAATGTAAACTTTGGACTTTGGGTGATAGTGACTTGTCTGTGTAGTTTCATCAATTGTAACAAATGTACCACACTAATACAGGATGTTAATAATAAGGGGAAACTGTGTTATTATGGGATACGTGGTGGTCAAAGAAGTAGATATGTGGGAATTTCTATTCTTCTGTTCAGTTTTTCTGTAAACCTAAAGCTGCTCTAACAAATAAGGTCTATTAATTTTTAAAAAATTCTCTCTTCAAAATTAGAGTAAATAGGAACTTTACCAGTGAATTGGGGCTGACCCAAATGCAATCCAGTGTTGGGATGGTGACTTTGATCACTTAAATGAAGGACAGATTTTGTGTAGTTGTCTGATTAGATGTCTCCCATTGTAGGGATAAGTGCCCTACAATGTAGGATGCATAAATGACAACTTGGTTATTCTTCCAGGAAACTCCCCTGACTAACCAAGACCCTGGTCATTTTGGAAAGATCTTCACAGTCATCTTTGGCTACATAAGTCCAATGATTGTGTTTTCCTGACATTTGCATGTCTTTTATACTCCTAAGGTGCAAGTCAAGGTATTTTGGGGATGGAGGCAAGTAAACGTTGGCTTCCCCACAAGCAGTACAGTCCTGGGGGCACATGTGGTGTCTTTGGAAAAAAAGTACATTTTTACTTGTTGCTACTACCCTCTAAGTGAGACTTAAAAATCTTGGTCACAGAGAACAGGATGACAGAGCCTCCAATGCAGTCTTGTGGCTGGCGGCTAAGCCTTAGGGTTCCCAGTTTAGTTTGACTAACTGAGTTAGACCTTGATTTCAAAAGGAATAACTGAGGACAGTCAGTTTGATCTTTCCTGTTTGTCTATACCATTAGCCAGATGGCATTTTTTCCTGCCCTATGGAATGACTTAGACTGGGGAAGCAGGGAGGTAAAAACGTTGACATATACTAGATATTTTGCATGGGGAGTTTGGGAGCTGGGGCCATCCTGGTTATCAGGGCCATCCTATTGTACTTATCAGTAAAGGGAATAGTGACAAAACTGGAGTCAGAGTCATCTAGTAGGGGATGGGAGACTGTGCCAGTCAGCTAAATTTAAGGTTTTTGCAATTGTTGGAAGAGTTTTACTGCATTTCCCTTTCATAAGGAAGGTTCCATGTATGAAGCTCTTCCTTTCTTTGAACCTTCCATGGTTAGAGATGCTCCCTATCCCAAGTATCTGGGTTGTTGCTTGCTCTCTCTACACTGTCACAATATGCCATCTTCTTTAGGTAATGCCAGAGTCCAGCTCTAGCAGGTCCAGGGCTCCCTGAAGGATGGACGGTGTCGGCGAAAGGGAGTGAGAGAGCCTTGAGTTTCTTTCTGATCACCAGGCAGGCATCTCTGCTTACCAGGCAGGCATCTCTGCACTGACCAGAGAGTCAGCTTTATTTATTGAAAAAAATGTATGGGGTACAAAACAGAAGTGGCAATTGTCTTAGACAACGATTCTGATGACAAATTTCTTTGGTATGTAAAAATTTCCCGGAATATAGACTGGTAGAAGATACATGCATAATCTTTATCAATAGTGATTGATTGTAGGTGATTTAGATGCTTATCATATGGGGAAGGAAGGTATCTTCAGCATTCAAATACAAGGCAATGTTTTTAGCATAGCAAA